>CM033472.1:264757146-265448257 GCA_019447015.1 Hymenochirus boettgeri
TTTACTTTCATAAAGCTGGGAATTATCCATTATTTATAACGTAACATAGCATTTGAGGCTATATTAAGACATACACCCATCTAGTCCAACGTTTATACCCTACCCATAATGCCTATCGAATAGTAACTTTGTATTGGAGGCTGTATATGACCACTTTGTGTATACATCCATCTAGTCCAACCTTTATACCCTACCCATAATGTCTGTATAACAGTTATATAGTAACATAGTATTGGAGGTTGTATAAAGACATACTTCCGTCTAGTCCCAAACCTTTATATCCCTAACCCATAAGTCTGTATAACAGTTACCATAGTAACATAGTATTGGAGGTTGGTAAAGACACTTCCTTCTAGTCCAACCTTTATACCCTACCCATAAGTCTGTATAACAGTTACTATAACATAGTATTGGAGGTTGTATAAAGACATACGTCCCTAGTCCAACCTTTATACCCTACCCATAATGTCTGTATAACAGTTACTAGTAACAAGTATTAGGTGTTAAAGAAGACATACGTCCTCTAGTCCCAACCTTTATACCCTACCCATAATGTCTGTATAACAGTTACATAGTAACATAGTATTGGAGGTTATATAAGACATACTCCACTAGTCCAACCTTTATCCCTACCCATAATGTCTGTATAACGTTACTAGTAACATAGTATTGGAGGTTTATAAGACATACTCCATCTAGTCCAACCTTTATACCCTACCCATAATGTCTGTATAACAGTTACATAGTAACATAGTAATTGGAGGTTGTATAAGACATACGTCCTCTAGTCAACCTTTATACCCTACCCATAATGTCTGTATAACAGTTACATAGTACATAGTATTGGAGGTTGTATAAAGACAATACGCCTCTAGTCCAACCTTTATACCACCCATAATGTCTGTATACAGTTACATAGTAACATAGTATTGAGGTGTATAAAGACATACTCCATCTAGTCCACCTTTATACCCTACCCATAATGTCTGTATAACAGTACATAGTACATAGTATTGGAGGTTTTGTAAAGACATACGTCCATCTAGTCCAACCTTTATACCCTACCCATAATGTTTTGTTAACATGTAACATAGTATTGGAGGTTGTGATAAGACACACATCCTCTAGTCCAACCTTTATACCCTACCCATAATGTCTGTTAACAGTTACATAGTAACATATTATTGGAGGTTGTATAAAGACATACGTCCATCTAGTCCCAACCTTTATACCCTACCCATAATGTCTGTATAACAGTTACTAGTAACATAGTATTGAAGGTTGTATAAGACATACGTCCATCTAGTCCAACCTTTATACCCTACCCATAATGTCTGTATAACAGTTACATAGTAACATAGTATTGGAGGTGTGTAAAGACATACATCCATCTAGTCCAACCTTTATACCCTACCCTACCCTAATGTCTGTATAACAGTTACATAGTAACATATATTGGATTTTGTATAAAGACATACGTCCATCTATCCAACCTTATACCCTACCCATAATGTCTGTATAACATTTACATAGTACCTAGTATTGTAGGTTGTATAAGACATACGTCCATCTAGTCCAACCTTTATACCCTACCCATAATGTCTGTATAACAGTAACATAGTATTGGAGGTTGTATAAAGACATACTCCATCTAGCAACCTTTATACCCTACCCATAATGTCTGTAAACGTTACATAGTAACATAGTATTGGAGGTTGTATAAAGACATACGTCCATCTAGTCCAACCTTTATACCTACCCATATGTCTGTATAACAGTTACATAGTACATAGTATTGGAGGTTGTATAAAGACATCGTCCATCTAGTCCACCTTATAACCTACTCAATGTCTGTATAACAGTTATAGTAACATAGTAGTGGAGGTTGTATAAAGACATACGTCCATCTAGTCCAACCTTTATACCCTACCCATAATGTCTGTTAACTTTACATAGTAACATAGTATTGGAGGTGTATAAAGACATACTCCATCTAGTCCAACCTTTATACCCTACCCTAATGTCTGTTATACAGTTACATAGTAACATAGTATTGGAGGTTGTATAAAGACATACCCCATCTAGTCCAACCTTTATACCCTACCCTAATGTCTGTATAACAGTTACATAGTAACATAGTATTGGAGGTTTTATAAAGACATACGTCCATCTAGTCCAACCTTTACCCTACCCTATGTCTGTATAACAGTTTACATAGTAACATAGTATTGGAGGTTATAAAGCATACGTCCATCTAGTCCAACCTTTATACCCTACCCATAATGTCTGTATAACAGTTACATAGTAACATAGTATTGGAGGTTGTATAAAGACATACGTCCATCTAGTCCAACCTTTATACCTTACCCTAATGTCTGTATACAGTTACATAGTAACATAGTATTGAGAGTTTATAAAGACATACATCCATCTAGTCCACCTTTATACCCTACCCATAATTTCTGTATAACAGTTACATAGTAACATAGTATTGGAGGTTGTATAAGACATACGTCCATCTAGTCCAACCTTTATACCTACCCATAATGTCTGTATAACAGTTACATAGTAACATAGTATTGGAGTTGTAAAAGACATACGTCCATCTAGTCCAACCTTTAACCCTACCCATAATGTCTTGTATAACAGTTACATATAACATAGTATTGGAGGTTGTATAAAGACATACGTCCATCTAGTCCAACCTTTATACCCTACCCATAATGTCTGTATAACAGTTACATAGTAACATATAGTTTGGAGGTTTATAAGACATACGTCCATCTAGTCCAACCTTTATACCTACCCATAATGTCTGTATACAGTTACATAGTAACATAGTATTGGAGGTTGTATAAAGACATACATCCTATCTATCCAACCTTTAATACCCTACCATAAGTCTGTGTAACAGTTACATGTAACATAGTATGGAGGTGTATAAAGAACATACGTCCATCTAGTCCAACCTTTATACCCTACCCATATGTCTGTATAACAGTTACATAGTAACATAGTATTGGAGTTGTATAAAGACATACGTCCATCTACTCCAACCTTTATCCCCTACCCATAATGTCTGTATACAGTATATAGTACAATAGTATGGAGGTTGTATAAAGACATACGTCCATCTATTCCAACCTTTATACCCCACCCATAATGTCTGTATAACAGTTACATAGTAACATAGTTATTGGATGGTTGTATAAAGACATATCCCTCTATCCAACCTTTATACCTACCATAATGTCTGTATAACAGTTACATAGAACATAGTATTGGAGGTTGTATAAAGACATACGTCCATCTAGTCCAACCTTTATACCCTACCCATAATGTCTGTCTAACAGTAACATAGTATTGGAGGTTGTATAAAGACATACGTCCATCTAGTCCAACCTTTATACCCTACCCATAATGTCTGTATAACAGTTACATAGTAACATAGTATTGGAGGTTGTATAAAGACATACATCCATCTAGTCCAACCTTTATACCCTACCCATAATGTCTGTATAACAGTTACATAGTAACATAGTATTGGAGGTTGTATAAAGACATACGTCCATCTAGTCCAACCTTTATACCCTACCCATAATGTCTGTATAACAGTTACATAGTAACATAGTATTGGAGGTTGTATAAAGACATACGTCCATCTAGTCCAACCTTTATACCCTACCCATAAATGTCTGTATACAGTTACATAGTAACATAGTATTGGAGGTTATAAAGACATCCATCCTCTAGTCCACCTTTATCCCCTACCCTAATGTCTGGATAACGTTTACATGTATTGGAGGTTTTATAAGACATACTCCATCTAGTCCAACCTTTATACCCTACCCTAATGTCTTATAATAACAGTTTACATAGTAACACAGTATTGGAGGTTTTATAAGACATACGTCCGTCTAGTCGAACCTTTATACCTACCCATAATGTCTGTATAACCATTACATAGTAACATAGTATTGAGGTTGTATAAAGACATACGCCGTCTAGTCCAACCTTTATACCGCACCCTAATGTCTGTATAACAGTTACATAGTAACATAGTATTAGAGGTGTATAAAGACATACGTCCGTCTAGTCCACACTTTAATACCCTACCCATAATGTCCTGTATAACAGTTACATTACATAGTATTGGAGGTTTTGTAAAGACATACGTCACTAGTCCAACCTTTATACCCTAACCCATAATGTTTTGTCTAACAGTAACATATATTGGAGGTTGTGTAAAGACACACATCCATCTAGTCCAACCTTTATACCCTACCCATAATGTCTGTCTAACAGTTACATAGTAACATAGTTTTGGAGGTTGTATAAAGACATACGTCCATCTAGTCCAACCTTTATACCCTACCCATAATGTCTGTATAACAGTTACTAGTAACTAGTATTTAGATTGTATAAGACATACGTCCATCTAGTCCAACCTTTATACCCTACCCATAATGTCTGTATAACAGTTACATAGTAACATAGTATTGAGGTTGTGTAAAGACTACATCCATCTATCCAACCTTTATACCTACCCTACCCTAATGTCTGTATAACAGTTACATAGTAACATAGTATTGGATTTTGTATAAAGACATACTCCATCTAGTCCAACCTTATACCCTACCCATATGTCTGTATAACATGTTACATAGTACCTAGTATTGTAGTTGTATAAAGACATACGTCCATCTAGTCCAACCTTTATACCCTACCCATAATGTCTGTCATAACAGTAACATAGTATTGGAGGTTGTATAAAGACATACGTCCATCTAGCAACCTTTATACCCTACCCATAATGTCTAGATAAACGTTACATAGTAACATAGTATTGGAGGTTGTATAAAGACATACTCCATCTAGTCCAACCTTTATACCTACCATAATGTCTGTATAACAGTTACATAATACATAGTATTGGAGGTTGTAATAAGACATCCGTCCATCTAGTCCAACCTTTATAACCCTACTCATAATGTCTGTATAACAGTTACATAGTAACATAGTATGGAGGTTGTATAAAGACATACAGTCCATCTAGTCCAACCTTTATACCCTACCCATAATGTTGTCTAACATTACATAGTAACATAGTATTGGAGGTTGTATAAAGACATACTCCATCTAGTCCACCCTTTATACCCTACCCTAAGGTCTGTCTAACAGTTACATAGTAACATAGTATGGAGGTGTATAAAGACATACGCCCATCTAGTCCAACCTTTATACCCTACCCTAATGTCTGTATAACAGTTACATAGTAACATAGTATTGGAGGTTTATAAAGACATACTCCATCTAGTCCAACCTTTACCCTACCCTAATGTCTGTATAACAGTTACATAGTAACATAGGATTGGAGGTTATAAAGCCATACGTCCATCTAGTCCAACCTTTATACCCTACCCATAATGTCTGTATAACAGTTACATAGTAACATAGTATTGGAGGTTGTATAAAGACATACGTCCATCTAGTCCAACCTTTATCCTTACCCTAATGTCTGTATAACAGTTACATAGTAACATAGTATTGAAGTTTGATAAAGACATACATCCTCTAGTCCACCTTTATACCCTACCCATAATTTCTGTATAACAGTTACATAGTAACATAGTATTGGAGGTTGTATAAAGACATACGTCCATCTAGTCCAACCTTTATACCTACCCTAATGTCTGTATAACAGTTACATAGTACATAGTTTGGAGTTGTATAAAGACATACGTCCATCTAGTCCAACCTTTAACCCTACCCATAATGTCTGTATAACAGTTACATATAACATAGTATTGGAGGTTGTATAAAGACATACGTCCATCTAGTCCAACCTTTATACCCTACCCATAATGTCTGTATAACAGTTACATAGTAACATATAGTTGGAGGTTGTATAAGACATACGTCCATTCTAGTCCAACCTTTATACCTACCCATAATGTCTGTATACAGTTACATAGTAACATAGTATTGGAGGTTGTATAAAGACATACATCCTTCTAGTTCCAACCTTTATACCCTACCATAATGTCTGTTAACAGTTACATGTAACATAGTATTGGAGGTTGTATAAAGACATACGTCCATCTAGTCCAACCTTTAACCCTACCCATATGTCTGTATAACAGTTACATAGTAACATAGTATTGGAGGTTGTATAAAGACATACGTCCATCTATCCAACCTTTATCCCCTACCCATAATGTCTTTATACAGTATATGTACAATAGTATTGGAGGTTGTATAAAGACATACGTCCATCTATCCAACCTTTATACCCCACCCATAATGTCTGTATAACAGTTACATAGTAACATAGTTATTGGAGTTGTATAAAGACATATCCATCTATCCAACCTTTATACCCTACCATAATGTCTGTATAACAGTTACATAGTAACATAGTATTGGAGGTTGTATAAAGACTACGTCCATCTATCCCAACCTTTATACCCTACCCATAATGTCTGTATAACCAGTTACATGTAACATAGTATTTAGGTTGTATAAAGACATATTCCATCTATCCAACTTATATATACCCTACCCATAATGTCTGTATAACAGTTACATAGTACCATAGTATTGGAGGTTGTATAAAGACATACGTCTATCAAGTCCAACCTTTATAACCTACCCAATGTCTGTATAACAGTTAATAGTACATAGTATTGGAGGTTGTATAAAGACATACGTCCATCTACTCCAACCTTTATACCCTACCCATAATGTCTGTATACAGTTACATAGTAACATAGTATTGGAGGTTGTATAAAGACAATACGTCCATCTACTCCAACCTTTATAACCCTACCCATAATGTCTGTATACAGTTACATAGTAACAAGTATTGGGAGTTGTATAAAGACATACATCATGCATCCAACCTTATACCCTACCCATAGTCTGTATAACAGTTACTAGTAAATAGTATTGGAGGTTGTATAAAGACATACGTCCATCTAGCCCAACTTTATACCCTACCCATATCGATCTGTATACCAGTTACTAGTACATAATTTGGAGTTGTATAAACGACATACATCCTATCTAGTCCCAACCTTATACCCTACCATAATGTCTGTATAACAGTTACATAGTAACATAGTATTGGAGGTTGTATAAAGACCATACGTCCATCCTAGTCCAACCTTTATACCCTACCCAATATGATGTCCGTATCAGTTACATAGTAACATAGTAGTGAGGTTTGTATAAAGACCATCCGTCCCATCCTAGTCCAACCTTTATAACCTACCATAATGTTTGTCTAAAGTTCTTGTTTGCAGGCAATTGGCAGTGACAATCTACAGCTTGATCAACAACTTTGTTTACTTGCACAACATTCTGTGCTGATATACATAATACATTCTGGGGGAAGCATGTGGATTCATTTTACAGGCTGATGTACAGACATTTTCAGATAAACAGCCGATATCTTATATTTGACAGTAATGTAAATTTCTTGGTCTAATTCTGTGCAAACCTTTAGTACAATTACCCCTGTCTGCGCACACACACACACACACCAACAATAATAAGGGAGTTTATGTTTATCGAAAAGCATTTTTGCGTCATGATGAAATTTCTGTGTCTACGGCTTACGTTGGTGGTAATTATATGCTATCATTAGCGCTCAAATAACCAAGACACGTCTACATTAAAGGCGACAGCAGGAAAGTAATAGCACAGCCATCCTATAAACACAATGTGCCTTTTGTCGCTGTAAGTATTTTGTAACATATTTTACCCCCGTTTCCAAATGACCTCATACAGGCACAATTTACAGTAATGAGCATAACGTCTGCAAGGTCCACAAATCAAAATCTCATTCCAGACGCTAGACACTAATGTTGCATTGACTTATTGTTTTTATGAATTACATTCTTTACCAAATAACCAACGTTCTGGTAGAGGGGGAAACAAGGAAAAGATAATGTTTGGTTGAATATAAACAAAAAAGTCCTTATTTTTAAACCCAGTTTGCAGTAGTAAAGGTTTTTATTTTTTTGCAGCGGTTAATGCAACATATTGAAAACGCATGTTAAATCCCAGTGTCCTTTTAAAGGAAAAATAAAGCAGTTAAATTATATCTTTGTTTGTTAAAGGGGAACTGTGGTCTCCAAACAAGTTTATTTTAAATGAAAGGCCAGGTTCCTACCTTTAAAACGAGCCATCAACCACCTCTCTACGAGCTGCACAGCCCAAAATATGAAGAAATCACTGATCAGAAAGTTAGGGGTGGGAGGTTCTGAATCTGCGGTCAGAAGTACAATTTCCTCCTCTAATCTGCGGTTGGCACATGGTCAGTGCATGACTGAAGGGTAGGAGGGGGTGGGGAGAACAGCACAGCCCACAGCACTGCTTTTTTTAATGCCTCCCACTTGCTGGCCCTTCCCAATCGAGGGCCCTGTGTCCCCCTGTGGTCCCTCCCACTCACAGACCCTGTGGCCCCTCCCCCATTTGCAAGTGTGAGGGGCCCTGGGGCCGGCAAGTGTGAGGGGCCCTGGGGCCTACAAGTGGGAGGGGCCCTGGGGCCATGAGTGGGAGGGGCCACAGGAGGCTGCAAGGGAAAGGCCCAAGGGGCTGCAAGGGGAGGGGCCAAGAAGAATTGCTTTCTTGAGGATTTTTGGCAATTTACTTTCATTATTTATTTTACATAGTTTTGAAGATATTTACATTTATATGTGTGATATGATTGCAGCATCACCAGATCCCATGCACTTCCTGCTTCCTGCACTGAAACCATGTGACAGTCCTTCTTCTGTGTTTCCTCCTCCTCATGGGCCCCCATGGCCCCTCCCATTGCAGCCCCTTGGGCCTTTCCCTTGCAGCCTCCCGTGGTCTCTCCCACTCATGTGCTCTGTGGCCCCTCCCACTCATGGCTCTGGGCCCCCCGGGGCCCCTCCCACTTGCGGGCCCCTCCCCTCGGGGGCCCTGGGGCAAGTGGGGGAGGGGTCACAGGACCCACGAGTGTGCAGAGCCACAGTGTCTATGAGTGGGAGGGACCACAGGGGGCTGCAAGGGGAGGGGACACAGGGCCCACGATTCGAATACCCGCTCGCCTCGCTCCCCCGGCGCTTAGTCTGACAGGTCCCGACGGACCTTGTCTTCATGCGCATAGATCGCGCATGCGCATAGAAGACAAGGTCCGTCGGGACCTTCAGACCAAGCGCCGGGGGAGCGAGCGAGCGGATAAGTTTCTTACCTTCTCTCCTGGCTCCTGTTTGTTCTATTGAAGAACGGAAGGTAAGGCACAGCTCCTTTACCTCCTGTTCTTCAATAGAACTGGATTCCCAAATCTTGAAAATACGAGTGGAGATACCCTTTAAAAATGATCCTTAGGTCTGACAGGCCATAGCTATTTAGCAACCTTTGAACCCGGTTAGAATTACTACCACTTATTGTGGCAAACATTGAAATTAGAGCCGACAAAAACCTCTCCTTTCATATGTCAGGAAAAAAAGAATTAAGCAAAAGTTCAACATAACATTTTTTGTTACAACCGCTTTAACACCAATGTGAGTTGGCCCAACAATCTTTTAGCCTATACAGACAGGATACTCTGCATCAGCCAAGCATCCCCCTCGACCATATCTGAACTTGATAATAGTAACATTTTCATTCTCTTATTACCAATACAAACAGCAATGAAGTGCAGATTTTGGTGACAATATCCCTTTAAAAGGAGATGTAAAGATCTTTTAGACTGTTCAGTGTTCGTTAACAAAGGATCCATTCTGGTTAAAAATGCACATGTTGTGGTCTTAGTCCCAGTCTGTTTTACGTGTATAAACTTGGATGGATTTCTTGAGCACAGACAGCCACACATGTAGGGGAGATACAGCAGTAAGTATGTTAAAGGGTCACTATACTCACTGAAACACCTTTACATTTTCTGAAACTACAATGAGAGAAGTAAAATGTGGTACTCACATATTTATCTGTGCTTGCTTTGTCATTAAAGGGGAATGTGGTCTCCAAAAACAGTTTATTTAAGAAAGGCCAGGTTCCTACCTTTAAAACAAGCCATCAACCACCTCTCTACGAGCTGCACAGCCCAAAATATGAGGAATCACTGATCAGAAAGTTAGGGGGTGGGAGGTTCTGAATCTGCGGTCAGAAATACTATTTCCTCCTCTAATCTGCGGTTGGCACATGCTCAGTGCATGACTGAAGGGTAGGAGGGTGGGGAGAACAGCACAGCCCACAGCACTGCTTTTTTTTTTTTTATGCCTCCCACTTGCTGCCCTTTCGAATGCCGTGAATGTAACTGTTCTACAGACATTATGGCAGGATAAAAGGTTGGACTAGATGGACGTTTTTCTTATACAACCCCCCAATACTATGTTACTATGTAACTGTTAGACAGACATTATGGTTAGGGTATAAGGTTGGATTAGATGTACGTATGTCTTTATTCAACCTCCAATACTATGTTACTATGTAAACTGTTCTACAGACATTATGGGCAGGATATAAGGTTGGACTAGATGGACGTATGTCTTTATACAACCCCCAATACTATGTACTATGTAACGTTAGACAGACATATGGGTAGGGTATAAAGTTGGACTAGATGGACGTATGTCTTTATACAACCTCCAATACTATGTTACTATGTAACTGTTTACAGACAATTATGGGCAGGATAAAGGTTGGACTAGATGGACGTATGTCTTTTACAACCCCCCATATATTTTACTATGTAACTGTTAGACAGACATATGGGTAGGGTATAAAAGGTTGACTAGATGGAGTATGTCTTTATACAACCTCCAATACTATGTTACATGTAACTGTTCTACAGACATTATGGGCAGGATATAAAGGTTGGACTAGAGGACGTATGTCTTATACAACCCCCCAATACTATGTTACTATGTAACTATTAGACAGACATTATGGTAGGGTATAAAGGTTGGACAGATGGACGTATGTCTTTATACAACCTCCAATACTATGTTACTATGTAACTGTTAGACAGACATTATGGGTAGGGTATAAAGGTGGACTAGAGGACATATGCCTTTATACAACCTCCAATACTATGTTACTATGTAACTGATAGACAGACATTATGGGTAGGGTATAAAGGTTGGACTAGATGGACGTATGTCTTTATAAACCTCCCAATACTATGTTACTATGTAACTGTTAGACAGACATTAGGGTAGGGTATAAAGGTTGGAGCTAGATGGACGTATGTCTTTATACAACTCCAATACTATGGGGCATATTTATAAAGGTTCGTTAACTTTTCGCGGCCGTTTTTCGCGGCCATTAACGCATGAATCGCGTTTACCGCGATTTATAAAGCCCCGAAAACGGCCGCGAAAAGTTAACGAAGCGTTAACCCTTTCGCGCCGATACTACCCGGTACCGCCGCTTCTATTTTAAAAGCGGCGGTTGGTTGGTTCGCTCGGCTAGTATCGGTGTTTTACTTCGCCACCTTGAAGGTGGCGAAGTCAGCCGATACTAACCTCCCGGGGGGGATGGGCAGGCAACCGCGGGCGGTGGTCGCACCGCCGAGGAGACACACCCCCCCCCCCCCCCCCCCCCCCCACCCCCCCCCCGCCCAACCCCCGCGGCGGCAGCGGCGACCAACCGCCGCCGCCGCCACTTCCCAGCAGCCCCTCCCAACCGTTCCCGTTCGCGGCAATCTCGGAACGGGAGGCTAGAAGGGGCTGCGGGAAGGGGCCGCAGCAGGTGGTCGCGACAACCGCCGCGAACCCCCCCTCCCGGCAACCCTCCAAGCCCCCCGCCCCGGCCGCTCCCGGGGAGGGGACGGGAGGGAGCCGCTGGGGGGGTGGAGGCTCCCTCCAGCGGGGCCCTGAGAAGGGCCTTTTGGGGTTAGGGGGTCCCGCAGCTCGAACCGGGACCCCCTCCCCGGCCCTTACAAGGGCCCTTGCGGCACTGACAAGTGCCTTTGGCGGGGGTCCGCAGCTGAACCGGGACCCCCAGTGCGGCTCTTAAAAGAGCCCTTGGGCGACGTCTTTTTCTTCCAGTCCCGGCGACACCAGCTCCGCCGAGGCCGCCGACCCCGAGAGGTACCCCTGCGGCCGCCAGGGGTACCCCCGGCGGGCGCCGGCGACCTCAACGAGGCCGATGTTGCCGGCGTCTTGATCCGACGCGACGTCTTCGGGCTGGCGACACCAACCCCACTCAGGTCGCCGATGCCAGGCAGGCTCACTGCGGCCGCCAGTGAGCCCGCTGGCACCGCCGGCCTCAGCGGAGCCGATGTGCCAGCCGCTTCTTTCTTCTTTCTTCAAACCATTACTGCGATGGCATCTGAGTTCCGCGGCGGAAAGCTCCTCTTTATATAGGTTTGCAGAAATCCAATAATCCGTTTCTGATTGGTCAATTTTAATACTTGCTTTACATTAACCATCGTTAATGTAAAGCAAGTATTAAAAATTGACCAATCAGAAACGGATTATGGATTTCTGCAAACCTATATAAAGAGGAGCTTTCCGCCGCGGAACTCAGATGCCATCGCAGTAGATGGCTGAAGAGAAGAAGAAGAAAGAAGCGGCTGGCAACATCGGCTCCGCTGAGGCCGCGGTGCCAGCGGGCTCACTGGCGGCCGCAGTGAGCCTGCCTGGCATCGGCGACCTGAGTGGGGGTGGTGTCGCCAGCCCGAAGACGTCGCGTCGGATCAAGACGCCGGCAACATCGGCCTCGTTGAGGTCGCCGGCGCCCGCGGGGGTACCCCTGGCGGCCGCAGGGGTACCTCTCGGGGGTCGGCGGCCTCGGCGGAGCTGGTGTCGCCGGGACTGGAAGAAAGAAGACGTCGCCCAAGGGCTCTTTAAGAGCCGCACTGGGGGTCCCGGTTCAGCTGCGGGACCCCCGCCAAAGGCACTTGTCAGTGCCGCAAGGGCCCTTGTAAGGGCCGGGGGGGGGGTCCCGGTTCGAGCTGCGGGACCCCTAAGCCCCAAAAGGCCCTTCTCAGGGCCCGCTGGAGGGAGCCTCCACCCCCCCAGCGGCTCCCTCCCGTCCCCTCCCCGGGAGCGGCCGGGGCGGGGGGCTTGGAGGGGTTGCCGGGGAGGGGGTGCGCGGCGGGTGGTCGCGACCACCTGCTGCGGCCCCTTCCGGCAGCCCCTTCTAGCCTCCCGTTCCGAGATTGCCGCGAACGGGGAACGGTTGGGAGGGGCTGCTGGGAAGTGGCGGCGGCGGCGGGTGGTCGCCGCTGCCGCCGCGGGGGGGGTGGGCGGGGCGGGGCGGCGGCGGGGTGGTCGCCGCTGCCGCCGCGGGTGGGGGTGTGGGCGTGTGCCCCGCCCCCTTAGGAGCGGCGTCGGGAGGAGGTTGTATAAAGACATACGTCCATCTAGTCCAACCTTTATACCCTAACCATAATGACTGTATAACAGTTACATAGTAACATAGTATTGGAGGTTGTATAAAGACATACGACCATCTAGTCCAACCTTTATACCCTACCCATAATGTCTGTATAACAGTTACATAGTAACATAGTATTGGAGGTTGTATAAAGACATACGTCCATCTAGTCCAACCTTTATTCCCTACCCATAATGTCTGTATAACAGTTACATAGTAACATAGTATTGGAGGTTGTATAAAGACATACGTCCATCTAGTCCGACCTTTATACCCTACCCATAATGTCTATCTAACAGTTACATAGTAACATAGTATTGGAGGTTGTATAAAGACACATGTCCATCTAGTCCAAACTTTATACCCTACCCATAATGTCTGTCTAACAGTTACATAGTAACATAGTATTGGAGGTTGTATAAAGGCATATGTCACATCTAGTCCAAACTTTATACCCTACCCATAATGTCTGTATAACAGTTACATAGTTACATAGTATTGGAGGTTGTATAAAGACATACGTCCATCTAGTCCAACCTTTACACCCTACCCATAATGTCTGTCTAACAGTTACATAATAACATAGTATTGGAGGTTGTATAGGGGCATATGTCCATCTAGTCCAACCTTTATACCCTACCCATAATGTCTGTCTAACAGTTACATAGTAACATAGTATTGGAGGTTGTATAAAGACATACCCGGGTGGGCCGACTCGCCGTGTTGGGGGGCCTGGCATGCCGTGTGCGTTTGGGCTGATTGGTGCCTCGAGGCCCTGTTGTGGTCGGGCTCCAGGCGCAGTTGGGGGTGGGCTTCCTAGCCGGGTTGGTGGCCTAGGCCGTTGTTGGTGGCTTATGCCGTTGGTGGTGGTGGGGGGGGAAAGGCCTATGCCGTCAATGTTAGGTGGGGGTGAAACCTAGAACCAATGTTGTGGTGGGCCTAAGGGGCAACATGTATGTCAGTTGTGAATGCACTCGCCGTATTTGGTGGGAGTTGCATGGACTGTTATAGTAAAAGGGCTTAGGCTTCTATGTGGAGATGTTGGTGTGCTTAGGGTCTTCGTATTCGAAAATGGATGTTGACTGTGGCTTGGAGGCTGCTGTGGACCTTTCTCACACACACCTTTCACATCATACATCATGGAAATTGAAATTAGGGACAGAAGTTTGGGCTTGGTCATTAATCTTAACAGGGTTATGTGTTCAATATAAACATCTGCTTGGAGAGACTCATTTGTTGATGGATATTGTTGCCACTTCGCTACAGTGAACCCCGTCTCTTGGATTCAGTTCATGGAACATGTATTGAATTTCTCATTAGAACGTCCTTGGTATAGTTACGAATGTCGACTTCAATTGATTGCTAATCTCCCTCAGGCAGGCAAAACCAGAACACACCAACTGTCCACCTTTAATAGATAGAGAAGGTTCTAATGCTGGTGATGCAGGGGGTTTCCTCCAATGGACACTCCTTTATTTCAGTTTCAAGGTTCTGTTTTGGGCTATGCAACAAACATTCTTCCGGTATTTGGTTGTCCCACATATTTGTCTTTGGAAAACTCGGTAACAGGTCAACAATATGTTTTGGTAGAAGCAAGTGGCCTTCTTACTCTCTTAGTTCGATTACAGTGGTCTTTTTGATGTGGAACTCATGAACACTTGTGTTTTCATCAGTATTACATATTAACATAGTAATCTGGAGGTTGAATAAGACACACATCCATCAAGGCCAACTCGGCCACTCCATTTTAAGCCCTATCCTACACATTTGATGCCGAGGAAGTTCCCTTATGTTCTTTTCTAACTCTCTCAGGCCATTACACACTCCTGTGAGGTTGAAAATATCTTAATATGTCAACCCCTCTAATAGGTAACCACAGCCTGGGATTCCTCCAATTTAAGTGTTGATTGGTGAAGCCGCAAACCTGCTTTCAGATTGTCCCTAATACAGTCTCTGGGCATACAACTCGATACACCATCCCCAATGCGGTTGATCAGACCACCTCTTCGTCTAATAACAACATGCGCTCTCATGCTGATTGTCCATTGATAGGACCAGACTCCACATCACGTTCTGATGATGTTTTTGTTATTCATAGAAAATATGAATATTTTTAAAGGTTTATTGAGTACAATTGTGTGTATAATCATTTAGGATCTTACGGGGAAAGCACTTCCCTGACTGTACAATATTTGTACAATATTTTCATTGCGTCAGGAAGAGACGACTCAAAACTATCAAATCTCTACAGTGGTAGGAAGACTTACCTCCTACCTACCACAGAATATAGTTTTGCAGGCAAGTTGTTTTAATGGGTTTAGTGGGTTCCTCATTTATAGTATCACATTTACTGCTCTTAGTAAGGCAAATGGGCATGTACACTATCTAGAGAGCCTGTTAACCCAGTTTTCCCTTAAAGGCAAACCAAAGCAAAAATACATTCAGACAGTTATCAAAGCTAGAACACACTGTCTTATGCTTATCTTGAGTAACAAGGCTAAATCAATATAATAAATGTCTTTCTCTCTAAAACCAATACATCTTTACATGTTTCCCATCCTCATGCTTACTTACCTCGTTTGAAGTGGCCCTTTAATCCCCAAATTTCGCTGCCATCCTCATGGCCTGGCAGTCCTTCACGCCCTCCAAATATTCATTTCCTCCTAGTGAATAAAAAAAACTATTTATTTATACCATCAACCCGTGTCCGAATAAACGATAAGAAAATTTGGGATTAGAGTAAGACTCTTCCGTGACAAGGATATAGAGAACAACAATTATATCAAAAAAATGGCATATTACAAACAGGGGGAAGGGGGAGGCGAGCGCGCCCTAGGATATGGTTTTAATTGTGCATTAACATGCTAGAAGGATTCACGTTTGCCACCAGCCGCTTAACAGTTTGGCACGCTGACATACACTGAAACGCTTTCACTTTTTTAATTACCAGGCAGATGGAAATCACAACCTTAAGCTTTAATTCAGTTCCATTTTTTTATTTCACAATTGTTTCTAGTGCAAATTCTAATGGTTTAGAGATGACCCACCTTTCAATATAATAATGTGGACTGCCCGTGCAATGTACTGGTGCACAAAGTGTTTGTCTTTTCTTCTTAAAGGAGATAAAATTATGGTCCTTGCACTGAGTAAGCTATCGTTTGTGTGGTTCTCTGACCCTCTGAACAAAGATTTTTTGAATGAAATCCTTTGTTTAATAACCGTGGGGTAACTGGAGTTGAGGTACCAGACGTTTATTGTTGGTTTTACCATAATCCAATCGGTTTGGGTCTTAAGATTATTAACTAATCTGGTAACGTAGTCTCCTTCCACACAAAGTAGTTCCTGGTTGTAGTTAACATTACAAACGCACCGACACCCCATAGGCAAGTCATTTTACCTTGAAATTATTCTGGTGTCTTCTCTGGCTACTATCCTTCTTTCTCGATTCCATTTCCACCTGTGGGCTTTCCCCTAAAACTGCCCATTGGCAGGCCGGTCCATTAATAGCAAACAGTAATGTTTCCCTCGTCATGTCCAGAGTCTTCAGCGACCATGAACTGGCACGATTAACCAAGCATCTAAATCCAAGGCTAAACCTCAGAAAATAGCATTGTTAGGCCACATTTAGTTAGGGCATTATTTGAATATCAATGGATGTAATTGGTGCAACAGTGCATTTAATTATACCATTTCAGATTTTTCTCATGATGCTATGAAGGGTTGCAGTCGCATTTTCCGTATATCCCTCCGGGATCCTTCTCCGCTGCACACACACATTGTATCATTTAGATACAGACTATCAAGTAAGACCATCATACCACCCAAGAGATACTTCAGGTGGAGAGAAATATAAACCAAGTACATTTTATCTTTATAGAGATTATTTGTGTGGTACGCTTCCCACAACTCTCTCTATGACAACCAGAACTGTCAGTTCATGACACTCCCAGGGTTGCTTCAAGTTAATCAGCGTGTGTTGCTCGTGTCCAACCTATGACTTTGGACGCCTGCTGCTCTGTGCCTTTTTAAACCTCAGGCTCGATCATCATAATTTTAATTAGGAGTACCCTAGCCAAATATATTTTGAAAAAACGCAAAGTTCACCATATATTAAAAGACCTTAATCATTAAAGACATTAATGACTTAATCTTTGTTGACGCCCCATTGTATTAATATGTTGTTAGTTTATTTCTGAGGACCATCTCCTATGAACCTGCACTTGTATTGCAAACGTAGAGCCTTAAAGGGCCCAGGAAGTGCTTTTGGGCGAAACAATAATTTCTAGGTAAGTTTTCAGTTTGTTATTTAAAGACTTAATGCAATCATTTCGACAGGTCAACAAACATGGTACATTACCAATAATATGAAAGTATCACAAAACAACTCCCACAAGCCTATAAGGAAGGAACCCAAAACAAGATGAGCTCATCTGATCCACGGGCGTTTAGGTACAGATACAAATGCAGCAGCATCCGCTCATCAAAAGCCCTGCCCTACATCATCGGATTGTGTAGGACGATTGGTCTCTGATGATCCACTATTTTTAAAAAAAATTTGCCTTGCTTGGTCATCGATCGTAACAATCGATTGTGAAGCATCTATGGCCATCATAAGGTGTCCTTAGGCAGATAAACCCAAAAGAAAATCAATTGCAGGCATTAAACTGCTTTAACCGAAAAAACCAAAAAAAAAAAAGGGATTTGTTTACATGATATAACTTTGGATTCACAGCTACTACAACACCATCTCAGGCTTGTTTGAAAGGTATGAAAGAGCTTTTACACCAGTCCATATTGAGGGCACTTGTTACAGTTGTCTTTAAATTTAGGGTAACTGATAGATCTTTTTTTAAATCAAAAACTTGCTGAGCCTTTAACTTGTTTTTTTTTGTTTGGTGCCACAGTCCAACTTTAACCCCAAGAGGGCTCGGGGATGCATTCTAAACATTGCTCTAAAGCACGTAATAGACTTCCTTTAATGAAAGCAGAATACGAATCCCCTGCATTACTGCCCACGGTGCTGTTAAACAAAACACGAGCATAAATAGTCGCTCCTACTACCCGAGAGATTTTTTTTTTTTTTTTTTCATTACAGGAAGCATTTCCATAAGCAGTTCTGTCGGTATGGACCCTGCCCAAACAAAGCATGAGATTGCTCATTACTGCCAAAGGACATACTTGCCGCTGGCACTTTTTTTTTACAGAAACACATGGATGGGAACGTAGAAACTGAATTGTAGGCAGCATCCTGCCATCTGATTTTCCTCCAGCAAAAAGGTAATTATTGGAGATCAAGGGTGATAAAATAAAGCATTTGAAGATTGATTCTGAGTGGTTTGATTTAACTGCTTTTCTTGCACGTTAGTGCACCAGACGAGCTCTGGTTCTGATTTCAAATATGTGCAATGGATTAGAAAGCCAACAATTGTGTGGCATTTACTGACAAGGCTGCCATGGATATTACCCAAGTTCCTCGTCTAGGTGCGTCTATTGGCATACCTGCAAAGAAAGCACTGTTAATGAAGGGTTCGTAGCATGTTTACTTTTAAAGGGGAAGTTCAATCATTGAAACGGTTAGCATGATTTTAGGAAGCAATACATCTATAAGGAGGTTCTTTAATTTTTTGCTTTATTTTTCATTCTTTTTAGTGACTTGTTTGGAAATGTTAAGACAGATACCTTGACAAAACTTTGGGAAGGGCATGTGCTAATGTTCTGTCTCCCCTAGCCATACTCACTGGCCTTATCTTACAAGATTTAAGGCATTAGTTCTCCTTTAAAATATCCGCTTCATGCTCACCTTGTGACTTTCCCCCTCCGACGCGGTTTGCTTGTGGTGAGTAGATTATACCAATCAATCTCTTCGTAACGTTTCCAACCTGTTAGGACTAAAGGGAAAAATAATTTCAGAATAAGTAACGGACTAGCAGGACACATAGAGCTTATTCTATTAGAGTGCCAAACGTGTCCTCCCAATCGCATTGTGCTGGCACAAGTAAAGGAGACGAACTTTCCATGGCGATAGTTCGTGGACATATGTGTTGGTTGGTTTCAGCCCCCCAACCGGTGCTGATATTCACCATGGTAGCAGATGGGGTTTCTTGCAAGGTGTAATCTTGGGCAACAACCATCAACATTTTGTGCTCCTTGTTAATCAAGGATGATAGAACGTTCCACTTCTAATTTAACATTCCAACAGTTTTTCAAGAGATTTAAATCAAATCTCATCGTTAACTCCTCTATCATGAAAAAATAAATCACAGAAAATGAGATTTCCCTACATGGTTCGTTAAGTTCAGCTTTGGGGATTTTCTTTTAGTTTTAAATTGACTGGGCATGGTTCCTTTTAACCTAATGAGCCATTTCCTCCCCACTCTCATTAAACAATTGCTCACCTTTGTCAGCATAGGGTGTCAGTGACTTGATTGGGGTGTGACCATGAATATAGGGGGTTATTTCAATAAAAAGTTTCTATCGTTTAAAATGGTGCCAATTTTGCCCCCAACTATCATATGTTAGCTTTCCAAAGTTACAGAAGTTTGATTGGTGGGGCAAATATGCACCATTTTTTAACAATAAGACTTTTATTGGATCTCCCTGATATGTGATTCAGTGAATATTGTCCCTGCTTACAAGTAAGCACCTGACATCAACCTGCTGAATTTTTACAAGCACCTTTCCTTCCACAATATGCAGTGTTTATCCCAACAATTTTATATTAATACTATTTCTCTCTATCCAAGGGGATTTTTACCGGTTTGGACTAAGGATGACCCAACTGGATAACTCTATTTCTTACATCACCGCAAGGAGACAGAATAACAACAGTAAATTTCTTTTCTGTGATATTCCAGAGATAAAAGATGACGTATGTAGGACTAATGGTTAAATCAAATAATCAAGTGACACCATCAAATCAAGTAATGTTGACCCAGTGTACGGCCGCAAACCAACGTTACAATTACATTTTAGCCATTTTGCTGGGTCACAAATCCATATCAGTGTTACACAAAACACAATCGTGCGGCGCAAAATCAACCATACTCCTTGGTTAAATGACATCCCCGCCTCCTTTCAATCCGCTGTCAAACACTCCTTTGCCTCTCTCCCCTCCAGCCAATACTGAGCCTTTAGTAGACTATTTCTCGAGCCTCTGAAAGAAAGAACGAAAAAAAGTAATCTTAAACATTAGAGAGTAAGAAGGGGCCTGATCCAGGGTGTCTTAAATCGCAGGTTTATTTTTGTAGTTACCTCCAACAGTATTCCAAAGGAGTTTAATACAACCGAGACTGAGGAGGGAAAAAGTCAGTGAGCTGACTTCAGGAAAGAATCGGGAAATTCATAAAAGTTCTTAACGTTAAGAAATGGTGCTAAGTTTGCCCACCAATCAAATCTTATTTAACATTTGAAAGCGAACATCTGATTGGTTGGGGCAACATTTAGCACCATTTTAACGATAGAAACTTTTATTGAATCTCACCTGGTACGTACTTTAGTACCCTCAAAAAAAGGACTCATTAGTTCCCCTTGTACCACAATTCGAACCATAACACCCATTACATAACAGGTTACGCCTGTATTGATTGATACAAACAGTAAACAACAAAATACAAATCATACATATGTCTGGGAGCACAAACATAAGTAATTTAATTCAAGAGTTGTCAACCCCAAGAAATAACTGAAATTCGTCCCTGTCTAAGCCGTTCCTGCATTGTCTCTCTTCTGTCCTATTTCTAATACCCCAATTCTCATTTATTTAAATCGATTTTCATGCACAGCACATGAGGATTCCCACTCTTTTCTGTTACGTTTAGCTGAACTCCCTACCCGATTAAGCCGGATATCCTTACCAAGCAAATGTCATTTTTCTCTCGATACTGCTTCTAACTCTCCGAGGAATCCGCTACCACCAAAACTGCACATGCATAATGGTCTGTTATATGGAAATGTTTCCCACTTCGAGATGCCTAGACAAATACCCGGTCAGTGAGGCGATTTAAAATACACAGAAAAATGCAGCTTTTAATAACACACTTCCCGCAACGGGTGTGCGAAGGGGGATCTTCTCACTAAAGATGGTTCACAGAGTTATTTCTATGGAACGGATAATTTATTCCTTTCGGCTCGGCGGCAGCCAAAATATGAAGATAAACTTGCAGCTATTAATAGAATAAATTAGAGTTAAAGGTTTGTATTAAAAGAAGCGTTATGGAACGGGTCAGCAACTGTTGCGGCAAAACAGCATTAACCGTTATTCTAGGCAGGGAATCTAAAGGGTAAATTACCTGAGAGTGTAACCCAACTTTCCCAACCCTCCTCTGGCTTCCTAGTTGCACCTTCCACAAGCCAAATCATTATTCATGCACATCCCCATGGACTACACGGGACATCAATCACCCCCAGCAAAGGCCCATTTTGCAATAGGAAGAAAAGGAAGCATTATAATAGAATGGTTTTAAAGTTGGTCAATTCAGCATTCAAGATGAAAATATGCATCAGACAAGCAGCCCCCGACAAAAGCCACTAGATCATAGAAGAAATATGTTTTCCACCCCTTGGTGGTCAGAGACAAGGGCAAAACTTGCCGATCTCCTCCTATGTCTTCCTTCCCCACCAGCCCAGACATTCACGTCACTGTTGTGCCGACCTTTTCCTGCCTGTCTTCACAGAATGAGGAAACCCACTGCAGAATAACACACAATTCCAAAGTTTCCTAAAAAAACAGTTATCCGTTAAGGAATGTGAATTGATATATCAACTGTAATCACACCCACATTCTGAATGCTCATTAACATAGTAAGCTTGCTACATTCTTACTACTGTGACCATGATAACTTGCTAATAGATACGGAAAATATAGATTTACATTACAGGATCAACAATATAACGGTTTATAGGCTTTTAGCTGAGCCACACTTGCGCGGTTTTTTTGCGTTTGCGGTCTTGTGGTTTTAAAATAATTGAAAACGCGACAACGCCATAAAAAACGCACGTTTTTCGGTGCGATTGGCGTTTGCGTTCTGCTTTTTCAATGCAATCGGCATTCGATTTCCTATACTTTTGAAGAAATCGCAATCCAACTCACAAAATCGTCACATGAAATCGCATGGATTGCATTTGCGTTTCAGTGTGGCCGTGCCCTTATAGCTCGTTTTCCACTGAGCAACTGATTGAAGCTCCTATCCAATTCATAGTTCCCAGTGGTTTATAAGTTAATTAACTGTAAGGTGGGTCATGGGAGTGATGAACACGTCACATCTCATGTGAACTTTACAACTTATAAAACCCCCTCCGTATCCACTTTAAGTTAATTGGGATTCAGATTGACCTTTGTGCGCCATCGGTGGTTGAGTTAGTCACCTAAGTTAATGTGAGGATTAGACTGTCCCTTTGTTGTGACTAAGTTCCCGCCTAAATTGGGATAAGATCGCATCTAAAGTCTTCATACGGGTCAGGTTCACGGTACATCACAGCGAGTTGTAATATGAAATTCAATTCAATCCAACCCACAGCTCTTAGTCTGAAATCTTAGTCCCTCCCCCCCCCGCAGACTATCTAATCTCCTTTGTCGCGAGGGGCGTCAGGGCCCGGCCCCCCAACAAGACTGGAATGCAGGCCCAGATACAAGTTCGGTTCCCAGTCCTTTTAACAGCTATGTCGCTTGTTTCTGTACTTCATACGCATGATTGGGGCTGTTTGAAAAAACAGCTGATTATGAGGGGATTGCGGGCCCTCTTCTCGTTCCTACCATCGGTTCCCCGGGTTTGTAGGCCCGTTAGTAACACCATGCTTTGTACTGCCATAGTTTGGTGACTCAAATGGATTGTCCCAGCCTATATGGTTTTGATTGGGGAGGGCAAAGCCGGGTACTCTGTTAGTTGATGTGTAGTTCCCCTTTAAGAGAACACAACAAGAACATATTTCCCTTTAACCAATTCCCTCTTAGCCTTGCACTGTATCAGTGTCCCCAATGAACATTTGTCTTTGAAATAACTTTAGATGCCCTGAGATATTGCCAGTTCCGTCCGCCCAGTTAAGCTTTTATCCTCACTCGCCTGAATGTTAAGTTTCCCTCCTCTATTTTATCGCGAGAATTCTATTACCAGGTGTGTACCTGTAATGGCGCCCATGAAAGTACAGAGCAGGACATCGAACAAGTTGAAGTTTAAACTTTGTCGCGTTGCCTGGTTGATAAATCTGAGAAGAAAAATAATAAAAGCAAAGCAACTAGCTTCCGTTGGTTTCGCCGTTTCAAGTCTCCATTCAATTGGCGTTAAGCGGAAAGGAATTTCCGTGACGAGACGCCCATCCCGTTTTTTAGCGCCGTACTCTTCCTAACAATGCCTTCCCTTTATTTTAAAATGTGTTTTTGCTCGAAAATGTTGTTTTTCACATGGAATTGTGTCTCGGGGCTTTTTTTTGTGTTGTGATTGATCCCAATTGCATTGGGTATAATTGTATTCGCCGTTACACCGTGCAAAGTGATACCTACTAATGTGGCTGGCAGGAAAAAGATTTTGTTCCCCGGTTTTCCATATTCGTTCTTAATGGCGGTACTTAGACCAGGCGGTCCTTGTGTTGCAGTGAGTGAGATGACGTGCTCGACCGAGACTGAATAATAACAGGACAGGGAAATTTTGTTATGCGAGAAACAGTTCTTTATGGGAGTATATAATAACCAATGGTAATTTAAGCTCCAAACTGGATTCCAACTGCCTACATCGATGGTTCGCACTAGGTCAGTCAATTTGGCACATACACTAATGTAGTTGGTAATATGCCAGGATTAACCATTTATCATGCATGTGTACACCTGCCATTGCACATAGGGTAACCCCCATTACGCTACAGTGTACCCCCTTACGTACAGGTAACCCCAGTTACGCTACAGGTAAACCCAGCATTTTCCGCAAATAGTAAAAGCTGGCAATAACAAAGCCAATGCTGTAACAAACATCAATGCATGTAACAAACAGGCACCAAATGCATGTAACAACAGGCACCAATAGCATGTAACAAACAGTCACCAATGCATGTAACAACCGGCACCAATATGTACAATGTACATGCAGTACAACTGGCACCATTGTCATGTACATGCACAAATCATGTTGCCCATTGCATGTAACAAAACTGGCACCAATTGCATTTAACAAACTGGCCACCAAATGCTGTAATCAAACTGGCACCATTGCATGTAACAAACTGGCGCACTGTCAAATAAGCACATGGAAGCATAACCACTGGACCATTGGCATGTAACAAACTGGCACCATGCATTTAACAAACTGCACCAATTGCATGCCCTGAACCAAACTTACAAACGCACCAATTCATGTAACAAAACTGGCCCAATTGCTGTAACCACACTGGCACCAATTGCATGTACAACTGCACTTGCATCAAACTGCCCAATGCGTAAACGGGCTGCAGTACAATGGCCATCATGACGCACCATGCAGGTAACAAACTGGCACCAATTGCATGTACCAAACGGCACCAATTGCATGTAACTAATTCACACTTGCCTGACAACTGGACTTGCATGTAACAACATGGCACGCAAATGCATGTATCTCAACGCATCAAAGCTTAAACGGCACCATTGCTGTAAATACTGGCACCAATTGCATTGATGTAACAAACTGGCCACCAATTGGCATGTAACACTGGCCCATTATCAAATGGCAAATTTATACAACGGCTTGTGTACAACGGCACCATTGCATGTAACAAACTGGCACCAATTGCATGTAACAAACCTGGCACCAATTGCATGTAACAAACTTGGCAGCCAATTGTCATGTCACAAAACTGGAACCAATTGCATGTAACAAACTGGCACCAATTGTGAGTAACAAACGGACCAATTATGACACTGTTAACACACTGGCACACATTGCTTTAACCAACTGGCAACCATTGATTTACAAATGCATCATTACAAGGCAATTGAGGTACAACTGCCATGCCGGCACCTTGTTACAAATGCATAGGTAACCGCACAATTGCAATGAACAACAACGGCACCAATGTATAAAGGCAACTTGCATGTAATATACTGGTAAAAATAGTGTTGTTGGTTGCGGGCAATAACCGACAAGTCACCAGTTTCCTCTAACCCCCCAATGTAACAATCGAATCTAACTGTTCCAACCATTTTCCAACCACTTAGTATAAAGCTGAAAGCCGATCAATGAAACTTGTAAGTATTGACACAAACCTCAGATTACCATGGGAGCATATAAAATGTAACGGTTACATGTCGACAGGGAAGATTCCCGTCCCCAACTAACAGAACAAATCGAATGCAACACTACATTCCTTTCATACAATGCTACATACCACAGTGATCTTTCCTACTAAGGGTACGTGTCTAATAATGGCTACACAGTGTGCACTATCAAGACATACTGTCTGGTTCATTTCCTGATCATCATGGACTCATGAAGAGTTTTATTATTCCATATTGATTTTGGCTTTTATTTTAGACCCGGACACAGACGCTAACAAGTCATCAAGGGCGAATCTGGACCAGTTAATAAAACTTACCTATTGGTGTAATTAGTTAACTGCTCCTAATCTATGCCAGTAGGAGGGAAATATTGATCTCACATTTACGGGGATTAAGTATAAATCGTTTTCCATCATATCCCGATCGTCGATGAATTTAATGGATGTTTCCCCTTGAAAAAGTCTCATGTGGTGTTGTGTGCTTCCTGATGGTAGACCTGAACGCGTCCTCTAATCGTTTACGCTGCGCAAAGTCCGTCCCGCTATTGTAACGTAAATTGTCCCATTTAATGTAATAAACAGAATTTCATACAGAGGGAGAGATGTATAAGAGAGTCTAGTGGCTTGTCCTATCATCACAATGGGTTCAACCATGTCCACATCCTGATCTCGCAGGCTTGTTGCAAACAAAAACGTTAACGCGGCTTGTAAGACTTAGAAAATGGCAGCGCTCTCAGTAATTGCCCGATAGTTAAATGTTACCACCTGTTGTCTATTATAAGGGACCCTTTGAAAGGCAAGTTCCACCCCCCACCACTACAATATAGTAGTGAGTTGTTTGATCCTGCACAGTCAAAGATTCCTGCCAGAGATCTTGGAATTGACAAGACCAGCATGAACAGGTCCATACATGTAACATATGAATGGTCCACGATGGTTCTGCTCTTTCGGATTGGACAAGGTACACAAGACAACTCCACCAACCAGTGCACTATTCTGGAATCAGGCACAAAATACTTTGTACATGTTTTTGCCGTACTGACAATTTTGGACATTGTCAACATAAAGTCAACTTAAAGGGTATCTCCACTGCGTATTTCAAGGTTTGTAATCAGTTCTATTGAAGAACGGGCAGGTAAGGAGCTGTGCCTTACCTTCGTTCTCTTCAATAGAACAACAAGCCACGGAGAGAAGGTAAGTAACTGTACCCGTCTCTCCCGCTCCACCGGCGCTTAGTCGACATGTCACTGACGGACCGTGTCTTTAATCGCATAGATCGCGCATGCGCATAGAAGACAAGGTCCGTCGGACTGTCAGACCAACGCCGGGGGAGCGACGGCGGATAAGTTCTCTACCTTCTCTCGCTCTCCTGTTGTTCTATTTGAAGAACGGAGGTAAGGCACAGCTCCTTACCACTCTTTCTTCAATAGAACTGGATCCCAAATCTTGAAAATACTAGTGAGATACCCTTTAAAATGATCCTTAGGTCTGACAGGCCTAGCTATTTAGCACCTTTAACCGGTTAGAATTACTACCACTTACTTGTGGCAAACATGAAATAGAGCCGACAAAAACCTCTAACCTCTATTTCAATATGTGCAGGAAAAAAGAATAAGCAAAGGTTCAAATACATTTTTGTTACAACCGTTTATACACCAGTTGTGAGTTGGCCCAACAATCTTTTTCGCTATACAGACGATACTCTGCATCCGCCAAGCATCCCCTCCCCCGTACCCATAAATCGAACTTGATAATATGAACATTTCATGCTCTATATTACCAATACAAACATTAAGTGCAGATTTGGTGACAATATCCCCTTTAAAGGAGAGTAAAGATCTTTTAGACTGTTCAGTGTTCGTATAACAAAGGATCCATTCTGGTTAAAAATGCACGTGTTGGGTTTAGTCCACGTCTTGTTACGTTATAAACTTGGATAGGATTCTTTGAGTCACAACAGCCACACTGTAGGGAGATACAGCATCTAAAGTTGTTAAGGGTCCCTAACTCACTGAACAAACCCTTTACATTTCTTAACTACAATGAGAGAAGTAAAAGGTGGTATTCACATATTTATCTGTGTCTTGGCTTTGTCATTAAGAAAGGGGAAAGTGGTCTCCAAAACAGTTTGTATTTATGAAAGGCCGGTCCTACCTTAAAACACGCCATCACCCACCTCTCTACCTAGAGCTGCCACAGCCGCAAATATGAGAATCACTGATCAGAAAGTAGGGGGTGGGAGTTCTGAATCGGCGGTCAGAAATATTTTCCTCCTCTAATCTGCGTGTTGGCACATTGCTCAGTGTCATGACACAGGGTAGGAGGGGGTGGGGAAACAGCACAGCCCCACACACTGCTTTTTTTTTTTTTAATGCTCCCCTTCCTGCTGGCCCTTTCGAATCTGGGCCTGTGTCCCTCCCTCTTCAGCCCCCTGTGGGCCCTCCCACTCCCATGACAACTGTGTCTCTGCACACTTCTGTGGGTCCTGTGACCCCTCCCCCACTTGCCCCAGTGCCGCCCGAGGGGAGGGCCCGCAAGTGGGGGGGGCCCAGAGCCATGAGTGGAGGGGCCACAGAGCACATGAAGTTGGGAGAGACACCGGAGGCTGCAAGGGAAAGGCCCAAGGGGCTGCAATGGGAGGGGCCATGGGCCCATGAGGAGGAGGAAACATCAGATAGGACTGTCACATGTTTCAGTGCAGGCAACAGGAATGCATGGGATGCTGGTGATGCTGCAATCATATCACACCTAAAATTTGTAAATATCTTCAAACTATGGTAAATAAATAATAAAGAATTGGGCAAAAAGCCTCAAGAAGCAAGTTCTTCTTGCCCCTCCCCTTGCAGCCCTTGGGCTTTCCTTGCAGCCTCCTGTGGCCCCTCCCACTATGGCCCCATGCCCCCTCCCACTATGCAGGCCCCAGGGCCCCTCCCACTTGCAGGCCCCAGGGCCCCTCACACTTGTCAATGGGGGAGGGGTCCCAGGGTCCTGTGAGTGGGAGGACCACAGGGGGCTGCAAGGGAACGGGCCCTCGATTGGAGGGCCAACAAGTGGGAGGCATTAAAAAAAGCAGTGGCTGTGCTGTGCTGTTCTCCCCACCCCTCCTACCCTTTAGTCATGCCTGACCATGTGCCAACCGCAGATTAGAGAGGAATTGTACTTCTGACCGCAGATTTCAAACCTCCCACCCCTAACTTTCTGATCTTTATTCTTCATATTTTGGGCTGTGCAGCTCGTAGAAGTGGTTGATGTCTCTTTTAAAGGTAGGAACCTGGCCTCTCATTAAAATAAACTTGTTTGGAACCACAGTTCCCCTTTAACAAACAAAGATATAATTTAACTGCTTTAGTTTTCCTTTAAAAGGACAACTGGGATTTAACATGCGTGTTCAATAGTTGCATTCACAGCTGCAAAAAATAAAAACCTTTACTACTGCAAACTGGGTTTTAAAAATAAGGACTTTTTTGTTTATTTCAACCAACATTATCTTCCTTGTTTCCCCCTCTACCAGAACGTTGGTTATTTGGAAAGAATGTATTCAATAAAATACAATAAGTCAATGCAACAGTTAGTGTCTAGCGTCTGGAATGAGATTTTTGATTTGTGACCTTGCAGCTTATGCTCATTACTGTAAATTTGTCCTGTATGGGGTCATTTGGAAACGGTGGGTAAAATATGTTACAAAATACTTCGCGCCAAAAAAGGCACATTGGTTTTAGGATGACTTTGCTATTACTTTCCTGCTGTCGCTTTAATGTAGACGTGTCTTGGTTATTTGAGCGCTAATGATAGCATATATTACACCACCAACGTAAGCCGTAGACACAGAAATTTTCATCATGGACCAAAAATGCTTTTCGATAAACATAACTCCCTATTATGTTGGTGTGTGTGTGTGTTTGCGCAGACAGGGGTAATTGTACTAAAGGTTTGCACAGATTAGACCAAGACATTTACATTACTACTGTCAAATATAAGATATCGGCTGTTTATCTAAATGTCTGTACATCAGCCGTAAAATGAACCACATGCTTCCCCAGAATTTATATTATAACAGCACAGAAATGTTGTGCAAGTAAACAAGTTGTTGATCAAGCTTAAA
Organism: Hymenochirus boettgeri; assembly: GCA_019447015.1. Classification (NCBI taxonomy): domain Eukaryota; kingdom Metazoa; phylum Chordata; class Amphibia; order Anura; family Pipidae; genus Hymenochirus; species Hymenochirus boettgeri. Next base: position 264,786,842 of record CM033472.1, read on the forward strand.
TTGTCACTGCCAATTGCCTGCAAACAAGAACTTATACAAACATTATGGTAGGTTATAAGGTTGGACTAGATGGACGTATGTCTTTATACAACCTCCATACTATGTTACTATGTAACTGTTATACAGACATTATGGGTCGGGTATAAAGGTTGGACTAGATGACGTATGTCTTATACACCTCCAATACTATGTTACTATGTATAACTGTTTAACAGACTTATGGTTAGGGTATAAAGGTTACTAGATGATGTATGTCTTTATACAACCTCCAATTTATGTTACTAGTAACTGTTAACAACTTATGGGTAGGGTATAAGGTTGGGCTGATGGACTATGTCTTTATACAACCTCCAATACTATGTTACTATGTAACTGTTAAGCAGACATTATGGTAGGGTATAAAGGTTGGACTAATGTATGTATGTCTTTATACAACCTCCAATCAGTTACTATGTAACTGTATACAGCCATTATGTAGGGTAGATAAGTTGGAGTAGATGGACGTATGTCTTTATACAACCTCCAAAACTATGTTACTATGTAACTGTTATACAGCACCTTATGGGTAGGGTATAAGTGTTGGAGTAGATGGACGTATGTCCTTATACAACCTCCAATACTAAGTTTAACTATATAACTGTTATACAGACATTATGGGGTAGGTATAAAGGTTGGACTTGATAGACTATGTCTTTATACAACCTCCAAAACTATGTTACTATGTAACTGTTATACAATACAGACTTATGGTAGGGTATAAAGTTGGACTAGATGGACATATGTTTTATACAACCTCGAATACTATTTACTATGTAACTGTTATACAGACATATGGGTAGGGTATAAGGTGAGTAGATGGACGTATGTCTTTATACAACCTCCAATACTATGTTACTATGTAACTGTTGTTACAGACATTATGGGTAGGGTATAAGGTTGGAGTGAGAGTACGTATTCTTTAATACAACCTCCAATACTATTGTTACTATGTAACTGTTATACAGACATTATGGGTAGGGTAATAAAGGTTGGAGTAGATGGACGTATTTTCTTTATACAACCTCCAATACTATGTTACTATATAACGTGTTATACAAGACATGTGGGTAAGGGTATAAAGGTTGGAGTAGATGGACGTATGTCTTTATAACAACTCCAATACTATGTACTATTAACTGTTATACAGACATTATGGTAGGGTATAAAGGTTGGACTAGATGGACTTATGTCTTTATACACCTCCAATACTATGTTTACTATGTACTGTTACACAGACATTATATGTAGGGTGTAAAGGTTGAACTATGGATGTATGTGTCTTTATACAACCTCCAATACTATGTTACTATGTAACTTTTATATACAGACATTTGGTAGGATATATAAAGGTTGGCCTAGATGCACTTATGTCTTTATACAACCTCCAATACTATGTTACTATGTAACTGTTATACAGACATTATGGGTAGGGTATAAAGGTTGGACTAGATGACGTATGTCTTTATACAACCTCCAATACATATGTTTTATGTAACTGTTATACAGACTTTGGGTAGGGTATAAGTTGGACTAGATGGACGTATGTCTTATACAACTTCCAATACTATGTTACTATGTAACTGTTTATACAGACATTATGGGTAAGTATAAGGGTTGGACTAGAGACGTATGTCTTTATACAACCTCCAATACTATGTTACTATGGAACGGTTATACAGAGAAATTATGGGTAGGGTATAAAGGTTGGACTAATGGATGTATGTCTTATATACAACTGTCAATACTATGTTCTATGTAACTGTTATACAGACATTATGGGTAAGGTATAAAGGTTGGACTAGATGGACGTATGTCTTTATACACCTCCATACTAGTGTACTATGTAACTGTTATATACAGCTTATGGGTAGGGTATAAAGGTTGGACTAGATGGGCGTTGTCTTTATAACCTCCAATACTAATGTTACTATGTAACTGTTCACAGACATTATGGGTAGGGTATAAAAGGTTGACTAGAGGACGTATGTCTTATACACCTCCAATACATGTTACTATGTACTGTTATAACGACATTATGGGTAGGTATAAAGGTTGGACTAGATGGTGCTATGTCTTTATACAACCTCCAATACTATGTTACTATGTAACTGTTGACAAGACATTATGGGTAGGGTAAAAGGTTGGACTGATGGACGTATGTCTTTATACAACCTCCAATACTATGTTACTATGTAAACTGTTAGACAGACATTATGGGTAGGGTAAATAAAGGTTGGACTATATGGATGTATGTCTTTATCAACCTCAACATACTATGTTACTATGTAACTGTTATACAGACATAATGATTAGGTTATAAAAAGGTGGACTAGATGGACGTAAGTTCTTTATACAACCTCCATACTATGTTACTATGTAACTGTTATACAGACATTATGTAGGTTTAAGGTTGGACTAGATGGACGTATGTCTTTATACAACCTCCAATACTATGTTACTATGTACCGTTATACGACATTATGGGTAGGGTAATAAGGTTGTACTAGATGGACTAATGTCTTTATACAACCTCCAATACTATGTTACTGTTAGACAGACATTATGGTAGGGTATAAAGGTTGGACTGATGGACGTATGTCTTTAACAATCTACAATACTAGGTTACTATGTAACTTTATCCAGACATTATGGGTAGGGTATACAAGGTTGGATAATGGACGTATGTTTTATACAAACTCCAATAGTATTTACTATGTACTGTTATACAGACATTATGGTAGGGTTAAAGGTTGATTAGATGGATGTATTCTTTAACAACCTCCAAACTATGTTACTATGTAACTGTTATACAGACATTATGGGTAGGGTATAAGGTTGGACTAGATGGACGTATGTCTTTATACATCTACAAACTAGGTTACTAGTGTAACTGATCACAGACATTATGGGTAGGTTTAAAAGGTTGGACTAGATGGACGTATGTCTTTATACAACCTCCAAAACTATGTTACTATGTAACTGTTAGACAGACATTATGGGTAGGGTATAAGGTTGGACAGATGGATGTGGTCTTTAACACAACCTACCTCCAATACTAGTTACTGTTAGCACACATTATGGTAGGTATAAAGGTTGGACTAGATGGACGTAATGTCTTTACACAACCTCCAATACTATGTTACTATGTACTGTTATACAGACATTATGGGTAGGGTAAATAAAGGTTGGACTAGACGGACGTATGTCTTTATACACCTCTAATACTAATGTTACTATGTAACTTATACAGACATTATGGGTAGGGTATAAGGTAAGTTGGACTAGACGGACGTATGTCTTTATACAACCTCCAATACTATGTTACTATGTAACTGTTATACAGCCATTATGTGGGTATAATGGTTGGACTAAGACGGACGTATGTCTTTAAACAACCTCCAATACTGTGTTACTAGGTAACTGTTATACAGACATTATGGGTAGGGTATAAAGGTTGGACTAGATGGACGTATGTCTTTAAAACCTCCAATACTATGTAACGTATCCAGACTTATGGGTAGGGTATAAAGGTTGGACTAGATGGATGATGTCTTATATAACCTAACCTCCACTACTATGTTACTATGTAATGTTATACAGACATTATGGGTAGGGTATAAAGGTTGGACTAACGACGTATGTCTTTATACACCTCTATACTATGTTACTATGTAACTGTTATACAGACATATGGTTAAGGGTATAATGTTTGATCTAGACGGACGATGTCTTTAACAACCTCCAATACATGTTACTATGTACTGTTATACAACAGACATTATGGGTAGGGTATAAAGGTTGGACTAGACGGACGTATGTCTTTATACAACCTCCAATACTATGTTACTATGTAACTGTTATACAGACATTATGGGTAGGGTTAAAGGTTTGGACCTAGACGGACGTATGTCTATACAACCTCCAATACTATGTTACTATGTAATGTTATACGACATTATGGGTAGGGTTAAAGTTGGACTAGAACGGACCTATGTCTTTATACACCTCCAATACTATTTTACTATATCTGTTATACAGACTTTTATGGGTAGGTATACATGTTGGACTAGATGTGTATACACAAAGTGGTCATATACACCTCCAATACAAGTTCTATATCGATAGGCATTATGGTAGGGTATAAACGTTGGACTAGATGGGTGTTGTCTTAATTAGTCGCTCAAATGCTATGTTGACGTTATAATAATGGATATTCCCGCTTTATGAAAGTAAATCCAGGCCTGTTCACTGTTACTGGCACAGGCAGGGTTGCCAGTATATCCCCAACCCGAATAGAGCATAGCGGGGCAAGAATGGGGGGGGGAGGGGGGGGGGGGGGGGTGGGTAGGTGGGCGAAATTGGTTATGGGCCGGGTGGGGCAGTTCCAGGGCGGGGAGTGGACTTCTGGGGTCTGGGCTAACAGGTCCGTCCCTAGGACGGACTCCGCCATGAATGCTGGACTTGGAAATTTGTCCCTGTGTGATGGATATACCTTTTCCAGATTCTCTCAATCTAGTCCTTTTGAACAAGATAATATTAAAAGTCTATAAAACAACAGCTAGCGTCTGTTAACTCCTTACAATGCACCTTAACAAGCTCTTTGGGTGTTATTATGTGGAGCAGCTAGGACTAGCGTAGCCCGTCTCGAAGATCCTGCTTCACATTACCAAATCTCATCGAACAAAGGCCGGTAAAAATAGCCCGAGCACTGCGCATCCATTATTCTAGGAAATAAACAACTCATCTAATTCTCCCACTTGCATAAAGACCTAAGACTTGGCACAGACACTACGTCATCTAATTATTTATTTTAATTTACATATAGGGGTTGACATTTCCTAACCATTTTAATTATGATCCCATCTACCAGCGCTACAAAAGCCAACTTCTCCATTCGGACCAGTTGGACGCCGTGCCAGCTCACCGATTAAGACACACATTGCGGGGCATTACACTCGATCGTACCATTAACTCAAGTAGCCGGGGTTGGGACGATTGAAATACCGTGTTGGTGATAAAGTGTAACGTTTCTTCTACAACTGGAAAGGAGTAAAATTACAGCACCTGATTTAGAAGAACAAAAGAGAGCCAACTTCCTTGTTCATTTGGTGCCTTCGTCAGGCGACCACGGATGGAGGAGGCCGGCTGATCCTATAACAGGACTGTCCCGAAGAATCGGCAACAGTAGAGAGGTTGTGGTCTACCATGCCCGATAACCCAAATATTCTCCCTATGGTCTTTTAGCGGGGCAGCCCACCCTGCTAATTTTTCATGCCACATGGCTGGAAAAACATCTTGAGAGAAACACGTGATTTGATAAAGAATTAGAAATAGGTTTATACAATAGGTGCCATAGGTCAGTAAAAACTCCCGCCAGAACTGCCCAGTCCAGACCCCTTTGTATACACTTGGCAAGATTATTTAGCACGTGTTACTACTTTTTCCAGATCCCCAAGGCCGTAAAGGGTGGCACATTCCTTGTGCTGCCCTGTTACATGCGGTGGGTTACCTGCAGGATGTTTCAACTACAACTCCCTGCATTCTACCCAAGCCAGGAATGATGGAGTCGTAGTTTCAAACATCAAGTGGGACGAAAGTTATACATCCCTGACCCATATAATGACCATGATGCAGGCTGATCGTATTCCCATTAGAATAGAAGAAGGCTGTATTTGTTTCAATTGAGTTATACTGCATGAATTTAAAGGGCATGTTAAACTTAATTGAAAGTAACTGAAATAATTAACTAGAAAAATAGTTCCCTACCACCAAATTCCCCCGTCCCGTCCGGCTACGTCTTCTAGGCCACCCCACTGGAAAACAAAAATCTGGGAATTGGAAACTTTTTACAGACTTACTGAGTTTTTTTGCTGCTTCCAGAGCATCACCGCGTTAATCGGCTACGAAGAATCTTTGGACGGTGACCCCAAACCGCCATCACTTCTTGCTCTGATATTCCTGCAGGTTCAGCCATCTTCTTGACGTTGCTTAAACCCTTAGGGGGAAACAAACTTATGTTAGTGTTAAATAATAAGGAATCTAACAGACCCTGGGTTATATGTAGAAATCCCAACGTGTGCCACTCGACTGGAAAAACATTATTGACTGTGGTATTAATTAACACCAACCGATTTTAATCTACTGCAAATGCAACACCCGATTGGTCCCTGTCAGATTAGAGGCGCGATAGCGTCTCTCCCTACTGCAGTGAGTGGTTATTTATTTTTATTAGTCCCATGCAATGAGAAAATGAACTGATCAGCTGATAATAAATACAAAGTGATGGTTAGAGTAGCCCACAAAGTCTAAGCAGTCTCACTGCATTGGAAATTACCAGCATTTTATATTTTATTTACTGTTAAGAACAGCCACAGCAGTGAAAGTTAAACCAAATAAATTATTTTATTCCTATTATTATTACTATTATTATTATTACTATTATTATTGTGGATTTATACAGCAGCGCCAACATCTTCCGTAGCGCTTACAATACATGTATACATTCACACAGCGCCCTGCCCCGAAGAGCTTACAATCTAAGCACATTTATTTGACACTACAACCTATCAATATGTTCTTTATGATGTGGGGAAACCGGAGTGCCGCGAGGAAACCCACGCAAACACGGGGAAACCATACAACTCCTTGCAGATGTGTCAGGGTGGAATTCGAACTCAGCTTTCAGCGGCTGTGAAGGCATCACAGCAAAATCGGAGCAGAAAAGGTGCAAGGAAGTCAGACAATTCTCTGCTGGTGACAAATATTGTTACAAAGATCAGCTGATCAGTGCATGTCCCTAACTAACCCTGGTTTGCTTGTATCCCTAAACTAGGTACACACAGTACATGATTTCTGAAAATGACAGACGGATCTGCAAGAATCCTGTCTCCATCTTTCAAAGATCTGCATACCCACATTCCGAGCTTCTCCCTAATAGGGAGAACGCTCGGGACTGTGTGGTTTCCTCGGCCGCGCTAGACTCCAGGTGCGGTTGGTCTAGCGCGCCAATGGAAATTTTCGGCCTTTCCCGAACGAGCTTACGGCCACCCGATCGTTCGGGCGCCGCGCGCTGTTCGAGGAAACGAACGTACACACAGTAACGATAAAGCCCGATACCGTCGGATCCGACGGTATTGGGGCTTTATCGTTACTGTGTGTACCCAGCTTAAGCCTCAGGCCCCAACCTGCTCTGACCGTCTGAACTGTACCCACCACGCATGCGGCCCACAGCATTAAGCCCATTTGTGCACCTACGTAATTTATCCCATTAACAATACTCAATAGAATTAACTTTAACTGGAGCTTTAAAACGGCTTTACCAAAACTAAATTTAAAACGTGTTACATTAATTAAGCCTCTAGAGATCCTTCAAGCTGAGAGATACATTAACATTTCTATAGGTTTTTAAATGTAGAAACAAAAGGACACAAAAGCAAATTGATTTTATTTAGCAGCTTGTGTGGGTGTAAATGACTTTATTCTAACCTGTAAATAATAACAAAAAATACGCTGCTACTGTGTATGTCTGGAAACGCTTGTTATCCCTGTGGCGATTAAAGGACAACTCCACCGTAAAAATTCAACTTTTTAAAAATGAAAAAGTACCTAGGTCAAGGAAGTCGGATTGATTATTCTGCCAGGTTAGTGTCCTGGGCCTTTCTGTACTAAAGATAGGACTGAAGCACTGAGGCAGCCTGGCAGAAGCGGTTTGTTTTCATGATGAGGCTATTTTTTTATTATTATTATTGTGGGTTTATATAGCGTCAACATCTTCCGTAGCACTTTGCAATTACAAGCTTGTGAAGGTTCTCATTCAATCAGGTCATGGTATATCTGTTGTATTCAATTAGATCAACTGGACTTGAAGTTTAGTTCTGAACTAACATTTCAAGGTCCATTGATCTAATTGGATATCAACAGATAACCATGACCTGGATGAATGAGAACTTTCACAAGCATATTTCTAATCATTTTGGGAGAAACACCTCAACTTGTACGCAATATGAAAAGACAGCAAGGAAATTGGCAGACTACAGAAACCACCTGCGATTTAACCTCCGATGCAGACAACAAAGGCTAGTACCCATGCAGCATAAGTCTGGATTTCCACGGTTAAAGACTCAGAGCCAAACAAAACTGGCAAAAGGCTCAAACACAGCTCCTAAGTGAACGGGTACGACAGACACATTTTACAGTTGAATGCTTTAATGCGCAACATTAGTCAACTAGAACAGAACCTGCCTCACAGCTACCTGTGTCCTCTGGAGTGATGGAGTTCACCAAACAAGCACAGCTTTCTCAGCACTGTAAGGGCAAACAAAGGCAACAGAACAAGTTCTCTATTCTGTCATCGCCCAGAACACCCCAAAGGAGAACAACTACTACCTGGTATACAAAAGGAGGGAAGTGTCACTTCATCAAACAAGGAGGAAGGGTGAGAAACTTGTCTAGACAAACTCCTGAGACCCGCCCGCAAATGGAAGTCCTTGCTAAGGGCTTGATTTTGCCATCACCCCTAAGCCAGCCCTGTGGTGGATATTAATAGCACACACATAATCCCTCATTTCTTGTAACGGCTGGTGGGATCCCTTGTTAAAGCCTCATATGTGTTATCGGCCAGGAGCATGGTCACCTTATCATGGTAGTCTGAGGTGTTGAGTACCACTGTGCGTCTTCCTTTATCTGTCGGTAGAATCTTTCTTGAGGGATGTTAAGGCTCTTCTCTCCTGTGTAGTCAGGTTAGATGAAGGAGTTTTAGCACTGGCTAAGGCTGCAGATACCTTAAGGCGAAGTTGTTCTGCCTCACTCTGTGATACCTTATTCTTCTTCTGTGGCTGCTATAATATCCACCACAGGGATGGCTTTAGGGGTGATGGCAAAATTCAAGCCCTTAGCAAGGACTTCCATTTCTGGCTGGGTCAGGGTCCTGTTAGACAAGTTTCTCACCCATTCCTCCTTGTTTGATGAAGTGACACTTCCCTCCTTTTGTATCCAAGGTAGTTGTTCTCCTTTGGGGCTGTTCTGGGATGACAGAATAGAGAACTTGTTCTGTTGCCTTTGTTTGCCCTTACAGTGCTGAGAAAGCTGTGCTTCTTTGGTGAACTCCATCACTCTTTCCCAGATGGACACAGGTAGCTGTGAGGCCAGGTTCTGTTCTAGTTGACTAATGTTGTGCATTAAAGCATTGAGTTTAGTTCAAGAACTAAACTTCAAGTCCAGTTGATCTAATTGAATTCAACAGATATACCATGACCTGGATGGATGGATATTACAGATATACTATGACCTGGATGGATGAATATTACAGATATACCATGACCTGGATGGATGAATATTACAGATATACCATGACCTGGATGCTGTCTGTCATCTTTCAGAAATCTGTACTGTGTGTACCTAGCCTTAGGGATACAAGCGAACCAGGGTTAGTTAGGGACATGCACTGATCAGCTGATCTCTGTAACAATATGTCACCAGCAGAGAATTGTCTGACTTCCTTGGCACCTTTTCTGCTCCGATTTCTGCTTGTGATGCCTTCCAGCGCTGAAGTCCTGAGTTCGATTCCACCCTTGGACACATCTGCAAGGAGTTTGTATGTTTTCCCCGTGTTTGCGTGGGTTTCCTCCGGGCACTCCGGTTTCCCCCACAATCATAAAGACATACTGATAGGTTGTATGTGTCAAATAAATGTGCTTAGATTGTAAGCTCTTCGGGGCAGGGCCTGATGTGAATGTATACATGTAATTGTAAAGCGCTACGGAAGATGTTGGCGCTGTATAAATCCACAATAATAATAGTAATAATAATAATAGTAATAATAATAGTAATAATAATAATTATTTGGTGTTTAACTTTCACTGGGCTGTTCTTAACAGTAAATAAAATATAAACTGCTGTAATTTCCAATGCAGTGAGACTGGTTAGACCTTTGTGGGCTACTTAACCATCACTTTGTATTTATTATCAGCTGATCAGTTCATTTTCTCATTGCATTGGACTAATAAAAATAAATAACCACTCACTGCAGTAGGGAGAGACGCTATCGCGCTCTTAATCTGCAGGGACCAATCGGGTGTTTGCATTCTGCAGTAAGATAAAATCTGGTTGGTGTTAATTAATACCACAGTCAATAAATGTGTTTCCAGTCGAGTGCACACGTTGGCATTTCTACATATTAACCCCTAGTGTCTGTTAGATTCCTTATTATTTAAACACTAACATAAGTTTGTTTCCTCCCTAAGGGTATTCAAGCAACGTCAAGAAGATGGCTGAACCTGCAGGAATATCAGAGCAAGAAGCTGATGGCGGATTATGGGGTCACCGTCCAAAGATTCTTCGTAGCCGATAACGCCGGTGATGCTCTGGAAGCAGCAAAAAAACTCAGTAAGTCTGTCAACAGTTTCCAATTCCCCAGATTTTTTTTCCAGTCGGGTGGCATGAAGACGTAGCCGGACGGGACGGGGGAATTTGGTGGTAGGGAACTATTTTTACTAGTTAATTATTTTCAGTTACTTTTCAATTAAGGTTTAACATGCCCTTTAAATTCATGCAGTATAACTACATTGAAACAAATACAGCCTTCTTCATATTCTAATGGGAATACTGATCAGCCTTGCATCATGGTCATTATATGGGTCAGGGATGTCTAACTTTCGTCCCACTTGATGTTTGAAAACTACGACTCCCATCATTCCTTGGTTGTAGAATGCAGGGAGTTGTAGTTTGAAAACATCTGCAGGTAACCCAGATGTAACAGGGCAGCACAAGGACATGTGCCACCCTTTACGGCCTTGGGGATCTTGGAAAAGCTAGTTAACACGTGCTAAAATAATCTTGCAAGTGTAAAAAAGGGGTCTGGACTGGGCAGTTCTGGCGGGAGTTTTTACTGACCTATTGGCACCTATTGTATTAAACCTATTTCTAAATTCTTTATCAAATCACAAGTGTTCTCAAGATTGTTTTTCCAGCCAAGTGGCATGAAAAATTAGCAGGGTGGGCCGCCCGGCTAAAAGACCCTAGGGAGAATATTGGGGTTATCGGGATGGGTAGACCACACCTCTCTACTGTGCCGATTCTTCCGGGACAGTCCTGTTATAGGATCAGCTGGCCTCCTCCATCCGTGGTCGCCTGACGAAGGCACCAAATGAACAAGGCAAGTTGGCTCTCTTTGTTCTTCTAAATCAGGTGCTGTAATTTTACCTCCTTTCCAGTTGTAGAAACGTTTTACACTTTATCACCACACGGTATTTCAATCGTCCCAACCCCCGGCTACTTGAGTTAATGGTACGATCGAGTGTAATGCTCCCGCACTGTGTAGTCTTAATCGGTGAGCTGGCAGTGGTCCAACTGGTTCCGAATGGAGAAGTTGGCTTTTGTAGCGTCGGTAGATGGGATCATAATTACAATGTGGTTTAGGAAATCAGTCAACCCTATAATGTTAAATAAAATAAATAATTAGCATGACGTAGTGTCTGTGCCAATTCTTAGGTCTTTATGCAAAGTGGGAGAATTAGATTGAGTTGTTTATTTCCTAGAATAATGGAATGCCCGCAGTGCTCGGCTATTTTACCGGCCTTTGTTCGATTGAGATTTGGTAATGTGAAGCAGGATCTTCGAGACGGGCTACGCTATGTCCCTAGCTGCTCCACATAATAACACCCAAAGAGCTTTTATAAGGCTGCATTGTAAGGCAGTTAACAGACGCTAGCTGTTGTTTTATAGACTTTTAATATTTATCTTGTTCAAAAAGGACTAGATTGAGAATGAATCTGAAAAGGGTATATCCATCACACAGGGACAAATTTCCAAGTCCAGCATTCATGGCTGAAGTCCCGTCCTAGGGACGGACCTGTTAGCCCAGACCCCAGAATGTCCACTCCCCGCCCTGGAATGCCCCTAACCCCTGCCTCCACTCACCAATTTTCTGCCTCCACCTACCCATTCTCTGCCCCGCTATGCCTCTCCCTCTCGGGCTTGGGGAATATCTGGCAACCCTGCCTGTGCAGAACAGTGAACAGGCCTGGATTTTACTTTCATAAAGCTGGGAATTATCCATTATTTATAACGTAACATGAACATAGCATTTGAGGCTATATTAAGACATACAATCCCATCTAGTCCAACGTTTATACCCTACCCATAATGCCTATCGAATAGTAACTTTGTATTGAGGCTGTATATGACCACTTTGTGTATACATCCATCGTCCAAACCTTTATACCCTACCCTAATGTCTGTATACACATTATATAGTAACATAGTATTGGAGGTTGTATAAAGACATCAGGTCCGTCTAGTCCAACCTTTATACCCTACCCATAATGTCTGTATAACAGTTACATAGTAACATAGTATTGGAGGTTGTATAAAGACATACGTCCGTCTAGTCCAACCTTTATACCCTACCCATAAGTCTGTATAACAGTTACATAGTAACATAGTATTGGAGGTTGTATAAAGACTACGTCCGTCTAGTCCAACCTTTATACCCTACCCATAGTGCTGTATAACAGTTACTAGTAACATAGTATTGGAGTTGTATAAAGACATACGTCCGTCTAGTCCAACCTTTATACCCTACCATAATGTCTGTATAACAGTTACATAGTAACATAGTATTAAGGTGTTAAAGAAGACATACGTCCGTCTAGTCCAACCTTTATACCCTACCCATAATGTCTGTATACAGTTACATAGTAACATAGTATTGGAGGTTATATAAAGACATCCATCCATCTAGTCCACCTTTATACCCTACCCTAATGTCTGGATAACCGTTACATAGTATTGGAGGTTTTAATAAGACATACTCCATCTAGTCCAACCTTTATACCCTACCCATAATGTCTGTATAAAACATTACATAGTAACAACAGTATTGGAGGTTGTATAAGACATACGTCCGTCTAGTCCAACCTTTATACCCTACCCATAATGTCTGTATAACATTTACATAGTAACATAGTATTGAGGTTGTATAAAGACATACGTCCGTCTAGTCCAACCTTTATACCCTACCCATAATGTCTGTATAACAGTTACATAGTAACATAGTATTTAGAGGTGTATAAAGACATACGTCCGTCTAGTCCCACCCTTTATACCCTACCCATAATGTCCTGTATAACAGTTACATGTACATAGTATTGGAGGTTGTGTAAAGACATACGTCCACTAGTCCAACCTTTATACCCTACCCATAATGTTTGTCTACAGTAACATAGTATTGGAGGTTGTGTAAGACACACATCCATCTAGTCCAACCTTTATAACCCTACCCATAATGTCTGTCTAACAGTTACATAGTAACATAGTTTTGGAGGTTGTATAAAGACATACGTCCATCTAGTCCAACCTTTATACCCTACCCATAATGTCTGTATAACAGTTACCATAGTAACCTAGTATTGTAATTGTATAAGACATACGTCCATCTAGTCCAACCTTTATACCCTACCCATAATGTCTGTATAACAGTTACATAGTAACTAGTATTGGAGGTGTGTAAAGACTACATCCATCTAATCCAACTTTATACCCTACCCTACCCTAATGTCTGTATAACAGTTACATAGTAACATACTATTGGATTTTGTATAAAGACATACGTCCATCTAGTCCAACCTTTATACCCTACCCATAATGTCTGTATAACAGTTACATAGTACCTAGTATTGTAGATTGTATAAAGACATACGTCCATCTAGTTCCAACCTTTATACCCTACCCATAATGTCTGTCTAACAGTAACATAGTATTGGAGGTTGTATAAAGACATAACGTCCATCTAGTACAACCTTATACCCTACCCATAATGTCTGTAAACGGTTACATAGTAACATAGTATTGGAGGTTGTATAAAGACATACGTCCATCTAGTCCAACCTTTATACCTACCATAATGTCTGTATAACAGTTACATATTACATAGTATTGGAGGTTGTATAAAGACATCCTCCATCTAGTCCAACCTTATAACCTACTCATAATGTCTGTATAACAGTTACATAGTAACATAGTATGGAGGTTGTATAAAGACATACATCCATCTAGTCCAACCTTTATACCCTACCCATAATGTCTGTCTAACTTTACATAGTAACATAGTATTGGAGGTTGTATAAAGACATACTCCATCTAGTCCAACCCTTTATAACCCTACCCTAAGTGTCTGTTAACAGTTACATAGTAACATAGTATTGGAGGTTGTATAAAGACATACGCCCATCTAGTCCAACCTTTATACCCTACCCTAATGTCTGTATAACAGTTACATAGTAACATAGTATTGGAGGTTTGTATAAAGACATACGTCCATCTAGTCCAACCTTTACCCTACCCTAATGTCTGTATAACAGTTACATAGTAACATAGATTGGAGGTTATAAAGATACGTCCATCTAGTCCAACCTTTATACCCTACCCATAATGTCTGTATAACAGTTACATAGTAACATAGTATTGGAGGTTGTATAAAGACATACGTCCATCTAGTCCAACCTTTATCCTTACCCTAATGTCTGTATAACAGTTACATAGTAACATAGTATTGAAGTTGTGATAAAGACATACATCCATCTAGTCCACCTTTATACCCTACCCATAATTTCTGTATAACAGTTACATAGTAACATAGTATTGGAGGTTGTATAAAGACATACGTCCATCTAGTCCAACCTTTATACCTACCCATAATGTCTGTATAACAGTTACATAGTAACATAGTATTGGAAGTTGTATAAGACATACGTCCATCTAGTCCAACCTTTAACCCTACCCATAATGTCTGTATAACAGTTTACATAATAACATAGTATTGGAGGTTGTATAAAGACATGTCCATCTAGTCCAACCTTTATACCCTACCCATAATGTCTGTATAAAACAGTTACATAGTAACATATAGTTTGGAGGTTGTATAAAGACATACGTCCATTCTAGTCCAACCTTTATATCCTACCCATAATGTCTGTATACAGTTACATAGTAACATAGTATTGGAGGTTGTATAAAGACATACATCCTCTAGTTCAACAACCTTTATACCCTACCTATAATGTCTGTGTAACAGTTACATGTAACATAGTATTGGAGGTTGTATAAAGACATACGTCCATCTAGTCCAACCTTTAACCCTACCCATAATGTCTGTATAACAGTTACTAGTAACATAGTATTGGAGGTTGTATAAAGACATACGTCCATCTACTCCAACCTTTATCCCCTACCCATAATGTCTTGTATACAGTATATAGTAAATAGTATTGGAGGTTGTATAAAGACATACTCCATCTACTCCAACCTTTATACCCCACCCATAATGTCTGTATAACAGTTACTAGTAACATAGTTATTGGAGTTGTATAAAGACATATCCATCTATCCAACCTTTATACCCTACCCATAATGTCTGTATAACAGTTACATAGTAACATAGTATTGGAGGTTGTATAAAGACTACTCCATCTACTCCAACCTTTATACCCTACCCATAATGTCTGTATACCAGTTACATAGTAACATAGTATTGAGGTTGTATAAAGACATATTCCATCTAGTCCAACCTTTATATACCCTACCCATAATGTCTGTATAACAGTTACATAGTACCATAGTATTGGAGGTTGTATAAAGACATACGTCTATCAAGTCCAACCTTTATAACCTACCCAATGTCTGTATAACAGTTATATAGTAACATAGTATTGGAGGTTGTATAAAGACATACGTCCATCTATCCAACCTTTATACCCTACCCATAATGTCTGTATAACGTTACATAGTAACATAGTATTGGAGGTTGTATAAAGACAATACGTCCATCTATCCAACCTTTATACCCTACCCATAATGTCTGTATACAGTTACATAGTAACATAGTATTGGAGGTTGTATAAAGACATACATACATCTATCCAACCTTTATACCCTACCCATAAGGTCTGTATAACAGTTACTAGTAACATAGTATTGGAGGTTGTAAAAGACATAGTCCATCTAGCCCAACCTTTATACCCTACCCATAATGTCTGTATACAGTTACATAGTACATAATATTGGAGGTTGTATAAAGACATACTCCATCTAGTCCAACCTTTATACCCTACCCATAATGTCTGTATAACAGTTACATAGTAACATAGTATTGGAGGTTGTATAAAGACATACGTCCATCTAGTCCAACCTTTATACCCTACCCATAATGTCTGTATAACATTTACATAGTAACATAGTATTGGAGGTTGTATAAGACATCCGTCCATCTAGTCCAACCTTTATAACCTACCATAATGTTTGTTAAATTTCTTGTTTGCAGGCAATTGGCAGTGCCAATCTACAGCTTGATCAACAACTTTGTTTACTTGCACAACATTCTGTGCTGATATACATAATACATTCTGGGGGAAGCATGTGGATTCATTTTACAGGCTGATGTACAGACATTTTCAGATAAACACCGATATCTTATTTTTGACAGTAATGTAAATTTCTTGGTCTAATTCTGTGCAAACCTTTAGTACAATTACCCTGTCTGCGCACACACACACACACACAACAATAATAAGGGAGTTTATGTTTATCGAAAACATTTTTGCGTCATGATGAAATTTCTGTGTCTACGGCTACGTTGGTGGTAATTATATGCTATCATTACGCTCAAATAACCAAGACACGTCTACATTAAAGGAGCACAGCAGGAAAGTAATAGCACAGTCATCCTATAAACACAATGTGCCTTTTTGTCGCTGTAAGTATTTTGTAACATATTTTACCCCCGTTTCCAAATGACCCCATACAGGCACAATTTACAGTATGAGCATAACGTCTGCAAGGTCCACAAATCAAAATCTCATTCCAGACGCTAGACACTAATGTTGCATTGACTTATTGTTTTTATGAATTACATTCTTTACCAAATAACCAACTTTCTGGTAGGGAGGGGGAAACAAGGAAAAATAATGTTTGGTTGAATATAAACAAAAAAGTCCTTATTTTAAACCCATTTTGCAGTAGTAAAGGTTTTTATTTTTTTGCAGCGGTTAATGCAACATATTGAAAACGCATGTTAAATCCCATGTCCTTTTAAAGGAAAACTAAAGCAGTTAAATTATATCTTGTTTGTTAAGGGGAACTGTGGTCTCCAACAAGTTTATTTTAAATGAAAGGCCAGGTTCCTACCTTTAAAACGAGCCATCAACCACCTCTCTACGAGCTGCACAGCCCAAATATGAAGAAATCACTGATCAGAAAGTTAGGGGTGGGAGGTTCTGAATCTGCGGTCAGAAGTACAATTTCCCCTCTAATCTGCGGTTGGCACATGGTCAGTGCTGACTAAGGGTGAGGGGTGGGGAGAACAGCACAGCCCACAGCACTGCTTTTTTTATATGCCTCCCACTTGCTGGCCCTTCCCAATCGAGGGCCCTGTGTCCCTCAGCCCTGTGGTCCCTCCCACTCCAGACCCTGTGGCCCCTCCCCCATTTGCAAGTGTGAGGGGCCCTGGGCCTGCAAGTGGAGAGGGCCCTGGGGCCTGCAAGTGGGAGGGGCCCTGGGCCATGAGTGGGAGGGGCCACAGGAGGCTCAAGGGAAAGGCCAAGGGGCTGCAAGGGGAGGGGCCAAGAAGAATTGCTTTCTTGAGGATTTTTGCAATTTACTTTTATTATTTATTTACATAGTTTTGAAGATATTTACATTTATATGTGTGATATGATTGCAGCATCACCAGATCCCATGCACTTCCTGCTTCCTGCACTGAAACCATGTGACAGTCCTCTCTGTGTTTCCTCCTCCTCATGGGCCCCCATGCCCCCTCCATTGCAGCCCCTTGGGCCTTTCCCTTGCAGCCTCCCGTGGTCTCTCCCACTCATGTGCTTGTGGCCCCTCCCACTCATGGCTCTGGGCCCCCCCCACTTGCGGGCCCTCCCCCTCGGGGGCCCTGGGGCAAGTGGGGGAGGGGTCACAGGACCCACGAGTGTGCAGAGCCACAGTGTCTATGAGTGGGAGGGACCACAGGGGGCTGCAAGGGGAGGGGACACAGGGCCCACGATTCGAAAGGGCCAGCAAGTGGGAGGCATTAAAAAAAAAAAAAGCAGTGCTGTGGGCTGTGCTGTTCTCCCCACCCCCTCCTACCCTTCAGTCATGCACTGAGCATGTGCCAACCGCAGATTAAGGGAAATAGTATTTCTGACCGCAGATTCAGAACCCTCCCACCCCCTAACTTTCTGATCAGTGATTCCTCATATTTTGGGCTGTGCAGCTCGTAGAGAGGTGGTTGATGGCTTGTTTTAAAGGTAGGAACCTGGCCTTTCATTAAATAAACTGTTTTTGGAGACCACATTTCCCCTTTAATGACAAAGCAAGCACAGATAAATATGTGAGTACCACCATTTTACTTCTCTCATTGTAGTTTCAGAAAATGTAAAGGTGTTTTCAGTGAGTATAGTGACCCTTTAACATACTTACTGCTGTATCTCCCCTACATGTGTGGCTGTCTGTGCTCAAGAAATCCTATCCAAGTTTATACACGTAAACACAGACTGGGACTAAGACCACAACTGTGCATTTTTAACCAAATGATCCTTTGTTAACGAACACTGAACAGTCTAAAAATCTTTACATCTCCTTTAAAGGGATATTGTCACCAAAATCTGGCACTTCATTGCTGTTTGTATTGGTAATATAGAGCAATGAAAATGTTACTATTATCAAGTTCAGATTGGTCGAGGGGGATGCTTGGCTGATGCAGAGTATCCTGTCTGTATAGCTAAAAGATTGTTGGGCCAACTCACAATTGGTGTATAAAGCGGTTGTAACAAAAATGTTATGTTGAACCTTTTGCTTAATTCTTTTTTTCCTGCACATATGAAAGAGAGGTTTTTTTCGGCTCTAATTTCAATGTTTGCCACAATAAGTGGTAGTAATTCTAACCGGGTTCAAAGGTTGCTAATAGCTATGGCCTGTCAGACCTAAGGATCATTTTTAAAGGGTATCTCCACTCGTATTTTCAAGATTTGGGAATCCAGTTTCATTGAAGAACAGGAGGTAAAGGAGCTGTGCCTTACCTTCCGTTCTTCAATAGAAACAAACAGGAGCCAGGAGAGAAGGTAAGAAACTTATCCGCTCGCTCGCTCCCCCGCTCTTGGTCTGACAGGTCCCGACGGACCTTGTCTTCTATGCGCATGCGCGATCTATGCGCATAAAGACAAGGTCCGTCGGGACCTGTCAGACTAGCGCCGGGAGCGAGCGAGCGGGTAGTTCTTACCTTCTCTCCTGGCTCCTGTTTGTTCTATTGAAGAACGGAAGGTAAGGCACAGCTCCTTTACCTCCCGTTCTTCAATAGACTGGATTACCAAACCTTGAAAATACGAGTGGAGATACCCTTTAAGTTGACTTTATGTTGACAAATTGTCCAAAAATTGTCAGTTCGGCAAAACATTACAAATATTTTGCCTGATTTCCAGAATATTGCACTGGTTGGTTGGGTTGATCCTTGGTACCTTGTCCACTCCTATAAAGAGCAGAACCATCGTGGACCATTCATATGTACATTTATGGACCTGTCCTGCTGGTCATGTCATTTCCATATCTCTGCCAGGAATCTTTTGACTGTGAGATCAAACAAGCCACTACTATATTGTAGTGGTGGGGGGTGACTTGCCTTCAAAGGGTCCCTTAAATAGACACACACGGTTAACATACTATTCGGGCAATTTACTGAGAGCCGCTGCCATCTTTCTAAGTCTTAAAGCCGCGTTAACTGATGCACCAAGCTGGCGATAAGGATGTGGAATGGTTAACCCCATTTTGTGATGCATAGACAGCCACTATTGACTCTCTATACATCTCTCCCTCTGTATAAATTCTGTTTATTACATAATGGGACATTACAGTTACAATAGCCGGGACTTTGCGCAGCGTAAACGTATTTAGAAGAGCGTTCAGCATCTACCATCAGGAATCAACACAACACAACATGAGACTTTTTCAAGGGAACACCCATTAAATTCATCGACGATCTGGATATGATGGAAACGAGTTTATTACTTAATCCCCTTAAATGTGAGAATCAATATTTTCCCTCCTACTGGCAATAGATTAGGAGCAGTTAACTAATTACACCAATAGGTCAGTTTTTATTAATGGTCCAGCTGCTCCCTTGATGACTTGTTTAGCGTAGCTGTGTCCGGGCTAAAATAAAATGCAAAATCCAATAGGAATAAAACTAAACTCTATGATCCTGATGATCAGAAATGAACCTGACATTATACTATTGATAGTCACACTGTGTAGCCATATATAGCACACTACCTTATAGGAAATGTCACTGGGTATGTACGCATTGTATGAAAGGAATGTAGTTTGCATTGATTTGTTCTGTTTAGTTGGGGAATCTTCCCTGCTACTGTAACCGTACTTTTATTATGCTCCCATGTTAATCTGAGGTTTGTCAATCCTTACAAGTTTTCATTGGATCGGCCTTTCAGGCTTTATTACTACAGTGTTGAAATGTGTGAACAGTTAGATCGTATGTTACATTGTGGGTAGAGGAACTGGTGACTTGTCGGTTATCTGCCCGCAAACCACAACCACTATTTTACCAGTATATTACATGCCAATTGGTGCCAGTTTGTTACATACAATTGGTGCCTTTTGTTACATGCAATTGTGTCAGTTTGTTACATGAATTGGTGCCAGTTTGTTACATGCAATTGGTGCCAGTTTTGTTACATACAATTGGTGCCAGTTTGTTACATGCAATTGGTTCCAGTTTTGTTACATGCAATGTTTCCAGTTTTTACATGCAATTGGTGCCAGTTTGTTACAGTTGCCATTTACATGCATTGGTGCCAGTTTGTTACATACAATTGGTGCAGTTTGTTTCATGCAATTGGTGCCAGTTTGTTACATGCATTGTGCCAGTTGTCAGCATTGTGTAGTTGTTACATGCAATTGGTGCCAGTTTGTTACATGCAATTGTTGCCAGTTTGTTACATGCATTGTGGTGCCAGTTTGTTATGCAATTGTGCAGTTTGTTACATGCAATTGGTGCCAGTATATTACATGCAATTGGTGCCAGTTTGTTACATGCATTTGGTGCCAGTTTGTTACATGCATTTGGTGCCAGTTTTGTTACAATGCATTTGTGCCAGTTTGTTACATGCAATGGTGCCATTTGTTACATGCATTGGTGCCAGTTTGTTACATGCAATGGGGTTGCACACGTTTGTTTACATGCAATTGGTGCCAGTTTGTTACAATGCACTGGTGCCAGTTTTGTTACATGCAATTGGTGCCAGTTTGTTACATGCATTGGGTGCCAGTTTGTTACATGCATTGGTGCCATTTTGTTACATGCAATTGTTGCCAGTTTTTGACATGCATTTTGGTGCCAGTTTGTTACATGCATTGGTGCCAGTTTGTTACAGCATTTGGGCCAAGTTTGTACATCAATTGGTGCCAGTTTGTTACATGCATTGGGTGCCAGTATTTACATGCAATTGTGGCCAGTTTGTTCATGCAATTGGTGCCAGTTTTGTTACATGCATTGGTTGGTGCAGTTTTGTTACATGCAATTGGTGCCTTTTGTTTACATGTTTGGTGCCTGTTTGTTACATGCTTTGGTGCCTGTTTGTTACATGCATTTGGTGCCTGTTTGTTACATGCATTTGGTGCTGTTTGTTACATGCATTTGGTGCCTGTTTGTTATATGCATTTTGTTACCTTATTGCGGAACTGCTGGGGTTTACCCTGTAGCGTAATGGGGTTACCGTAGCGTAATGGGGGTTACCCTGTAGCGTAATGGGGGTTACCCTATAGTGCAATGGCAGGTGTACACATGCATGATAAATGGTTAATCCTGTCATATCCAACTACATTAGTGTATGTGTCCAAATTGACTGATCCTAGTGCTGAACCATCGATTTAGGCAGTGGAATCCAGTTTGAGCTGTATTACCATTGGTTATTATTATACTCCCATAAAGAACATGTTTCCTGCGCATACCACAAATTTCCCTGTCCTGTTATTATTTCAGTCTCTGTCGAGCCGTCCATCTCACTCACTGCAAACACAATGGACGCCGTTCTAATTACCGCCTATTATAACGAATAGGAAAACCGGGGAACAAAATCTTTTTTCTGCAGCACATTAGTAGGAATCACTTTGCCACGTGTAACGGCGAATACAATTATACCCAATGCAATTGGATCAATCAACAACACAAAAAAAGCCCCGAGACACAATTCCATGTGAAAAACAACATTTTAGCAAAACACATTTAAAATAAAGGGAGGCATTTAGGAAGAGTACGGCGCTAAAACGGTAATGGGCTCTCGTCCGGAACATTCCTTTCAGCTTAACGCACAATGAATGGAACTTGAAAGGCGAAAAGGAGCTAGTTAGCTTTGCATTTTATTATTTTTCTTCTCAGATTTATAAACCAGCAAACGCGACAAAGTTTAAAAAAAACTTCAACTTGTTCGATGTTCCCTGCTGTACTTTCATGGGCGCACATTACAGGTCACCTGGTAATAGAATTTATACGCGATAATAGAGGAAGGGAACTTAACATTTCAGGTGAGGATAAAAGCTTCTGGGGGGACGGAACCTGAATATCCAGGGCATCTAAAGTTATTTCAAAGACAACTGTTCATGGGGTATCACTGATACAGTGCAAGGCTAAGAGGGAATTGGTAAAGGGAAATATGTTCTTGTTTTGTTTCTTAAAGGGAACTACACCACACTAACAAGTACCCGACCGCTTTGCCCTCCCCCAATCAAAACCATATCAGGCTGGGACAATCATTTGAGTCACCAACCTATGCAGTACAAAGCAGTGGTGTTACTACACCGGGCCTACAACCCGGGGAACCCGGTAGAAAGAGGGCCCGCAATCCCCTTCATAATCAGCTTTTTAAACAGCCGATCATCGTGGAAGTACAGAAAAAGCGATCAGCTTTTTAAAAGACTGAACCGAACTTGTATCTGGGGCCTGGCATCCAGTCTTGTGGGGGGCCCCGGCCCCCTGACGCCCTGGTACAAAAGGTCAATTAGATTCCTGCGGGGGGACTAATATTTCAGACCTCAAGCTGGTGGGTTGGATTTAATTGAATTTCATATTCAAACTCGCTGTGATTTACCTACCCTGACCCGATGAAGGAACTTTAAGATGAGATCTTATCCTCAATTTAGGCGGTAACTTGAGTCACCACAAAGACAGATCTCATCCTCAATTAACTTAGGTGATAACTCAACCACCAGATGGCAGCACAACGGTCAAATCTCATCCCCAATTAACTTAAAGGATACGGAGGTGGTTTGTATAGTTGTAAAGTTTCCCATAGATGTGCTGTCATCACTCCCATGACCACCTTACAGTTAATTAAGCTTTAAACCTACAACTCTGAACTGTTAGAATTAGAGCTCATCATTGCTCAGTGGAAAACGAGCTATAAGGGCACGGGCCACACTGAAACGCAAATGCATCGCATGCGATTTCATGTGCGATTTTGTTGATTTTGCGTCTTGCGATTTCTTCAATAAGTATAGGAAATCGCATGCGATTGCGATTGAAAAAGCAGAACGCAAAACGCAATCGCACCGAAAAACGTGCGTTTTTTTGCGTTGTCGCGTTTTCAATTATTTTTTAAAAACGCACAACGCAAACGCAAAAAAACCGCAGCAGTGTGCCTCGCCCTAAAACTATAACCGTATATTGTTGCTTGTAACTGTAATCATATTATTCCATATCCTATTAGCAGTTATCATTGGTCCATGTAGTAAGAATGTAGCAGTATTACTATGTTAACTGAGCATTCATAAGTGGGTGTGATTACAGTTGATATATCAAATCACATTCCTTAACGGATAACTGTTTCTTTAGGAACATTTGGAATTGTGTGTTATTATGCAGGTTTCCCTAATTTCTGGTGAAGACAGGCCAGGAAAAGGTCGGCCAACAGTGACGTGACATGTCTGGCTGGTGAGGGAAGGGGGAGACTAGGAGGAGACTCGTGCAGTTTTGCCTCTTGTCTCTGACCCACAAGGGGTGGAAAACATCATTCTATCTTCTCCTATGATCAGTGGATTTTGTCGGGGGTCTTGTCTGCTGCATATTTTCATCTTTGAATGCTAATGACCAATACCTAAAACCATTCTAATTATTAATGCTTCCTTTCTTCCTATTGCCAAATGGGCCTTTGCTGGGGTGATGTGATTCACGTTTTAGTCCATGGGATTGTGCCAAATAATGATTTGGCTCTTGGAGGTGCAACTAGAAGCAAGGAGTTTGGGAAGTTGGGTTACACTCTAGTTAAAATTTACCCTTTAAGATTCCCTGCCTATGACTAACGGTTAATTGCTGTTTTGCCTGCAACATTGCTGACCCGTTCCATAAACCTTCTTTTAATCAAACACCTTTACACTCAATTTATTCTATTAATGCTGCAAGTTTCTCCTCATATTTTTGGCTGCCGCCGAGCCGAAGAGAATAAATTATCCGTTCCATGAGATAACTCTGTGAACCATCTCTTAGTGAGAAGTATCCCCCTTCGCACCAACGTGCGGGAAAGTGTGTTAAAGCTGCATTTTCTGTTGTATTTTAAATCTGCCTCCTGACCGGTATTTGTCTGGATCTCGAAGTGGAAACATTTCCATATAAAGACCATTATGTCATTGTGCATGTTTTGGTAGCGGATTCCTCGGAAGTAGAACAGATTATCGCGTAAAATGACATTTGCTGGTAAGGAATATCCCGGCTTAATTCGGTTAGGGAGTCTCACTCAACGTAACAGGAATAAAGAGTGGGAATCTCTCATGTTCTGTGCATGAAAATCCGATTTAAATAAATGAGAATTGGGGTTTTAGAACATAGAGACAGAACGCGACAATGCAGGAACAGCTTAGAAAGGAGAATTTATTATTTTCTTGGGTGACTAACTCTTGAATTAATTACTTATGTTTGTGCCCTCCCAACATTAGTGTATTGAATTTGTCTTTTGTTGTTTATGTTTGTATCACCACAATACCGGCGTACCTGTTCATGTTAATGGGTTTATGGTCGCATTGTGTTTAAAGGGGAACTAATGAGTCCTTTTTTTTAGAAGGGTAACTAAAGTACTTACAGGGAGATTCAATAAAAGTTCTTATCGTTAAAAATGGTGCTAAATTGCCCAACCATCAGAGTTTTCGCTTTCAAATGTTAATAAGATTTGATTTGGTTGGGCAAATTAGCACCATTTCTAACGATAAGAACTTTTATTGAATCTCCCTGATACTTTCCTGAAGTCGCTCACGACTTTTTCCCTCCTCAGTCTCTGTTGATAAAATCCTTTGGAACTTGTTTGGAAGGTAACTACCAAAAATAAACCTGCGATTCGCACCCTGGATCACTGCCTTCTACTCTCTAATGTTTTAAGATTTTACTTTTTTTCTTCTTCTTCAGAGGCTCGGAAATAGTTCTAAAGGCTCAATATTGGCTGGAGGGAGAGGCAACGGAGTGTTTGACAGCGGATTGAAAGGAGGTGTCCATTTTACCAAGAGTATGTTTGGATTTCGCATCCGCAGATGTGTTTTTGTAACATGATATGGATTTTGACCCATGCAAAATGGCTACAAATGTCATTGTAACGTGTCTTGCTGCCGTACACTGGGTCAACATTACATTGATTTGATGGTCCACCTTGATTATTCTGATTTAACAACACATTAGTCCTATACGTTCATCTTTTATATCTGGAATATCACAGAAAAGATTTCTGTTGTTTATTCTGTCTCCTTTGCGGTGATGTAAGAAAATAGATTTACATCCCAGTAATGGGTCATCCTTAGTCCATAACCGATAAAAAAATCCCCTTGGATAGAGAAATATATTATATAAAATTGTTGGTAAAACATCATTGCATATTGCTGGAGGAAAGGTGCTTATAAATTCAGGGTTTTATGTTCAAGGTGACTCTTTATGTTAAGCAGTGACATCTATCACTGAATCACTATCAGGAGATCCCAATAAAAAGTTCTTATTGTTAAAAATGGTGCTAATTTTGCCCCAACCAATCAGAACTTCTGTCAACATTTGAAAGCTAACATCTGATAGGTTGGGGCAAAATTGGCACCATTTTAAACGATAAGAACTTTTATTGAATAACCCCCTTATTCATGGCTCCACCCCCAATCAATGTCACTGACGACCCCTATGTCTGACAAAGGTAGCATATGTTAATGAAGTGGGGGAGACAATGGCTCATTAGGTTTAAAAGGAACACTGCCCAGTCATTTAAAATTAAAGAAAATCCCCAAAGCTTGAACGTACACTGGAACCAATTGTAGGAAATCTCATTTTCTGGATTTTCTTTTTTCCTGATAGAGGAGTTTTAACGCATGAGATTTGTTTAACATCTCTTGGGAAAATGTTGGAATGTTAAAATCTAGAAGTGGAACGTTCTATCATTCCTTGATTAAAAGGAGCACAAATGTTTGCTGGTTGTTGCCCCAGATTACACTTGCCGAACCCCATCTGATACCATGGTGAATATCAGCACCGTGTTGGGGGCTGAAACCAACAACCACATTGTCCACGAACTATCGCCATGGAAATATCGTCTCTCCTTTACTTGTGCCAGCACACATGCGTTGGGGACACGTTTTGGCACCTCTAATTAAATAAGCTCTATGTGTCTGTCTAGTTCCGTGTTCTATATCTGAAATTTTTTTCCCTTTGTCTCCTAACAAGGTGAAACGCTTACGAAGCAGATGATTGGTTATAATCTCACCACCAAGCAAACCGCCGTCGGAGGGGTGAAAGTTCACAGGTGAGCAAGCGGATATTTAAAGGAGAACTAATGCCTTAAATCTTAAAGATAAGGCATGTGATATGGCTCGGCGAGAACGACACATTAGCAATGCTTCCCAAATGTTTGTACATGTATATTGTCTTTACATTTCCAAAAAAGTCACTAAAAAAGTGAAAATAAAGCAAAAAATTAAAGATCCTTACTTATATGTCTGCTTCCTAAATCATGCTAACCGTTCACTGATTTGAACTTCCCCTTTAAAGTAAACATGTACCAGAACCCTTCATTAACAGTGCTTTCTTTGTCAGTATGCAAATACGCATCCTAGACGGGAGACTTCTGGTATATCCATGCGCCCTTCAGTCAATGCCACACCATCTGTGGCTTTCTAATCCATTGCCCATTGAAATTCAGACCACGAGCTCCGTCTGTGCACTAAACGTGCAAGAAAAGCAGTTAACCAACCACTCAGATCATCTTCAAAATGCTTTATTTTACACCCTTGATCTCCAATAATTACTTTTTGCTGAGGAAATCAGATGGCAGGATGCTGCCTACAATTCAGTTTTCTACGTTCCCATCCATGTGTTTTTTTCTGTAAAAAAAAAAGTGCACAGCGGCAAGTTCCTGTCCTTGGGCATTAATGAGCCATCTTCACTGCTTTTGCTTTTGGCAGGCGTCATACTCGAACGCTTATGGAAGCTTTCCTTTTAAATGAAAGAAAAAAAAAAAATCTCTCGTAGTAGGAGCGAACTCATTTATGCTCCGTGTTTAACAGCACCTGTGTGCAGTAATGCTAGGGATTCGTATTCTGCTTTCATTAGGAGTATTAACGTGCTTAGAGCAATGTTTAGAATGCATCTCCAGCCCTCTTGGGGTTAAAGTGGCCTGTGGCCAAAAAAAAAAAACAAGTAATGGCTCAGCAAGTTTTCTTATTTAAAAAATCTTATCAGTTTTACCCCTAAAATTAAAGGACAACTGTACAAGTCCCTCAATATGAGACTGTGTGTAAAAGCTCTTTCATACCTTTTCAAACAAGCCTGAGATGTGTCTTTAGCTGCTGTGAATCCAGTTATAGTCATGTAAACAATCCCTTTTTTTTTTTTTTTTTGGTTAAAGCAGTTTAATGCCTGCAATTATTCTTTGCTTTATTTCTGGCCTAAGGAACCCTTATGATGGCCATAGATGCTACAATCCGATTGTACGATCAATTGACCAGCAGGCAATTTTTTTTTAAAATTAGTGGATATCATAGAACCAATCGTCCATACACAATCCGAGATTAGGGCAGGGCTTTTGATGAGCTGATGCTGCTGCATTTGTATCTGTACCTTAAAACGCCCGTGGATCAGACTGAGCTCATCTGTTTTGGGTTCCTTCCTTTATAAGGTCTTTTGTGGGTTTGTTTTGTGATTACTTTCTATATATTGTAATGTCCTGTTTGTTTGACCTGTCGAAATGATTAGCATTAAGTCTTTAAAAATAACAAACTGAAATATTCACACTAGAAATATTGTTCTCTCAACGCCAATAACACTTCTGTGGCCCTAAGGCTCCTACGTTGCTAATTACAATGCGGTTCATGGAGAGGAGTCCTCAAGCAACATATTAATTACAATGGGGCCGTCAACAAAGATTAATTGTCATTAATGTCTTAATTGATTAATGTCTTTTAATATATGGTGAATTTGCAGTGTTTTTTCAAAATATATTGTGGCCTATGGGTTAACTCCTTAATTAAATACATGATGTATCTAGACTGAGGTTAAAAAGGCACAGAGCATGCAGGCGTTCAAAGTTCATAGGTTGGACACCTGAAGCACCCCAACGCCTGTTAACTTGAAGCAACCAATTGGATGTCATGTAACTGCAGTCTTGGTTGTCAATAGAGTTGTGGGAAGAGTCCAACATCACAATAATCTCTATTAAAGATAAATTACCTTGTTTATATTTCTCTCACCTGATATTATCTCTTGGATGTATGATGGCTTTACTATGAAGTTG
This sequence comes from Hymenochirus boettgeri, assembly GCA_019447015.1. Lineage (NCBI taxonomy): Eukaryota > Metazoa > Chordata > Amphibia > Anura > Pipidae > Hymenochirus > Hymenochirus boettgeri. Next base: position 264,815,671 of record CM033472.1, read on the forward strand.
TATCTAATGATACAATGTGTTGTGCAGCGGAGAAGGATCACGAGGGTATATAGGAAAATGGCTGCCAACCACCTATAGGCATCATGAGAAAAATCTTGAAACTGGGTATAATTAAAATGCAAATGTTGCACCCTAATTATCCATTGATTATCAATAATGCTAACTAAATGTGCTAACAATTGCTTTTTTTTCTTGAGGTTTAGCCTTGTGATTAATGCTTGGTAATCGTGCAGGTCATGGGTCGCTGAAGCTCTGGACATTGCGAGGGAAACATACTTTGCTATATTAAGAATGGCCGAGCCTGCAATGGGCCAGTTTTAGTGGAAGCCCACAGGTGGAATGGACATCGAGGAAGTAGCAGAGAAGACACCAGAATTATTTTCAAGGTAACATGACTTGACTATGGGTGTCGGTGAGTTGTAATGTTTAATTCACAACCAGAACTACTTTTGTGGTGGAAGGAGATACCAGTTCCAGATTAGTTAATAATCTTTTAAGAACCCAACCGGATTGGATTATTGGTAAACCCCAACAATAACTGGTCTGGTACCCTCACTCCTTTTCCCCCCACGGTTATTAAACAATAGGATTTCTCAAAATCTTCTGATTTCTAGAGGTCAGAGAAACCACAAAAACGATAGCATTACTCTGCAAGGACCATTACATTTATTCGCCTTTAAGAAGAAAAACAAACACTTTGTGTGCCACAGCTACATTGCGAGGTCATCCTTATTATATTGAAACGCTGGTCATCTAAACCATTAGAATTTGCACTAGAACATTGGTAAATAAAAAATGGAACTGAAATTACCAGCTTTAATGTTTGTGATTTCCATCTGCCTGTAATTAAAAGTGAAAGCGTTGTCAGATTGTATGTCACGTGCCCAACTTTAAGACTGGCTGGTGGCAAGTGCTCCTTCCTAGCATGTTAATGCCAATTAAAACATATCCGTGGGCGCTCGCCCTCCACCCTTCCCCCTGTTTGTAATGCCCATTTTTTTATTATAATTGTTGTTCTCTATCCTTGTCACGGAAGTCTACTCTAATCCAATATTTTCTATCGTTTTTATTACGGACACGGTTTTAATGTTCTAATAATATGTTTTTTTTATTTCATAGGAGAAATTGACATATTTGAGGAGTGAAGGACTGCAGGCCATGATGGATGCAGACAATTTGGGATTTAAAAGGGCCACTTCAAAAGCAGTAAGTATGCAATGAGGATGGAAAATTAAAGATGTATTGAGGTTTTAGAGAAAAGCATTTATTATTTATTTAAGCCTTTGTTCTCAAGATAAGATAGACAGTGTGTTTCTATTCTTTATAACTGTCTTGAAATTGTATTTTTAGCTTTTGGTTTGCCTTTAAGGAAAACTGGGATTAACACAGTCTCTAGATAGTGTATGCCCATTTTGGCCCTTCCTAAGAGCAGTAAATGGATTACTATAAATGAGGAACCACTAAACCCTAAAACAACTCTGTCCTGCAAAACTATAATTCTGTGGTAGGTAGGAGTAAGTATTCCTACCACTTTAGAAGATTTAGAAAGTTTTGAGTCGCTCTTTCCTGACGTCAATGAAAACTATTGGTACAAATATTGTTAACACGTCAGGGAGTGCGTTCCCTTAAGGACTCCTAAATTATACACACAATTGTACTCAATTAAACCCTTTAAAATATTCTATATTTTTATATGATAATCAAAAACATCATCAGAATACGTGATTGGAGTCTGGTCCCTATCAAGGGACAATCAACATGAGAGCGCCTGTTTTATTTAGCGAATGAGGTGGTCTGATCACCATTGTGGATGTGTATCATTGTTGATGCCCATAGACCTGTATTAGGGACATAATTAAAGCAGTTTGGGCTTCACCAATCAACACTTACCATTGGAGGAATTCAGGCTGTGGTTTACCCTATTCAAGAAGGGGTTGACTATTAAGGATATTTTCAACTCCAAAGTGTAATGGCCTGAGAGGTTAGAAAAGAACATAAGGGAACTCCTCTGGATCAACTGTTAGGATAGGGCTTAAAAGAGTGTGGAAAGGTTGGACTTGATGGACGTATGTCTTTATTCAACCTCAATTACTATGTTAATATGTAAGTACTTGAAACACACGTGTTCATGATTCCACCATCAAAAGACCACTTAACAGCAGAAGAAGAGCCCACGCTCTACCAAAACAGATGTTGACTGTCTACCGTTTTCCAAAGATCATTTGGACACCAAAATACCGAAGAATGTTTTGTGGATAGCCAAAACAGAACCTTGAACTGAAATAAGGAGTGTCCATTTGGAGAAACCCCTGCATCCCAGCATTAGAACCTTCTCTCAATCTCTTAAAGGTGGCGATTGGTGTGTTTCTGGTTTTTTTGCCTGGATGGATTAGCATCATTGATAGACATTCAGAACTATACCAAGGACTTCTAATGAAAAAATTTCAATACATCTTCCATGAACTGAATCTCAAGAGACGGTTCATGTAGCGAGGCAACAATCCTCAACACACATGAGTCATTCTACCACAGAATGTTTATATAGAACAATAAGTTAATGTTAATGACCAAGCAGCCAAACTTCTGTCCCTATTTCAATTTCCAATTGAAATGTTTGGAAAGGTCAAAAGCAGCCTAAGCCCAGCAACATCCACGAACGAATCCCTACTAAGCCCACCAACATCCACCAATGAAGCCCTAAGCCCACTACTCACCCACATCCACCAACACGCCTAGCCACCAACCACGGCCTAGGCCCCCACACGGCCTAGGCCCACCAACAACGGCCTAGGCCCACCAACAACGGCCTAAGGCCCACCAACAACGCCTAGGCCACCAACACGGCCTAGCCCACCAACAACGGCCTAATAGCCCACCAACAACGGCCTAGGCCCACCAACAACGGCCATGCCAGGCCACCACACGCCTAGACCCCACAACGGCCTAGACCCACCAACAACGGCTAGGCCCACCAACAACGCCTAGGCCCACCAACAACGGCCTAGGCCACCAACAACGGCCTAGGCCCACCAACACGGCCTAGGCCCACCAAACAACGGCCTAGGCCCCACCAACAACGGTCCTAGCCCACCAACAACGCCTAAGGCCCACCAACAAACGCCTAGGCCCCCAACCAACACGCCTAGGCCCCACAACATCCACCAACACAACGGCCTAGGCCCACCAACATCCACCAACAACGGCCTAGGCCCACCAACATCCACCCACAACGGCCTAGGCCCCCACCATCACTCCACCAACCACGGCCTAGGCCCACCAACATCCACCAACAACGGCCTAGGCCCACCAACATCCACCAACAACGGCCTAGGCCCACCAACATCCACCAACAACGGCCTAGGCCCACCAACATCCACCACAACCCTAGGCACCAACATCCACCAACAACGGCCTAGGCCCACCAACATCCACTCCACACGGCCTAGGCCCACCAACATCCACCAACAACGGCCTAGGCCACCACTCCACCCAATCGCCTAGCCCACCACATCCACCAACACCTGGCCAGGCCACCAACAGTCCACCAACAACGGCCTAGGCCCACCAACATCCACCACAACGGCCTAGGCCCCACCAACATCCACCAACAACGGCCTAGGCCCCCCCAACATCCACAACAACGCGCTAGGGCCCACCAACATCCACCAACAACGGCTCAGCCCACCAACATCCACCAACAACAACGCCTATGCCCCCAAACATCCACCAACAACGGCCTAGGCCCACAACATCCACACACGGCCTAGGCCCCCAACATCCACCAACACGGCCTAGGCCCACCAACATCCACCAACAAACGGCCTAGCCCACCAACATCCACCAACAGGCCTAGGCCCACCAACATCCACCAACAACGGCCTCGGCCCACCAACATCCACCAACAACGGCCTAGGCCCACCAACATCCACCAACAGGACGCCTAGCCCCACCAACATCCACCACAACGTCCTAGGCCCCACAACATCCACCAACAACGTCCTAGGCCCACCAACATCCACCAACAACGGCCTAGGCCCACCAACACCCCACACGGCCTAGCCCACCACATCCCCAACAACCCTAGGCCCACCAAATCCACAACACGGCCTGGCCCCCAACATCCACCACAACGGCCTAGGCCCACAAGTATCCAAGAGCTTAACTTTTGAATGTGGAGGAATGGCCTAAAGGCAATGTGCATGACTGATCCACAGTTGTTCTGCAATCTTGCTTTTTTGAGGCTTGCAGACATTGGATATGCTGCTTCCTTGCATAGCATTATCAGTTTCATTTTTGTCTAAAGCGTACAGGATATCGACTCATAATCTCTGCCTCCATTTACCATTCATTAATTTACCTCCTTAAATTGGAAATGAGAATCCTTTTACCATTAATTCTCCTGTAAATTTTTACTTATTTTGGAGAGATAACACAGAACCAGGGTTTGTGCCTCTGTTACCTGTTATGAATACTTTAAAAAACAACGATCGGACTTGAAATGAAACTATTTTAACAACCAATTTTACAAATTCCTAGCCAATAGATCCTGATGAAGGGCTGATAGCTCCGGTCGGAGACATGTTAACATTTTTCGCATTTGTGTGAAATTACACCCATTACCTCAGTATCCATCCGTGTAAGAATGTGAGGGTAGACAGTCCTATTGCTGTGTTTCTTACTACATAGCAACATAGTATTTAAGTTGAATAAAGACATACGACGTCCATCAAGTCCAACCTATTCACTTTTTTTTTTTTTTTTTTTTTTTTAACCCTACGTAACAGTTGGATCCAGAGAAGGCAAAAAACCCCAGCTAAAAGGGAAACATACTAGTATGTTCAAGAATAATTTTCGGTGTGTGCCTGAGAAGTTTTAATAACAATAGCATTCTTTACACAGTATTTTGAAAGACAGGCGTATATACAGGAATTTGAATGTATACAAAAATTCTAATAAGAAATATCATTTTAAAAAGAGAATACCATTTACAAAATTCTCAAACCTTTCTGCCATTGTGTGTCCTGGACACATTTGCACACTGCTCTCTAGTCCCCTCCTGCTCCCCCCCCTTCTAGAACTGTAACTGGTTACCTGCCCGTGTCCCCTCTCTAATCAAGACTGCGCACTGAGAAAATCAATTTCCCCTTACTAGTAAGGAGGCACTGTTAGCGAATTTATTTGCAGCACATGGGTTTGACTGACACCCCACTGCTTGGACTTCTTGAACTATCCAGATTTCTCCTTTTCTCGGACTTTCGAACTTAATATTATCGAATTCGAAATTGATCGAATGTTCAAATCGTTTATGGATAATTATCGAATGTTCGAATCATTTATGTGATAATTATCGAATGTTCGAATCGTTATGGGATAATTATCGGATGTTTTGAATCGTTTATGGGATAATTATCGAATGTTCGAATCATTTATGGGATAATTATCGAATGTTCGGATCGTTTATGGGTAATATTATCGAACGTTCGGATCGTTTATGGGATATTAGCGAACGTTCGAATCGTTATTGATAATTAGCGAACGTTCGAATCGTTTATGGGATAATTAGCGCACGTTCGGATCGTTTATATGGGATAATTATCGAATGTTCGAATCGTTTATGGGATATTGCGAATGTTTGGAATCGTTTATAATAGTCCATATAGTTTTCGAAAACGGACCAAACTTTTTGGAAGTTCAGCCATCTCTAATTTTAAACAGTTCAAGTTTTTAGAATTTAGAAAAAATGTAACCATGTTTTCCCCCCCAAATAAAAACGTGGTTTGGGGTATGTAGGGGTGGGGTTAAGGTGCCAGTTTTTTGTGCTTATAAGACCGAGAGTAAATCAACCCGTTTTAACTAATAATGTCCCTCAGAGATGCGGAATTTCCATGTTTGAGATAGTTTTAAATGAGAACCAAGACCAATTTTCTCTGACTTTAATCCCATATAATGTTGAAATGCAGAATATTGTTAGTTTGGACAAGGCTTATCTTTTATCTGAAATTGAAAGGCTTGGTTGCAAGAAAATGTTTTTGTCCTAATAGTTCTCTTTAAAGTTCCCTGTACAATGTAGAGACAAACTGTCTACCAGGTCTCTCTGTATTGCAATAGATAATTTGTCCTCTACAAACTCATCTCGGGGTGTTTCTATCCCAGTAATTAAAATTTTGATCTGTTTTCCAGGACCGACATCTGTAACTGCAGTAATATCATTGGATACAATATTTGGGATGATCGATTCCATGCAAAGTAAATTACATTTTTAAAAAGGAGGGAAACGGTGGGGAAAATGTAACAGAGTGTTATTTTCATTAGTGAAACGTTTGGGTGGTACATCCTAATCCATACGACGCGCTTCCTTTATTGATTGCACTCTTACATGTGTGTGGTCACATGGGAGTTCTGTAACTATCTGCTAAAGTATTTCTTTAACACTGTTATTTAAAAAGAATGTCCCACACCTTATACAAACCAAAAACCAACAGTTTCTCTCTATAAACACCCCCAAATATCCATTTATTATGATTGAATTGTCCCTGGGCCTGGAGAACCCCCAATGTCCCGCTCTGGTGAAAAAGTTTCCGCCTTGCCTCTGCTCAACAAGCTAACATGCTCATGAGTCTGTGTGTCCATGACCAATTGTGGTCTGGATTGGATCGCGGAAGGTTGGAGGTCATAGCACTTCCAGTGGCCATGTACGTTATGAGGAGCTTACGAGAGTTTGGTAGTATTGTTAAGTCTGGGATGGACAGGGTCCTTTAGTGAACTTTAATAATAAAGAGAAGCACTATATCAATCTTTGTTACGGAGGCACCAGCGCCATATGCAGAGGTGGTAACTAGAGGGAGCGTCTTCTTATGTTTATTATGAGAGATATAGCCTCCTCCCAAGAAACCACTAGTGGCATGAAGCACGGATGGGGCCCCTCATAGTTTTGCTGATGGCCAAGTGATTCCTAGTTACGTCCATTGTCCATATAATTTTCATCTGCCAGGTTAGTGCCCATATTCGTACCGGGAGGTCGAGATTCCAGATCCTACCTCATGTCCCCCTTACTTTCTGTCACTTTAATATTCTAATCCTGTCCCTTATTAAATTACAGGCAACAGAGCAAGATAGGCTGTATGTGCTCTTCTCAAATCGATGCCACTCAAGTGGAAGTTAACCCTATTGGAGAAACGCCGGAAGGCAAGGTAAGATTTACCACATGTACTGTTGTACCATTTTTTTGTCCATAGTCATATAGTGAGTGGTCTGGACTGATGTTTCCCATGGTGTTTCCCTGTGCTAAATCGTCTCTCTCTCCAGTCCGACCCCTACTTAAGCTCCTCAAACTAAATGTTAGATACAAGTTTGAGATTATTAGACCGTGCATATGGATTACCTTTAGCTTCGTACACACCTGTCAGATAATTTTGCACAATTTTGGGCTGACGAACGACCCATCGCGAGACATTCATGCAAAATTAAAAAAGGACAAAGGTCCCAAGACTAATTCTCGCTTTTTTCAGACGATCAGCCTGGTGAATTCGTTCTGCCGATTGTCGATGTTGGTACATAGTCGGCAGATCATCAGGTAAGGGTGTGATTAACTTGAATTAAATACCCATGTGGCAACATTTCGAGATTGCGCGATATTCTTGAACATCACGGTCATACGTACTCAACGCACACTTTTACCAACGACCTATCCCACTATGGTTGATTTACGGACAGGCGCATTGGCAGAACTGTGTAAAAAATGGTCACTGACGTTCGTCGGTGCACTTGTGCGAAAATGATCTGCGTGGTGGACGACATAACATCCCCATACGACAGATGGTTTGCGTAGCGATCATCATGTACTATTCATAGAATCAGTAGACAATCCTGTTGAGCCGGGAGAACTGCCCTTTATATCAATGCCATCCACGCTTGCCTTTAAGCGGTATCTCCACTCGTATAACATTTTTTGAATGCAGTTTTATCGAAGAATGGCGAGCTGGTAATTTCTCCTACCTTCTCCTCCTGCTCCTGATTGTTTCCTCATTGAAGAACAGAGGTGGACACAGCTTCCTTTCACTCCCGTTTCTTCAATAAAACAAACTGAATTCCAGAAATGTGTATTAGATGAGTAGCCTTTCAAATTCCTTCAAATAATAAAACACACACCATAAATGTCCTAAGGGCATTCAAGCATGAATCATTTTTAGATATAGGTTTTACCACCCCCCAACCTAATTTTCCCTTATTTATTTGTCCACTATCAGCACGCATGGAGGTTGCGTTCTGGTTGCAGCTGTCATGTGATTGTGCGTGACATCACTGCAGTTCCTTTGACTGACAGCCGCGACCAGGAGCGAGAGGAGTAGGGTCGGCAAGAGCGGCAAAGGACCAGTTCTGGTAATTCTTTTCATGGGTATTTTTGTGAAAAATCAACAATTTTATTCCATGGCTGGACATCCCGTAAGGGTTCCCGATGCATCCTATTAAAGGGATGTTTAAAAATACTTTCACATCAACTTTCAGCTTTTTTAGTAACTTAATAACAAATTTTCAATTGGTGCTAACAATCTCCCTGTAAGGGCTAGGCCACACTAATACCTTTTAAGTGTTGGCAACTATTACGTGCATTCGATTTAAAGAAATCGTGGGAAGCAAAAACGTTCCCTCAGTTTCCAGTGCATTGCGTGGTATCTGATTCCATTTCGTAAGCCCATGTGGCGATCATCATTTTAATCGACATCCACCTCCATACTCGATTGGGGATCCAAGCTCAAACGCGTTTTAAAGCACGGAAATCGAAAGTGCTATCGCTTGCACATCCATTGTGGCCTGGCCCAGTCAGCCCTTGTAAATCGCATTGTACAGCCCACTTGTCTGGGATATTCAATAAAAGTTCTTATTGTCAAAAATGGTGGCTAATGTTGCCCCAACCAATCAGTCTTATGTAACATTTGAAAGCTAACATCATTGGTTGGGGCAACATTAGACCATTTTTAATGATATACTTTAATTGAATCTCCCTTGTGTTTATTTTACTTAACAAATGAACAAGCGCTGCCATGTGGCCTCGATGGGCTGAAACAATATTTTAATCACGAACATTAAACTCCGCAGTAAGAATATTTTAATTGGCTTCTAGTACTACCCTGCTGTGAATGGCTGTCTTGGCTGGAGGGGTGCACAATGATGCAACATTAAACTTACAAGTGGTAACTTAGTGTGTTTTTAAGCCTCGTCTTGTCATTGGTTGAGTTGTAAGCCCTTAATGAAATCAATTGGCTGGTTTAATTATGCTTCCAGCTTTGCACTGTGTCTAGGAGAGTCCTGTGAAGTTTTTATTAATATGAAGAAGATCCATAATCGTCGGCCCCTGGAATCAATCTGGATGTTGACAGGTTTTGTTTTTTTCTTTTCTCTTTTTTCAAAGTTTTGAAACCTCAATTTTTGTGCAAAGTGCAGTATCATCTGTCTGTATAGGCTGCCTGCACTATAATCATGCCAGGTGAATTGGCAAGCCTGCTAGGGAAAATAGCCTTTGTTCTGCAATTAAATTTCTTACTGTACTGCTACTTGTCCTTAGTTAAGATGAATTCAAAACAAGAAGTAATTAATGCACACACTGTCCTTTTAAAACTTTTGTGGATGTGCGGGGGAAGTGGGCGAGGGACTATTAATAATTGAAAGATGCAGGACACATTAGTAACATGAGGGCCAAACCTTAAAGGGCCAAACTAAAAAAATCAACTTAGGCTAGAACATACATAGGTATGTACTCCAGAGTGACAACATCCCAATGAAGTGGAAGATACATGGTTTTTAAAGTTGTCCAATGGGGCTGACAAGCCCTGCTCTCCTCCTGTACCCACTGGGTACCGCACATTCTAAAACCAGCTTTTTTTAAAGTAGGTGGAACTGAACAGAACCCTGTCTGTCCCTAGGTAAAGTTAATGTGCTCTATGTAATTAGTTTATTTTCTCTCTTTTTAATGGTATTTTATGATTGTAAAGATTTTATACAGAACCCTGCAACGGCCTTGTTTAGTTTAAGGGGGGATGTTGATGTGTATGTTAAGGGCTAAATTTTATGTCTGCAATTAATGTTGCATACGCTGCAACATAGTCAATATTGTACATAATATACCATCCAACATTCCCCCATTCAAAAAGTACATTTATAGAAACAAAACACGGTTCAGAGCTGCAGGGGGAGGATAAATGAAGTGAACCTGATCTTGGCACGCCCGTGTAATTTTTTCTCAATATCACAACTTTAATCGTTACAACTTATAGAAATAACATTGTACGCGCTGCAGGGTATGATACTGAAGTTGAACCTGATCTTAGACAGGCTCTGGGCAATGTCTTCTCAATATCACAACTTTAATGTTACACTTATAGAAATAACATAGTACAGAGCTGCAGGGGGAGGATATGAAGTGAACCTAATCTTAGCACAGCTCTGTGTAATGTATTGCTCAATATCAACAACTTAAAATAGTTTTAACGCTTAGAGAAATAACATAGTACAGAGCGCATGGGAGGAATAATGAAGTGAACCTGATCTTGGCACGCTCTTCTGTTTAAGTTTTCTCAATATACAACTTTATAGTTACACTTATAGAAATAACATAGTCAGAGCTGCAGGGGGGTAATGAAGTGAACCTGATCTTGGCACAGCTCTGTGTAATGTATTGTCTCACTATCACAACTTTAATATTACAACTTTTATAGAAAATAACATAGTAAGAGCTGCCGGGGGAGGATACTGAAGGTGAAACCTGATCTTGGCACAAGCCTCTGGTCAGTAGTGTACCTATTACAGGGAAGGTTGGAGGTAATTATGCAGAAAGTTTAACTTATTTGGTCCAGATTCAGTTTTATTACTTGTTTAGTAAACTTTAATCTAGGACAGTCACTTGCACACGCTTTCTTACGTGCTTAGAGGAGGCAAGCATTGTGATCCTTAAGCGCGTAAGATCGCAGAGCAGTGAGTACCAATGTGGTTGGCACATTGTATGTGGTGTGATCTAATTTCAGTTGCGCTGCTATTCCATTTTTTAGTAAATCACATGCGCTCCGATTCTGCAATATAAGTGCTCAAACGAAGTTCTGCAACAGTGAACGCGGAAATGTGCGTGCGCTTTTCAACCTCTTTTTACCTTCCGTTTTAGTGAGGCTTTTAGCAATAACATGGCAAACGCAGACTACACTTACAGGCTAGGAGTTTTTTGTTTTCTCTAGCACCCCCTGCAGGCGCACTGTGGCCAATATCTTGCTCACGGCACCTACAATGTTTACACACCTAAAGAACATGTGTTCATATAGTTCCGATCCTTGGAGTGTGAATTGTTAATTTTCTCATTGCTGAATTTCAGTTGATATTTCGGGAGGAATTTCTGTGGGCGTTAATTTTTAGTGGCGGGTATGTGCTGTGAAGTGGTGATAACGCTTGTCTAATGGTAATTAAAAGCTTATTAAGATGTTTTTCATTGGCCATCGCAGGCAGAATCTACTGACTTCATTAATTACTCTGCAATTCAGCCAACAAGGATTCAAACAAAAAAGAGTTTATTTAATATCATTTGGTTAGAATTGTCGGTGTCATTTCATTCTGAAAATTCCTCATTGGGGTCACCGTGTTGGTATGTAAGTTTATTTCTTATAATGACCTACATTTAATTCATTCAAACCAGGCCCCCCCCTAAGCTGTAGGCTAACCATTGGAACATTGCCCTGAGGTCCAATTATATACATGTTAGGGGGATGTAACCCCCGAGAGCCGCATCATCACTCTCTATTGGCCCCCTTAAGGCAATGCACCGTGTGCCGAGAGTGGCTCTCAGTGTTTTGCGAATGGGGTTTACAACCTTTCTGTGGGGAATCTTACACCTATCTGCTAGCTAACGCCTCCTGTCATAAGAGAGCTGTTACAATTGGTTGTGTGACCAGTTGTTGCTTAACCGCTGTAAATTTTCCTTAAAACCGGATTTTTTTTAACCTTGTTAACTCTTTTAAGACACAATGACGATAACGGCTCTCGGTACATAAGACCCATTGATTCCATATTCTTATGTAACTCTGTGTACTCTTCTTAATCACACACACTTGCCAGTAAAGTTTTATGAAGATTAATCCTGCATGTATGGGGTAGCCCCATAAAATCCTTGTGCTGCTTAACTATAAATGGCTCTGTGTAATTGAAATCCCTGTTTTGAACGGGATCTTGGAGTTTTGGTGGATAACAAACTTAACGGTATGAAGCAGTGCCAGGCAGCACAGCCAGAGCCAGCATGGGTATTGTCTTGTATAAATGCAGGTTGGATTCAAGGGGAAAATGTTATTCTCCCTCTTTACAAAGGCATTGGTAAGGCCTCATTTAGAATATGCAGTGCAATTCTGGAATCCTGTGTACATAAAAAGACATCTTTGAAATGGAAATGGTTCAGAGAAAGGGCAACTAAATTATAAAGGGAATGGGGAAGCTTGCATTGAATAGAGACGGGAATAAGTTAGATAGTTTCCAGAGAAACTGGATTGAGTTCACTTTGCAAGTTCTGGTATTGATACATAATTAGAGGTTTGATCCAGGGAAAATTTCCGATTGCCACTTGTAGCAGGAAGGGATTCTTTTACCTCTTCATAATTCTGGTGGGTTTTTTTTTCGTTTTCGCCTTCCTCGCTCTGTATCAACTATGTATTTATAAATAACAATATTCTATGCACTTAGGAATATTCAAAGAGCTAGTTATTGTCCCTTCTTTTAAAGGAACAGTAGCGTAAACCAAATTTGCACGCCTCATTACGGTGGGTGAGGAGGTAAGAGTGCCTGTGGGTGGAGCTATAATCTAATGCATAAGCATATCTAACTATTGGACTCTTGACCATCCTCACTGGTACGTAAGAAAATATAGAAAATATAAATTCCCTACCCCACCCACCCCCCCAAAACAATGGTTTTACTGTTCCTTGTCGTTCGTTAATTGTATAATAGTAATAACACTATATTAACCTGCCACTACAATTGCTGTGTCGTGAGATTTCATTCCCGTTCTGAGGATTTCAACCAGTGAGAGGCCATTATTGGGCCTGTGTGTCGTGCTCATTCCGTTTCCCCGTGCGTCCTGTGTGGACCAGTGATGGGAATAGCTTCCTCATCTTATTACCCAGGTTGCGTTTTCAAAAACTGAAAATCGCTCATTAACTGGAGAACAATGAGCCGCGATATAATACGCAAGGATAAAACGGAAGCCACAGGTTGCTGCAAATAATTCCTATGGCCATCTGCACTACAGAAGAGAATCAATATCTGGCTGTGCAGGTTTAAGTTAAAAGTCAACTAAAGGTGATCCCACTGTATTTCAAGGTTTGGTAATCCAGTTATTGAAGAACGGGAGGTAAAGGAGCTGTGCCTTACCTTCCGTTCTTCAATAGAACAAACAGGAGCCAGGAGAGAAGGGTAACTTACCCGCTCGCTCGCTCCCCCGGCGCTTAGTCTGACAGGTCCCGACGGACCTTGTCTTCGATGCGCATAGTCGCGCATGCGCATAGAAGACAAGGTCCGTCGGGACCTGTCAGACCAAGCGCCGGGGGAGCGAGAGGATAAGTTTCTTACCTTCTCTCCTGGCTCCTGTTTGTTCTATTGAAGAACGGAAGGTAAGGCACAGCTCCTTTACCTCCTGTTCTTCAATAGAACTGGATTCCCAAATCTTGAAAATACGAGTGGAGATACCTTAAAAATGATCCTTAGGTCTGACAGGCCATAGCTATTTAGCAACTTTGAACCCGGTTAGAATTAACCACTTATGTGGCAAACATTGAAATTAGAGCCGACAAAAACCTCTCCTTCATATGTAGGAAAAAAAAGAATGTAAGCAAAAGGTTCAACATAACATTTTTGTACAACCGCTTATACACCAATTGTGAGTGAGTTGCCCAACAATTTTTAGCTTACATACAGACAGGATACTCTGCATCAGCCAAGCATCCCCCTCGACCATATCTGAACTTGATAATAGTAAAAATTTTCATTGCTCTATATACCAATACAAACAGCAATGAAGTGCAGATTTGGTGACTATCCCTTAAAAGGAGATGTAAAGATATTTTAGATGTTCAGTGTTCGCAACAAAGGATCCATTCTGGTTAAAAATGCACATGTTGTGGTCTTAGTCCCAGTTGTGTTTACGTGTATAAACTTGGATAGGATTTCTTGAGCACAGACAGCACACATGTAGGGGAGATACAGCAGTAAGTATGTTAAAGGGTCACTATACTCACTGAAACACCTTTACATTTTCTGAAACTACAATGAGAGAAGTAAATGGTGGTACTCACATATTTATCTGTGCTTGCTGTCATTAAAGGGGAACTGTGGTCTCCAAAAACAGTTTATTTTAAATGAAAGGCCAGGTTCCTACCTTTAAAACAAGCCATCAACCACCTCTCTACAGAGGCACAGCCCAAATATGAGGAATCACTGATCAGAAAGTTAGGGGGTGGGAGGTTTGAATCTGCGGTCAGAAATACTATTCCTCCTCTAATCTGCGGTTGGCACATGCTCAGGCATGACTGAAGGGTAGGAGGGGTGGGGAGAACAGCACAGCCACAGCACTGCTTTTTTTTTTTAATGCCCCCCACTTGCTGGCCCTTCCGAATCGTGGGCCCGTGTCCCCTCCCTTGCAGCCCCCTGTGGTCCCTCCCATCATAGACCCTGTGGCTCTGCACACTCGTGGGTCCTGTGACCCCTCCCCCACTTGCCCAGGGCCCCGAGGGGAGGGCCCGCACAGTGGAGGGGCCCCGGGGGGCCCAGAGCCATGAGTGGGAGGGGCCACAGAGCACATGAGGGAGAGACCACGGGGAGGCTGCAAGGGAAAGGCCCAAGGGCGCAATGGGAGGGGCCATGGGGGCCCATGAGGAGGAGGAACACAGAAGAAGGACTGTCACAATGGTTTCAGTGCAGGAAGCAGGAAGTGCATGGGATCTGGTGATGCTGCAATCATATCACACATAAAATGTAAATATCTTCAAAACTATGTAAATAAATAATGAAAGGAAATTGCAAAAATCCTCAAGAAAGCAATTCTTCTTGGCCCCTCCCCTTGCAGCCCTTGGGCCTTTCCCTTGCAGCCTCTGTGGCCCCTCCCACTCATGGCCCCAGGGCCCCTCCCACTGTAGGCCCCAGGGCCCCTCACACTTGCCGGCCCCAGGGCCCTCACACTTGCAAATGGGGAGGGGCACAGGGTCTGTGAGTGGGAGGGACCAAGGGGGACACAGGGCCCTCGATTGGGAAGGGCCAGCAAGTGGGAGGCATTAAAAAAGCAGTGCTGTGGGCTGTGCTGTTCTCCCCACCCCCTCCTACCCTTAGTCATGCACTGACCATGTGCCAACCGCGTAGAGAGGAGATTAGAGGAATTGACTTCTGACCGCAGATCAGAACCTCCCACCCCTAACTTTCTGATCAGTGATTTCTTCATATTTGGTGGGCAGCTCGTATAGGAGGTGGTGATGGCTCGTTTTAAAGTAGAGGAACCTGGCCTTTCTTTAAAATAAACTTGTTGGAGACCACAGTTCCCCTTTAACAAACAAGATATAATTTAACTGCTTTATTTTTCCTTTAAAAGGACACTGGGATTTAACATGCGTTTTCAATATGTTGCATTAACCGCTGCAAAAAAAATAAAACCTTTACTACTGCAAACTGGGTTAAAAATAAGGACTTTTTGTTTATATTCAACCAAACATTATTTTTCCTTGTTTCCCCTCTACCAGAACGTTGGTTATTTGGTAAGAATGTAATTCATAAAAACAATAAGTCAATGCAACATTAGGTCTAGCGTCTGGAATGAGATTTTGATTTGTGGACCTTGCAGACGTTATGCTCATTAATGTAAATTGTGCCTGTATGAGGTCATTTGGAAAGGGGGGAAAATATGTTACAAAATACTTACAGCGACAAAAGGCACATTGTGTTTATAGGATGGTGTGCTATTACTTTCCTGCTGTCGCCTTTAATGTAGACGTGTCTTGGTTATTTGAGCGCTAATGATAGCATAAATTACCACCAACGTAAGCCGTAGACACAGAAATTCATCATGACGCAAAAATGCTTTTCGATAAAACATAAACTCCCTTATTATTGGTTGTGTGTGTGTGCGCAGACAGGGGTAATTGTACTAAGGTTGCACAGAATTAGACCAAGAAATTTACATTACTGTCAAATATAAGATATCGGCTGTTTATGCTGAAAATGTCTGTACATCAGCCTGTAAATGAATCCACATGCTTCCCCCAGAAGGTATTATGTATATCAGCACAGAATGTTGTGCAAGTAACAAAGTTGTTGATCAAGCTGTAGATGTCACTGCCAATGCCTGCAAACAAGAAACTTTAGACAAACATAGGTAGGGTTATAAAGGGGGACTAGATGGACGTATGTCTTTATAACAACCTCCAATACATGTTACTATGTAACTGTTATACAGACAATGGGTAGGGATAAAGGTTGGACTAGTGGACGTATGTCTTTATAAACCTCCAATACTATGTTATTGTGTAACTGTTATACAGACATTTGGGTAGGGTATAAAGGCTGGACTAGATGGACGTATGTCTTTATAAACCTCCAATACATGTTATTATGTAACTGTTATACAGACATTATGGGTAGGGTATAAAGGTTGGACTAGAGGGACCTATGTCTTTATACAGCCCCAATACTATGTACTATGTAACTGTTATACAGACATTATGGGTAGGTATAAAGGTTGGACTAGATGGATGTATGTCTATACAACCTCCAATACTATTTACTATGTAACTGTTATACAGACATTATGGGTAGGGTTATAAAGGTTGGACTAGATGGACCTATGTCTTTATACAGCCTCCAATACTATGTTACTATGTAACTGTTATACAGACATATGGGTAGGATATAAGGTTGGACTAGAGGAGTATGTCTTTATAACAACCTCCAAAATATGTTACTATTAACTGTTATACAGACATTATGGGTAGGGTATAAAGGTTGGAATGATGGACGTATGTCTTTATACAACCTCCAATACTATGTTACTATGTAAACTGTTATACAGACATTATGGGTAGGGTATAAAGGTTGACTAGATGGACGTATGTTTTATACAGCCTCCAATACTATGTTACTATGTCGTTATACAGACATTATGGGTAGGATATAAAGGTTGGGATAGATGGATGTATGTCTTTATACAACCTCCATACTATGTTCTATGTAACTGTTTACAGACATTATGGGTAGGGTATAAAGGTTGGACTAGATGGATGGATGTCTTTATACAACCTCCAATACTATGTTACTATGTAACGTTATACAGACATTATGGGTAGGTATAAGGTTGGTAGATGGATGGATGTCTTTATACAACCTCCAATACAATGTTACTATGTAACTGTTATACAGAATTAATGGGTAGGGTAGTAAAGGTTGGACTAGATGATGTATGTCTTTATACAACCTCCAATACTATGTTACTATGTAACTGTTATACAGACATTATGGTAGGGTATAAAGGTTGGACTAGATGGAGTGATGTCTTTATACAACCCCAATACTATGTTACTATGTAACTGTTTACAGACATTATGGGTAGGGTATAAAGGTTGGACTAGATGGATGTATGTCTTATTACAACCTCAATACTATGTATATGAACTGTTATACAGAAATTATGGGTAGGGTAAAAAAGTTGGACCAGATGGACATATGTCTTTAACAACCTCCATACTATGTTCTATGTAAACTGTTGTACAACATTATGGTAGGGTATAAAGGTTGGATAGATGGACTATGTCTTTATACAACCTCCAATACTGTGTTACTATGTAACTGTTATACAGAACATTATGGGTAGGGTATAAAGGTTGGACCAGATGGAGTATGTCTTTATACAACTCCAATACTATGTTACTATGTAACTGTTATACAGACATTATGGGTAGGGTATAACGGTTGGACTAGAGGACGTATGTCTTTATACAAACCTCCAATACATGTTACTATGGACTGTTATACAGACATTGGGTAGGGTATTAAAGGTTGGACTAGATGGATGTATGTCTTTATACAACTCCAATACTATGTTACTATGTAACTGTTATACAGACATTATGGGTAGGGTATAAAGGGTGGAATAGATGACGATGTCTTTATTACACCCTCAATACTATGTCTAGTAACTGTAACAGACATTATGGGTAGGGGATAAAGGTTGGACTAGATGGACGTATGTCTTTATACAACCTCAATACATGTTACTATGTAACTGTTATACAGACATTAGGGTAGGGTATAAAGGTTGGACTAGATGGTGTATGTCTTTATACAACCTCTAATACTGTTCTAGTAACTGTTATACAGACATTATGGGTAGGTTATAAAGGTTGGACTAGAGACGTATGTCTTTATACAACACTCCAATACTATGTTACTAGTAACGTTATACAGACATTATGGGTAGGGTATAAAGGTTGGACTAGCTGGACGTATGTCTTTATACAACCTCCATACTATGTTACTATGTAACTGTTATACAGACATTATGGGTAGGGTATAAAGGTTGGACTAGATGGATGTATGTCTTTATACAACCTCCAATACTATGTTACTATTAACTGTTATACAGACATATGGGTAGGGTTAAAGGTTGGACTAGATGGATGGATGTCTTTATACAACCCACCTCCAATACTATGTTACTATGTAACTGTTTAAGACATATTTGGGTAGGGTAAGGTTGGACTGATGGATGTATGTCTTAATATAGCCAACAAATAATGTTACGTTATAAATAATGGATAATTCCAGCTTTATGAAAGTAAAATCACGGCCTGTTCACTGTTCTGCACAGGCAGGGTTGCCAGATATTCCCCAAGCCCGAGAGGGAGAGGCAATCAGGGGCAGAGGATGGGTAGGTGGAGGCAGAAAATGGTGAGTGGAGGGCAGGGGTTAGGGGCATTCAGGGCGGGGAGTGGAATCTGGGGTCTGGGCTAACAGGTCCTCCCTAGGACGGGACTTAGCCATGACTGAGGGACTTGGATTTTGTCCCTGTGTGATGGATTATAACCTTTTCAGATAATCATTCTCATCTAGTCCTTTTTGAACAAGATAAATATTAAGAGTCTATGAACAAAAAAACAACTAGCGTCTGTTAACTGCCTTACAATGCAGCCTTAAAAAGCTTGGGTGTTATTATGTGGAGCAGTAGGGCATAGCGTAGCCCGTCTCGAAGATCCTGCTTCACATTACCAAATCTCAATCGAACAAAGGCCTGGTAAAATAGCGAGCACTGAGCTGGGCATTCCATTATTCTGGAATAAAACAACTCAATCTAATTCTCCCACTTTGATAAAGACCTAGAATGGCACAGACACTACGTCATGCTAATTTATTATTTATTTAACACTATAGGGGTGACTGATCCTAAACCACATTGTAATTATGATCCCATCACCGACGCTACAAAAGCCAACTTCTCCATTCGGAACCAGTTGGACCACTGCCAGCTCACCGATTAGACTACACAGTGCGGGAGCATTACACTCGATCGTACATTAACCAAGTAGCCGGGGGTTGGGCGATTGAAATACCGTGTGGTGATGAAAGTGTAAAACGTTTCTACAACTGGAAAGGAGTGGTAAAATACAGCACCTGATTTAGAAGAACAAAGAGAGCAACTTGCCTTGTTCATTGGTGCCTTCGTCAGGCGACCACGGATGGAGGAGGCCAGCTGATCCTATAACAGGACTGTCCCGGAAGAATCGGCACAGTAGAGAGGGTGTGGTCTACCCATCCCGATAACCCCAATATTCCCTAGGGTCTTTTAGCCGGGCGGCCACCCTGCTAATTTTTCATGCCACTTGGCTGGAAAAAACAATCTTGAGAACACTTGTGATTGATAAGAATTTAGAAATAGGTTTAATACAATAGGTGCCAATAGGTCAGTAAAAAAATCCCCCAGAACTGCCCAGTCCAGACCCCTTTTTACACTTGCAAGATTATTTAGCACGGTGTTAACTAGCTTTTCCAAGGATCCCCAAGGCGTAAAGGGTGGCACATGTCCTTGTGGCTGCCCTGTTACATCTGGGTTACCTGCATTGTTTTCAAACCAACTCCCTGCATTCTACAACCAAGGAATGATGGGGTAGTAGTTTTCAAACATCAAGGGGACGAAAGTTAGACAATCCCTGACCATATAATGAGCATGATGCAAGGCTGATCAGTATTCCCATTAGAATATGAAGAAGGCTGTATTGTGTCAATGTAGTTATACTGCAGAAGTTAAAGGGCATGTCAAACCTTAATTGAAAAAGAACTGAAAATAATTAACTAGTAAAATAGTTCCCTACCACCAAATTCCCCGTCCCGTCCGGCTACGTCTTCATGCCACCCGATGGAAAAAAAATCTGGGGAATTGGAAATGTTGACAGACTTAATGAGTTTTTTGCTGCTTCCAGAGCATCACCGGCGTTATCGGCTACGAAGAATCTTTGGACGTGACCCATAATCCGCCATCAGCTTCTTGCTCTGATATTCCTGAGGTTCGCCATTTCTTGACGTTGCTTGAATACCTTAGGGAGAGGGAAACAAACTGATGGAGTGTTTTAAATAATAAGGATCTAACAGACACTAGGGTGAATATGTAGAAATGCCAACGTGTGCACTCGACTGGAAACACATTTATTGACTGTGGTATTAATTAACACCAACCAGATTTTATCTTACTGCAGAATGCAAAAACCGATTGGTCCTGCAGATTAGAGCGCGATAGCGGTCTTCCTACTGATGAGTGAGTGGTTATTTTTTTTATTAGTCCAATGCAATGAGAAAGAACTGTCAGCTGTTATCAACCAGTGATGGTTGTAGCCCCCCCGGTTAACACGTCTCACTGCATTGGAAATTACAGCAGTCTTATATTTTATTTATGTGCCTTACCTTTGTGTTCGCCCGTTGGGGAGGTACTTGTGCATCACCAGGACACATAGTGTTTTCACACAACCTTCTTCTTTATCGTCTTTTTCCTCTTTTACTACATCCCCCTGTTCCGTGTGTGAACTCGTTCAGTGTTTTGACTCTGGGTCTGGCGCACTTCCTCCCTATACCGGCTCCCCCCCAGACCCAACCCGCCCACACCCTCACAGTAGCGCTCTCTACCCTTACCCTGTATACACCCCCCCCCTTCACACCTCCGGCCCTACGCCCCCGAAGAGCCATACGATTTACGCCCCTTTCATTTGTCCCACACCCCCCCCCCTACTTCCGTATGTCTTTCTGATTGTGGGGGAAGCCGGGCGGATAAGACCCCGCAAACACGGGGACTTTATGTTGACAAATTGTCCAAAAATTGTCAGTTACGGCAAAACATTACAAATATTTTTGCCTGATTTCCAGAATATTGCACTGGTTGGTTGGGTTGATCCTTGTGTACCTTGTCCAACTCCTATAAAGAGCAGAACCATCGTGGACCATTCATATGTACATTTATGGACCTGTCCTGCTGGTCATTGTCATTTCCATATCTCTGCCAGGAATCTTTTGACTGTGAGATCAAACAAGCCACTACTATATTGTAGTGGTGGGGGGTGGAGATGCCTTTCAAAGGGTCCCTTATAATAGACACACAGGTTAACATACTATTCGGGCAATTTACTGAGAGCCGCTGCCATCTTTCTAAGTCTTAAAGCCGCGTTAACTGATGCACCAAGCTGGCGATAAGGATGTGGAATGGTTTAACCCCATTTGTGATGCATAGACAGCCACTATTGACTCTCTATACATCTCTCCCTCTGTATGAAATTCTGTTTATTACATAAATGGGACATTACAGTTACAATAGCCGGGACTTTGCGCAGCGTAAACGTATTTAGAGACGCGTTCAGGCATCTACCATCAGGAATCACACAACACAACATGAAGACTTTTTCAAGGGAACATCCATTAAATTCATTGACGATCTGGATATGATGGAAACGAGTTTATTACTTAATCCCCTTAAATGTGAGAATCAATATTTCCCTCCTACTGGCGATAGATTAGGAGCAGTTAACTAATTACACCAATAGGTCAGTTTTATTAATGGTCCAGCTGCTCCCTTGATGACTTGTTAGCGTAGCTGTGTCCGGGCTAAAATAAAATGCAAAATCCAATAGGAAATAAAACTCTTCATGATCCTGATGATTAGAAATGAACCTGACATTATACTATTGATATTCACACTGTGTAGCCATATATAGCACACGTACCTTATAGGAAATGTCACTGGGTATGTACGCATTGTATGAAAGGAATGTAGTTTGCATTGATTTGTTCTGTTTAGTTGGGGGAATCTTCCCTGCTACATGTAACCGTTACATTTTATTATTGCTCCCATGTTAATCTGAGGTTTGTCAATCCTTACAAGTTTTCATTGGATCGGCCTTTCAGGCTTTATTACTACAGTGTTGGAAATGGTTGGAACAGTTAGATCGTATGTTACATTGTGGGGTTAGAGGAAACTGGTGACTTGTCGGTTATCTGCCCGCAACCACAACCACTATTTTTACCAGTATATTACATGCAATTGGTGCCAGTTTGTTACATACAATTGGTGCCAGTTTGTTACATGCATTGGTGCCAGTTTGTTACATGCAATTGGTGCCAGTTTGTTACATGCAATGGTGCCAGTTTGTTACATGCATTTGGTGCCAGTTGTTACATTGCAATTGGTTGGCCAGTTTGTTAAATGCATTGGTGCCAGTTGTTACATGCAATTGGTGCCAGTTTGTTACATGCAATTGGTGCCAGTTTGTTACATGCAATTGGTGCCAGTTTGTTACATGCAATTGGTGCCAGTTTGTTACATGCAATTGGTGCCAGTTTTGTTTCCATGGCATTTGGTGCACAGTTTGTTTACATGCAATTGGTGCCAGTTTGTTACATGCATTGGTGCCAGTTTGTTACATGCATTGGTGCCAGTGTTGCATTGGTCTGCAATGTGCCAGTTTGTTACATGCATTTGGTGCCAGTTTGTTACATGCAATTGGTGCAGTTTGTTACATGCAATTGTGTGCCAGTTTGTGTACATGCATTGGTGCCAGTTTGTTACATGCATGGTGCCAGTTTGTTAATGCAATTGGTGCCAGTTGTTACATGCATTGGTGCCAGTTTGTTACATGCATTTGGTGCCAGTTTGTTACATGCAATTGGTGCCAGTTTGTTACATGCATTTGGTGCCAGTTTGTTAACATGCAATTGGTGCCAGTTTTACATGCAAATTGGTTGCCAGTTTGTACATGCAATTGGTGCCAGTTTGTTACATGCATTTGGTGCCAGTTTGTTACATGCATTTGGTGCCAGTTTGTTACATGCAATTGGTGCCAGTTTGTTACATGCAATTGGTGCCAGTTTGTTACATGCATTTGGTGCCAGTTTGTTACATGCAATTGGTGCCAGTTTGTTACATGCATTTGGTGCCAGTTTGTTACATGCAATTGGTGCCAGTTTGTTACATGCATTTGGTGCCAGTTTGTTACATGCAATTGGTGCCAGTTTGTTACATTTCAGTGGTGTGGCCGGGAGTTTGTTACAGCATTTGGTGCGGGGTTGTGCGGAGTTTGTGTTACATGCAATTGTGCCAGTTTGTTACATGCAATTGGTGCCAGTTTTACTACATTTGGTTCGCAGTTTGTTACATGGCATTGGTGTGGCGCCAGTTTGTTACATGCAATTGTGGCCAGTTTGTTACATGCATTTGTGTGCCAGTTTGTTACATGCAATTGGTGCCAGTAATACTTACATGCATTGGTGCCATTTTTGTTACATGCAATTGGGTGCCAGTTTGTTACATGCATTTGGTGCCAGTTTGTTACATGCATTGTGCCAGTTTGTACATGCATTTTGGTGCCAGTTTGTTACATACATTGGTGCCAGTTATTACATGCAATTGGTGCCAGTTTGTTACATGCAATTGGTGCCAGTTTGTTACAATTACATGCAATTTGGTGCCAGTTTGTTACATGCAATTGGTGCCGTTTGTTACATGCAATTGGTGCCTGTTTGTTACATGCAATTGGTGCCTGTTTGTTACATGCATTGGTGCCTGTTTGTTACATGCATTTGGTGCCTGTTTGTTACATGCATTTGGTGCCTGTTTGTTACATGCATTTGGTGCCTGGTTGCTACATGCATTTGGTGCCAGGTTGCTACATGCATTTGGTGCCAGGTTGCTACATGCATTTGGTGCCTGTTTGTTATATGCATTTTGTTACCTTATTGCGGAACTGCTGGGGTTTACCCTGTAGCGTAATGGGGGTTACCCTGTAGCGTAATGGGGGTTACCCTATAGTGCAATGGCAGGTGTACACATGCATGATAAATGGTTAATCCTGTCATATCCAACTACATTAGTGTATGTGTCCAAATTGACTGATCCTAGTGCTGAACCATCGATTTAGGCAGTGGAATCCAGTTTGGAGCTGTAAATTACCATTGGTTGTTATTATACTCCCAATAAAGAACATGTTCCTGCGCATACACAAATTTCCCTGTCCTGTTATTATTTCAGTCTCTGTCGAGCCGTCCATCTCACTCACTGCAAACACAATGGACGCCTGGTCTAAGTACCGCCATTATAACGAATAGGAAAACCGGGGAACAAAATCTTTTTTCCTGCAGCACATTAGTAGGTATCACTTTGCCACGTGTAACGGCGAATACAATTATACCCAATGCAATTTGGATCAATCAACAACACAAAAAAAAAGCCCCGAGACACAATTCCATGTGAAAAACAACATTTTAGCAAAACACATTTTAAAATAAAGGGAGGCATTGTTAGGAAGAGTACGGCGCTAAAAACGGTAATGGGCTCTCGTCCGGAACATTCCTTTCAGCTTAACGCACAATGAATGGAACTTGAAAGGCGAAAAGGAGCTAGTTAGCTTTGCATTTTATTATTTTCCTTCTCAGATTTATAAACCAGGCGAACGCGACAAAGTTTAAAACTTCAACTCGTTCGATGTTCCCTGCTGTACTTTCATGGGCGCACATTACAGGTCACCTGGTAATAGAATTTATACGCGATAAATAGAGGAAGGGAACTTAACATTTCAGGTGAGGATAAAAACTTTACTGGGGGGACGGAACCTGGAATATCTCAGGGCATCTAAAGTTATTTCAAAGACAAATGTTCATGGGGTATCACTGATACAGTGCAAGGCTAAGAGGGAATTGGTAAAGGGAAATATGTTCTTGTTTTGTTTCTTAAAGGGGAACTACACACACACTAACAGAGTACCCGGCTTTGCCCTCCCCCAATCAAAACCATATCAGGCTGGGACAATCATTTGAGTCACCAACCTATGGCAGTACAAAGCAGTGGTGTTACTACCGGGCCTACAACCCGGGGAACCCGGTAGGAAAGAGGGCCCGCAATCCCCTTCACAATCAGCTGTTTTTAAACAGCCGATCATGCGTATGAAGTACAGAAACAAGCGATCAGCTGTTTAAAAGACTGGAACCGAACTTGTATCTGGGGCCTGGCCTCCAGTCTTGTGGGGGGCCCCGGGCCCCTGACGCCCCTGGTACAAAGGTCAGATTAGATTCCTGCGGGGGGACTAATATTTCAGACCTCAGAGCTGGTGGGTTGGATTTAATTGAATTTCATATTCAAACTCGCTGTGATTTACCTGAACCTGACCCGATGAAGGACTTTCGATGAGATCTTATCCTCAATTTAGGCGGTAACTTGAGTCACCAACAAATGACAGATCTCATCCTCAATTAACTTAGGTGATAACTCAACCACCAGATGGCAGCACAACGGTCAAATCTCATCCCCAATTAACTTAAAGGGATACGGGGGTGGTTTGTATAAGTTGTAAAGTTTCCCATAGATGTGCTGTCATCACTCCCATGACCACCTTACAGTTAATTAAGCTTTAAACCATCTGGGAACTGAATTAGAATTAGAGCTCAATCATTGCTCAGTGGAAAACGAGCTATAAGGGCACGGCCACACTGAAACGCAAATGCAATCGCATGCGATTTCATGTGCGATTTTGTTGAGTTTGCGCTTGCGATTTCTTCAATAAGTATAGGAAATCGCATGCGATTGCGATTAAAAATGCAGAACGCAAAACGCAATCGCACCGAAAAACACGCGTTTTTTTTGCGTTGTCGCGTTTTCAATTATTTTTTAAAAACGCAAGCGCAATCGCAAGCGCAAAAAAACCGCAGCAGTGTGGCCTCGCCCTAAAAGCTATATAACCGTATATTGTTGCTTGTAACTGTAATCTATATTATTCCAGTATCCTATTAGCAGTTATCATTGGTCACATGTAGTAAGAATGTAGCAAGTATTACTATGTTAACTGAGCATTCAGAATGTGGGTGTGATTACAGTTGATATATCAATATCACATTCCTTAACGGATAACTGTTTCTTATAGGAACATTTGGAATTGTGTGTTATTATGCAGGTTTCCCTAATTTCTGGTGAAGACAGGCCAGGAAAAGGTCGGCCAACAGTGACGTGACATGTCTGGCTGGTGAGGGAAGGGAGGAGACTAGGAGGAGACTCGTGCAGTTTTGCCTCTTGTCTCTGACCCACAAGGGGTGGAAAACATCATTTCTCCTATGATCTAGTGGATTTTGTCGGGGGTCTTGTCTGCTGCATATTTTCATTCTTGAATGCTAATGACCAATACCTTAAAACCATTCTAATTATTAATGCTTCCTTTCTTCCTATTGCCAAATGGGCCTTTGCTGGGGGTGATGTGATTCACGTTTTAGTCCATGGGGATTGTGCCAAATAATGATTTGGCTCTTGGAGGTGCAACTAGAAGCAGAGGAGGTTGGGAAGTTTGGGTTACACTCTAGTTTAATTTACCCTTTAAGATTCCCTGCCTATGACTAACGGTTAATTGCTGTTTTGCCTGCAACAGTTGCTGACCCGTTCCATAAACGCTTCTTTTAATACAAACCTTTAACTCTAATTTATTCTATTAATAGCTGCAAGTTTCTCTCATATTTTTGGCTGCCGCCGAGCCGAAGAGAATAAATTATCCGTTCCATAGAAATAACTCTATGAACCATCTCTTAGTGAGAAGTATCCCCCTTCGCACCAACGTGCGGGAAGTGTGATTAAAGCTGCATTTTCTGTTGTATTTTAAATCTGCCTCCTGACCGGTATTTGTCTGGATCTCGAAGTGGAAACATTTCCATATAAAGACCATTATGTCATTGTGCAGTTTTGGGTAGCGGATTCCTCGGAGAGTAGAAGCAGATTATCGCGAGTAAAAATGACATTTGCTGGTAAGGAATATCCCGGCTTAATTCGGTTAGGGAGTCTCAGCTCAACGTAACAGGAATAAAGAGTGGGAATCTCTCATGTTCTGTGCATGAAAATCCGATTTAAATAAATGAGAATTGGGGTTATTAGAACAATAGAGACAGAACGCGACAATGCAGGAACAGGCTTAGAAAGGGAGAATTTAGTTATTTTCTTGGGTGACTAACTCTTGAATTAAATTACTTTATGTTTGTGCCTCCCAGACATTATGTATTGAATTTGTCTTTTGTTGTTTACTGTTTGTATCAATCCAAATACCAGGCGTAACCTGTTCATGTTAATGGGTTTATGGTCGCATTGTGTTTAAAGGGGAACTAATGAGTCCTTTTTTTTAGAAGGGTACTAAAGTACTTACAGGGAGATTCAATAAAAGTTCTTATCGTTAGAAATGGTGCTAAATTTGCCCCAACCAATCAGATGTTCGCTTTCAAATGTTAAATAAGATTTGATTGGTTGGGGCAAAATTAGCACCATTTCTAACGATAAGAACTTTTATTGAATCTCCCTGATACTTTCCTGAAGTCGCTCACTGACTTTTTTCCCTCCTCAGTCTCTGTTGTATAAAATCCTTTGGAACTTGTTTGGAAGGTAACTACCAAAAATAAACCTGCGATTCAGCACCCTGGATCACTGCCTTCTACTCTCTAATGTTTAAGATTTTACTTTTTTTCTTTCTTTCTTTCAGAGGCTCGAGAAATAGTTCTAAAGGCTCAGATATTGGCTGGAGGGAGAGGCAAAGGAGTGTTTGACAGCGGATTGAAAGGAGGTGTCCATTTAACCAAAGAGTATGTTTGGATTTTCGCTCCGCAGATTGTGTTTTTGTAACATGATATGGATTTTGACCCATGCAAAATGGCTACAAATGTCATTGTAACGTGTCTTGCTGGCCGTACACTGGGTCAACATTACATTGATTTGATGGTCCACTTGATTATTCTGATTTAACACATTAGTCCTATACGTTCATCTTTTATATCTGGAATATCACAGAAAAGAATTTCTGTTGTTTATTCTGTCTCCTTTGCGGTGATGTAAGAAAATAGATTTATCCCAGTATGGGGTCATCCTTAGTCCATAACCGGATAAAAAAATCCCCTTGGATAGAGAGAAATATATTAATATAAAATTGTTGGTAAAACACATTGCATATTGCTGGAGGAAAGGTGCTTAGTAAATTCAGGGTTTATGTTCAAGGTGACTCTTTATGTTAAGCAGTGACAATCTATCACTGAATCACTATCAGGGAGATCCAATAAAAGTTCTTATTGTTAAAAATGGTGCTAATTTTGCCCCAACCAATCAGAACTTCTGTAACATTTGAAAGCTAACATCTGATAGGTTGGGGCAAAATTGGCACCATTTTAAACGATAAGAACTTTTATTGAATAACCCCCTATATTCATGGCTCCACCCCCAATCAATGTCACTGACACCCTATGTCTGACAAAGGTGAGCATATGTTAATGAAGTGGGGAGACAATGGCTCATTAGGTTAAAAGGAACACTGCCCAGTCATTTAAAAATTAAAAGAAAATCCCCAAAGCTTGAACGTACACTGGAACCAATTGTAGGGAAATCTCATTTTCTGGATTTTCTTTTTTCCTGATAGAGGAGTTTAACGCATGAGATTTGTTTAACATCTCTTGGGAAAATGTTGGAATGTTAAAATCTAGAAGTGGAACGTTCTATCATTCCTTGATTAAAAGGAGCACAAATGTTGCTGGTTGGTTGCCCCAGATTACACCTTGCCGAAACTCCCATCTGATACCATGGTGAATATCAGCACCGTGTTGGGGGCTGAAACCAACCAACCACTATGTCCACGAACTATCGCCATGGAAAGTATCGTCTCCCTTTACTTGTGCCAGCACACATGCGATTGGGAGACACGTTTTGCACCTCTAATTAAATAAGCTCTATGTGTCTGTCTAGTTCCGTGTTACTATATCTGAAATTATTTTTCCCTTTAGTCCTAACAAGGTGGAAACGCTTACGAAGCAGATGATTGGTTATAATCTCACCACCAAGCAAACCGCCGTCGGAGGGGTGAAAGTTCACAAGGTGAGCAAGCGGATATTTTAAAGGAGAACTAATGCTTAAAATCTTAAAGATAAGGCAGTGATATGGCTCGGCGGAGAACAGACACATTAGCAATGCTTCCCAAATGTTTGTACAATGTATATTGTCTTTACATTTCCAAAAAAGTCACTAAAAAGTGAAAAATAAAGCAAAAAATTAAAGATCCTTACTTATATGTCTGCTTCCTAAATCATGCTAACCGTTCACTGATTTGAACTTCCCCTTTAAAGTAAACATGTACAGAACCCTTCATTAACAGTGCTTTCTTTGTCAGTATGCAAATACGCATCCTAGACGAGGAGACTTCTGGGTAATATCCATGGCAGCCCTTCAGTAAATGCCACACCATCTGTTGGCTTTCTAATCCATTGCCCAATTGAAATTCAGAACCAGAGCTCCGTCTGGTGCACTAACGTGCAAGAAAAGCAGTTAAATCAACCACTCAGAATCAATCTTCAAAATGCTTTATTTTATCACCCTTGATCTCCAATAATTACTTTTTGCTGAGGAAATCAGATGGCAGGATGCTGCCTACAATTCAGTTTTCTACGTTCCCATCCATGTGTTTCTGTAAAAAAAAAAAGTGCAGCGGCAAGTTCCTGTCCTTGGGCAATTAATGAGCCATCTTCACTGCTTTTGCTTTTGGCAGGCGTCCATACTCGAACTGCTTATGGAAATGCTTTCCTTTTAAATGAAGAAAAAAAAAAATCTCTCTGTAGTAGGAGCGAGCTCATTTATGCTCCGTGTTTAACAGCACCTGTGTGCAGTAATGCTAGGGATTCGTAATTCTGCTTTCATTAAGGAAGTATTAACGTGCTTAGAGCAATGTTTAGAATGCATCTCCAGCCCTCTTGGGGTTAAAGTGGCCTGTGGCCAAACAAAAAAAACAAGTAAATGGCTCAGCAAGTTTTCTTATTTAAAAAAGATCTTATCAGTTACCCCTAAAATTAAAGGACAACTGTACAAGTGCCCTCAATATGAGACTGTGTGTAAAAGCTCTTTCATACCTTTCAAACAAGCCTGAGATGGTGTCTTTAGCTGCTGTGAATCCAAAGTTATAGTCATGTAAAACAATCCCTTTTTTTTTTTTTTTTTGGTTAAAGCTAGTTTAATGCCTGCAATTATTCTTTGCTTTATTCTGCCTAAGGACACCTTATGATGGCCATAGATGCTACAATCCGATTGTACGATCAGATTGACCAGCAGGCAAATTTTTTTTAAAAATTAGTGGATAATCATAGACCAATCGTCCATACACAATCCGATGATTAGGGCAGGGCTTTTGATGAAGCTGATGCTGCTGCATTTGTATCTGTACCTTAAAACAGCCCGTGGATCAGACTGAGCTCATCTGTTTTGGGTTCCTTCCTTTATAAGGTCTTTGTGGGTTTGTTTTGTGATTACTTTCTATATTATTGTAATGTCCATGTTTGTTGACCTGTCGAAATGATTAGCATTAAGTCTTTAAAAATAACAAACTGAAAATTCACACTAGAAATATTGTTCTCGCCAATAACACTTCCTGTGGCCCTAAGGCTCCTACGTTGCTAATTACAATGCAGGTTCATAGGAGAGGAGTCCTCAAGCAACATATTAATTAACAATGGGGCCGTCAACAAAGATTAATTGTCATTAATGTCTTTAATGATTAATGTCTTTTAATATATGGTGAATTTGCAGGTTTTTTCAAAATATATTTGGCCTATGGGTTACTCCTTAATTAAATACATGATGTATCTAGACTGAGGTTAAAAAGGCACAGAGCATGCAGGCGTTCAAAGTTCATAGGTTGGACACCTGAAGCAACCACACGCCTGTTAACTTGAAGCAACCAATTGGATGTCATGTAACTGCAGTCTTGGTTGTCAATAGAGTTGTGGGAAGAGTAGCCAACATCACAATAATCTCTATTAAAGATAAAATTACCTTGTTTATATTTCTCTCCACCTGATATTATCTCTTGGATGGTATGATGGCTTTACTATGAAGTTGTATCTAAATGATACAATGTGTTGTGCAGCGGAGAAGGATCACGAGGGTATATAAGGAAAATGGCTGCCAACACCTTAATAGGCATCATGAGAAAAATCTTGAAACTGGGTATAATTAAAATGCAAATGTTGCACCTAATTATCCATTGATTATCAAATAATGCTAACTAAATGTGCTAACAATTGCTATTTTCTTGAGGTTTAGCCTTGTGATTTAATGCTTGGTAATCGTGCAGGTCATGGTCGCTGAAGCTCTGGACATTGCGAGGGAAACATACTTTGCTATATTAATGGACCGAGCCTGCAATGGGCCAGTTTTAGTGGGAAGCCCACAGGGTGGAATGGACATCGAGGAAGTAGCAGAGAAGACACCAGAATTAATTTTCAAGGTAACATGACTTGACTATGGGGTGTCGGTGAGTTGTAATGTTTAATTCTACAACCAGGAACTACTTTGTGGTGGAAGGAGATACAGTTCCAGATTAGTTAATAATCTTTAAGAACCCAAACCGGATTGGATTATTGGTAAACCCAACAATAACTGGTCTGGTACCTCAACTCCGTTTACCCCCACGGTTATTAAACAATAGGATTTCTCAAAAATCTTCTGATTTCAGAGGTCAGAGAAACCACAAAACGATAGCATTACTCATGCAAGGACCATTACATTTTATTCTCCTTTAAGAAGAAAAACAAACACTTTGTGCCACCAGCTACATTGCGAGGTCAGTCACTTATTATATTTGAAACGCGTGGGTCATCTAAACCATTAGAATTTGCACTAGAAACATTGTAAATAAAAAAATGGAACTGAAATTAACAGCTTAATGTTTGTGATTTCCATCTGCCTGGTAATTAAAAGTGAAAGCGTTGTCAGATTGTATTGTCAGCGTGCCCAACTTTAAGACTGGCTGGTGGCAAAAGTGCCTCCTTCCTAGCATGTTAATGCAATTAAAACATATCCTATGGGCGCTCGCCCTCCCCTTCCCCCTGTTTGTAATATGCCATTTTTTTTATTATAATTGTTGTTCTCTATCCTTGTCACGGAAGTCTACTCTAATCCAATATTTTCTTATCGTTTTTATTACGGACACGGTTTTATGTTCTAATAAATATGTTTTTTTTATTTCATAGGAGGAAATTGACATATTTGAGGGAGTGAAGGACTGCCAGGCCATGAGGATGGCAGACAATTTGGGATTTAAAGGGCCACTTCAAAAGCAGGTAAGTAATGCAATGAGGATGGGGAAAATGTAAAGATGTATTGAGGTTTTAGAGAAGAAGACATTTATTTATTTATTTAAGCCTTTGTTCTCAAGATAAGATAAGACAGTGTGTTCTATTGCTTTATAACTTGTCTTGAAATTGTATTTTTAGCTTTTGGTTTGCCTTTAAGGAAAACTGGGATTAACAGCTCTCTAGATAGTGTAATGCCCATTTTGGCCCTTCCTAAGAGCAGGTAAATGTGATTACTATAAATGAGGAACCACTAAACCCTAAAACAACTCTGCCTGCAAAACTATAATTCTGTGGTAGGTAGGAGTAAGTATTCCTACCACTTTAGAAGATTTAGAAAGTTTGAGTCGCTCTTCCTGACGTCAATGAAAACTATTGGTACAAATATTGTTACACGTCAGGGAAGTGCTTTCCCTTAAGGACTCCTAAATTATACACACAATTGTACTCAATTAAACCCTTTAAAATATTCTATATTTTTATATGAATAATCAAAAACATCATCAGATACGTGATTGGAGTCTGGTCCCTATCAATGGGACAATCAAGCATGAGAGCGCCTGTTTTATTTAGCGAATGAGGTGGTCTGATCACGCATTGGTGGATGTGTATCATTGTTGATGCCCATAGACCTGTATTAGGGACAATATGAAAGCAGTTTGGGCTTCACCAATCAACACTTAAATTGGAGGAATTCAAGGCTGTGGTTACCCTATTCAGAAGGGGTTGACTATTAAGGATATTTTCAACTCCAAGGAGTGTAATGGCCTGAGAGGTTAGAAAAGAACATAAGGGAACTTCCTCTGGATCAACTGTTAGGATAGGGCTTAAAAGGAGTGTGGAAAGGTTGGACTTGATGGACGTATGTCTTTATTCAACCTCAATTACTATGTTAATATGTAAGTACTTGAAAACACAAGTGTTCATGATTCCACCATCAAAAGACCACTGAACAGCAGAGAAGAAGGCCACTGCTCTACCAAAACATATTGTTGACTGTCTACAGTTTTCCAAAGATCATGTGGACAACCAAAATACCGGAAGAATGTTTTGTGGATAGCCAAAACAGAACCTTTGAACTGAAATAAGGAGTGTCACATTTGGAGAAACCCCTGCATCCCAGCATTAGAACCTTCTCTCATCTCTTAAAGGTGGCGATTGGTGTGTTCTGGTTTTTTGCCTGGATGGATTAGCATCATTGATAGACCATTCAGAACTATACCAAGGACTTCTAATGAAAAAATTTCAATACATCTGTCCATGAACTGAATCTCAAGAGACGGGTTCATGTAGCAAGGCAACAATCCTCAACACATGAGTCATTCTACCACAGAATGTTTATATAGAACAATAAAGTTAATGATTAATGACCAAGCCAAACTTCTGTCCCTAATTTCAATTTCCAATTGAAATGTTGTGGAAAGGTCAAAAGCAGCCTAAGCCCAGCAACATCCACGAACGAAGCCCTAAGCCCACCAACATCCACCAATGAAGCCCTAAGCCCACTAACATCCACCAACATCCACCAACAACGGCCTAGGCCCACCAACAACGGCCTAGGCCCACCAACAACGGCCTAGGCCCACCAACAACGGCCTAGGCCCACCAACAACGGCCTAGGCCCACCAACAACGGCCTAGGCCCACCAACAACGGCCTAGGCCCACCAACAACGGCCTAGGCCCACCACACAACGGCCTAGGCCCCACCAACCACGGCCTAACCCACCAACAACGGCTAACCCACCAACAACGGCCTAGGCCCACCAACAACGCCCTAGGCCCACCAACAACGGCCTAGGCCCACCAACAACAAGGCCTAGGCCCACCAACACGGCCCTAGGCCCACCAACAACGCCTAGGCCCACCAACACCGGCCTAGGCCCACCAACACGGCTAGGCCCACCACAACGGCCCAGGTCCCACCAACATCCACCAACAACGGCCTAGGCCCACCAACTCCCCAACAACGGCCTAGGCCCACCACCATCCACCACAACGGCCTAGGCCCACCACATCCACCAACAACGGCCTAGGCCCACCAACATCCCCAACAACGGCCTAGGCCCACCAACATCCACCAACCGGCCTAGGCCCACCAACTCCACCAACAACGGCCTAGGCCCACCAACATCCACCAACAACGGCCTAGCCCACCAACATCCACCAACAACGGCCTAGGCCCACCAACCATCCACCAACAACGGCCTAGGCCCACCAACATCCCCCACACGGCCTAGGCCCACCAACATCCCCCAACAACGGCCTAGGCCCCACCAACATCCACCAACACCGGCCTAGCCCACCACCTCCCCCAACACCAAAGGCCTAGGCCCACCAACATCCCCCAACAACGGCCTAGGCCCCCAACATCCACCAACAACGGCCTAGGCCCACCAACAACGGCCTACGCCCACCAACAACGGCCTAGGCCCACCAACAACGGCCTAGGCCCACCAACAACGGCCTAGGCCCACCAACAACGGCCTAGGCCCACCAACAACGGCCTAGGCCCACCAACATCCACCAACAACGGCCTAGGCCCACCAACATCCACCAACAACGGCCTAGGCCCACCAACATCCACCAACAACGGCCTAGGCCCACCAACATCCACCAACAACCGCCTAGGCCCACCAACATCCACCAACAACGGCCTAGGCCCACCAACACCCACCAACAACGGCCTAGGCCCACCAACATCCACCAACAACGGCCTAGGCCCACCAACATCCACCAACAACGGCCTAGGCCCACCAACATCCACCAACAACGGCCTAGGCCCCCCCAACATCCACCAACAACGCCTAGGCCCACCAACATCCCACCAACAACGGCCTAGGCCCACCAACATCCACCAACAACGGCCTAGGCCCCCAACATCCACCAACAACGGCCTAGGCCCACCAACATCCACCAACACACGGCCTAGGCCCCCAACATCCACCAACAACGGCCTAGGCCCACCAACATCCACCAACAACGGCCTAGGCCCACCAACATCCACCAACAAGGCCTAGGCCCCACCAACATCCACCAACAACGGCCTGGCCACCAACATCCACCAACAACGGCCTAGGCCCACCAACATCCACCAACAACGCCTAGGCCCACCAACATCCACCAACAACGGCCTAGGCCCCACAACATCCACCAACAACGCCTAGGCCCACCAACATCCACCAACAACGGCCTAGGCCCACCAACATCCACCAACAACGGCCTAGCCCACCAACATCCCCAACAACTCCTATGGCCCACCACATCCACAACACGGCCTAGGCCCACCAACATCCACCAACAACGGCCTAGGCCCACAAGTATCCAAGAGCTTAAGCTTTTGAATGTGGAGGAATGGCCTAAAAGGCAATGTGCATGACTGATCCACAGTTGTTCTGCAGCAGTTTTTTGAGGCTTGCAGACATTGGATTATGCTGCTTCCTTGCATAGCATTATTCAGTTTCATTTGTCTAAAGCGTACAGGATATCGACTCATAATCTGCCTCCATTTACCATTCATTAATTTACCTCCTTAAAATTGGAAATGAGAAATCCTTTTACCATTAATTCTCCTGTAAATTTTTATTCTTAGTTTTGGAGAGATAACACAGAACAGGGTTTGTGCCTCTGTTACCTGTTAATGATACTTTAAACAACGATCGGACTTGAAATGAAACTATTTTTAACACCAATTTACAAATTCCTAGCCAATAGATCCTGATGAAGGGCTGATAGCTCCGGTCGGAGACATGTTAACATGTTCGCATTTGTGTGAAATTACACCCATTAACTCAGTATCCATCCGTGTAAGAATGTGAGGGTAGACAGTCCTATTGCTGTGTTTCTTACTACATAGCAACATAGTAATTAAGGTTGAATAAAGACATACGTCCATCAAGTCCAACCTATTCACTTTTTTTTTTTTTTTTTTTTTTTTAACCCTACGTAACAGTTGATCCAGAGGAAGGCAAAAAACCCCAGCTAAAAAGGGGGAAACATACTAGTATGTTCAAGAATAATTTTCGGTG
Source organism: Hymenochirus boettgeri (assembly GCA_019447015.1). Lineage (NCBI taxonomy): Eukaryota > Metazoa > Chordata > Amphibia > Anura > Pipidae > Hymenochirus > Hymenochirus boettgeri. The sequence continues at coordinate 264,852,349 of CM033472.1, forward strand.
TGTGCCTGATGAAGTTTAATAAACAATAGCATTCTTTACACAGTATTTTGAAAGACAGGCGTATATACAGGAATTTGAATGTATACAAAATTCTAATAAGAAATATCAGTTTAAAAGAGAATACCATTTACAAAATTCTGCAACCTTTCTGCCAGTGTGTGTCCTGGACACATTTGCACATGCTCTCTAGTCCCCTCCTGCTCCACCCCCTTCTAGAACTGTAACTGGTTACCTGCCCGTGTCCTCTCTAATCAAGACTGCGCACTGAGAAAATCAATTTCCCCTTACTAGTAAGGAGGCACTGTTAGCGAATTTATTTGCAGCACAATGGGTTTGACTGACACCCCACTGCTTGGACTTCTTGAACTATCCCAGATTTCTCGGACTTTCGAACTTAATAATTATCGAATTCGAAAATTGATCGAATGTTCAAATCGTTTATGGGATAATTATCGAATGTTCGAATCATTTATGGGATAATTATCGAATGTTCGAATCGTTTATGGGATAATTATCGGATGTTTGAATCGTTTATGGGATAATTATCGAATGTTCGAATCATTTATGGGATAATTATCGAATGTTCGGATCGTTTATGGGATAATTATCGAACGTTCGGATCGTTTATGGGATAATTAGCGAACGTTCGAATCGTTTATTTGATAATTAGCGAACGTTCGAATCGTTTATGGGATAATTAGCGAACGTTCGGATCGTTTATGGGATAATTATCGAATGTTCGAATCGTTTATGGGATATTTAGCGAATGTTTGAATCGTTTATATATAGTCCATATAGTTCGAAAACGGACCAAACTTTTTGGAAGTTCAGCCATCTCTAATTTTAAACAGTTCAAGTTTTTAGAATTTAGAAAAAATGTAACCATGTTTTCCCCCCACAATAAAAACGTGGTTTGGGGTATGTAGGGGTGGGGTTAAGGTGCCAGGCTTTTTGTGCTTATAGACCGAGATGTAAATCAAACCCTGTTTTAACTAATAATGTCTTCCATCAGAGATGCGGAATTTCCAGGTGTGAGATAGTTTTAAATGAGAACCAAGACCAATTTTCTCTGACTTATACCCATATAAATTGTTGAAATGCAAGAATATTGTTAGTTAGGACAAGGCTATATCATTTTTATCTGAAATTGAAAGGCTATGGTTCAGAGAAAATGTTTTTGTCTATAGTTCTCCTTTAATTTCCCTGTACAATGTAGAGACAAACTGTCTACCAGGTATCTCTGTATTTCATAGATAATTTGTCCTCTACAAACTATCTGTGGTTTTCTATCAGTAAGTAGAACATTTTGAATCTGTTTTCCAGGGACAGACATTCTGTACTTGCAGTAATATCATTGGATACAATTATTTTGGGATGATCGATTCCATGCAAAGTAAATTACATTTTAGGAGGCAAACGGTGGGGAAATGTAACAGAGTGTTATTTTATTAGTGAACGTTTGGTGTACATCCTACGCAGCGCGCTTCCTTTATTGATTGCAATCTTACAGTGTGTGGTCAATGGGAGTTCTGTACCTATCTGCTAAAGTATTTCTTTAACACTGTTATTTAAAAAGAATGTCCACACCCATTATACAAACCAACCAACAGTTTCCTCTCTATAAACCCCAAATGCCCCATTATTATGATTGAAATTGTCTCCTGGGCTCTGGAGAAGCCCCCAAATGTCCCGCATCTGGTGAAAAGTTTCCGCCTCTGCCTCCTGCTCAACAAGCTTGAACATGCTCAGAGTTGGTGTCCATGACATTGGTGTCTGGATTGATCGCCGGAAGGTTGGAGGCATTAGCACTTCCAGTGGCATGTACAGTTATGGAGCTTACGGAGAGTTTGGTAGTATTGTATATCTGGGATGGACAGGTCCTTTAGTGAACTTTATAAATAAATGAAAGCACTAATAGCATCTTGTTAAGGAGCACCAGCGCCATATGCAGAGGTGTAACTAGAGGGAGCGTCTTCTTATTTTTATTATGAGAGATATAGCCTCCTCCCAGAAAACCACTGTGCATGAAGCACGGATAGGGGCCCCATCATAGTTTTGCTGGGAGGCCAAGTGATTCCTAGTTACGCCATTGTCCATATAATTTTCATCTGCCAGGTTAGTGCCCATAATTCGTACCGGGAGGTAGAGATTCCAGATCCTACCTCACTGCCCCATGTACTTTATGTGCACTTTAATATTCTAATCCTGTCCTTATTAAATTACAGGCAGCAGAGCAAATTAAGAGGCTGTATGAGCTCTTCCTCAAAGTCGATGCCACTCAAGTGGAAGTTAACCCATTTGGAGAAACGCCGGAAGGGCAAGGTAAGATTTACCACAGTACTGTGTACCCATTTCATAGTCATATAGTGAGTGGTCTTGGACTGATGTTCCCATGGTGTTCCCTGTGCTATAATCGTCTCTCCCAGTCCGACCCCACTTAAGCCTCAAACTAATGTTAGATACAGTTTGGAGAGTTATTAGACCGGTGCATATGGGATTAACCTTTAGCTTCGTACACACGTCAGATAATTTTGGCACAATTTTGGCTGACGAACGACCCATCGCGAGACATTCATGCGAAAATAAAGACCAAAGGTCCAAGACTATTCTCGGCTTTTTCAGACGATCAGCCTGGTGAATTCGTTCTGCCGATTGTCGTATGTTGGTACATAGTCGGCAGATAATCAGTAGGGTGTGATATAAGATTGAATTAAATACACATGTGCAACATTTCGAGATTGCGCGATATTCTGAACATCACGTAATACGTACGTCACGCAACACTTTTACCAACGAACACTATCCACTATGGTTGATGTACGGACAGGCGCCATTGGCAGAACTAGTGTAAAAATGGTCACTGAACGTTCGTCGGGCACATTGTGCGAAAATGATCTGACGTGTGGACGACATTAACAGTCCCCATACAGACAGGATGGTTTGCAGTAGCCGATCATCATGTACTATTCTATAGAATCAGTAGACATCCTGTGAGCCGGGAGAACAATGCCCTTTATATACGAATGCCTCCACGCTTGCCTTTAAAGGGTATCTCCACTCGTAATAACATTTTTGGAATTCAGTTTTATCGAAGAATGGCGAGCGGGTAAGTTCTCTACCTTCTCTCCTGGCTCCTGATTGTTTCATTGAAGAACAGGAGGTGAGACACAGCTCCTTTACCTCCCGTTCTTCAATAAAACTGAATTCCAGAAATGTGTGATTACGAGTGGAAGTAGCCTTTCAAATTCCTTCAAATAATAAAACCACACCATAAATGTCTAAAGGGCATGTCAAGCCATGAAATGCATTTTTAGATATAGGTTTAGCACCCCCCCCAACCTAATTTTCCCTTTATTTATTTTTCACTATCAGCAGCATGGAGGTGCGTTCTGGTTGCAGCTGTCATGTGATTGTGCGTGACATCACTGCCGTGCCTTTGACTGACAGCCGCGACCAGGAAGCAGAGAGGAGTAGCTCGGCAGAGCGGCAAAGGACCAGGTCTGGTAAGTCTTTTCATGGGTATTTTTGTGAAAAATCAACAATTTTATTTCATGGCTGGACATGCCCTTTAAGGGTTCCCATGCATCCTATTAAAGGGGATGTTTAAAAAATACTTTCAGCTTTTTAGTAACTTTAACAAATTTTCAATTGGTGTAACAATCTCCCCTGTAAGGGCTAGGCCACACTATACGCGTTTAGTGTGGCACTATACGTGCGATTTCGATTTAAAGGAAATCGTGGGAACGCAAAAAGTTCCCTCAGTTTCCAGTGCATTGCGTTTGGTATCTGATTCCATTTCGGAAGCCCATGCGATCATCATTTTTAATCGCATCCACCTCCATAATCGGAATTGGGGAATCCCAAGCTCAAACGCGTTGTAACGCACGGAAATCGAAAGTGCTAATCGCTTGCACATCCATTGTGGCCTTGCCCTAAGTCAGCCTTGTAATCGCATTGTACAGCCCACTTTCTGGGAGATTCAATAAAAGTTCTTATTGTCAAAAATGGTGCTAATGTTGCCCCAACCAATCAGATCTTATGTAACATTTGAAAGCTAACATCTGATTGGTTGGGGCAACATTAGCACCATTTTTAATGATAATAACTTTAATTGAATCTCCCTTGTGTTTATTTACTTAACAAATGAACAAGCGCTGCCATGTGGCCTAGATTGGCTGAAACAATATTTTATATCACGAACATTAAACTCGCAGTTAAGAATATTTTAATTGGCTTCTAGGTACGCCTGCTGTGAATGGCTGTCCTTGGCTGGAGGGGTGCACAATTGATGCACATTTAAACTTACAAGTGTAACTTATTGTGTTTTTAGCCTCGTATTGTCATTGGTTGAGTTAGCCTTTAATGAGAATCAATTGGCTGGTTTAATTATGACTTCCAGCTTTGCACTGTGTCTAGGAGAGTCATGTGAAGTTTTTATTTAATATGAAGAAGATCCATATCGTCGGCCCCTGGAATCAATCTGGAATAGTTGACAGGTTTTTCTTTTCTTCTTTTTTGCAAAGTTTTGAAATCAATTTTTGTGCAAAGTGCAGTAATCATTCTGTCTGTATAGGCTGCTGCCACTTAATCAATGCCAGGTGAATTGGCAGCCTGCTAGGGGGAAAATAGCCTTGTTCTGCAGATTAAATTTCTTACTGTACTGCTCTTTCCTTAGTTAAAGATGAATTACAAAACAAAAGAAGGAATTAATGCACACACTGTCCTTTTAACTTTTGTGGATGTGCGGGGGAAGGGCGAGGGACTATTAATGGAGAAGATGAGGACACATTAGTGCCAAACCTTAAAGGGCAACTAAAAAAATCAACTTAGGCTAGAACATACATAGTGTATGTACTCAGAGTGACAACAGCCCAATGACAGTGAAGATACATGGTTTTAAAGTTGTCCAATGGGGGCTGACACCCTTGCTCATCCTCCTGTACCCACTGGGTACCGCACATTCCTAAAAGCCATGCTTTTTTATAGTAGGTGAACTGAACAGAACCCTGTCTGTCCTAGGTTAAAGTTAATGTGCAGCTCTGTAATTAGTTTATTTTCTCTCTTTAAATGGTATTTTATGATTGTAAAGATTTTATACAGACCCTGCACGGCACATTGTTTAGTTTAGGGGGATGTTGATGTGTATGTTAAGGGCTAAATTATGTCCAATTAATGTTGCATACACTGCAACATAGTCAATATTGTACATAATATACCATCCAACATTCCCCATTCAAAAAGTACATTTATAGAAACAACACGGTTCAGAGCTGCAGGGGGAGGATAATGAAGTGAACCTGATCTTGGCACAGCCCTGTGTAATGTTTTTCTCAATATCACAACTTTAATCGTTACACTTATAGAAATAACATTGTACAGGGCTGCAGGGGTAGGATAATGAAGTGAACCTGATCTTAGCACAGCTCTGTGCAATGTATTTCTCAATATCACAACTTTAATAGTTACACTTATAGAAATAACATAGTACAGAGCTGCAGGGGAGGATAATGAAGTGAACCTAATCTTAGCACAGCTCTGTGTAATGTATTTCTCAATATCACAACTTTAATAGTTACACTTATAGAAATAACATAGTACAGAGCTGCAGGGGGAGGATAATGAAGTGAACCTGATCTTGGCACAGCTCTGTGTAATGTATTTCTCAATATCACAACTTTAATAGTTACAACTTTTATAGAAATAACATAGTACAGAGCTGCAGGGGGAGGATAATGAAGTGAACCTGATCTTGGCACAGCTCTGGTCAGTAGTGTACCTTATTAAAGGGGAAGGTTGGAGGTAATGCAGAAATTTTAACTTAATTTGGTCAGAATGTCAGTTTTATTACTTGTTTAGTAAACATTTAAGTCTAGGCTACAGTCACTTGCACGCTTTCTTACGTGCTTAGAGGAGCACGCTTGTGATCCGTAAGCGCGTAAGAATCGCAGAGCAGTGAGTACCAATGTGGTTGGCAACATTGTATGTGGTGTGATCTAATTTCAGTGCGCATGCTATTACCATTTTTTAGTAAATCACATGCGCTCCGATTCTGCAATATAGTGCTCAAACGAAGTTCTGCACGTGAAACGCGGAAATGTGCGTGCGCTTTTCAACCTCTTTACCTTCCGTTTTAGTGAGGCTTTTTAGCATAACATGGCAAACGCAGACTACAATTACAGGGCTAGGAGTTTTGTTTTCTCTAGCACCCCCTGCAGGCGCACTGTGCAATATCTTGCTCACGGCAACCTACAATGTTACACACTAAAGAAATGTGTTGCATATATGTTCCGATCCTTGGAGTGTGAATTGTTAATTTTCTCATTGCTGAATTTCATTGATATTTCGGGAGTGAATTTCTGTGGGTTAATTAATTAGTGGCGGGTATGTGCTGGAAGTGGTGATAACGGGCTTGTCTAATGGTAATTAAAAGCTTATTAAGATGTTTCATTTGAGCCATCGCAGGCAGAATCTACTGAATTCATTAATTACTCTGCAATTCAGCCACCAAGGAGTCAAACAAAAAAGAGTTTATTTAATTATCATTTGGTTAGAATTGTCGGTGTCATTTCATTCTGAAAATTCTCATTGGGGTCACCGTGTGTGTATGTAGTTTATTTCTTATATGACGCTACAATTTAATTCATTCAAACCAGGCCCCGCCCCTAAGCTGTAAGGCTAACCATTGACTGAGCCAATTATATACATTTAGGGGTATGTACCGAGAGCCGCTATCACTCTCTATTGCCCCCTTAAGGCAATGCACCGTGCCGATAGTGGCTCTCAGTGTTTTGCGAATGGGGTTTACCTATTCTGAATCTTTAACACCAGCTATCTGCTAGCATTAAAGACTCCGTCATAAAGAGCTGTTACATTGGTTGTGTGACCCAGTTTTTGCTTACCGCTGTAAATTTTCTTAAAACCGTGTTAACCCTTGTTACTTTAAGACACAAATAGACTATAACGGCTCTCGGTACATAGACCCAATTGATTCCAATATTCATCTATGTAATCTCTGTGTACTCTTCTTATCACCACTTGCCAGTATAGTTAGTGAAGATGAATCCTGCATGTATGGGGTTAAGCCCCATAAAATCCTTGTGCTGCTTATACTATAAATGGCTCTGTGGTAAGTGAATCCCTGTTGGAAAGGGATCTTGGAGTTTTGGTGGATAACAAACTTAAAGGTAGGAAGCAGTGCCAGGCAGCAACAGCCAGAGCCAGCATGGTATTGTCTTGTATAAAGAGAGGTATGGATTCAAGGGAGGAAAATGTTATTCTCCCTCTTTACAAAGCATTGGTAAGGCCTCATTTAGAATATGCAGTGCAATTCTGGAATCCTGTGTACAGAAAAAGACATCTTTGAAATGGAAAGGGTTCAGAGAAGGGCAACTAAATTAATAAAGGGAATGGGGAAGCTTGCATATGAAGAGAGACTGGATAAGTTAGATAGTTTCCAGAGAAAGCTGGATGAGTTCACTTTGCAAGTTACTGGTATTGATACATAAATTAGAGTTGATCCAGGGAAATTTCCGATTGCCACTTGGAGCCAGGAAGGGATTTTTTACCTCTTCATAATTCTGGTGGGTTTTTTTTTTCGTTTTTGCCTTCCTCTGGATCAACTATGTATTTATAACGAATATTCTATGCACTTAGGAATACTTCAAAGAGCTAGTTATTGTCTCTTTTAAAGGAACAGTAAACCAAATGTGCACCCTCATTACAGGTGGGTGAGAGAGGTAAGAGTGCCTGTGGGTGGAGCTATAATCTAATGCATAAGCATTATCTATTGGAGCTCTTGACCATCCTCACTGGTAACAGTAAGAAAATATAGAAAATATAAAATTCCATACCCCACCCCCCCAAAACAATGGTTTACTGTTCCTTTCGTTCGTTAATTGTATAAATAGTAATAACAATAATATTAACCTGCCACTACATTGCTGTGTCTGATATTTCATTCCCGTTCGTGAGGATTTAACCAGTGAGAGGCCATTATTGTGCCCTGTGTGTCGGTGACTCATTCAGTTTCCCGTGCGTCCTGTGTGACACAGGGATGGGAATAGATTCCTCCATCTTATTACCGGTGCGATTCAAAAACTGAAAATCGCTCATTAACTGGGAGAACAATGAGCGCTATTATGATACAGCCAAGGATTAAACGGAAGCCACAGGTTGCTGCAATAATTCCATATGGCAAGCTGCACTACAGAAAGAGCAATCAAGATCTGGCTGTGCAGGTTTAAAGGAGCAGTAAAGGTCAGCACAAAAGGGACAAAAATGATGTGGATAGAGCATAGTGCTTATTATACCAGCAAGGAGTCCTAGCGATATGCTGGTAAACATCCAGGATTCTCAAGCTGTCCTAAGACCTAATCTTTCTGTTTTTCCCCACCTACAACTCCAGATGTTTGAAAACGACAACTCCCAGCATTCCTTAAAGACAGAGGGAAGCCAGGGAATGCTGGGAGTTGTAGTTTTCAAGCATCTGAAGGCACAACGTTTGAGAATACCTGTATTAGAGGACGATTGTTCTGAAAAAAATTATTTCTTTAAAAACAAAAAAATATAAATAAGAACTTCTACATTAGCGCTGAAGCTTATTGGAACACAGAATTTGCAGACAGACCAATATATATCCTCCATCTATCTGGCTGCTCTCTGACTGACTCAGAGGAGAGTTGGGTAGAGATGGTCGAACTTCATAAAGTTCGGTCCGTTTTTTAACTTTCGAAGTTCAGTAAAAGTTCCAATTCGGACCCATTAAAGTCAATGGGGAGTGATAGTTCTAAAAGTTCGGATGATTTACAGCTAAACTAACAGTGGTAACGGCACGGCCACACTGCAACGCAAATGCAATCGCACATGGAATTGCTTTTCATGCGATTTCATGCGCGATTTTGTTGCGTTTTTTTCAATAAGTATTGGAAAACGCATGCGATTGCGATTTTAAAATGCGGAACGCAAATCGCAATCGCATCGCACCCGAAAACACGCGCTTTCAGTGTGTTGACACAATTCCAATGATTTGAAAAAAAACGCAAGCCAAACGCAGAAAAATCGCAGCAGCGTGGCCTAGCCCTAACTTACTGAAAATGGCTATGGCACCTGGGGAACATGTCACTGTCACCAAAACTTGTTAAAATACTTCTTAACACGATTGGGCAATTGTCAGGTTTGCGCAAGCTACATTCCAGGGTTACGGCCAATTCGAAGGTTACCGAACGATACTTTAGAGGGTTACCGAAAATAGAGCCATAAATTCGAGGGTTACCAAAATCAAACGTTTCTTTAGAGGGTTACCGAAAATAGAGCCCATAAATTCGAGGGTTACCGAAATCAAACGAACTTTAGAGGGTTACCGAAAATAGAGCCATAAATTCGAGGGTTACCGAAATCAAACGTTCTTTAGAGGGTTACCGAAAATAGAGCATAAATCGAGGGTTACCGAAATCAAACGTTTCTTTAGAGGGTTACAAAATAGAGCCATAAATTCGAGGGTTACCGAAATCAAACGATACTTTAGAGGGTTACCGAAAATAGAGCCATAAATTCGAGGGTTACCGAAATCAAACGATACTTAGAGGGTTACCGAAAATAGAGCCATAAATTCGAGGGTTACCGAAATCAAACGTTCTTTAGAGGGTTACCGAAAATAGAGCCATAAATTCGAGGGTTACGAAATCAAAGATACTTTAGAGGGTTACCGAAAATAGAGCCATAAATTCGAGGGTTACCGAAATCAAACGATACTTTAGGGGTTACCGAAAATAGAGCCATAAATTCGAGGGTTACCGAAATCAAACGATACTTTGAGGGTTACCGAAAATAGAGCCATAATTCGAGGGTTACCGAAATCAAACGATACTTTAGGGGTTACCGAAAATAGAGCCATAATTCGAGGGTTACCGAAATCAAAGTCTTTAGAGGGTTACCGAAATAGAGCCATAAATTCGAGGGTTACCGAAATCAAACGATACTTTAGAGGGTTACCGAAAATAGAGCCATAAATTCGAGGGTTACCGAAATCAAACGATACTTTAGAGGGTTACCGAAAATAGAGCATAAATTCGAGGGTTACCGAAATCAAACGATACTTTAGAGGGTTACCGAAAATAGAGCCATAAATTCGAGGGTTACCGAAATCAAACGATACTTTAGAGGGTTAACGAAAATAGAGCCATAAATTCGAGGGTTACCGAAATCAAACGATACTTAGAGGGTTACCGAAAATAGAGCCATAAATTCGAGGGTTACCGAAATCAAACGTCTTTAGAGGGTTACCGAAAATAGAGCCTAAATTCGAGGGTTACCGAAATCAAACGATACTTTAGAGGGTTACCGAAAATAGAGCCATAAATTCGAGGTTACCGAAATCAAACGATACTTTAGAGGGTTACCGAAAATAGAGCCAAAATTCGAGGGTTACCGAAATCAAACGATACTTAGGGGTTACGAAAATAGAGCCATAAATTCGAGGGTTACGAAATCAAAAGATACTTTAGAGGTTACCAAAATAGAGCCATAAATTCGGGGTTACCGAAATCAACGATACTTTAGAGGGTTACCGAAAATAGAGCCATAAAATTCGAGGGTTTACCGAAATCAAACGAACTTAGAGGGTTACCGAAAATAGAGCCATAAATTCGAGGGTTACCGAAATCAAACGATACTTTAGAGGGTTACCGAAAATAGAGCCATAAATTCGAGGGTTACCGAAATCAAACGATACTTTAGAGGGTTACCAAAAATAGAGCCATAAATTCGAGGGTTACCGAAATCAAACGATACTTTAGAGGGTTACCGAAAATAGAGCCATAAATTCGAGGGTTACCGAAATCAAATGATACTTTAGAGGGTTACCGAAAATAGAGCCATAAATTCGAGGGTTACCGAATCAAACGATACTTTAGAGGGTTACCGAAATAGAGCCATAAATTCGAGGGTTACCGAAATCAACGATACTTTAGAGGGTTACCGAAAATAGAGCCATAAATTCGAGGGTTACCGAAATCAAACGATACTTTAGAGGGTTACCGAAAATAGAGCCATAAATTCGAGGGTTACCGAAATCAAACGTATCTTTAGAGGGTTACCGAAATAGAGCCATAAATTCGAGGGTTACCGAATCAAACGATACTTAGAGGGTTACCGAAAATAGAGCCATAAATTCGAGGGTTACCGAAATCAAACGATACTTTAGAGGGTTACCGAAAATAGAGCCATAAATTCGAGGGTTACCGAAATCAAACGATACTTTAGAGGGTTACCGAAAATAGAGCCATAATTCGAGGGTTACCGAAATCAAACGATACTTTAGAGGGTTACCGAAAATAGAGCCATAAATTCGAGGGTTACCGAAATCAAACGATACTTTAGAGGTTACCGAAATAGAGCCATAAATTCGAGGGTTACCGAAATCAAACGTTCTTTAGAGGGTTACCGAAAATAGAGCCATAAATTCGAGGGTTACCGAAATCAAACGATACTTTAGAGGGTTACCGAAAATAGAGCCATAAATTCGAGGGTTACCGAATCAAACGATCTTTAGAGGGTTACCAAAAATAGAGCCATAATTCGAGGGTTACCGAAATCAAACGATACTTTAGAGGGTTACCGAAATAGGCCATAAATTCGAGGGTTACCGAAATCAAACGATACTTTAGAGGGTTACCAAAATAGAGCCATAAATTCGAGGGTTACCGAAATCAAACGATACTTTAGAGGGTTACCGAAAATAGAGCCATAAATTCGAGGGTTACCGAAATCAAACGATACTTTAGAGGGTTACCGAAAATAGAGCCATAAATTCGAGGGTTACCGAAATCAAACGATACTTTAGAGGGTTACCGAAAATAGAGCCATAATTCGAGGGTTACCGAAATCAAACGATACTTTAGAGGGTTACCGAAAATAGAGCCATAAATTCGAGGGTTACCGAAATCAAACGATACTTTAGAGGGTTACCGAAAATAGAGCCATAAATTCGAGGGTTACCGAAATCAAACGATACTTTAGAGGGTTAGTGAACGATACATTTTAGGGTTAGCAAAAACGATTCATACATTCGAGGTTTACCAAAAACTAACGATACTTTCGAGGGTTACCAAAAATAGAACCATAAATTCGAGGGTTACCAAAATTCGAAGGCTACATTCGATGGTTGGCGAACGATACATTCTAGGCTTATCGAAAACAATCCGTACATTCGAGGGTTACCGAAAACGAATGATACTTTTATGGGTTAGCAAACATTACATTCTAGGGTTAGCGAACGGCTCGTAAATTCGATAATTATTGGTTTTTCAATAAATAACAAAAATACAGTCAAGAGTCCGAAAAAATTAGAATAGTTCTAGTTCATCCAAACTCATAAAGTTCGGCTCAAACTCAGGTTCGAGTTTGGTTTTGGGTCCATCTCTACAGTTGGGGGCCATGTAAAGTTGGGAAGCTGTGAATTAAAATAAAAGTGGTAGGGAATTTGCGTTTCCCAACATACAAGGGCAAAGTGTGCATTTTCATTGCTGTATGACACCAATTAAGAGTATTTTACGATAAACTATTTCAATGCCTTGTTTTTCTGGCATTAGATATAGAGATCTCCTTACATAGAAAAACATTGAATACATGCTGTACGTATACATACTTAGCTTATTAGTAATTATTAATATTATCTACCACCATTATACAGAATTTAATGCAACCTGCTGCAAGCCACTGCAAAGATTAATAAAGAGACATCCAGCCCTTTAATGGTAGTGTAACCACATCATCCCTTTGACTGGAAATCTGTAAATAAAGATGTTGCTAGTTAAAAACCGGTAAGTGTTCCTGTGTGAATAGTACCAGGGTGATTCCATTGGAATATACAGTAATACTTGTCACCCTATACTCTGTACGCTATTGGTCGTTCGCGTTACCATACATGCGGAAATCTTTCATCAAATCCCCATAGTATTGTCCTAAATGACTGATTCTGTGGCCAGCAGAGATTGCTCATTGTCTTTTGTCTTTTTTGAGATCTAGGCATTCCTGAGGATTGCCCTAATCCAGCGAACATGCCACATGCATGGACAGTTTATTTTGAAGTTTGTTTAGCCTATGTTATAAGACTCCAGGGAATCAATACGTATAATCTATGATATTGAAATGGGTTGGCTAGATCATCCCTTTAACAATTTACAGGCGTGTAGTTTCATTCTACCAATGTGTGATTCTTTATTACAGGTTTTGTAAAGCTGTAAAGAAGTCTCTCCATGCACTAGATCACCCAGTAACTCTTTCTGCATCTAGTAATCTACGTTTGGCTATGGACATGTTACGATTGGGATCTCCAGGGCTTTTCTAAGCAGCCACAGACAGATTACATTTCACGTTCTTCCTCCTTTAAAGCCCAGTGACGATCAGTTCCCATTACTGAACCTTTAACAGGAGGAAAACACTATTTATAAAGACCGTAACCTTTCCTTTTACTGATGGTAGTTTCTTTCTAGATCAGTGTGTTAAAGGTTGTTGTGCAACTGCTAAATCCTCCATTTTTGCTCCCCCATTTTTTAAAGGCGTACAGGTTAGGTCCCACTATGTGCTTTGCATTTCGTTTAGCGTGCGTTTTGCGATTGGCAATGTAATTTTAAATATAATTAAATCACAAGAATCTGTTTCTACTATATAATTTGCGTTCTGAATCTATGCAGTCTGTTCTTGCGTGCATGACATTTGGTCCGTGTGTGTCGGAATTGCACTTTAATATTAGTCTGTGAGAACGCAAAAAAACGTTTTTTTTACACAAACACAGACACATGCGGACACACATAGTTAAATTGAATGTCTGTTAACACGCAAATGGACTGCAGCACGGACAATAATGCATTGGCCAAAGCGCACGGAAAATGGAACGCTAAGCACATAGTGGGACCCTTATTGTGTGAAAAATGACTAAATACAATACGTTGATCTACAGGCGAACATTCAACCATCTTATAACAAACAGAGATGCCTATGGGAGTCTTCTAGATACTAATAGGGCTGTACCGAGAGCCAGTACCACTCTCTATTGCCTCCTCTAGGCAATGCACTGAGCCGATTACAGCTCTCTGTGCATAGTGAATGGGGTTTTCCCATATTGTATTAAAGGGCATGTCCACCCTTCTTAACATTTTTAATATAATATTCTCCCTGTCCCCCCAGCCCCAACCGCTATAGTGTTAAGTTCAGAAAGTGCCCCAAATATTACTTACCTTCCCTCTTTCCTCCGCCGCACTGCCAGGCCCTTTGCTTGCGAGAAAATGCAAGCAGAGGGGCGGGACCAGCAGTCGCGTCTGTGATTGGCTGAGCGCCAGACAATCACGGACGAGGCTGCCAGGAGTTCAGTGCCTCGGAGGAAAGAGGGAAGGTAAGTAATATTTGGGGCACTTTCTGAACTTAACACTATAGCGGTTGGGGCTGGGGGGAACAGGGAGAATATTATATAAAAATGTTTTTACGCTAGGGGGAGGGGGAGATGGCTGCAGTGCGCATGCCACACTTCTCCCGGAGGGGAGACAGTCCTATATGGACTCTGCAGTACTCCTGGAGGGCGTTTGTTTGGACTTTGGGGGGGGATAGCAGAAGAACCATATGGAGCTGGGATGTAAGGTAAGGATTAAACTACACTACACAATGGGGCCAGTAGTGGGGGGGATTATAGTTTTGGGTATGGACATGCCCTTTAAAGAGACGTTATCAGCTCGGTACATAGCTTGCGTCTGTTGCGTACCACCACAACCTCCGTAAGTTATGTCTTATATACATACATAGCCCTATATAGGTGTGTCTGTACCTTGTATCTTTCCCTATTTAGATGTGTTTTCCTCGGGTTAGTCCTGGAATTCTCTGAGAGCTTGCACATGGGCAGACAATAAGACTGTGTATCTGGAAAGGTAAGTATTGCAGAAAGACACAATATGCAGTTTTGTGCTTGCAAAAGACGATTTATTGCAGCTAAAGATAAAACAAGTTTCAAATGCACATGCATTCTTTTTTTAAAAAAGATTGCATGTACGTTCGAAACGCACAGATCTGCATATTATGTCTTCCTGCAATACTTACCTTTCCAGATGGACCTTTTCAGCATGGATGTGATCACACTGCAGTATTGGACACAGAGATGGATTATGATCATATGGGGCCCAAGGAAGGACCATCATTTAGGGCCCCCTTTTTTGCTACATCTATTGTATAGACTGTTATTTTGTTACTGCTTCTGAAGCTGGGCCCCCAGAAGTTTCCTGGGCCCTAGGCAGGTGCCTAGGGTGGCCTTGTGGATAATCCTGCTCTGATTGGACACATTCAGAAAGGTATAAGCCGCTGGGCTACCTGGATAATAAGACTCTGTGCATAGGATTTATGTAGTTTCCTAAAGTTTCTAAAATGGGCATTTTATTTTCCCTGATACAGTACCGGACTATAAAATGGATTTAGTGGGTTGGAAGCGGCGAGCGGTCATGTCCAGCGCTGGGCAGGATTGTAAAGTTTCAATCTTTTGTTTGACATAAAATTTTAACTACCCAGATATTGTAATTTGATTCTAAAGTATAAAGCAATAGGGTTCAGTACCAGTGTGAGGATTACTCTAGGTGTACGTCACTATAAAGCTGCACGGTGCTGCTCTTTCCTCTTCCATATTTCAATTTAAGAATTGTAACTCAATTTCTGCAATAGTAGAACTTAATGGGGAACTGGACCCTCTGTGTGCCGTACATTATAACAGATATTTGCACCGCGAGCAGAAAGGCTCTAAAGTGGAACATAGTTCTTCTTCTTTAAAATTGTATCCGGTCGGATCCAGCAGGGTGAGAACGTAATGGAAAATACAGTGTAACTGCCGCGACTCTGGCAAATGATAAATGATGAAAATAAAGGGGAACAGATTTTCTTCTTCACGAAACTAGAATCCTGCATAACTTATACAGAACATGATTGAAAACGAATGTTATGCTGATGACCCCATTGTATTTAAATAGTTAAAGGACAAGTTCACTTCCCAAATGAGGAACTTCACACCCCAAACCCCAAAACTGCAATAGTTCGAAATCTGAGAGAAGTTTCTGATTCCTGGTTAGCCGCTGTTGGTCATGGATGTGACAGTTGATACCACAGCCAATAACAGAATGCTATTCCTCTAGCTGTCTCCTTTGAGTGTGTGTTGGCTTGTAAAAGAGCTTGAATAGGAGGTGGAAACCTATTGAAAGGCAGAGGAAACATTTGGCTACAATAGGCAGACATCCCACCCTGCCGTTTGAGGTGGGGCAGGGTGCGTGATGTCAACCAGGGGCTGGAGTTAGCATCTTGGGTTGGAGGAGGCGGGGTTAGGGTCATGGTGGATCGTTCCAGGAACGTGGCAACCAATTGGTGGAGTGACGGGAAGGAGATTAGAGACTCTGCTCCATCACAGGAGTTTGGGGTGGTCTTGGGGGAGCATGGGAGACCACCCCAGAATGAGGGAGACTTCCACAATATGCGGGAGGGGTGGGATACCTAAATAGGTTAGTCTTACATCTCTCAGATGCCTAACAATTGAAATTTTGGGGTTTGGTAGGGAAGGGTGAGCTACCTATATCATTTTCCATTTGAAGGCTGTACATAGGATGAGGTCTATCCCAGATTGCAGCTTGAACACATTAGGAAGTTATAGGTTTAGGAGTGAAGGCAGAATATAAGACTGAGCAGAAAGTGAGTTTAGATCTAATTTTTATTAATATTTAAAACTAAATTAAAGGGTAACTGTGGTCCGAAAATCACTAGGTATAAAAGGTATTTTGACAGGAATTGTTTTCCTTTTTGCAATTTTCCTTTTTTTTTTTTTTACATATTTTTGAAGATATTTACACTTTTATGTGTGATATCACCAGGTCCCCTGCGCCTTCTGATCTGAAACCGTTATAGTCCCTCTTCCCTGTGTCTTCTCCTCCTCGTGGGCCCCCATGACCCCTCCCCTTACAGTCCCCTTGAAACCCCCCGTGGCCCCTCCCACTCCTTTCAGTCACTGTAACTCGACATCTTCCTGGTTTCTAATGCTTTCTCCTGCACTGAGCATGTGCCAACCACAGATTAGAGGAAGAACTAGTATTGTGACCACAGATTTCACAATCCCCATTCTATATATATCAGAATAACTCTCTCAGTGTCCAAACAAAAGCAATTCAGAGCGCACTTCAGTCTTAAATGTTCAAATTTATTTATTAAACACGTGACGTTTCGGTGTCCGTGCGACACCTTCCTCAGACGTTTTGTTTGGATACTATTGCCATTGGCTATGGTTTTTGGAGCAGCACCCAGCGATTTCAATTATACACTGCAGGTGTGCGGGGGAACTATCTACTTCTAACTCTCTCAGTGTTCTCCCCAATAATTTTTTCCAGACGGCATGAAAAAATAGCCGGCATTCCGTGGTTGTAGAATGCAGGGAGTTGTAGTTTGTCAACATCTGCAGGGAGTTGCAGTTCCACAACATCTGAAGGTAACCCATGTAACATGGCAGCACAAGCACATGTGCCACCCTTTTGGGGCCTTGGGGATTTTGGAAAAGCTAGTTAACACGTGCTAAAATAATCTTACAAGTGTAAAAAACGGGTCTGGACTGGGCACTGTTGGCGGGTGTTTTTACTGACCTATTGGCACCTATTAAACCTACGTCTAAATTCCTTTCCAGCCGGGTGGAATGAAAAAGTAGCTGGGTGGGCCGCCCGGCTAAAAGACCCTAGGGAGAACACTGTCTAGTTATACAGGATTTGATGTAGATTGTTGTGTTTGTATTCACTTTTTAGTGTGGAGGTCACTGAATCTATTAATGTAGACCTAGGGTCTTACTCGAGAGGTGCAAACATTTGCCTGAGCTTTTAATTTGCTGTTATGTAATGAATTTATCCTGTTTGATCCTGCTGGTTTTTGCACAGTAAATCCAACTCAGATCTTATATAGAAACACTGAAAAAGAAAACATCCATATTTAGGTTACCAACAGTTATTAGTGTCAATAACTAATATTGTGTTTGGTCTCTGCAACTGTAATATGATTCCATGTATGTTAATGGGACTTTAGTCACCTTATTTTCCTTGTACACTGGAGATGGGCAGGATTGGTTGGGGCAAAATTAGCACCATTTTAAATGATAAGAACTTTTATTGAATCTCCCTGTAAGAATCTTATAAAAACACTATATAAAAGTATCAGGCAGTATCTGCATATTGTATATATTTTCTTATTGCATACGCGTGTGGTGACACTGATGACATCACTTAGCACCAGTTATAATGTTATTAGTGATGACCTAGATAATCACCGTTTATAACAAATAAATTGAACGGGATATTCATGTCTCACAAATCTTTAATTTGCAGTTGATATAGATTCTTGGTACAGACTGTTGATTTTTTATTACAGGAGAATTACATTCTCGTGTAAATTGATTAACAAGTGTTCAGTCTAAAAAAGCTAATCCTCAGAGCTGGCATTGGGGATGTCTCATTTACCCTGTGCTAACGCAAAAGGGGGTGGGGTTGGCTTGGTAGATAAAATGGGGGGCATGGTAGAAAAAGGCGGAGAATGAGACATCGGGCAGTCATTATAATAGGTAATGGATTCTGGGTAGTTAATAAAATAAAGCTTTGGGTCTGGGGTAATTTATAAAGCTATAATAAAACCAGGAGGAATATCTGTTCAGTGAGGATGTAATGACAATCCCATTGAATGTAATGACAGTTGGGTTCTGCAATATAAGTACAGGGATGTCATTCTTTCTCCTATGCTAATAAATTTTGCCTGGTAAGTTTCACATTGAGCCTTCATCCTCCGTATTCTTCCGCGTCCTTTCATCCACTGTAACAGACTCGCTGCTGGTGCCTTTGTTCTGAGGCCTGAGCTGCAGCCGCAGCAAAGTAGAATCAGCCGCATGTGGTGGATGTGTCAAAGAAATAGAACAAATATGTCAGGCATAGGAAATTTCTTAGGCAGGCAGTGATGGGAGAGAACGGAACAATTTTATTCTTTACTTAAAGGGCTGGCAAGGAGATTACCCCAAAGTCTCTTCTCTTACGAGGCTTATTTGCATATTAAGAAAGGAAGTTCTAGGTAAGTCTCGTCTCAGTTGACATTCTATGTTAATGTGCTGATGTGTGAGAGCTGCCATATTGGTTTCTGCACTGGATGAAATTGCAGGTGATGGCAGGTTATGTCTCTGTAGTTGTCTCAGCATTAAAAAATCTACAAATCCATATAGGTATTTTTTTTTCTCTCCATCGGTCGTATTGAATTTTACACTCATATGAAAAATGTGAACACATTAAAGGCCATCTTTACTGATGATTAAAATGTGGCGTCACGTATTTGTCTGCCATTTTAACTTGTTATACCAGTATGAATGCTCAGATAATGAGCATTATCTGAGCATGTCTGAGATCGCTAGGCTAGGGGAGGGGCGTAAATCTAGGGATCTCTGTACTGTACAGTTTAACTGTATATCTTTGATTAGAGATTACATAGAACTGCAGGAAAAATATTTTAATCAGATTTTGACTGTTTTGGGAAAATGTGGTGATCTGGATCAGTTAAAATCTTGTTGCGGCTTAAATCTATAACTGCTATGCAAACAGTTTAAATGAGAAAGTTTTATTAACCTAATTCAACTGCCTCATTGGAGTTTAGTGCCTTTCATTTGTACATTAGGTGTATATTTATTGACACCTGATGAAGGGGAGAATGTGATCCCCAAAACGTTGTGTTTTTTGCGATTCACTAAATAAATAGAAATCCACTTGAATAGTGTGCAGGTCGGTATTCTTTCCTGCTTGTGCTATAACGTATAGTCCCTGGGTAAAGGACTGAGGTAGCGCCTTAGAAGTAACTGGCAAATTGCCTCAGGAGTGTGCCTGTGCTCAAACCTAAAGACTTTGTAAATTTATTTACCCATATACTATGAATGCCCAACCCGTGTGTGTGTCCTGGGGGCATTTCCTTGGTAGTTCGTGGTGTGTCTTGGTAGGGATGGGCCATGTCCTGGACAGGCCAGGGGTGAAGTCAATGAAGGTCCCGGTTTCTGTTGCAGCCTGGCCCAAGTTGGACACCCCCTGCCTTATATAATAGATACCTTAGCTAGAATCTGGACAAACATTATTGCGTATTTGTCTAGGTACTGAAAGTTTTCAAATTGTGACTCCAAGCTCCTTAGCAAACCTGGCCAATCAAGTTATCTGTGTGCCATTGTCCATCAGAGTTCCGAGGAAGTCTTTGCATGGTGCTCTGTATACAGTGCTTGTAATCTGTCCTAACGTTAACTGAGACCAGCATCGTTGGAGCTTTCATCCCGACATTACAATAAAAACGTCTTCCTTTAGTTTACACTGAGCCTCCCTCACAGGAATTTGCAATTTCTTTGTTATAAATAAATAGAACCTTTCAGAGAAATGACTTTCGAAAAGGATTGTGATGTTGGTTGTTCCATTTCATCAAATGTAAATGTTCTAAGTAGCACTTTACAGGTGGTAATCCCAAGAGAGGGGCTAATCAGGGAAAGACTGTGGCATGTGGAATAAACTCTTACTCTGTTTATAAACCGAATCCTTATTCATAATATCCCACTTTCTTCTGCTAATACAACATTTCGCTATTGTCTTACACAGTTAGAGGAATCTCTTTATCGTTCTGTCCAAGGCTCCTTTATAATCTTGTCTTTGTACTTTGCGAATACCTTTCAGCCTGTTTTTTTCGCTAAAGGAGCTTTGAAATAATAATTACTTTTGAATGGAATGGCATATTTGAATAAAACAGCAGGGATATTTTCTTGTTGTATTGCCGAAGTCTAATTCTGTTTCAAAGCAATTTATCCATTTACAGTTGGGTATTGATGTGTTAAGAATATAAAAAAAAAAATCCTTAATTGTGTAGATAGTATCCTTAATCTCTGCTGGTCTGGGGGTTCTGCTAAATGCTGGATACGGACTTCCATTGTCTTTGCGTAACATGTGACATTGTTTTCCGTTTGTTATAGTTGTGTGCTTTGATGCCAAGATTAACTTTGATGACAATGCGGAATTTAGACAAAAAGAAATATTTGCACTGGATGACACTTCAGAGATGGATCCAATCGAGAAGGAAGCCAACGAGTACGACCTTAAGTACATTGGTATGGAGGGAAACATCGCTTGCTTTGGTAAGAAGGATTCAATGGGACATGTATGGTGGCACCTTGAG
This sequence comes from Hymenochirus boettgeri, assembly GCA_019447015.1. NCBI lineage: Eukaryota > Metazoa > Chordata > Amphibia > Anura > Pipidae > Hymenochirus > Hymenochirus boettgeri. Next base: position 264,873,571 of record CM033472.1, read on the forward strand.
GGTAGAAGGTTCTTTGGTGGTGCCAAAACCACCATATGACTTGATTTGCTGATGAATGTTGTAAATATAACAGTTGTATGTGTTGCAGCCTCTTTATCTCTTGTTTACCTTACTTTCTCTTTATTTTTTTCTTTTCCATCTTCATTTCCACATCTGTCTCCTACTTCTCCATCCTTTTATCTTTTGGTCTCTCCTGAAAAGACCAAGTCCATCATTGGGAGTCCTGGTCAAAATCACAAGGTCCCGTTCTATCCAGATTATATATAAGTATATAAGTAGTAGTATATTGCTTTCTACTAGTAAAGTGGAGAACTTTTGAAGTCTCCATTCATTAGCTTATTAATAGACACTCTCACTGTGTATAGGGACACCTTTCACGTCTTAGAAAAATTATTCCGTTGGTACAATAGACATTTATCTTAAGTGAATATAAATAGACAACATTTCTCTAGAGAGAACAAAGAATTCTTAATCCTAAAATAAACTTCAGGGACTTGCTGGAAAGCTCCATTAGGGAGGCAGAAGTTTTATGGAATATGATGTGTGATAAGTAACGAATATATATGGGGTTATTCAATAAACGTTCTTATCGTTTAAAATGGTGCTAATTTTGCCCCAACCAATGAAATGTTAGCTTTCAAATGTTAAATAAGATCTGATTGGTTGGGGCAAAATTTGCACCATTTTAAACGAAAAGAACTTTTATTGAATCTCCCTGATATTATATACAGTATATCATAATCTTGTGATACAGCTGGCTCGCTATGAAATGTGGGCAATTAGAAAAGTTAATCCATAACACCAGCAGACATTACAATAGTTAAAAGGGTAACTAAAGGTTTAAACACATCCCTTTCAGAGTGAGAACCCAATTGACTAGCCTTAAGGTTCGTACACACTCTAAATTTTTGAGCGAGCAACTACCTGAGCGCTACACATATCAAGCGACCCCCGATCGAACGCATATACAGACGATTATCGTCCCAAGCGGGCGTTCGGCGCATGTAGCGCCCAGACATCGGGGGTCGTTGCTCGCTCGAAAATTGAGCGTGTGTATGAACCTTTAGTAATGCTTTAGTAAATTATTAGAACTTTACTTTGAAGGAATTACAGCCAGTCCTCCACCCAGATGCAGCCTTCTAGTGATAAAGAGAAACACACTTGTGCGGCCTGTGAGTGGCTCGTTTTGGTTGGTTTACTTTAGCTAAACCACAATGTCCTCGCCACATTACATCATTTTCAATACTTGAGTTTGGTGGTCTAACTCTGCTCTCCCCCACAGTCCGGGACTTAAAAAGTGGGAAAACGTTATTCTTGTAAAGTGTGTTTTCAGTAGGTCAGGTCCCAGACACAGGCAGGGGGTGGAGCCAGAACCACAATGTACACTCAAGGATGAGAACCTACTGGTTTAGATCCTCACCCTTATATTAATGGGTGTGTGGAAGTTTGTGGATCTAATTGCCCTTTTGTTGTTGATTTCTTGCCCTTTAGCCATTTGTTTGTATGAATACTGCAATTGATCACCATTTGTTCTTCTTAAGTAACTTTTTTTTTTTTAAATTATTATTTGATAGTAAATGGTGCTGGCCTCGCAATGGCGACATGTGACATCATTGACTTGCATGGAGGAAAGCCAGCAAACTTCCTGGATCTTGGTGGTGGTGTGAAGGAGTCCCAGGTCTACCAAGCCTTTAAGCTGCTCACTGCCGACCCCAAGGTAAACAGATGTTTTGCATTTCAGGGAAAAATATAATTAACATCAATATTGCATCCTTCTTGGCATTCAACATATTCCTACTCTTGGTACAGTTTAGGGCATAGACTTTCTTGTTGCACGATCCAGTTATCTGTTTAATTTTTGGTTGTCTGTCATTCAATGTCATTCTTAACTAAAGATATATAGTAAAAATCTCAGTACTTAAATCCATTTGGTTCCTGCCTACTTCCTGAGATCAGTGATCTCGGGACATGCTCAGTTTAATTCTTTTGAGATTGAGAGGAATTCTCCAATCAGATACTTTGTATTGCCCTCTACTAAGAGAGTGTAGAGCTGTGATGCCCAACCCATGGCCCACCCACATGTGGGCAGGGCAAGAGGCAGGACTTGAGTGTTTTGGGGCTTGGGCGGATCTGGGGCAGTGCTCCACCCATGTCCGGCTCAGGTTGGGCACCCCTGGTGTACAGTGAAGCTCCAAGCAACTGGTAAGCTTGCTATTTAGTGAACACATATTATTATTAATTTATATAGCGCCAACATCTTCCATGGTGCTTTATATATTGATTTCAACTATGTATAGCTTTAGTTGAAAATCACTTAGGAAGGCAAGTTATGCAACATTTTTCATTTCCAGTTTTTAAGTTAAGAGCAGGAAATGGGTATTTAGGGTGAAGTTCTCCTTTAAAGCCAATAAGCAAATTGTTGTATATGGGCAGACCTTGATATCTAATTAGATTCCTTTTCTAACTGTTTAATGAGAATTTATAATGTTAATTTTTTCCTCTGGGACTTTATCTTTGCCTGGAGAAGATTGCAAGGGCAGCCATGTTTTATTTCTGGTGTAGTCGAGCTTTTTGATGTTTGTGGACTGTTCCAAAAAATGAAATGAAGAAAAAAAGGTTCTGTCCCTTGGAATTGCCCATTCATTCATGAAACTGTCTTATAAAGATGAGTGGAGGAGGTGTTACTATGATGAACCATTTGGCCAATGAGAGGCATTTAGTCACCAATGTATGAGTGAATATATAGCTGGAGACATGGAGGTCCCTGTGCATATGGGGGGGATTGGTTAATGGTTTATCTGCCCTACACTGTTTTGTTATTGTTGGGATGCCCATAGAATGTTGTTTTTGTACAACTTGCATTAGAAATTCCTTAAAAATAGTCCCACGTTACTCCCCATCATTGGAAATAAGGACCAGATAGACAATGGGGCATTGTCATGACTATACTGCCTGTAACATTGAATTATCTTTCTTGCATCTAATGCGAAAACAGGGAAGGAACAGGCGGGATCTCTAGTTAAAATTGTGTGTGTGTGTGTGGGGGGGGATCCAACGTTTGTCTCACATCGCAACTTAAAATAGTACCTGGGAGCTGTAATTTTGCCTGTAATTGGTCCCAGTGTGCAGGGTAATTGATTATGAATGTTGTACAGATAAATCATCTCTAGGAGCTGGAGAGGAAATAAAGTGCTAATCTAATTAGAAGAGCATCTATGCAGAAAACTACAATTTACTACACCGGTTCTCTAGTTGGGTTTCCTGCTTTAATGAATTGTGCTTTTATCTCGACCAATTTGTGTCTTTTATTTTATTTTAGGTCTTATGTAATGGTGCCATTTAGGTTACATGGTAGGTGTTAATAGGCAAGATAGAATGACTGATTACTGGAACCCTAAAAGGCAAAAATACCTTGTAATCAGCGAGAAGCCGTCGAGCAGTTTATATAATAAGGGGGACGGATATTTGCCATTTTTTAACCTATAACATGCAGTAGACCATCAAAAAGCTTAAAGGGAAACTATAGTGCATATAAAGTTTTTTTAAAAACAGTTAAAATAGAAAGTACCTGAGGCAGGGAGGTAGGATTGGTGCTTTTTACCTCCCAATATCATTTCTATTAGGAGCAGCAGGACAAGGAAAACTGCCAGTCTTCCTGTATGCTTCAGCACTATCTTTAATATAGAATGGGCCAGGACTACCTGCTGTAGCTCCTCAATGAAAAGATATTGGGAGGTGGGTAATCAATCCTATATCCTTGACCCAGGTGCTTTTCATTTTTAAAAAGTACATTTTTACAGTTTAGTTGTCCTTTAAACTTTGTTGCGTAAGATTCTTTTTTTACCGGCAACTCTTGGATTTATTAGGTTTGGTGGATTTTTTTTTTTTTGTTGTTGTTGTTTGTACTTTTTATTTTTAAAATAAACAGGTAGAAACTGGTGATATGGTAAATAGTTGGTAAATTATACAGCAGTTTAGAGTGTTCTATCCGAGCCCATTGATCTGTCTGCTTTTAATAGAGTAAGAAGAACACGTCTTGTGTACTAAACATACTTGTGGCTAAAGTGCTGCGTTAAGCCACTGTTCCTTCCGCGTCTAATGGAGATAACTTGCTGCACCTTCGTTTGTGAAAACTGAATAGAAATAATAATTTGTCTTTATCACCCTGATAATCTTCCTCTGCATTTTAGCACATTTAACAGTTTTTTTTTTTTAAGGGAAAGATTCTTACTCGATGCCTAATAATGTTATTATAATATATTATTTATAATTATATTATATATTTGGCACAAACAAGTCGGATACAGAAACTGCTTATTTACAAAGGCTATTGGATGAAGACACGGACAGCATTCCTGTTAATTACAAATAGCTTTGAATCCTTGATTCCTATTCTAGCAAAATCCCAGTAAAAACCTGTCGTTCATTAAACCTTCTTCAGGTACCTCCCTGTATAATTGACTCCTCCCAACTAATGTCTGTAACACACTGAACAATAGGAGACACTTGTTGCATTGATTCTGTAATTCACTGTTGTTTTATCGAATATTAAAGGAAGCCGCATCTGTGGCTACTAATCCTGATCTAAAGGTTCTCCTTTAAAAGGCATGTCTAATACCTGTTAAAAAATCTATACCTAACTTTCCCACCCCCAAAACCCTCAAGACCCCATACATTACATATTAAACATTCCTAAAACAATCATGGCCATAACGGATGATATCAAGGCCAAATGACTGACCTGCTGACAGAGCTGCCTCTTCTGTGCACCTTAGAAGCAGAGGTAGGGAAATACCAGGCAGCTGTGCCTTACCTCCCGTTCTTCAATTAATAGCTCAGGATCTGGGAATTAAAGATTCAATAAACTTACCTTATGCTGGATACACCGAGGTCACAGTGAAATCCCAGAGCGCTTCCTTGTTCTGTCTAACTATAGTGCATGCGCGCTGTAGCTGTACAGAACCAGGAATCAGTCGGAACCTTTCCGGGCTTCAATCAATACGTTAAAGGGATAGTTCACTTTAGGAGTAAACTATTCCTTTAATAAATGCAAATAAAAGAATATTAGTCTTAGAATAATGCATGTTAGGATAAAATAACATTTCCATTTTTAAAGGGAAATAAACATGTATTTGGTAGTTAACAGTAACAAGGCTGCCATGAATTTTTCCTGCAAGGCTTTGCCATGGACATTTAGAAGTTTTCTTTCCCATCCATATTCACTACATTTAACCTTTTGTATATAACAAGGTCCGACTCCTAAATGTGTTAATTACCGTCCGTTTCTGGAGGCGTATTAAGGTCCCCGATTAATAAAACATGACTGTCTGGTCCTGCTACGGAACGGCTCAGATTTCCTTTTAATTGAGAAGCAAAGTCTTGGAAAAGGTGCATTGCCCGAGATAACAATTAACGGAGAGAGAGAAAATAAACAAGTCACCGCTAAGCAGAAAATAAAATAATTAACATGGGAGCGTGCAAGTAAAACCCCACAGAGAACTTGGGGCTAATACGCCAACGCTTTCCACTTCACAGAGGATTTGGCCCGTGCAGGAAGCAGATAACACTAAGAATTTCCATTGACAGACGCGACTGTTCGTACTGATCTACTGAAGGAATGAGGATTTGGGAAATGTAATTTGTTAGATTTAAAGGTTCGAATAGTTTTCCATAAAATAACTGACAATAGGACGGGTAGTAAGACAAAGCTCCTTAACCTCCCGGGCTTCAATCAATACATTAAAGGGAGTGAACTATTATTTTAAAGGAACAGTAGACCCATCTTTTCACTTATGTCTTTCTACTTACTACAAAGTTTTCATTTGCCTTGTTAATTATTTCCCTGTTATTTTAAGAGTAGACTTTATCAATTTATAATGTCTAACTTCATCCCATAGTAAGGAGTCTCCTCCCACTGGATTTCATTCTATAGTAAGGAGTCTCCTCCCACTGGATTTCATCCTATAGTAAGGAGTCTCCTCCCGCTGGATTTCATTCTATAGTAAGGAGTCTCCTCCCACTGGATTTCATTCTATAGTAAGGAGTCTCCTCCCACTGGATTTCATTCTATAGTAAGGAGTCTCCTCCCACTGGATTTCATTCTATAGTAAGGGGTCTCCTCCCACTGGATTTCATTCTATAGTAAGGGGTCTCCTCCCACTGGATTTCATTCTATAGTAAGGGGTCTCCTCCCACTGGATTTCATCCTATAGTAAGGGGTCTCCTCCCACTGGATTTCATCCCATAGTAAGGAGTCTCCTCCCACTGGATTTCATCCCATAGTAATGGGTCTCCTCCCACTGGATTTCATTCTATAGTAATGGGTCTCCTCCCACTGGATTTCATCCTATAGTAAGGAGTCTCCTCCCACTTAGGGGATTTTCATTCTATAGTAAGGGTCTCTCCCATTGGATTTCATCCTATAGTAAGGAGTCTCCTCCCACTGGATTTCATTCTATTAAGGATCTCCTCCCACTGGATTTCATTCTATAGTAGGATCTCCTCCACTGTTTCATCTATAGTAAGGAGTCTCCTCCCGCTGATTTCATTCTATAGTAGGAGTCTCCTCCCACTGGATTTCATTCTATAGTAAGGGGTCTCCTCCCACTGATTCATTCTATAGTAAGGGGTCTCCTCCCACTGGATCATTCTATATTAGGGGTCTCCTCCCACTGGATTTCTCCTATAGTAAGGGGTCTCCTCCACTGGATTTCATTCCCATCGTAGGAGGTCTCCTCCCACTGGATTTCATCCTATAGTAAGGAGCCTCATCCCACTGGATTCCATCCTATAGTAAGGAGTCTCCTCCCACTGGATTTCAACCTATAGTAAGGAGTCTCCTCCCACTGGATATCATCCTATAGTAAGGAGTCTCCTCCCACTGGATATCATCCTATAGTAAGGAGCCTCATCCCACTGGATTTCATCCTATAGTAAGGTGTCTCCACCCACTGGATTTCAACCTATAGTAAGGAGTCTCCTCCCACTGGATGTCATCCTATAGTAAGCAGTCTCCACCCACTGGATTACATCCTATAGTAAGGAGCCTCATCCCACTGGATATCATCCTATAGTAAGCAGTCTCCACCCACTGGATTTCAACCTATAGTAAGGAGTCTCCTCCCCCTGGATTCCATCCTATAGAAAGGAGTCTCCTCCCACTGGATTACATCCTATAGTAAGGAGTCTCCTCCCATTGGATTCCATCCTTTAGAAATGAGTCTCCTCCCACTGGATGTCCATCCCATAGTAAGGAGTCTCCTCCCACTGGATTCCATCCTATAGTAAGGAGTCTCCTCCCACTGGATTTCATCCTAAATTAAGGAGTCTCCTCCCACTGGATGTCATCCTATAGTAAGGAGTCTCCTCCCACTGGATTCCATCCTATAGTAAGGAGTCTCCTCCCACTGGATTTCAACCTATAGTAAGGAGTCTCCTCCCACTGGATTTCATTCTATTCAAGAGTCTCTCCCACTGGATTTCATTCTATAGTAAGGGTCTCCTCCCACTGGATTTTCATCCTATAGTAAGGAGTCTCCTCCCACTGGATTTCATCCTAGTAGATGTCTCCTCCACTGGATTTCATCCTATAGTAAGGAGTCTCCTCCCACTGGATTTCATCCCATAGTAAGGAGTCTACTCCCACTGGATTTAATTCTATTCTATTTTCAATGCTGATATTTGTCTGAGGGTATGTCATGGTCTGGTGTTAAGCAATGGTTGATAAGCAAGCACAATTGTGGTGTGTATGGACTCTATCCCAAGTTAGTTATGGCTTAGTCTTTAGACTGGTTATACACTGAGAATTGCCCTCAGCTCTCTATGCATCTGTTGTATGAAATAATTAGTATGCAAACAATAACTGTAACCGGCAATGAATCATTATTTTCATGGAGAAAATAAATTGTCTGTTAGTATTTTTGTATGTTAAAGCGCCTCCCTTATTCATACTTGAAAATGGTTTCATGTTTCTACCTAAGCAGGTGTTCCTTATTGTTTAGTGCATATATTGATAGTTATTCATTATTCTCTTGATTTGTCAAGGACTGGTATAATTGTCTGCTGTTTTAAAAGGGGAACTGCGGTCTCCTGAATATGAGCGCCAAAAAGCTTGCTCTTTCCTTTTGAAACAAGCCTAGTATATCTTTCTAGCTGCTGTGGATCCAAAAATATAGGCATTCAAATTTCACTTCCTAATCTGCACTGTAATAGGGAGTCTGTCCCATGCTGTTACATTTGTACACATTTGCTGGTGTGTGATTTAACAATGAACCCCTAAAAGTAACTTTACTGTAATGTGTGTGTTTCTCCATGATTGGGTGGTTTGATTAAAAATTGCTACTATAAACACACCCCCACATGCTGCAGGTATTTACAGCCCCATGATTTCCATCACGCGGAGAATGAATTCAATAAAAATGATTCCTTGTGTATTTGAACGTATTGGAAAATCTATTAACTTGTGATCACAGACCAAACGGGTGAAACCCAAACACAGAAGGAAAATAATCTGTCCCATTAATAATCTGCCTGTGTCTGTGTTTCAAACTGCTTATTACAGGTCTCCGCTCATAAATGTTCAGCTTGTTGTTCATTTGCAATAAATAAAAACACAAAATCTTCGCTGCCAGGTATTTGTTAAGGAAGTCGCATTTTATTATTGTGAATTCCCCAAGATATTTGCTTTTCTTCTTCTTTAAAAAAAAGCAAACTGAATTTTAACCCCGTGCCAATTTAATTCGCCGTAATCCTCTTTTTTTCCAAAGTGGTAATTAGAACACAAATCTCTGGTTGTTTGGCTGAGATCCGGCAGTGAAGGGGTTAACGGTATGCTAGAGCAGGCCACATACTCAATAATGCATTTCACTATTTTTTTTGTTAAGTGATTTACTCAAACAAGACGCCGGGTACCGTAGTTGTAAAAAAACATCACATCAGCGGTTGGATATTTAATTTAAATCCCCTTTTCTCCTGACCAACTTGACTTTATTGCAAGATATAATCAATACGATCCGCTGTAATTTTCAAATGATTTTCTATGACTCCTCTGTAGCTGTCATGCGTTGTTTAATATCCCAAGCAGATCAAGTAGCACGTCTAATTCATTTTTCCTTTTGTGCAATTACCAGGAACTCTGTTTCCACGGAAGGATTTCTTCAAATGCTCAGTACATTTAATCTCCCCCCCCCCCCCATTCATCTGTGAACATTTGGCTATGATTTAATACGCTCTTGTTCCTTCTTGAAAAATACAAGTTTCAGATGGTGCGTGGGCAGGTTGCAAACGCTTTTCAAATACTGTTCTTTAATCCCCTTTCATTTTACATTGAGCAAAATAATGGTATTTATCAAAATTGGAATATGTTGAATTAACCATGAGATCGGGTCAAGTGGCGTGAAACGTACCGTTAGCCCCTTTTTCACGTCTGGGTAACATTTTATCGTTATCGCTGTGCGGCCTTTGGAATTTTTTTGGTCTGCACAGCCACGATTTATTTTGAATGTGGGAGGTGAAGAGGATTTATTTATTTTATTAAAGGCAAATGTATGGTTCTTAAAGGGGCGTTGAGACGCATGGTCATTAAAGGGATGTCATGGTTAGGAAATGGATGATTAGCGAATATAAACCATGAGGTTGTCTGCAGTTGTCTGCAGGGCTGTGGGATATCTTTGATTGACTTTTTTGTTCTGGCTTCTATATAAGAGATTATTTGCTAGTAATCGTCTTGTTTTTGGTGTTGGACCACAGTCCTGCTTTTTTCTGTTGCTGCAGGGAATCTAGATATAGACTAGTAAAGACAAGCTGTGAGATCAGGGATCCTTTATCTGAAAAGGTGGGGGTGGTATACAATAGGAAATGTATGGGAACCATCTAGCTTGGGTTACTCTTATCAAATAAGAAAAAAAAAATCAGTTTGTGTTTTAGGTCTATAGAATTTTTTTAAGGGCCTTTTGGAATTTAGGAAGTGTTATGCATTAGGGCTTATCCAATCAGGTGCCTTCTGCATAATGAGCTATGAATGTTACTGGTTTTCCTGGCTGGGCGGTGATCTAGGGGCAAATTGTTCCGTCTAATATTGTTCATTTTAAGAACTTCTAGATCTGACTCCAACCTGTAACAATATTCTGATTGCTAAGTTGGATACATAAATCGGGAAGGAATTTTATTCGTGTGCCAGGAGTTCAGAACTTGGTAGGTCATTATGCCAAACACTGGCTATAAATAAAGGAGGAGGCTATGGACTTCCCCCCCCCAACTAATCTGATTACAAGAGTCCAACTGGCTTATTCTGAAAGGGAGAAATGATTTAAAGTGAATCTTTGCTCTAAAAAAAAAAACTTGTTTCAAATTACAGAGCTGCAGATTCTGAGAAATCATCATTTGAAAGAATTTACAGGGAAAGACCTGTCACTCCGGGAGTAAAAATTATAATATGTGACCCATGTAAGCAGAGCAGTGTCCATGGTGAGTCTGTGCAGAACTTATAAGTGTCGCAGACACTACAAGAAGGCAGTGAGTAAGGGAGGGTGGGGGGGATTAGGAACACTCACTAAACATTAATAATTTCATGACAAAACAAGCACAGATAAATATGTGAGTTCAGGTAATGTAAAGTTGTTTGATTGAGTGTAGTGGCCCTTTAACTTCCACACAACATACTTTTGAATGTTTGGAAACCTATTCATAATGTTTCGGGTAAGGTAGCCTTCTTCTGCTGAAAGTTCTATATTATATAAGTACAAATAACCTGTTATACAGATTATATTGTTATAGGGATGTTTAACCCTCACTGCCTCCGCCGTATTGAATAACAAACAGCATCTCTGCCAGTCATAGGCCATTCATTGCATTTTTTTGACGTTCTTTATTTAAGATGTGGCCCGACCTGCCAGCTTTGCTCCTGGCTCCCTTATCTCGAACAGCAACCCCGTGCCTGGTCAAGATTACCATATAAGTTCTCTACAGTGCATGTGTATAGGAGGGAACACCTGGGTTTACAGTCTCTTCCATTGAATTCTCCAGGTTAATTCTTAACTCTACTGCAGATGATAAATTCACTCTCTGGGGGGGATGGAAACCGTATCTCTCATTGCAGGATCCGTGTTTGTTGGCAAAAGCTGTGTCAGTCATAAATTAAACCACATAGAAATGAATGACTGACTTCTCTGCGTTTATACAGCTGTAAGATATCCGCTAAATATCTCCCACAAACAGTGTTTCCTGTACAATTATGTCACAAGGCATATTGTGACCAAGGCAATAAAATTAATAATGGAAAGGTACAGAAGTCTTCAAAGGGCCCGGACTCTGCTTTCTCCCGGTGAGTGATGAAGCTTCTTTTACTACAGGACAAGATATTGCTTTAAAGGAGAATGTAGTTCTTTCTGGCTCCTCCCACAGTCATTGTCACTGACAATTCTCCTGTCTCTGATATTGGAGAACGCATGTTAATGAAGGGGGGGGAGGAGCACAATCAAAATGGGGCAACTGTCTGAATGTTGATTGGTCAGTTTTGAAAATTCTCCCCAGACATTCCATGTTACGATTCCCAAGGTTTAACAGGTTTTAACCAACATTCTAAAAGGAAAAATATCCTACAAATTATGCACTAGGGGGGCAATGTACAGAGAGCTGTAATCTCTGTACTGTGCTTATTAACCTCCAACAAGAATATTTTTTAGACTACATTTTACTGTCGATTATGGAAATATTTTACAGTATTTGTCTAGAAGGCATTTTCTTTCTTGATTTCACAATGATAAGGTATCTTTGTTATCTTGTGTCAGGTAGAAAGAAACCATCAGTATACACGGAGACCTTTTCTAAAAAGGGTAAATATATTTTTAACTGCACGGCGTTGGACGTTAGCTAGCAGTGGGTACTTAAGCCGTGAGTAAGTCACTGATTGCCTTGTCAGTCAAAGCTGGGAGAAACCGCGAGCCTCAGAGATTGATGCTTGACAGAATAATTAGAAAACTGTCACTTGGAGTCACCACTCTCGCATTCCCTAAAGAAATGTGTCCGCACCACTGTCCGGATCGCGAGGTTAAATGTTCAGGAACGTAAAATGCACAGTGTCACTGGGGGAAATTACATCCAGGTAGAGATGCCACTGATGTTTTTATATTAAACGTCAACTACCGTATATACTGGAGTATAAACCGACCCGAGTATAAACCGAGGCACCCAATTTCACCTAAAAATCTAATAAAAGTTGTTGACTCGAGTATAAACCGAGGGTAGAAACTTGCCATTCAAGATGTTTGGAAACTACAACTCCCAGCTAATAAAGCATGCTGGGAGTTGTAGTTTCCAAACATCTTGAATCCCACCCTCACTTGGCATTCAAGATGTTTTGGAAACTACAACTCCCAGCATGCTTTATTAGCTGGGAGTTGTAGTTTCCAAACATCTTGAATGCCAAGTGAGATGTTTGGAAACTACATGTGCCATGCGCACTGCAAACCCGCCCCCCCCCCCCCCCCCCCCCCTCTTCCCCCCCCTCTCTCTCTCCCTCCCGTTTTGCAATCCTTTTAATAATTATCTGACTACCTACCAGTTTGGCAATCTATAGTCTGTCTGAAGGGATATCGGCCATGGATGGACCATGTGTCATTTTCACGAATAATTGTAAAAAAAACTGTTTTCAGAATCTGATTACGCTATAAGATTAAAACTTTTTTTTGCAATCCCTTGTTAAAGACAATGAAAAATACAAGGTTGTTATAAGAGATTGCTGTGTACTCCAGCCCTGTAACCAAGAAATTTATAAAGGGCAACTGACCTCCAAGCACATTATGGTTAAATAAAAGCCTTCAGTCCTTCCTTTAAAATGATCAATGGATCTTATCTTTGGCTGTAGCCTGTGAGAAATATATTGTGGATAATGTTCGAACTTCCTGCTTGAGTGACATCATCTGACCCTCTGCTTCTCTACTGTCCCCAGGGGCATAGCATGCTCACTTAAGACTTAATGCTAGAAAAACAGGAAGTACCTGCACAGACTTTAAAAGTTGAGATAGAGGAGCCTATTAATGCAGGTAGAGATCGGCCACATTGCTTAAAGCTGATGAAAGCAGAAAGGGTTAATGATGTTATATTGCTTTCTCCAGATTAATGGCAGAAGCCTTTAACAATTTCTTGCAGACACCTACCAAACAATAGTCCATGTAAACTGGAAGAGTTCATTTTGTGTCAAATAAATATTTTGTGTTTATTAATAAAGATTCACAAACCTGCTGGCAGAACAGTGTGATGTTTTGCCAAGGATTTTCTATGGTGGAAATTGAAATTCCTGTGCGGAATTTCAACAGCGGTTTTGATAGAAATTACAACAGTTCCACGACTAAATTTTACTGGGTGTAATTGTGAAAGTGAAACCGTTAGTATTTCCCGGTACATTTCTTAAGGTGGCCTTACATATATTCGATCTTACTTACCCGGCCGAGTGCTCCCACGACATTCGATCAATCCTGTTGGAACCGCCTCTCACGTTCTTCTATGCGATCGGCATGCGATCGCAAAATGAATGGGATTTGCGATCGCATGTCAGTGGCATAGAAGAACGGGAGAGGTGGTTCCGACAGGATCGATCCAATGTCGCGGGAGCACTCGGTCAGGTAAGTAAAATCGAATATATGTATGGCCACCTTTACAGTACATTTATTAACAGAAGAAACTCTCTAATAATCTTTTTCTCCCCCCTGACTGCCTCCTTTTCTGTATAATTATTATTCTGTATACAATGTGGGTAGCCTGTGCACTAATCCATATAACCAGCAATATTCCACATCGACCATATGATCACTAATGAATTCATCCTACCCACAACTGGTTTTGGCAGGTGCAGTGTTTTTTCCCCGTCTTGGCTGCTGTTGGGCACTAAGGGTTTTCTTGGCAGTTGACTACTGAAGATGTTTTCAGCATCGTCTCTCTTGACGGGCCGCACTTTTACTGCAAGCAAATCTTTCCATAGTCAAAGATTAAAAAGGGGAAAGAAGATTAAAATATCAGAAAACTGTTCATGTAAAAACTTATAGAACAAAGCTACCTTCCCTTCCTCTTCAGTAACTCTATCCCTCCTCGTTCCTGTGTAGATTCAACTGATCTGGGCAGCATTGACCGATTCCTCCTTTAAGCTTTTTTAAGACCATCAGATAATCCCATACCTTGAAGCACAATCTGTGATCTACATGTTAAGCAGCTTCAAATGGACACCAAAGAAGGGGAAATGTTGCCCTTAGCACGTAGTCAATACTCGGGATCCTGCCGTGACATTTTAATTGCAGCCTCGGAGAAGAAGCCGGTTTGAAATACTCTCCATGCCCTTTTAGAGGTAGCTCTTGGTAAAGGGCGATAAATTGCACGTCTGCATAAAATTCACCATTACCAAAAGGAGCTGCAGCACTTTTAAATTAGAATCTGACCTGAGACGTATTGAAAGGACAAGTAAAGCATAATCATAAATAGCTAGGAAACTTAAAGGGACAATCAAGTCGAAAAAATATTAACATTCCGCTACGGTAAAGTTAAATTTAGCACATAGGTTTTTTATCTTTAAAACAAAATAATTTCATACACTTAAGTTACATTCCTTTGTTTGCCAGATTCATTGTGCTTCAGATGGGCGGAAGTGGCATTCAGCAGGAAGGAAAAAGGATGATGTGAACTGTTCACTAGTGAAGAACTTGCTGTTGTCACCTCACATTTGTAATTGTTAATTGTTTTGATATTTTAAGGCAGCAACCCATAATGCTAATTGCTGCCTTATCTTTTTTCAAAAAATTATATTTTGGGGTTTAGCTCTCATTGACTAACTCAACCTAAAGGAAAACTTAAACTAAAATGTTAATTTACTTGAATGAATTCAAATTAGCAGATAGCTGTTACTTTAAAAAAAAATCGGTAACATTGTGGAGAAATAATCTGTAATTCTGCAGGTTTCTGGCATTTCCTGGTTTTTGCAGCCCTCTTTCCTTGATAATAACTGTTTACTCACTGCTCACATTTGATGAGAGTGGACACTGCAGGTCAACCAGTATACTTGACCGCTCTGGCTAGAAAAGGGAAATGAAGTAATTATAGAATCCACGCAGGGTCATTAATATTTAACTATAGTTTTCTTAAAGAACATTTTCTCAAAGGACAACTATATTTACCCCAATCCCGATCCTTTTCTTCCTTCATTTGAAAGTGCCCAGGGTGAGGACATAAACGGCTTGGTCCTCACCCTTGGGTTTAGTTACTCACACCCGGCCTTACCTCTTAATCTTGCCCTCACTGGCGCACTCGTCTTCACTTCCTCCTTCCAGTCTGCAAGCTAACGAATAGGAAGACATGCAGTTTAGTCTTCCCATTGGTAGTGCCCCGGGCTGGGTGGTGGAGGCAGAGGAGAGCACAACAGCGAGGGCAAGATTTAGTAGGTAAGTACGGGTGTTAGTAGCTAAACCCAAGAGGCAGTTTAGGGACTCACCCTGGGTACTTTCAAATGGAGGTTCGGTAAAATGGACACTAATGTTGTCCTTTAAACTGTTGCTGAAATCTCCCTTCCTCCATTCTCTCTCAATACCTGCTGGTCCGTCATATAGTGGGGTACGCAACCGAATATTCCTTCAATTCCTTTAACCGCCGGCAACTGTCCAGCGTACTAGAGGTGCATTTCCGATGATTAATGTATTAGCGAAATTTTTTATTAAATTATTTTTCATTAATCAAATGGCAGCTCCATCTGTTTCAAACCCCCACCCCCAAAAAATGCCCCAGCTACCTGCGGATTTAGTACTCGGGGGGGGAAGGACACGATCTCCAGCAACAAAAACGAGATTATGAATAATGTCCTTGCTGTTCACTTTGTCATCGAAAGGCTCTATATTAAAAGTAAGAGAATAGAAGTCGGCCTCATGCCTCTTCCATATGGAGGATATATCATTGTGCCGGGCTGGGAGACAAAAGGGGAATATAAATTTGTTCTGGGGAATTTTGTCAGACTAGGAGATGAACTGAATGAATTCCATGTTTTCTAAAGCAGCTCCCAGCAAGGTAATAGTTTGGCCATTTCAGTTAATGTCCCAAGTTCAGATTTGCTTGGCCGTATTTGTCATTTATTTCGATATATTTAACCTCTTCATTGCTGATAAAATAAATGGACCATTTTGCTGTCTTTTTGGGAGTGGTATCATCAGAGTTCATGTTTCTGCTCTTTGCTACTATATTATATAATTTCCTCAAAGTTTATTTACAATATATGGCAATGACGATGCTAAGGAATAAAGTTGCCGAATATTGAAAATGGTATCAAGGTATTTGTTTTTTATGGGTTAATTTAAAGGGCATGTAAACTGTGCTAAATAATAAACTAATCACACCATAATAAGAATTAAATGCCACCAACCTGCTCCTAACCCCAACTGATATATTCAGCTCATTATTAGAAGTATTAAAGGATAATTATTGTCCCCATTCCGGCAGAGTAATCTGGCTCCTCCCTCCATGCTGTCAATCAAGACTGTGGCTGCTGACATCACAATCAATGATTGACTGATGATTCTCCTGGTGCCTCCTCTGCACATGTTTGAGTTCCCTGAGCAGAGAACGGAGGCAGATACCTTTACTTACCGTGCCTGTAGGTAACGCCCAATCCTGTAGTTAGCTGCTGTTTGTGCAGTCTGTGTTACTAGAACCGAATCCCAATCTAGCACTACAAATAAGGAAATCGATTACAAAGTTCATACACACTCACACCATTCAAACTCCTACAGTAAATGTTTACCATTTCAGTAAACAAATTTACAAAATCTGCCCCTGCCACACCTCCTCTTCTATCCAAACTCCTGCGATACCAGACCGGCAGTCATATTAAACGGCTGATCGCATGCACCTTTTACTTCTGTGGTGCACTAGAGAGCATGTGAAGTGTGCTGTGTATACTTAGGGGCAAATTTATAAAGATTAGTTAAATTTTCCGCCACAGTTATTGCTGCCTTTTCGCCGAATTTGGACCTTTTGCAATTTATAAAGCGGAGCATTACCTACCTGGTAGATAAGTTAGCTGTAGCAACGGCTAGATCTAGCAAGATATTGTCTTGTATAAAGAGGGGAATAGATTCGAGAGAAAAATATTATTCTCCCTCTTTACAAGGCACTGGTAAGGCCTCATTTGGAATATGCAGTGCAGTTTTGGAATCCCATATACAAAAGGGACATCTTGGAAATGGAAGCAGTTCAGAGAAGGGCAACTAAATTAATAAGGGGAATGGAGGGGCTTGAATATGCAGGCAGATTAGACAAGTTAGGGCTGTTTACATTGGAGAAGCAACGTTTGCGTGGGGACATGATAACCTTATACAAATATATTAATGGGCCATACAATGAATTCTCTGGTGCATTGTTCACTAATAGGTCATATCAGTGGACATCTTTTAAGTTTGGAAGAAAAGATGCTTCATCGTCCGGTTAGGAAAGGTTTCTTTACAGTGAGAACAGTAAAGAAACACAGCAGAAGTGGTAATGGCAAGTTCATTGAATAGCTTTAAAAAGGCCTGGATAAGTTTCTAAAACTAAAAAATATTGAGAATTACTGGTATTAATACATATACTGTAGTTCTGGTTGGTACAGGGATACTATATAATATTGAGAATTACTGGTATAAATACATATACTGTAGCTCAGGTTGGTACGGGGATACTATATAATATTGAGAATTACTGGTATTAATACATATACTGTAGTTCTGGTTGGTATAGGGATACTATATAATATTGAGAATTTCTGGTATTAATACAAATACTGTAGCTCTGGTTGGTACGGGGATACTATATATTATTGAGAATTACTGGTATTAATACATATACTGTAGTTCTGGTTGGTATAGGGATACTATATAATATTGAGAATTACTGCCATTAATATATATACTGTAGTTCTGGTTGGTACAGGGATACTATATAATATTGAGAATTACTGGTATTAATACATATACTGTAGTTCTGGTTGGTACAGGGATACTATATAATATTGAGAATTACTGGTATTAATACATATACTGTAGTTCTGGTTGGTGCCATAGGTATATAGTATCCACCGCCTGTAACCAGTACGCAGAACGACATATAGATATAATGGCTATTCTCAATTATATATAATCCCTTAATCCCACCAGACTACAGCCTGGTCCTTCTCCGTTCTTCATTTCTCTCTCTTCGGAGGCGCTTCCTGTCTTGCCGTATCTCCCTCTCTATCATCCGGTTTATCTCTCGCTTTGTGTCCCTTTCACTTAGCGTCCTAATTCTCCAATAATTATAGTATCCCCGTACCAACCAGAGCTACAGTATTGTATTAATACCAGAAATTCTCAATATTATAGTATCCCTATACCAACCAGAACTACAGTTATGTATTAATACCAGTAATTCCAATATTATATAGTCCCTCCCCTACCAACCTGAGCTACAGTAATGTATTATACCAGTATTCTCAATATTTATAGTATCCCGTACCAACCAGAACTACAGTATATGTATTAATACCAGTAATCCTCAATATTTTTTAGTTTTAGAAAACTTATCCAGGCCTTTTTAAAGCTATTCAATGAACTTGCCATTACCACTTCTGCTGTGTTTCTTTACTGTTCTCACTGTAAAGAACCTTTCCTAACCGGACGATGAAGCATCTTTTCTCCAAACTTAAAAGATGTCCACTGATATGACCTATTAGTGAACAATGCACAGACAGTTCATTGTATGGCCCATTAATATATTTGTATAAGGTTATCATGTCCCCACGCAAACGTGCTTCTCCAATGTAAACAGCCCTAACTTGTCTAATCTGCCTGCATATTCAAGCCCCTCCATTCCCCTTATTAATTTAGTTGCCCTTCTCTGAACTGCTCCATTTCCAAGATGTCCCTTTTGTATATGGGATTCCAAAACTGCACTGCATATTCCAAATGAGGCCTTACCAGTGCCTTGTAAAGAGGGAGAATATATTTTTCTCTCGAATCTATTCCCCTCTTTATCAAGACAATATCTTGCTAGATCTAGCCGTTGCTACAGCTAACTTTCTACCAGGTAGGTAATCTCCGCTTTATAAATTGCAAAAGGTCCAAATTCGGCGAAAAGGCAGCAATAACTGTGGCGGAAAATTTAACTAATCTTTATAAATTTGCCCCTAAGTAACACAGCAACACTTCACATGCTCTCTAGTGCACCACAGAAGTAAAAGGTGCATGCGACAGCCGTTTAATATGACTGCCGGTCTGGATCGGGGAGTTTGGATAGAAGAGGAGGTGTGGCAGGGGCAGATTTGTAAATTTGTTTACTGAAATGGTAAACATTTACTGTAGGAGTTTGAATGGTGTGAGTGTGTAGAACTTTGTAATCGATTTCCTTATGTAGTGCTAGATTGGATTCGGTTCTAGTAACACAGACTGCACAAACAGCAGCTAACTACAGGATTGGGCGTTACCTACAAGCACGGTAAGTAAAGGTATCTGCCTCCGTTCTCTGCTCAGGAACTCAAACATGTGCAGAGGAGGCACCAGGAGAATCACAGTCAATCATTGATTGTGATGTCAGCAGCCACAGTCTTGATTGACAGCATAGGAGGGAGACCAGATTACTCTGCCGGAATGGGGACAATAATTATCCTTTAATACTTCTAATAATAGGCTGAATATATCAGTGGGGGTTAGAGCAGGTTGGTGGCATTTATCCTTATTATGGTGGATTAGTTTATTATTTAGCACAGTTTACATGCCCTTTAAATTAACCCATAAAACAAATACCTTGATACCATTTTCAATATTCGGCAACTTTATTCCTTAGCATCGTCATTGCCATATATTGTAAATAAACTTTGAGGAAATTATATAATATAGTAGCAAAGAGCAGAAACATGAACTCTGATGATACCACTCCCAAAAAGACAGCAAAATGGTCCATTTACTTCATCAGCAATGAAGAGGTTAAATATATCGAAATAAATACAAATACGGCCAAGCAAATCTGAACTTGGGACATTAACTGAAATGGCCAAACTATTACCTTGCTGGGAGCTGCTTTAGAAACATGGAATTCATTCAGTTCACTCCTAGTCTGACAAAATTCCCCAGAACAAATTTATATTCCCTTTTTGTCTCCCAGCCCGCACAATGATATATCCTCCATATGGAAGAGGCATGAGGCCGACTTCTATTCTCTTACTTTTAATATAGAGCCTTTCGATGACAAAGTGAACAGCAAGGACATTATTCATAATCTCGTTTTTGTTGCGGGAGATCGTGGTCCTTCCCCCCCCCCCCCCCCCCCAGTACTAAATCCGCAGGTAGCTGGGGCATTTTTTGGGGGTGGGTTTGAAACAGATGGAGCTGCCATTTGATTAATGAAAATAATTTAATAAAAAATTTCGCTAATACATTAAATCGGAAATGCACCTCTAGTTACGCTGGACAGTTTGCCGGCGTTAAAGAATTGAAGAATATTCGGTTGCGTACCCCACTATATGACGGACCAGCAGTTATTGAGAGAGAATGGAGGAAGGGAGATTCAGCAACAGTTTAAAGGACAACATTAGTGTCCTTTACCGAACCTCCATTTGAAAGTACCCAGGGTGAGTCCCTAAACTGCCTCTTGGGTTTAGCTACTACACCCGTACTTACCTACTAAATCTTGCCCTCGCTGTTGTGCTCTCCTCTGCCTCCACCACCCAGCCCGGGGCACTACCATGGGAAGACTAAACTGCATGTCTTCCTATTCGTTAGCTTGCAACTGGAAGGAGGAAGTGAAGACGAGTGCGCCAGTGAGGGCAAGATTAAGAGGTAGGCCGGGTGTGAGTAACTAAACCCAAGGGTGAGGACCAAGCCGTTTATGTCCTACCCTGGGCACTTTCAAATGAAGGAAGAAAGGATCGGGATTGGGGTAAATATAGTTGTCCTTTGAGAAAATGTTCTTTAAGAAAACTATAGTTAAATATTAATGACCCTCGTGGATTCTATAATTACTTTCATTCCCTTTTCTAGCCAGAGCGGTCAAGTATACTGGTTGACCTGCAGTGTCCACTCTCATCAAATGTGAGCAGTGAGTAAACAGTTATTATCAAGGAAAGAGGCTGCAAAAACCAGGAAATGCCAGAAACCTGCAGAATTACAGATTATTTCTCCACAATGTTACCGATTTTTTTTTTAAGTAACAGCTATCTGCTAATTTGAATTCATTCAAGAATTAACATTTTAGTTTAAGTTTTCCTTAGGTTGAGTTAGTCAATGAGAGCTAAACCCCAAAATATAATTTTTTGAAAAAAGTAAGGGCAATTAGCATTATGGGTTGCTGCCTTAAATACAAAACAATTAACAATTACAAATGTGAGGTGACAACAGCAAGTTCTTCACTAGTGAACAGTTCACATCATCCTTTTTCCTTCCTGCTGAATGCCACTTCGCCCATCTGAAGCACAATGAATCTGGCAAACAAAGGAATGTAACTTAAGTGTTATGAAATTTTTTGTTTTAAAGATAAAAACCTATGTGCTAATTTAACTTTACCGTAGCGGAATGTTAATATTTTTTCGACTTGATTGTCCCTTTAAGTTTCCTAGCTATTTATGATTATGCTTTACTTGTCCTTTCAATACGTCTCAGGTCAGATTCTAATTTAAGTGCTGCAGCTCCTTTTGGTAATGGTGAATTTTATGCAGACGTGCATTTATCGCCCTTTACCAAGAGCTACCTCTAAAAGGGCATGGAGAGTATTTCAAACCGCTTCTTCTCCGAGGCTGCAATTAAATGTCACGGCAGGATCCCGAGTATTGACCGTGCTAAGGGCAACATTTCCCCTTCTTTGGTGTCCATTTGAAGCTGCTTAACATGTAGATCACAGATTGTGCTTCAAGGTATGGGATTATCTGATGGTCTTAAAAAAGCTTAAAGGAGGAATCGGTCAATGCTGCCCAGATCAGTTGAATCTACACGGAACGAGGAGGGATAGAGTTACTGAGAGGAAGGGAAGGTAGCTTTGTTCTATAGTTTTTACATGAACAGTTTTCTGATATTTTATCTTCTTTCCCCTTTTTAATCTTTGACATGGAAAGATTTGCTTGCAGTAAAGTGCGGCCCGTCAAGAGAGACGATGCTGAAAACATCTTCAGTAGTCAACTGCCAGAAAACCCTAGTGCCCAACAGCAGCCAAGACGGGGAAAAACACCTGCACCTGCCAAAACCAGTTGGTGGTAGGATGAATTCATTAGTGATATATGGTCGATGTGGAATATTGCTGGTTTATGGATTAGTGCACAGGCTACCCACATTGTATACAGAATAATAATTATACAGAAAAGGAGGCAGTCAGGGGGGAGAAAAAGATTATTAGGAGTTTCTTCTGTTAATAAATGTACTGTAAAGGTGGCCATACATATATTCGATTTTACTTACCTGACCGAGTGCTCCCGCGACATTGGATCGATCCTGTCGGAACCACTCTCCCTTTCTTCTATGCCACTGACATGCGATCGCAAATCCCATTCATTTTGCGATCACATGCCGATCGCTAAGAAGACGTGAAGGCGGTTCCAACAGGATTGATCGAATGTCGTGGGAGCACTCGGCCGGGTAAGTAAGATCGAATATATTAAGCCACCTTAAGAAATGTACCGGGAAATACTAACGGTTTCACTTTCACATTACACCCAGTAAAATTTAGTCGTGGAACTGTTGTAATTTCTATACAAAACCGCTGTTGAAATTCCGCACAGGATTTCATTTCCACCATAGAAATCCGTGCAAAACATCACACTGTTCTGCCAGCAGGTTTGTGAATCTTTATTAACACACAAAATATTTATTTGACACAAATGAACTCTTCCAGTTTACATGGACTTTGTTTGTTAGGTGTCTGCAGAAATTGTTAAAGGCTTGCCATTAATCTGGAGAAAGCAATATAACATCATTAACCCTTTCTGCTTTCATCAGCTTTAAGCAATGTGGCCGATCTCTACCTGCATTAATAGGCTCCTCTATCTCAACTTTTAAAGTCTGTGCAGGTACTCCTGTTTTTCTAGCATTAAGTCTTAAGTGAGCATGCTATGCCCCTGGGGACAGTAGAGAAGCAGAGGGTCAGATGATGTCACTCAGCAGGAAGTTCGACATATCCACAATATATTTCTCACAGTCACAGCCAAAGATAAGATCCATTGATCATTTTAAAGGAAGGACTGAAGGCTTTTATTTAACCATATGTGCTTGGAGGTCAGTTGCCCTTTATAAATTTCTTGGTTACAGGGCTGGAGTACACAGCAATCTCTTATAACAACCTTGTATTTTTCATTGTCTTTAACAAGGGATTGCAAAAAAAAGTTTTAATCTTATACGTAATCAGATTCTGAAACAGGTTTTTTTACAATTATTCGTGAAATGACACATGGTCCATCCATGGCCGATATCCCTTCAGACAGACTATAGATTGCCAAACTGGTAGGTAGTCAGATAATTATTAAAAGGATTGCAAAACGGAGGAGGAGAGGAGAGGGGGGGGAAGAGGGAGGGAGGGTGGGGGTGGGCGGGTTTGCAGTGCGCATGGCACATGTAGTTTCCAAACATCTCACTTGGCATTCAAGATGTTTGGAAACTACAATCCCAGCTAATAAAGCATGCTGGGAGTTGTAGTTTCCAAAACATCTTGAATGCCATGATGTGTGATTCAGATGTTTGGAAACTACAACTCCCAGCATGCTTTATTAGCTGGGAGTTGTAGTTTCCAACATCTTGAATGGCAAGTTTCTACCCTCGGTTTATACTCGAGTCAACAACTTTTATTAGATTTTAGGTGAAATTGGGTGCCTCGGTTTATACTCGGTCAGTTTATAACTCGAGTATATACGGAGTTTTCGTTTAATATAAAAACATCAGTGGCATCCTACCTGGATGTAATTTCCCCCAGTGACACTGTGCATTTTACGTTCCTGAACATTAACCTCGCGATCCGGACAGTGGTGCGGACACATTTCTTTAGGGAGGCGAGAGTGGTGACTCCAGTGACAGTTTTCTAATTATCTGTCAAGCATCAATCTCTGAGGCTCGCGGTTTCTCCCAGCTTTGACGGACAAGGCAATCAGTGACTTACTCACGGCTTAAGTACCCACTGCTAGCTAACGTCCAAGCCGTGCAGTTAAAAATATATTACCCTTTTTAGAAAAGGTCTCCGTGTATACTGATGGTTTCTTTCTACCCTGACACAAGATAACAAAATACCTTATCATTGTGAAATCAAAAAAGAAAATGCCTTCTAGACAAATACTGTAAAATATCCATAATCGACAGTAAAATGTAGTCTAAAAAATATTCTTGTTGGAGGTTAATAAGCACAGTAACGAGATTAAAGCTCTCTGTACATTGCCCCCCTAGTGCATAATTTGTAGGATATTTTTCCTTTTAGAATGTTGGTTAAAACCTGTTAACCTTGGGAATCGTAACATGGAAGTCTGGGGAGAATTTTCAAACCTGACCAATCAACATTCAGACAGTTGCCCCATTTTGATTGTGCTCCTCCCCCCCTTCATTAACTGCGTTCTCCAATATCAGAGACAGGAGAATTGTCAGTGACAATGACTGTGAGGAGCCGAAAGAACCATTCTCCTTTAAAGCAATATCTTGTCCTGTAGTAAAAGAAGCTTCACACTCACCGGGAGAAAGCAGAGTCCGGCCCTTTGAAACTCTGTACCTTTCCATTATTAATTTTATTGCCTTGGTCACAATATGCCTTGTGACATAATTGTACAGGAAACACTGTTTGTGGGAGATATTTAGCGATATCTTACAGCTGTAAAAACGCAGAGAGTCAGTCATTCATTTCTATGTGGTTTAATTTATGACTACACACTTTTGCCACAACAAACGGATCCTGCAATGAGAGATACGGTTCCATCCCCCCCGAGAGTGAATTTATCATCTGCAGTAGAGTTAAGATTAACCTGGAGAATTCAATGGAAGAGACTGTAAACCCAGGTGTTCCTCCTATACACATGCACTGTAGAGAACTTATATGGTAACTTGACCAGGCACGGGTTGCTGTTCGAGATAAGGGAGCCAGGAGCAAAGCTGGCAGGTCGGGCCACATCTTAAATAAAGACCGTCAAAAAAATGCAATGAATGGCCTATGACTGCAGAGATGCTGTTTGTTATTCAATACGGCGGAGGCAGTGAGGGTTAAACATCCCTATAACAATATAATCTGTATAACAGGTTTTTGTACTTATATAATATAGAACTTTCAGCAGAAGAAGGCTACCTTACCCGAAACATTATGAATAGGTTTCCAAACATTCAAAAGTATGTTGTGTGGAAGTTAAAGGGCCACTACACTCAATCAACAACTTTACATTACCTGAACTCATATTTTACTGTGTTGTTTTGTCATGAATTATTAATGTTTAGTGAGTGTCCTAATCCCCCCCCCCTCCCTTACTCACTGCCTTCTTGTAGTGTCTGCGACACTTATAATTTCTGCACAGACTCACCATGACACTGCCTGCTTACATGGGTACATATTATATTTTTTATCTCCGGAGTGACAGGTCTTTCCCTGTAAATTCTTTCAAATGATGTTTCTCAATCTGCACTCTGTAATTTGAAACAAGTTTTTTTTTTAGAGCAAGATTCACTTTAAACATTTCTCCCTTTCAGAATAAGCCATTTGGACTCTTGTAATCAGATTAGTTGGGGGGGGGGAAGTCCATAGCCTCCTCCTTTATTTATAGCCAGTGTTTGGCAAATGACCTACCAAGTTCTGAACTCCTGGCAACAATAAAATTCCTTCTTATTATGTATCCAACTTAGCAATCAGAATATTGTTACAGGTTGGAGTCAGATCTAGAATTTCTTAAATGAACAATATAGACGGAACATTGCCCCTAGATCACCCGCCCGCCAGGAAAACCAGTAACATTCATAGCTCATTATGCAGAAGGCACCTGATTGGATAAGCCCTAATGAATAACACTTCCTAAATTCCAAAGCCCTTAAAAAATTCTATAGACCTAAAACACAAACTGATTTTTTTTTTCTTATTTGATAGAGTAACCCAAGCTAGATGGTTCCCATACTTTCCTATTGTATACCACCCCCACCTTTTCAGATAAAGGATCCCTGATCTCACAGCTTGTCTTTACTAGTCTTATCTAGATTCCCTGCAGCAACAGAAAAAAGCAGGACTGTGGTCCAACACCAAAACAAGACGATTACTAGCAAATAATCTCTTATATGAAGCCAGAACAAAAAGTCAATCAAAATATCCCACACCTGCAGACAACTGCAACAACCTCAGGGTTTATATTCGCTATCATCCATTTCCTAACCATGACATCCCTTTAATGACCATGCGTCTTACCGCCCCTTTAAGAACCATACATTTGCCTTTATAAAAATAAATAAATCCTCTTCACCTCCCACATTCAAAATAAATCGTGGCTGTGCAGACCAAAAAAATTCCAAAGCCGCACAGCGATAACGATAAAATGTTACCCAGACGTGAAAAAGGGGCTAACGGTACGTTTCACGCCACTTGACCCGATCTCATGTTAATTCACATATTCCAATTTTGATAAATACATTATTTTGCTCAATGTAAAATGAAAGGGGATTAAAGAACAGTATTTGAAAAGCTTTGCAACCTGCCCCACGCACCATCTGAAACTTGTATTTTCAAGAAGGAACAAGAGCGTATTAAATCATAGCCAAATGTTCACAGATAATGGGGGGGGGGGAGATTAAATGTACTGAGCATTTGAAGAAATCCTTCCGTGGAAACAGAGTTCCTGGTAATTGCACAAAAGGAAAAATGAATTAGACGTGCTACTTGATCTGCTTGGGATATAAACACGCATGACAGCTACAGAGAGTCATAGAAAATCATTTGAAAATTACAGCGGATCGTATTGATTATATCTTGCAATAAAGTCAAGTTGGTCAGGAGAAAGGATTTAAATTAAATATCCAACCGCTGATGTGATGTTTTTTTCACACTACGGTACCCGGCGTCTTGTTTGAGTAAATCACTTAACAAAAAAAATAGTGAAATGCATTATTGAGTATGTGGCCGCTCTAGCATCCGTTAACCCTTCACTGCCGGATCTCAGCCAACAACCAGAGATTTGTGTTCTAATTACACTTTGGAAAAAAAGAGATTACGGCGAATTAAATTGGCACGGGGTTAAAATTCAGTTTGCTTTTTTTTAGAAGAAGAAAAGCAAATATCTTGGGGAATTCACAATAATAAAATGCGACTTCCTTAACAAATACCTGCAGCGAAGTTTTGTGTTTTATTTATTGCAAATGAACACAAGCTGAACATTTATGAGCGAGACCTGTAATAACAGTTTGAACACCGACACAGGCAGATTATTAATGGGACAGATTATTTTCCTTCTGTGTTTGGGTTTCACCGTTTGGTCTGTGATCACAAGTTATAGATTTTCCAATACGTTCAAATACACAGAGATCATTTTTATTGAATTCATTCTCCGCGTGATGGAAATCATGGGGCTGTAAATACCTGCAGCAGTGGTGGGTGTGTTTATAGTAGCAATTTTTAATCAAACCACCCAATCATGGAGAAACACACACTTACAGTAAAGTTACTTTTAGGGGTTCATTGTTAAATCACACACCAGCAAATGTGTACAAATGTAACAGCATGGGACGACTCCCTATTAACAGTGCAGATTAGGAAGTGAAATTTGAATGCCTATATTTTTGGATCCACAGCAGCGAAGATATACTAGGCTTGTTTCAAAGGAAAGAGCAAGCTTTTTGGCGCTCATATTCAGGAGACCGCAGTTCCCCTTTTAAACAGCAGACAATTATACCAGTCCTTGACAAATCAAGAGAATAATGAATAACTACAATATCACTAACAATAAGGAACACTGCTTAGGTAGAAACATGAACCATTTTCAAGTATGAAAGGGAGGGGCGCTTTAACATACAAAAATACTAACAGAACATTTATTTTCTCCATGAAAATAATGATTCATTGCCGGTTACAGTTATTGTTTGCATACTAATTATTTCATACAACAGATGCATAGAGAGCTGAGGGCAATTCTCAGTGTATAACAGTCTAAAGACTAAGCCATAACTAACTTGGGATAGAGTCCATACACACCACAATTGTGCTTGCTATATCACCATTGCTTAACACCAGACCATGACATACCCTCAGACAAATACAGCATTGAAAATAGAATAAATTAAATCCAGTGGAGTAGACTCCTTACTATGGGATGAAATCCCAGTGGGAGGAAGACTCCTTACTATAGGATGAATCCAGTGGGGAGGAGACTCCTTACTATAGGATGAAATCCAGTGGGAGGCGACTCCTTACTATAGAATGAAATCCAGTGGGAGAAGACTCCTTGCAATAGAATGAATCCAGTGGGAGGAGACTCCTTACTAGGTTGAAATCCAGTGGGAGGAGACTCCTTACTATAGGTTGAAATCCAGTGGAGAAGACTCCTTACTATAGATGAAATCCGTGGGAGAAGACTCCTTACTATAGATGAAATCCAGTGGGAGGAGACTCCTTACTATAGGATGAAATCCATGGGAGGAGACTCCTTGCAATAGAATGAATCCAGTGGGAGGAGACTCCTTACTATAGTTGAAATCCAGGGGGAGAAACCCTTATATAAATGAAATCCAGTGGGAGAGAGACTCCTTACTATAGGATAAATCCAGTGGGAGAGACCCATTACTATAAATAAATCGAGTGGGAGGAGACTCCTTACATAGGATGAAACCCGTGGGAGGAGACTCTTTACTATAGGATGAAATCCAGTGGGAGGAGACTCCTTACTATAGGATGAAATCCAGTGGGAGGAGACCCATTACTATAGAATGAAATCCAGTGGAGGAGACCCTTACTATGGGATGAAATCGCATGGGAGGAGACTCCTTACTATGGGATGAAATCCAGTGGGAGGAGACCCTTACTATAGGATGAAATCCAGTGAGGAGACCCCTTACTATAGAATGAAATCCAGTGGGAGGAGACCCCTTACTATAGAATGAAATCCAGTGGGAGGAGACACCTTACTATAGAATGAAATCCAGTGGGAGGAGACTCCCTTACTATATAGAAATCCAGCGGGAGGAGACTCCTTACTATAGAATGAAATCCAGTGGGAGGAGACTCCTTACTATAGAATGAAATCCATTGGGAGGAGACTCCTTACTATAAATGAATCCAGCGGGAGGAGACTCCTTACTATAGGATAAATCCAATGGGAGGAGACCCCTTACTATAGAATGAAATCCAGTGGGAGGAGACTGGGAGGAGACTAATAATGTGCTGGTTACCGGATAGGTAGGATGTAAGGGAGATTTATCAATATAGATATATAGATAATATACTGTGCTGGGTTACCGGATAGGTAGGATGTAAGGGTAGATTTATCATATATAGATATATAGATATCATATCTGTGCTGGTTACCAGAAAGGTAGGGTGTAAGGGTAGATTTATCATATATAGATACCATATACAGTGCTGGTTACTGGATAGGTAGGATGGAAGGGTAGATTATCATAAATAGATATATAATTAAACTTGTGCGGGGTACCAGATAGGTAGGATGTAAGGGTGATTTATCATATTAGATACCATAGACTGTGCTGGTTACCAGATAGGTAGGATGTAAGGGTAGATTTATCATATATAGATACCACATACTGTGCTGGTTACCGATAGGTAGGATGTAAGGTAGATTATATATATAGATATATAGATACCATATACTGTGCTGGTTACCGGATAGGTAGGATGTAAGTAAATTATCATATATAGATATATAGATATCATATACTGTGCTGGTTACCAGATAGGGTAGGGTGTAAGGGTAGATTTATATTAGATATATAGATACCATATACTGTCTGGTTACCAGATAGGTGGGTGTAAGGGTAGATATATATATAGATAATAGATCATATACTGTGCTGGTTACAGATAGGTAGGAGTAAGGTAGATTTATCATATAGATATATATACCATATACTGTGCTGTGTTACCAGATAGTAGGATGTAAGGTTAGATTTATAATATACTATATATAGATACCAATACTGTGCTGGTTACCGGATAGGTAGGATAGGGTAGATTATAATATAGATATATAGATACCATATACTGTGCTGGTTACCGATAGGTAGGATGTAAGGGTAGATCATTATAGATATATAGATACAATATACTGTGCTGGTTACCGGATAGGTAGGATGTAAGGGTAGATTTACCATATATAGATATATAGATAAACTGTTTGCTGGTTACGGATAGGTAGGATGTGAGGGTAGATTTATCATATATAGATATATAGATATCATGACTGTGCTGGTTACCGATAGGTAGGATGTAAGGGAGATTTATCATATATAGATATATCATATACTGTGCTGGTTACCAAATAGGTAGGATGTAAGGGGTAGATTTATCCTATATAGATATATAGATACATATACTGTGCTGGTACGGATAGGTAGGATGTAAGGGTAGATTTATCATATATAGTATATAGATACCATATACTGTGGCTGGTTACCAGATAGGTAGGATGTAAGGGTGTAGATTATCATATAGTAGATATCATATACTGTGCTGGTTACAGATAGGTAGGGTAAGAGTAGATTATACATTATAGATTATAGATACCATATACTGTGCTGGTTACCGATAGGTAGGATGTAGGGTAGATTTATCATATATAGTATATAGATATCATATACTGTGTGGTACCGAAGGTAGGGGTGTAAGGGTAGATTTATCCATATATAGATACCATATACTGTGCTGGTTACTGATAGGTAGGATGTAAGGGTGTAGATTTATCATATATAGATATCATATACGTGACTGGTTACGAATAGGTAGGATGTAAGGGTAGATTATCAATATAGATATATAGATACATATACTGTGCTGGTCACGATAGGTAGGATGTAAGGTAGATTTATCATATATAGATATATAGATACATATACGTGTGGTTACCAGAAGGTAGGATGTGAGGGTAGATTATCATATAATAGATACTATATACATGTGCTGGTTACGATAGGGAGGATGTAAGGGTAGATTTATCATATATAGATATATAGATACCATATACTGTGCTGGTTACCAGATAGGTAGGATGTAGGGTAGATTTATCAATATAGTATACCATATACTGTGCTGGTTACAGGATAGGTAGGATGTAAGGGGAGATTTATCATATATAGATATATAGATATCATATACTGTGCTGGTTACCGGATAGGTAGGATGTAAGGGTAGATTTATCATATAGAGATCATATACTGCTGCTGGTTACAGATAGGTAGGATGTGATGTAAGGGTAGATTTATCATATATAGATATATAGATACCAATATACTGTGTGGTTACCAAATAGGTAGGATGTAAGGGTAGATTTATCATATATAGATATATAGATACATATACTGTGCTGGTTACCGGATAGGTAGGATGAAGGGTAGATTTATCATATATAGATATATAGATACCATATACTGTGCTGGTTACCAGATAGGTAGGATGAAGGGTAGATTATCATTATAGATATATAGATACTATACTGTGTGCGTTACCAGATAGGTAGGAGTATGTAAGGGTAGATTTATCATATATAGGTTAGATACCATATACTGTGCTGGTTACCAGATAGGTAGGATGTAAGGTTAGATTTATCATATAAGATATAGTACTATAGAATGTGCTAGATTTATCATATATAGATATATAGATACCATATACTGTGCTGGTTACCCGATAGGTAGGATGTAAGGGTAGATTTATCATATATAGATATATAGATATAATATACTGTGCTGGTACCAGATAGGTAGGATGTAAGGGTAGATTTATCATATAGATATTAGATACCATAACTGTGGTGGTTACCAGATAGGTAGGTAGGGATTATAGATATATCATATAGATATATAGATACCATATACTGTGCTACCAGATAGGTAGGATGTAAGGTAGATTTATCTATAATGATATGAGATACCTATACTGTGCTGGTACCAGATAGGTAGGATGTAAGGTAGATTATCATATATAGATATATAGATACATATACTGTGCTGGTTAACGATAGGTAGGGGTAAGGGTAGAATTATCATATATAGATATATAGATATCTTCTATCTATCTAAGTTATTATCAGTATTATCTTTATATATATACCTCTCGATTCTATCTATCTTTTCATCCGGACCTATCAATCCGTTACCTAATATATCCTACCCATCTCTATCTCGTACCCATCTCCTATCTCGTACCTCATCTCTCTCCCCGTACCCATCTCTCTCCCCGTACCCATCTCTCTCCCCGTACCCATCTCTCTCTCTGTACCCATCTCTCTCCCCGTACCCATACCCATCTCTCCTCTCTCTCCCCATCTCTCTCTCTTCTTTCCCATCTCTCTTCTCGTACCCTCTCTCTCTCTCTTGTACCCATCTCTCTCTCTCTGTACACTTCCTCTTCTCTGTACCCATCTCTCTCTCTCTGTACCATATCTCCTTCTCCGTACCCATCTCTCTCCCCGTATCATATCTATCTTTGAATTCCATCAATATCTATCTACATATCTATCGTACCTATCTATCCATCTATCCTACCTATCTATCCATACCTATCTATCCATACCTATCTATCCATACCTTATCCATACCTATATATCCATACCTATCATCCATACCTATCTATCCATACTATCTATCCATACCTATCTATCCGTATTATCTGTTACCTATCTCTCTATCCACATCAACTATCCATATCAATCTATATCTGTATCTATCTTTATCCGTATCTCTCTTCTCTATCTGTATCTCTCTTATGTATGTGTACATATGTATCCATCTATATTCACCTACCTGTCTCCCTATCTTATTTTTCTCCCTGTTCTCGATCGTTCCATCCATCCATCTATCCAACCTACTACCTACCTACCTACCTACCATCCATCCGGAAAGATTTTCTCTGTGAGTCCACACAAATTGAACTAATCACCCACTCTCGTTATGTCACAGACATTTATATTTAGGCGATGTCACAGCTTATTTTAGGACAATTTGACACTGTGATCAGTGATTAAGCGATTATGAAACAGGTTTATAAAGGGAACTTAACAAGACGAAAAATTCACAAGGGCGACAAGTACCAGCCACCCACAATCCCGCCAGGTTATTGTATCCATGAATGGAGATGCCAAGATGAAATCGCAAAACGTTTGTCATGAAATGTATCTAGAAAACGCCCGTGGTTTGGCAAAGAAGGAATAAACAAGCGTCACGAGCGTTGATTTGGGTTTACAACGAAAGGCGAAATGTTCACAGAACATTTTCTATTTAACATGAGGATATTGACGTGGTTGGACGGACACTCAAACGCAAAATAAACAACAGGAAAGGATCAGGAATCACAAGGTAGACCAGCAATGTACACGCAACACCAGGCAGCAGTTAAATGATCAGTATTGTTGTATTTTAAGGATGGAAATGGAAAGGGCAATTTACTTGTTTTTTTTGCATAGCAAGTTGTAAATACAGATGGAGAGTTGAGAGGTGAAGTTAAAGGACCTGTAAACTCCCTAACCCCCCAAAATAACTCGTGGCCATTCGTTTTATTATTCAAAGGGATGTGAGAACGCTTATTTCACCTCCCTGTGAATAAATATACGCTCGGGGGACCTGGAAATTACCTTACCAGCTCCACTCGCAGCCGCCTCTTCACTGACAGCGCTCTGTCCCGACCGGCCCTATCTTAGGCGCATGCGCGCCAATAGAAAAGAAGGGGGTCGCGTGATCGGGACAGACAGCTGTTCTGAAGGCGGATGCGAGCGGAGGGAGCGAAGGTAAGTTCCAGTCCCCGAGCGTCTATTATTCACAGGGAGGTGACAAGCGTTTTCACCTCCATGTGAATATAGAAACGAATGGAACATACTTATTTTTGGGGGTTTAGTGTTCCTTTAAGATTCCTAAAGGGAAAATAAAGGCACCAGACAAAGCTCTAAATAGAGAGAATACTCTACCCACCAGAACTACAGTATATGTATTAATACCAGTAATTCTAATATTATATAGTATCCCTGTACCCACAGAACTACAGTATATGTATTAATACCAGTAATTCTCATATTATAGTATCCCTGTACCAACCAGAACTACAAGTATATGTATTAATACCAGTAATTCTCAATATTATATAGTATCCCTGTACAACCAGAACTACAGTATATGTATTAATACCAGTAATTCTCCATATTATATAGTATCCCTGTACCCACCAGAACTACAGTATATGTATTAATACCAGTAATCTCAATATCATATAGTACCCTTACCACCAGAACTACAGTATAGTATTAATACCGTAATTCTCAATATTATGTATCCCGTACCTACCAGAACTACAGTATATGTATTAATACCAGTAATTCTCCATATATTATAGTATCCCTGTACCACCAGAACTACAGTATATGGATTAATACAGTAATTCTCAATATAGATAGTCCCTGTACCACAAGAACTACAGTATATGTATTAATACCAGTAATTCTCAATATTATATGTATCCCTGTACCACCAGAACTACAGTATATGTATTAATACCAGTAATTCTCCATATTATATAGTATCCCTGTACCCACCAGAACTACAGTATATGTATTAATACCAGTATTCTCAAATATATATAGTCACTGTACCACCAGAACTACAGTATATGTTTAATACCAGTATTCTCAATTTATATAGTATCCTTGTACAACCAGAACTACAGTATAGTATTAATACCAGTAATTCTCAATATATATAGTATCCCTGTACCACCAGAACTACAGTATATGTATTAATACCAGTAATTCTAATATTATATAGTATCTGTACCAACCAGAACTACAGTATATGTATAATACCAGTAATTCTCAATTATATAGTATCCCGTACCGTACAACAGAACTACAGTATATGGATTAATACCAGTAATTCTCAATATATATAGTATCCCTGTACCAACCAGAACTACAGTATATGTATTAATACCAGTAATTCTCAATATATATAGTATCCCTGTACCACCAGAACTACAGTATATGTATTAATACCAGTAATTCTCAATATTATTAGTATCCCGTACCAAAGAACTACAATAATGTATAATACCAGAATTCTCATTATATAATCCTGTACCAACCAGAACTACAGTATATGTATTAATACCAGTAATTCTAAAATTATATAGTATCCCTGTACCACAGAACTACAATATATGTATTAATACCAGTAATTCTCATATTAATAGTATCCCCATAGAACCAGACAACAGTATATGTATTAATACCAGTAATTCTCATATTATATAGTATCCCTGTACCAACCAGAACTACAATATAGTATTTAATCCAGTAATTCTCAATATTATATAGTATACTGTATCAACCAGAACTACAGTATATGTATTAATACCAGTAATTCTAATAATATATAGTATCCCGGTACCAACCAGAGCTACAGTATTTGTATTAATACATAATTCTTAAATATTATATAGTCCCCTGTACCAACCAGACTACAGTATATGTGTTATACCAGTATTCTCAATATATATAGTATCCCCATAGCAACCAGAACTACAGTATAGTATTAATACCAGTAATTCTCAATATTATATTAGTATCCCTGTACTGGAGAATTACTGGTATTAATACATATACTGTAGTTCTGGTTGGTACAGGGATACTATATAATATGGAGAATTACTGGTATTAATACATATACTGTAGTTCTGGTCGGTACGGGGATACTATATAATATTGAGACTGGTATTAATACATATACTGTAGTTCTGGTTGGTACGGGGATACTATATAATATTGAGAATTACTGGTATTAATACATATACTGTAGTTCTGGTTGGTACGGGGATACTATACAATATGGAGAATTACTGGTATTAATACATATACTGTAGTTCTGGTTGGTACGGGGATACTATTAATATTGAAATTACTGGTATTAATACATATATGTAGTTCTGGTTGGTACGGGATACTATAAATATTTAGAATTACTGGTATTAATACATATACTGTAGTTCTGGTTGGTACAGGGATACTATAAATATGAGAATTACTGGTATAATACATTATTGTAGTTCTGTTTGGTACGGGGATACTATATAATATTGAGATTACTGGATTAATACTATACTGTAGTTCTGGTGGTACAGGGATACTAATAATATTGGAAATTACTGGTATTAATACATATACTGTATTTCTGTTGTACAGGGATACTATATAATATTGAAAATACTGTTATAATACATATACTGTAGTTCTGGTGGTACAGGGATACTATATAATATTGAGAATTACTGGTATTAATACATATACTGTAGTCTGTGGGTACAGATACTATATAATTTGAGAATTACTGGTATTAATACATATACTGTAGTTCTGGTGGTCACGGGATACATATAATATTGAGAATTACTGGTATTAATACTATACTGTAGTTCTGGTTGGTACAAGGATACTATATAATATTGAGAATTCTGGTATTATACATATCTGTGTAGTTCTGGTGGTACAGGGATACTATATATATTGAGGATACATGGTATTAACATATACTGTAGTTCTGGTGGGGTACAGGGATACTATATAATATGGAGATTACTGGTATTAATACATATACTGTAGTTCTGGTGGTACAGGGATACTATATAATATTGAGAATTACTGGTATTAATACATATACTGTAGTTCTGGTGGTACAGGGATACTATATATATATGAGAATTACTGGTATTAATACATATACTGTAGTTTCTGGTGGGTACAGGGATACTATAAATATGGAGAATTACGGTATTAATACTACTGTAGTTCTGTAGTACAGGGATACTATTAATATTGAGAATTACTGGTATTAATACATATACTGTAGTTCTGGTGGTACAGGGATACTATATATATGAGAATTACTGTTATTAATACATATACTGTAGTTCTTTGTGGGTACAGGGATACTATATATATGGAGAATTACTGGTATTAAACATATACTGTAGTTCTGGTTGGTACAGGGACTATATAATATTGAGAATTACTGGTATTCATATATACTGTAGTTCTGGTTGGTACAGGGATACTATATAATATTGAGAATTACTGGTATTAATACATATACTGTAGTTCTGGTGGGTACAGGGATACTATATAATATTGAGAATTACTGGTATTAATACATATACTGTAGTTCTGGTGGGTACAGGTATTCTCTCTATTTAGAGCTTTGTCTGGTGCCTTTATTTTCCCTTTAAGGAATCTTAAAGGAACACTAAACCCCCAAAAATAAGTATGTTCCATTCGTTTCTATTATTCACATGGAGGTGAAAACGCTTGTCACCTCCCTGTGAATAATACGCTCGGGGACCTGGAACTTACCTTACCCCCTCCGCTCCAGCGCTCTAGAACAGCTGTTCTGTCCCGATCACGTCCCTTCTTTTCTATTGGCGCGCATGCGCCTAAGATGGGCGCGGGTCGGACAGAGCGGCTGTCAGTGAAGGAGCGGCTGCGAGTGGAGCTGTGGTAAGGTAAGTTCCAGGTCCCCCGAGCGTAATATTATTCACAGGGAGGTGATAATAAGCGTTCTCACATCCCTTTGAATAATACAAACGAATGGCACATACTTATTTTGGGGGGTTTAGGGAGTTTACAGGTCCTTTAAACTTCAGCTCTCAACTCTCCATCTGTATTTACAACTTGCTGATGCAAAAAAAACAAGTAAATTGCCCCTTTCCATTTTCCTATCCTTAAACTACAACAATACTGATCATTTAACTGCTGCCTGGTGTTGCGTGTACATTGCTGGTCTACCTGTGTGATTCCTGATCCTTTCCTGTTGTTTGTAATTTGCGTTTGATGTGTCCGTCCAACCAGCGTCAATATCCTCATGTTAAATAGAAAATGTATCTTGGAACATTTTGCCTTTCGTTGTAAACCCAAATCAACGCTCGTGACGCTTGTTTATTTCCTTCTTTGCCAAACCACAGGGCGCGTTTTCTAGATACATAT
This sequence comes from Hymenochirus boettgeri, assembly GCA_019447015.1. Lineage (NCBI taxonomy): Eukaryota > Metazoa > Chordata > Amphibia > Anura > Pipidae > Hymenochirus > Hymenochirus boettgeri. The sequence goes on from CM033472.1 coordinate 264,911,708, forward strand.
TCATGGACAAACGTTTTGCGATTTCATCTTGGCATCTCCATTCATGGATACAATAACCTGGCGGGGATTGTGGGGTCGGCTGGTAACTAGTCGGCCTTTGTGAATTTTTCGTCTTGTTAAGTTCCCTTTATAAACCTGTTTCATAATCGCTTAATCACTGATCACAGTGTCAAATTGTCCTAAAATAAGCTGTGACATCGCCTTAAATATAAATGTCTGTGACATAACGAGAGTGGGTGATTAGTTCAATTTGTGTGGACATCACAGAGAAAAATCTTTCCGGATGGATGGTAGGTAGGTAGGTAGGTAGGCGGATAGATGGATAGATGGATGGATGGAACGATCGATAGACAGGGAGAAAAATAAGATAGGGAGACAGGTAGGTGAATATAGATGGATACATAATGTACATACATACAGATACAGATACGGATAGAGAGATAGATACAGATATAGATTGATATGGATAGATAGATGCAGAAAGATGGATATGGAGAGAGATAAATACAGATAGAGATAGATACTGATAGATAGATGTGGATAGAGAGATAGGTACAGATAAATACGGATAGATCGGTATGGATAGATCGGTATGGATAGATAGGTATGGATAGATAGGTATGGATAGATAGGTAAGGATAGATGGATAGATAGGTACGGATAGATAGGTATAGATATTGATGGAAATTCAAAGATAGATATATATACGTATAGAGATATGGGTACGGGGAGAGAGATGGGTACGGGGAGAGAGATGGGTACGGAGAGAGAGATGGGTACGGAGAGAGAGAGATGGGTACGGAGAGAGAGAGATGGGTACGGAGAGAGAGAGATGGGTACGGAGAGAGAGAGATGGGTACAGAGAGAGAGAGAGATGGGTACAGAGAGAGAGAGATGGGTACAGAGAGAGAGAGATGGGTACAGAGAGAGAGAGAGAGATGGGGAGAGAGAGAGAGAGAGAGATGGGTACAGAGAGAGAGAGATGGGGAGAGAGAGAGAGATGGGGAGAGAGAGATGGGTACGGGGAGAGAGAGATAGGTACGGATTGATAGGTACGGATAGAAAGATAGATACGAATAGAGAGGTAGATATATAGATAGATACGGATAGATAGACTTAGATATGGATAGATAGATATCTATATATGATAAATCTACCCTTACATCCTACCTATCTGGTACCCAGCACAGTATATGATATCTATATATCTATATATGATAATTCTACCCTTACATCCTACCTATCTGGTAACCAGCACAGTGTATGGTATCTAAATATCTATATATGATAAATCTACCCTTACATCCTACCTATCTGGTAACCAGCACAGTATATGGTATCTATATACCTATATATGATAAATCTACCCTTACCACGCTACCTATTGGTATACCAGCACAGTATATGATATCTATATATCTATATATGATAAATCTACCCTTACATCTACCCTATCCTGGTAACCAGCACAGTATATGGTATCTATATTATATATGATAAATCTACTTACATCCTACCTATCTGTAACCAGACAGTATATGGTATCTATATATCTATATGATAACTACCCTTACATCCTACCTATCCGGTAACCAGCACAGATATGATATCTATATATCTATATATGATAAATCTACCCTTACATCCACCTATCCGGTAACCAGCACAGTATAATGGTATCATATTCTATATATGATAAATCTACCTTCTTCTACCTATCGGTAACCCGCACAGATATGTACTTATATCTATATATGATAAATCTACCCTTACATCCTCCTATCCGTAACCAGCACAGTATATGTATCTATAATCATATATGATAAATCTACCCTTACATCCTACCTATCCGGTAAGCCAGCAAGTTATGGTATCTATATATGATAAATCTACCTACATCCTACCTATCGGTAACCAGCACAGTTATATGGTATCTATATATGATAAATCTACCCTTACATCCTACCTATCTGGTAACCAGCACAGTCTATGTATCTATATATCTATATATGATAAATTACCCTTACATCCTACCTATGGTACCAGCACAGTATTGATATCTATATATAGATAAATCTACCCTTACATCCTACCCTATCTGGTAACCAGCACAGTATATGATATCTATATATCTATATAGATAAATCTACCCTTACATCCTACCTATCCGGTAACCAGCAAGTATTATGATATCTATATATCGATATATGATAAATCTACCTTACATCCTACCTATCCGTTACCATCACAGTATATCTATATCTATATATGATAAATTATCCTTACATCCTACCTATCTGGTAACCAGCACAGTATATGGGTCTATATATGATAAAATCTACCCTACACCCTACCATCTGTTCCAGCACGACAGTAATGATATATATATATATATATATATATATATATATATATATATATTAATAATTTAAAGGGCAACAAAAGCCGCCAAACAATACAGAATCAGAAGGCAGCAGTGTGGTCTTATTTTTACCTCGACTCTTATACTCGAAGTCAATCATATTTACTTATTTTTTAGGTAAAAGTGGTACCTTGACTTATACTGGATTGATCTTAATTCGAGTATATATGGTAGTATCCATGATTGTTGTTGGATATCATTTTCGTAAGCTCCCCCCCTTATCAGCAGTACGTACCACAACATCTTTGTCGGCCATTAGGGATTTAAGCCCTTCTCTCTCAGAATTAGTGAGATTATTGAAAGTGTAGGACATATGTTGTTGTTGTTGTATATCTTTGAATGAATTGCTGACAATGTTATGAAAAGTTTTGATAGCTGCAGGTGTGTTAGGGGGATTAAAGGTGATTTTTTTTACGAAAGTTGTAATCTTTGGAACCAATTTTGTGGTCAACATCCTTGAAATGATCTTTTAATTTCGGGTGTCTCTGTAAACGAAATAGGTCAAGCTCACACTCAAAGGTGTGAGGATTGGTGGGGACAAAAGTAAGTCCCTTTTGTAACCAACTATCAGGGTTATTCAATAAAATTTCTTATAGTTTAAAATAGGGCAAATTTTGCCCCAACCAATCAGATGTTAGCTTTCAAATGTTAAATAAGATCTGATTGGCTGGGGTAAAATTAGCACCATTTTAAACAATAAGAACTTTTATTGAATAACCCTGTAAATTCGCCCGAAGAAAGAGTATGACTGCTCAAATTATAAACTATGGTTTCTTGTTCCTCGGCGGGCGTCCTTTTGCTAATGTACAGCCCCCTGTGAGTGTGTGATCTCCGCCTGAGGCGTTGGCCGAACGTGTGTTGACGCCCCGAAAAAAAGGGGAGGCAGCTCGTTTGTCTGATCGGGCCTGACTGGACACGTGATTATCACTATCAGTATGTAGAGAATCATCCGAGGTATCAATAGTGCCTCTTGGCTTTCTCATAGCTGGGAGCCTGGAATAACTAGTGGGCCTTTTGGATTTGCCAACCAGCCAACCATACGCTCGCTTCTCCTTATAGTCAAGGTCTACATTAACAACTTTATTTTGCTTAAAAGCAATCAGATCGTTCCTATACTTCAATTTGATTGATTCATTCGTTGGCCCAATCCTGGGCATTATCGACATTCAAACTCTGTTGATATTTGGATTCAAATTCAATCATTTCTTTTTTCACAGCAGTCAGCTCCTTGGTGGATTGCTCAATAACAAGAAGCATAAGGTCGTATGAGCATTTATTTACAATGCCACCCCACTTGCTGCAAAAATCACCATCAAGTCTACCTATCGTGGGAGTGTTACGACCTCTGAATCCTCTAGGTATACGTCTGGATCGGCGATAGTCCGAGAGATACAATGCGTGCAATTGAAAGTCTATCTCCTTTCTTCTCAGCTGTAACAGCCATGTGTATACATCTTTCGGCGGGACTTCCAATTTGACTGCCGAGTCATATATATATATATATATATGTGCAATATACAATACAATGGGCAAAATGTCCCTTTTGTGCGCTCGTTGGCTGCATTAATCAGGTGCAGTTTACAGCAGACCTTTTTGATGTGCGTTAATTAAAATAGATTAACTTTTATCCAGCCATGTGTGAAATGAAAGGCAGTGTACAGCTGGAGGCTGTTTGTAGCTTGATTCTATGTTTCATTGTCAGCTGGTAAATGTAAATGTTCAACCATTAAGAGTCAAATTGAGAGGCGACTTCATTAAAGGAGAAGTATACGCATGCAGTAACTGAATGCTTTCTAGCAGTAAGTGACATTTTCAAGTTCCTCCCCTCCTTCATTAACATATCTTCTCCTATGTCGGAGATGGGGAAAAAGTCAGTGACAATAACTGTGGGAGAAGCCAGAATGTATATTGTATAGAATGTATAATTCTCCTTTAAATTTCCAGTTAAGGAAAACACTCCACCAGGGATGGTCCAGTGATTTGCTAGTGATGATCTACATGGTGGAACACATTTTTGTGTTATAATGTTGGTTTTGGGCTAGTTAAGTCTTATTGACCAATCAGAAAATAATTTCATGATTCTAAGTGCAGGAGGTTGTACAGTGTTGAATGGTGTCTGATTTTGGCACTATACTTTGGTATTATTGGCTGGGTAACTGAATGAAATTCAAATGAAAGGAGATGTAAAATTAGCTTTTGTTAAATACAGACTGCTTATTAGAATGATGTATGACTTGTTATAGTCATTTCTAATTAACGATACACCTGTATGAAGTTGGTGAAACTAAATTTTGGTTTCTCATTGTGCCATAAGATGAATTGGGGACAGCTGGACAGCTTGTCTGTGCACACTGAGCGTGTCTGAGCCAGTGACTTGTTAGGTCCAGGGTTTTAGAAGTTACTCGAGGCTCTGACAGGTGTGTCTCTGGTTTGGAGTTACTTGAATAGCATCAGTTTGCACAATTTATGTGTTATAGCATGAACTTATTTTTATCGGCATATATTTTAACCATATCGCATATTATAGATCATAAGGATAGATAGATACATGCATACATCTAGTCCAACCTTTTATACCCTACCCATAATGTCTGTATAACAGTTAAATAGTAACACAGTATTGGAGGTTGTATAAAGACATATGTCCATCTAGTCCAACCTTTATACCCTACCCATAATGTCTGTATAACAGTTACATAGTAACATAGTATTAGAGGTTGTATAAAGACACACGTCCATCTAGTCCAACCTTTATACCCTACCCATAATGTCTGTATAACAGTTACATAGTAACATAGTATTGGAGGTTGTATAAAGACATATGTCCATCTAGTCCAACCTTTATACCCTACCCATAATGTCTGTATAACAGTTACATAGTAACATAGTATTGGAGGTTGTATAAAGACATAAGTCCATCTAGTCCAACCTTTATACCCTACCCATAATGTATATCCAACAGTTACATAGTAACGTAGTATTGGAGGTTGTATAAAGACATACGTCCATCTAGTCCAACCTTTATACCTTACCCATAATGTCTGTATAACAGTTACATAGTAACATAGTATTGGAGGTTGTATAAAGACATACGTCCATCTAGTCCAACCTTTATACCCTACCCATAATTCCTGTCTAAATGTTACATAATACAATAGTGTTATAGGTTGATTAGACATATGTCCATCTAGTTCAACTTTTTCCTCATTCGTGTTAGATATTGTATTACTTACTGTGGACAATGAATGTTACATAGAGGAGAACACCTGCCTTCTAGACCAGCTTTCTGAATGTTATTGTCCTGCTGTTAATCCGTATAGACAAGGCCACCTCACAAACTAATAAAGTGCAGGTGCAGGTTTGACTGAATGGTTATGTTTGACTTTATCTCTCATTGGCTGCATCCTCTAAGGCTATTGTGCTAAATTCACTCAGAGGTCGGATTTAAGGATGGTTTGTTTGTCAAGGTGTTTATTGTAAACCACATTTCTGGAAACCTTTTAATTGCTCATTATGTAAATGAAATCCATCTAACGGTCATTGGACAGGAAGGCAGAGTTACACATCAGAACTAGAAAACATATACTGAATTTGAATTAAAGGGCAAGTCCATCACTCAAATGAAAAAATTGTATATAGGTTAATCATCCCCAAAACCCCAAAGCTGCAATAGTTTGAAAGCTGTGAAATGTAAGTCTAACCTTAAATGTGGCCTGATGTCCTCTTACCCCTTTTCCTAATTCTTCTGGTTATCAGCTGTCAGGCATGGATGTAATAGATGACATCACAGCCAATGAATGAATGCTATTCCTCTAGCTCCCCTGAGCACGTGCAAGCTTGCAAAAAAGCTTGGAGAGGAGGCAGAAACTTTTGGCAGATAGAAGGGGGAGAAAAACATTTATAAAGGTTAGACCTGTATCTGTCAGCTTTCTAACTATTGGAATGGGGGGGGGGGGGGGTGTTAGAAGACCAAATAAATCCATGGAAATTAGATAAACAATGTTCTAGTCATGGGGTGATAGCCGTATATAACATTACTGCTTCCAGCCAATGAAAAAGAATCTTGTAGCAATATGAATAATATTCTCCCTTTTATAACTGACAGTTTTATGACCACCAGGGGCAGCTATTTATGAATTCTATTGCTCTGGGAGCTGCCATACTGAACTGTTGGCTACAAGGCTTGTTTTAGGCAGCTTGGATACCTTTCAGGTTGTTGATGAACTATAACTATGAGAAGAGTTAGGAGTTATCACTGAATAACGACTAGTGGTCCGGAATGTGGAAATCCTCAATTTTTCTCGTGCCTATTTGAACCCCTTGTGTGCTGGTAAGTTGACCCTTTATCTAGCGCAGGGGGTTAACTGTCTATATCCCATTATCCGGATGTTGTCCTGTGTTTGCTTGGGGAATGTGTTAGTTTTGCGATTACACAGAAATCCTGGGGTCTGTTGGGAAATATTCCGTGTCCTCTGTGTGGTACAGATGTCACCGATATGATTTATGTTCCCAGTGAATGTGTTGCCTTAGTTTACATAAATCCCAGTTCGGTTCTCCTTGTCTTTATTCACAAGCAGCGTCTCTGGTACAGTTAGAGAACAGCTAAATATACTGCACATTCAGACTCTTAAAGGGGAACTAAAGGGTTAAAAATCTGTTACAGACAGGGTGTCCTAGCATCATCCATGGGAGTACAGCAGATTGGAATGGGTGAAAACTTTCCTGCATAACGGCTCTCCAACCCGGTTCTCTTCTGTTTCAAGATCCAGTGGCCATTAGCAGCTCCCCAAGTCTACAATACCTTACTGCATTTAACTCCTATGCAGCTTTGATTGACTAACACCAACACTGATCATATAGAATTTTGGTTACCACTCAAAAAAGTACCCAGACATGTTAGGGTTAAAGGTTTTGGCTGCAGCCTGTGGAAAATTATATTGTGGGGAAGGTTTACATTTCCTGCTTCCAGATTGTTGAGTAACATCACCTGACTCTCTGCTTGCTCAGTTAAGACTTAATGTTGGGGGAGACAGGAAGTACCCGCACAGACATGAAAACAAATTGACAGCTGAGAAGGTGAGCCTATGAATGCAGGCAAGGGCTGGTCACGGGGCTAAAAAAAAAGTCCAAGCAGTAAGTAATATTGCCGAACCTTTCCAGCAATAACTTCTCACAAATGTTACCTAGACATGTGATTTAGGGTTGACTAGTTTGGAACTATTAGAGATCTCTTACCCTTAAAATAAAGCATAGATTTTACAACAGGACTAATGTGTCCTTGCATAGTGCTGTATACCATGTTTACCTGTCATTAAGTGAAGCCAACATCCCGAGAAGTATGTTTGCAGGACCTAAAAATGGCATCTCACTGACCGTAGAATTACATAGAACAGGGAAAGAAATGAATTGTTTTTTCTTTTTTAAATGAAGAGAATAATTAGAATTACTGACGTATGTGTAATATAAAAAGCTTCAAAATCTGTTATGAACTTCCCCTTTAAATTGTATGTTTCATGGTGTAGCACAGGACCCCTATAGAAACTGCTATTAGAATATGGAATCCTGCACAATGGATTAATTAATTAAAAACAGGAATAAGTCAGTAAATAAAATATCTCCCCCTCCTAATTAATATGGTACAGGACAGTGGGATTCTACCCATCTCCCCATTCTAATTAATATGGTACAGGACAGTGGGATTCTACCCATCTCCCCCTCCTAATTAATATGGTACAGGACAGTTTAGTGAAGACGATCCATACATTCGAGGGTTAGTGAATTATACATTCGAGGGTTAGTGAAAACTAATGATACTTTCGAGGGTTAGTGAAAACGAACGATACTTTCGAGGGTTAGCGAACGATACATTCTAGGGTTAGCAAATGGCCGTAAATTCGATAATTATTGAATTTACGATATCTATCGAAACTAGTTAGAATAGTTTGAGTTCGTCCGAACTCATAGGGTTCGGCTCTAACTCGGGTTTGAGTTCGATTTTGTGTCCAACTCTAGTTGCTTTGTCTCAAAACATCTCCAAGCAGCATCTGCAAGGAGTTTGTATGTATTCCTTGTGATTGTGTGTGGATATCCCCTTGTAACCCCCTTGTGTGATCCGATAGTGCTATAAAAAGCGCACACTAATGTGACCACACTAGTGCGCTGGCGTGCGCTGTGCATTGCATCTGTTAATCGGAGCACATGCGATCCGCATTTTTTGCACAATTACATGCGCTCTGATTGCGCAACATTGCACAATCACAACACACATCAAACCATGTGAGCGTGCCTGAAACATGTGCACAATTGTGTGCCTTAACGCCGGCGCTTGCGTGCCTGATTACGCCGCGCTAGTGTCTCTGAATTCCAGTGTATTGACGGCGAATAAACCCCCGATTGCGAGCGGTGTTAAACGTCTAATCGAATTGGTTTTAGCAGCGAGTTCATTTAAAATGGAAACATTTTCAGCCTGACTGTGTTCCAATGTCTGATTGTTCAGTTTACAAGCAATCTCTTAAAAGTTAATTAAAACTGAAAATTAACAAACGCTTGTACTAAAAAAATATGGAGATGCCACATCGCGTCTGTTTGTTTATCTGTTTTTTAAGACGTTACGAGGAATAAAAAAAAAAATGTTTAAAATTATTTACGTCAAACACGGACTTTATTATTGTTACAGATTCCTTCTTCTGTTCGATTAAAGCCTCTTGAAAAGAATATAAAGTTAATATTGCATAAAGAATCAGTCAATTAGACCTTTTTATGGTCTGTGAAACATTTTATTAATCCTCACAGAGCCAAACAAAGGGAATGCAACAAGGCTTCTCGTTTTCGCTTCTGTGCAAATTGACGTTTTATTCTTCAGAAATGGTTCAGATGTAACAGAATGCGACTACACATTGTCATTATTTGTAGAGCAATCAATAGAATGTAGATTCTTAAAGGGCATGTCCGCCCTTAAAGCAAAAAAATCTGCTCACAATTCGATTACCTGCCTCCCACCCCAACTGATACATTTAGCACACTTTTTTGATGTTTTATTAACTAGATATTTAAGGATAATTATTGTCTCTATTATGGCAGAGTAAACTGTCTCCTCCCTCCATGCTGTCAATCAAGGCTGAGACTGCTGACATCACAGACAATAATGTCTGTTTCACCTGCTGCCTCCACTGCACATGTTCAAGCTAATAAAAAGCTCATTGAGCAGAGGGAGGAGGCGGATACCTTTGCCAGAATGGAAGAGAACTTAAAATAGTTTGGTTTGCGGGCAGATAACTGACAAGTCACCAGTTTTTCGTTTTAAGGGGGGTCATGACCTTTAATACAGACATCTTGATTGGTAAAATGTTAAAACCATGGACTCAACTTCTCTTGTTTACCTGTCTACTCAAGAAGATGAAATCAGCATCTGACTTAAATAGGTTATTCTTTTTTTTTTAAGATAAATTGAAAATTTGAAAAACTGAAAACGGACCCACAGTCAATGGGAGTTAAAGGGAATGTCCACCCCCAACTAAAATTTAACCCACTACTGGCCCCACTGTGTCGTTTAAAAAAATCCTTACCTTACATCTCTGCTCCTTAGGGTTCTCCTGCAGTGCTAGTCCAAAGTCCTAGAAAGTAAAGAGCAGGAGCTGTCAGTGAGTCATCCGGCGCCTGCTACTTCCTTAACCTCACTAAGGACAGTTATGCGAAACCCCTCCCCCCACCGTCTAGATTCATCCTCTGCAGCCATTGCACCTAGCGTGAAAACCTTTGGGCATTTTATAGATGCCCCCTGCCCATCCCTAAACGCCGACAGATCAGAACGTTACTTACAGCACTTGGTTCCTACGGCACTCTCAATTTACGGCAGCCACGTCTGTAATTGGCTGCCTCTCAGTCCATCACAGACGCGGCTGCCGGGGGAATGAAGGCATGTAAGTACAGTTCTGTGCCTTTTTTAAAAAAAAAACAAATCTTTTATGAACCTTACTATTACGTTTTTAAAATAAACGTTATTTTAAAATCGTAATAGTATTTTACAATCTGCAACATTTCTGGATAATTTTTTTAGGAAATAAAATAGCAAGTAAACCGGAGGATTGCATTGCTATGCGAAAACCCTGCAGAAGATCCAATATGAACCCCAGGAAACCTACAGCTCCCGGTACTGTTTATTCTTTGTGGCTTTCTGAGTTTCTTCTGACGGATCGCGTCCCACAAAGATGGGTTTAGGATGGTAAATGTTTCAAAACGAGAGCTCCATCAACGGATACTGGAGAAGAATTATTCATTGTCAGATATGTTGCACGCTTAGTGAATCTGCAAATAAAAATATACAGTGTTTAAATATATATTGGGCAACTTTTAACGAGCAATAAACCGATTCATATTCCTTAGATTTATTTATTGAACACAAAAATGAACATTTATATTCATAAATAGAGATGTTTTTGGATTTACGGATCTCAGAAATAATCCGAAAATAAAACGTACTTTCAAGTTTCCAGTTGTATTTTTGAGGGCTACCGAAAATAACCCTGTACATTCGGAACCCCTCGAAAATACGATCGGAAGTTCCAAAATCTGAAATCCCAGATCCCATCTCTATTTATAGAATACAAATGTTTTATTAATAAACATAAATTGTGTCCATAGTATCAGGCTGTGTATACCAGGGTTGATATTTTGACCCAATCAGCAGCCACAACAGATATCTTGGTTGATCTGGTTGAAATAATTGCAGTTGCGATCAATTGCTCCCAACTGATTTTTAGCCGAAATCAGTCTGTGATTGGTCCTGTTGGTAGATCAATGCACTGGAAAAGTGATCATATTGAAATAGTGATGTTTTAATCCGGACAGACTGACTATTCACCAGTTTATCTATTGGTAGGTTTGTTGGTAGGAATATCAGGCAAATGTCTCCCTGTGTCTAGACAGGAGACGTACTGTAAGCCGTCCATAAAACAATCTCTAAATACTCTTCTGTAGACATAGTGCTATATAGTGGGAAAGCTTTTTATAGGGTAGGCTACTAATCCTTCCAACAGTCTTCCTCTATATAAATTGTGGTGTACAGACTGTAAATACATTTTGGTGATTCGTGTTATATTTATTCATTCATTTGTGTTGTTTGTGACACTTATTAGAGTTTCCTACATGTTTATTTGTCTAGAGTTTTATTTTAGGAGCCCTTTTGTGTATTGGATAATTTACTTAGGGTCCTCTTCTAAAATTTGCCAGGATGGAAGTATATCTGGTCACATACACATTATAAGCCATGTAAGTGTTGATAGGCGACATTACCTTCCTAAACACCCCATCTTTACCCCAATATTACCCAGGGTGGGCCTAATCCACTAGGTCCTCACCTTTCTTGGCCTGCTTTAGTTTCATTAAATTAAGCCATCAAAGAAGCTTGTACAGTAGCTGATAGATTGGCACGTGTCAACTATAGCCCCTAGTGTCCAAATAATGTCTAAACTGTAAATTAGCTCTTTACAGCAACTGGGAGCAAATAATCTTTCACACAGACTTGTAGCAAATTCTAAGCTCAGTTTTTTGTTTGTTTTTCAGGTTTGTATAATAGCAGATAACGATGCTATTCACTAGAGATGGAATTTATAGACCGTTCCCTGACCCTAGAATGTATCGTTTGCTAACCCTAGAAAGTATTGTTCATTTTCGCTAACCCTAGAAAGTATTGTTCATTTTCGATAACCCTAGAAAGTATTGTTCATTTTCGATAACCCTAGAAAGTATTGTTCATTTTCGCTAACCCTAGAAAGTATTGTTCATTTTCGCTAACCCTAGAAAGTATTGTTCATTTTCGATAACCCTAGAAAGTATTGTTCATTTTCGATAACCCTCGAATGTACAGATCGTTTTTACTAACCCTAGAATGTAAATTTAGCCTTTGATTTTTGGTAACCCTCGAAAGTATCGTTTGTTTTCGCTAACCCTCGAATGTATGGATCGTTTTTGCTAACCCTGGAATGTATCGTTCGCTAACCCTCGAAAGTATTGTTCGGTAACCCTCGAATTTGCTGTAACTCTCGGATGTAGCTTGCACAAAACCAACAATTGCCCGATCAAGTTTAAGAAGTGTTTAAACAAGTTTTGGTGACAGTGACATGTTCCCCAGACCATTTCCCAGGTGCCACAGCCATTTACAGTAAGTTATCATTGTTAGTTTAGCTGTAAATCACTCAGACTTTTCGAATTATCACTCTCCGATTGACTTTAATGGGTCCGAATTAGAACATTCAAACTTTTACTGAAGTTCGAAAGTTCCAAAACGGACCGAACTTTATGAAGTTCGGCCATCTCTACTCTTCCTCTATCCTCTATCCTCTACACGAGGATAGAAAGGCATAACCGAAGGAGTATGAGGAAAGGAGGGGGGTAACCTTGTAGGGACATAGAGAACATTTAGTTTTGGTTCAGTGAAAATGATAAGAACACGAGAAATACAGATAAAAGTAACTTATTACATAAAATGTAACATAAAATGGTGGATAAAATACAAAATGGATTCTGTAAAGCTATTTGTATATAGAAAATACTAACAGTATCAACAGCCCAATAAGGGAGTCCCGGATTACTTCTTGTCCAATGGGAAGGCACGCTAAGGGGGGTGAGGAACTAGTAGCTTACCATACTATTGGGGAATATCTTTATGCCACACAACTCATTTAACTATTTGTCCATCATAGAATGCATTTTACCGGTTATTTTTGGTATAAACCTAATATTAAAAGGAGAATAGTTTCCCCATTAGAGATAAAGATCATATATATTTCCATACATTTGGCATGTACACCTCACGTATTATTCTCTACAGCTGACGCTATTGTTATGAACTTCGCTCAGCATCTGGGAAAGAAAGAAAGTTGAAGGTTCAACATTCACCCCCAACTGCGTTCAGCACCAACACTTTGCTGAAATGTTCCCTTCTTTTTCTTGGTGTGTGGTTGAAATATAATTGGTCTAAGCAGCATGGGAGCTTTACATCTGAACCTTCCTCTTCTTCCTCCCTGTCAAGTCATAGATTATTCATGCCACCCCTAGATGCTAGAAAAGTATTGGATGTCTTTAGATGTCAGCAGAACATCATTAAAAATGGTGCACACATGGAAGTCCTGGGTATTGTGCTCTACACAAGCAGCAGTTGTCTTGTCTGCCTTGCATTCAGCAGATGAATTCAAATAAATAATAATAATAATAATAATAATAATAATAATAATAATACATTGCTGCTATGTCTAGTGTCTCATGGCAATCCTAATATACCTAATATTCTTGCTCTTTAAACCTGAATTGCTCATATGGAATCTCTTTATTATCACTACTACAGCTGTATTTGATTGGCTCCCTGATCCATCCAATCACTACTTTTCATAATAAGCAAAACAGGCAAGCCTTAGATCATCAGCCTATTCAAAAAAATGAAAAGGAAAATACATTATTTCAAAACATGTTTATTGAGCAGTTCACCCTAACCTTATCTCACCGTGTCTTTTAACTCTCTGCACTTTTAGATGAATAGACGCTCACAGTACCGATAAAGCCCGATCCAACAGTATCGTTCGGGAAAGAGGGAAAATTTCACTTGGCCATGGAAGACTCCCTAAAGGGGAGTCTGCTGAGGCCGAGGGAAACACACAGTCCCGAGAGTTCTCCCTATGCTGTTTATAGGGAGAGTGCTCGGGACTGTGTGCAGCCCAATCTGTGAAAAATGACAGACAGGATCTTGCAGATCCAGTCTATCGTCTTTCAAAAATCTGCCAAGTGTGTACCCAGCTTTTCAATTGAGTCCTGTACAGGGAGGACTGCTGAATCTCTTGTTATTGGTGCATATTTTAAGCTGGGTACTCATGTTCCAATTCTTCCTCCTGACCAACCTAAACAATGGTCGGCGGGCGGTTGCGGACAAGCTGCGGACCCAGCTTTAACAACAGCAACATGAATTTCCAAATTTTTTTTTTGCTGACTTTCTCACAAAACAATCAATATTACTGTAGCGCCGAGACACAAGTCCAAGAATAAAGAGATTGTTGAACAAGTGTGACATCATGACGGCACCTTGATGCCACTCTTAGTTAATTCATTGCTGACTTCAAGATTGCCTATATAAATTAGTAGATTTCATAGGCAGAGCTTGCCAGAAGCCTATTTCTTTCTACCAGACATCATTTTCCTTTGATTTATCTTTGATATGTTTTATATTCATATGAATGAGGCTCCGTGCAAATTTCTCATGAGATCAATTTGCAAGTCTTTTTATGGTAAAAAAAAAAAATAAGACCGGTTCCCTAGTGTGCACATTTATTTGATATGGAAATTTATATTCTTGCCCTATATGGAGCCTCATCTTACATGCTAGGATTTTTGTAGATTTTTACAATAAGGAGAAGAAGAGCAGAACATCATTTTCATGTTATTTGTATTTAGTAGAAGTGCTTATTTTTTTTTTACAAGACTGAAGTTCCAACAAGAGTTATTATGTGCAAGAGGCAACATTCTAAATTGAATACAAGGGGGATTAGGGTGGATTGATAATAAATATAGGGAGGTGCACGGTATTTAAAGGAGAATGAAAATTCTAGAGCTGGCCAATTGGATTGTGTATAAGGTGCATGGCCAATTCACTGATCCATGACAGATTTTCAACCAATTCCCAGCCAATTTATATTAAATTTTGATAGAAATAACAGACCGTTTTTATCCTTATTAAAGAAAATTACAGCCCTAGAGAAAGAATGGAAAACTGGGTCTGACAAGTCTACTCGTCCTCCTGTGTAAATGCATTAAAGGCAATTTATAATTTAACTACAAGAGTGCGCCATATTGATTGGTCCAATAGGATTTGTGACTGTAGACTCTTCAAGTCATTTCTACAGAAAGTAATGAACAGGCAGGATCTCTTAAATAACAGTTGCTCTAGTGTTGTGATAAGCTTTGTCCGTTTATGATTTATACATAATTAACGCAGAAGTAAAGAAGCTAAAACATAAATGACCCTATGTGCAGCAAAACCGCAGAGTTTTCTGGCTTTTTCAGAATAATTAACTGACACATAGTTGTCCCTCTATCTTCCCCTGCCAGAGTGCTCAAGTATAATTGGGTGACCTGCCCAAGTCCTCTCTGTAATCAACAGTGGTCAGTGAGAAAACCAATAGTCACTCGCTAGGTAGGAAGGGCTGTAGAAATAACAGGTGATTCTCCAGAATGCTGCTGTTTACAGTTTTTTTTCTGCCAGTGGTTCGAAAGAAGGATTCATTCAATTGTTAAATCAACTTTCTTTAAGGAAAAATATATTCATGCAGTAACTGACTTCTTTCTGGCTCCTCCCACAGTCATTGTCACCGACAATTCTCCCATCTCTGGTGCTGGAAAACACATGTCAATAAAGGCAGGGGAGGAGCTTGAAAACTGTCAGTTACTGCATGAGAATAACATTAATAATTTGCGGGAGACCAAATTTTTGCGGAAGAGCATTAGAGCTGCAATGTGTTTATAATAATCCTTTACTACTGTCCTCAACCGGATTCTACAGTAAATTCTATTTCTAGCCACTTGTTTATGTCATTCTGAAGGTTTTCTACTAAAAAAAACCCCACCAATTCTAGGTAGAAATGAATGTAATTACAGTACAATCCTTTGCTCTTTGTCTTTAAATAGAAAATAGAAAACATAAAACCGATTTATAAACGCACCATATCCTAATAAATGTAGCACTGCAATGTACTGTATATCGTGTGCTTAATTAAGTTAATTGGAAACTGTGTTAAAGGTCCTCGTTACGCATTAGGGAAGGAGGATTGGTTCCCCGCACAGAGGAGCGAAGATAAGGTTAGATAATGTACAGAAATCCTGTGTTTCCTGAGTCGGTAATATAGCTAGAGAGTATTTCATTGCCAACGTAATATAAAATAAGCCAGAGATTATCAAACCAGCATTGTACAAAATCCTATTTATTTTGAGGATTCGAGATTCAGTCATCAGCCGTATGTATGTGACGGATGGATGGGTATGGAAGGGCTAAGGAAATTAAAAGGAAAACTCAAGACACCATAAAAACACAATATTATTTTATTTACAGGCCAGAAACTGATGATAAAAACAATATATCAATAAGGCTGGGTTTCGGGTCAGACACAGAACCCCTTGGTTCTGAAATCTGAACATTCAGTCCGAAATCAGGTGGATTGTTCAGATTTCAGGACTTTGGAACATATTTTTTAGCGTAACCATCGAAAATAACCTTGAACGTTCGATAACCTTTGGAAATACGATCGGAAACCTGAAAGTAGTTGCCAATTGTATTTTCGAGGGTTATCAAACATTCAAGGTTATTTTCTAGAGTTACGGAAAATAACCTCGTACATTTGGTAACACTCGAAAATGTGTTCCGAACCCTTAAAAGTAAGTTCTGTTTTCGGATCTTCGGATTTTTTCTGAGTTCTGTTAATTGGAAACGGAAGGAACTTCTGAGTTTCGGCCATCTCTATGTATCAGCAATGTATGTAACCTCTCAGAAAATATACATGCGGAAAGAGCCCTGCAGGTACTGCCCCATAAAGTAACTCAGTGAGCTCAGACTTGCTCATTATTAGTCACCCAGGAAAAAGATACATTTTCTCCTAATAATAAAGGGAATAATATCGGAAGTGAAAAGGAATGGCTGTTTGGAGCTACATATTTAGTTAAACTCAAACAGGTATATTTTTATTTAGGTGATGCACCTGAGGAAGGGGACACAGCCCGAAACGTTGTGCACACATGTCACACGAAACGTTGTGCACACATGTCACACGAAACGTTGTGCACACATGTCACAAATAAACAGAGTTGAATGAGTAAAGTCTTCAGGAGTGCGTTCTTCAAAAAAATAATCTGCCAATATTTTTATTTAGGAACTACATAAAGTAAAAAGATAAGGTTAATTCAGAGATAATATGTCTTACTGTGCACATGTGTAACAAGTAGTGCAAAACAACATTATGGAAAACAATATTTGCTCCTTGCAGCAATTATTGACCAAACTCATCCTCAGACAAACACTAAACCATTTGTAGGCTAAAAAATCCAGACATCAAATATTTTAATCTCTTCTAGAGATGGTCATGAGTTTTGTATGTGTAGTTTGGTACCAACCGGCCATGATTAGGGTCCACTTATATCTTCCGGAATTCAATCTGTAATCTTGTTATCAGGGATTATTTTTATTATTATATTTATTACTTCTTTCATAATTTAAACCCTATTTTAGCATTTTTTTCTCCCCTGCCATTACAATTAAATTAACGTGTCAGGTTCTGTTCCATCTATGGCTTCGCAAAACAAAGAAATGTTTAGACTTGAAATTCCAACACTTGAAACCAGATTTCCACATTAAAACAGAAAAAATAAATGATGTGAAAAAAAATTCTGGGTGCGATGGTCGAAATTTCTACACTTTTTGGTCAACATTTTAGCAGAAGTTTCGACCATTAAAATTATAGGTCCCCAATATAACTACCACACATCCCTAACTGCCATACAAAAGACTGCCTATGGGCTTAGTTGACTAAAGGGGTATCTACAATGGAAACTAGGAAATTATAATTCATCCTAACTATCACCGTATATTTTTTTTGTTGATCTGTCCCCTATTTAATTAGATATCCAATCTAAAACATCTTATGTTATAGCTTTTCTGTAAGCAGTTTTGCTGTAGCTGGAATGGTTTGACAGTTGGTGTGCTGTGTGCTGTATGCAGTATTGACAGTTGGTGTGTGGGAAAATAGTCAGATCAGTGGTCAGAGCCTGAGCAAAACAAGTATTGTATTGAAGTCATGCAGCAACACACACACCTCAGAGTAAGTGCTACTTACATGTACTGATTTATAGATTAAGATGACGCAAAGTATTTTTTCAGTATACATATTGTACACAAAACAAAATTATGTGAAGCCCAAAATATTTAACAAAAGTAACATTTTGAGGACCAAATGCAATGTCTTGTTTTTTTTAACATTTATTCTAAGGAACATTCATTTTCCAATGTTATTTCCAACAATGTAGGACAGGAATTTCTTTGTCACCTTTTCCAGTAATGAAAATAAAACAAGATTTTTAATCAACAGTTTGATAATTTCACTGCATTTCTTGCCTTTATTAACACAGATCTTTGCAGAGTTAAATATGTAGGATTTCACTTTAAACGACAAAATAAAAGGGACTAGACAGTGTACAAAAATAGAAAAATGGTAATGACACAAAATTTCAACATCATAAAACCCAAAATGGCATTTCGATTGTAGCGCTTTAGTACAGCAGACCTGAACATATGAACTAAACGATAATTTGCTGACTCTTGCATTCATTTCTTTCTTTCTACCTGACCTGCTAGAGAAAGGACCATTAACTGGAGATCATTTCAAGCACAGATGGTCCAGAATTGCTTAATGTCTCTCTAGTAGCCATTATAATGAAGAAGGGAAAAAGAAAAAAAAATGTCAGTAGTTTTGAAGTTTGTTCGCATGTACCAGTCTGTGCAAGAAAAAAAACCTTGTTTAGCATCTTCATATAAAACATGTTAGATTGTAATACAAGAAATAAAATGCAGGACGTGTGCTGAAAATCACAATTTATTATTATTATTTATTATTTTATAAAGTGCACATGGGTCTCTATGAAATACTATTTTAATTAGATGGTACATGCGCTCCATTCTTTATTGTCTCATAGGGGGTATTTATAAATCTGCGGAATTGGAAAGTTCCGCTCCTTATGGTTCTCCAGCAGTGCTTGTTCAATGTCCCAGAAAGTGAAGAGTAGGAGCTGTCTTTGTTGCCTGCTTCTTCCTTGTCCTCAGTAAGGACTCAAGCATGCACAGGGTAGCCCTCCCCCTCCCTTTCTCCCAACCTCAGGTTCCCTTCAGGCTGCTCCATCCCCTACCTAAAAAAACCCTTTTTCTGTAGTGTAGTGTAGTTCCCAGGGGTGCCCCTACCATGAAGCAAACTGAAACATTTGCTCAGGGCGCGCCCCTGGGGGAACACTTAAAAGGTGTCATTAGAAAAAAAATCCTCCTTCCTGCAATACTGAATTTTAACACCAACCAGTGTTGTCATCCCTCCAGTCCACCAGTCAGTGTTAGTCATCCCAGCACACCCACCTCCACAAGCCACGCCTGTTAGCCATGCCCACTTATCATGCCACCACCCATCTGCCATTAGGCGGCATTTAAAAGTTGTTTCAGGTGTCAAAAATCCTAGGAACACCCCTGGTAGTTCCGGCAGATCCGTTAAATCCGATTCGGAACCTGGTATGGGTCCATCTCTACCCATACTGTAAATTCTGTAAATACTGGTCAATTGTCCTTTAATGGCCCTTAACCCCAACTGATATAACTGATATATTCAGCACATTATGAGATGTATTATTCACCAGATATTTAAAGATAATAATTGTCCCCATTTTGGCAGAGTAAGCTGGAAACTGATATCACAACATGACTGACTGATGTTTCACCTGCTTCCTCCTCTACCCATGCTCCAGCTTATAAAAAGCTCATTGAGCAGAGGGAGGAGCCTGACCAAGACACATGCATTTACAGGCTTGGAATGGCAGTTCAATGGCCACAGATTTGTCGTGTGTCAGCTGCGCACATCACATGTGTGTAATAGGCTTTAATCTGATACTTTGGTAAGTTGGTTTTCCTCCTGTCCACATACTTACAACTTTAAGTTGCAAGTGGTGGTTGGGAAGAAGTTTGAGTTTTTGAAGGGGAAGACATGCTTAGGGCACCGAAACAGTCAGAACCGGCCCTGCCCATAAAGATCAATGTTACATCCACCAGGTCTTATTTTGTGCAGAATTATTGCCCTTTGTTTCTATACGGGAATGCTACTGTTTTATATATATATATATATATATATATATATATATATATATATATATATACGGGAAAGCTACTGTTTTTATGGTTTTTCATTCTCTTCCCCTTTCCCTTAATTCCCACAGAGGAGCTCAGGAGGATCTGTAACACCGGAGGCATACGTTTTTAGGCACATGTATAAATGTAGCAGTTCAGGTACCGTACCTTTAACATTGAGAAAGATATGGGGAGCCCCCTGTAATGGATAGTTGGATGATCAGAGTTTTAGAGCTTAGATTGTAAGCTCTTTGTGGCAGGGATCTCTTTTCCTAACATGTCAATGCACACCACACTTAAAGGGTATTTCCACCCTTAACAAAATCTTTATCTGTAGTGTAGGTTACCCTATCCCTATCATAAATAGATCAGAACTGTACTTACTGTACATGCCTTCGTTCCCCCAAAGTTCAGATCTCAGCCCTTTGCTTGCCAGAACTGTAACAGGGGGCCGGACCCACCTGCTATGTATTCTTAACCTATGGAACTTTAATTGTTTTATTTTTATCTATCTGTATAATGGCTTGCACTTATCTCCTTGTTTGTATACTCTGTATTTTATAATGTACAGCGCTGTGTACCCAAGCGGCACTATATTAATAACATTTACATACATAGATACTAGGGATGGCAGGTTTGTTGATCCCAACCTGGATCTGTGTCGGGTTTCGGGGGTCCGCGAATCGTGGATTTTCCCAAAATCCGTTTTCCTTAGAAGGTCCATTGTGACCCTTACAAGGGCCCTCTGGGGCTTAAGGGGTCCCACAGATCGAAATCGGCTACTTTCAATTTTCGAAAATCGTCTGCTTTCTATTTCGATAATCATCTACTTTCGATTTCGATAATTATTGAATTTTCGCTAAAAATCGAAAACTCTGAAAATTCTGGATTCGTAAATTCAGGGAGTTCGAAAGTTTAGTCGGGACTTCGAAACCGGATTCGATTGGAAACTGGGTTCTATTAGAACCCACAGTACATCTCTACTTATAAGTTGGTCTGGTTCATCAATATTTCCTGATGAACCAGAGATGGTAAATTGTAATTACCTGTACACTGGTATTTCATGAACTGACAATCATTTTATCTGTACGCATTCTCTCATGGAATGAACTCACCTGTCTTTACACAAACCCTACATGTTGTATTTTTTACATCCACACTGTGGCATTCATCACGTTAAGCATCAATCAGATAGACTTTTATTTATATTTCCTCTAAAGCCTTCTCTTCTTTGTAGCGCTGAAGCTAGTTAGCTTCTTGACGAGCAAAATAAACATTCTTTATTGCCACTCAGCGAGAGGCGCAGAGTAACAGAAAGAGCTAAGGAGATTACTTTTTTGTTTTCTTTTCTTTATTTATTTTACTTTCTCTTTTCTCAACAAGCTATGCACAGAGAACAGCGGTTTTAACTATTATAAATCTCCTTGCGGGGGCACGTCTAAAGCAGAATCGTGCGCTACATGATGCAGAGTGCATAGTGGCATTAATAAACACTTATAATTGAACCATTTTTCAAAGCTACAATATGGTTCAATTAAATTAAACAGTTTCGAACTTGCATTCTCTTACTCACTGTTAGAATTATGGATATTGCCTATCTATGTTAACTTTAATGTCGGATTAAATTACCAAGTTGTGCAAATGATGATAGACAAAAAAAAAATACGTTCATAAGAGAGATTTATAATAAAACCAAGCCTTTAAACAGTCCATAAAATATAATTCCCATCTCCATCATACACTGCCTTGTATTCTATCACCTTTCTATTTCATTTATATACCGGTATAAGTAAATGTGTATATTTTGTATGTAAATGTGTATATTTTGTATGTAAATGTGTATATTTTGTATGTAAATGTGTATATTTTAAGCTAAAATCATTGTCGTGAAGTCGTCTTACCAGTTTTTGGTACTTACACATTTTTAGACAAATTAAAGCTGAGTATACACAGTAAAGATTTATAAAAGATAAAAGTAGCAATCTTTTAGATACAGATACACACAGGGATCAGCACTCACACATGACTGTCAGTTGCGGCAATAGTGGCCATGGCCGACAGTTCACACAACCGATCGTGCAGTCCCATAGGAAACCACATGATCGGCAGTGATTTACCAGTGATTTACCAACATGCCGGATCACCCGTTTGCCCGGTCTGGCCGAACGGTCGACATGAGATCGGTCGCGGCTGCCCCCCCGGACACACAGTAAGATATTTTCAGCCGGCTGAACAGTACACGGCACTATCGGTTGGTTAGCCGAAAAGTCTTACAAGCTACACACAGTCCTGAGCGTTCTCCCCATATAAAGTATAGGGAGATTGTCCAGGACTGACACATTTCCTTCAGACATGGCTGACTCCCTATACTTCAATACAAGGGGTGAGCGCGGACAAGGTAAATTTTCATGCAGTTCCGAGGGATCCGGAGGCCGACAGTGGCGTTTGTTGGCTTTGGGAATGTTTGGAACTGCGCTACACACTTTAAAGGGCATCTCCACCCTCAATATAACATTTGCTGTAGTAAAGGGGACCCCCCTCCAACCCAAAATGCTAGGGTTTTAATGTTAAAAAGTTCCCAGAAAAAGATTTACCCACCTTTGTTCCCTCAGCCTCTGCCTCCAATGCTTCCGGAAATAGAGTTGCAATAGGGGCCGGACTGGCAGCTGCGTGTGTGATTGGCTGAGACGTTTTGGGAAACATTTTAAAGTTAAAACCCTGGTGTTTAGGGTAAAGTAAGGCATCACCGAGGAATCCAAAGGGGGAGGGTGAAGGGAGGGCTCCCCTGCGCATGCCATAGTCCTCGGTGAGGATAAGGAAGAGACAGATCCTGGATGACACTCAGAGAAGCTCCTACTCTTCATTTTTTTAAATTTTTATCAGGCACTGCAGGACAACCATAAGGAGCAGAGGAGTAAGGTAAGGATTCTTTTACACTACACAGTGGGGCCAGTAGTGGGGCAAATTTTTGTTTTAGGGATGGACATGCCCTTTAAGTATATTTAACTTCAACATTACTTACAAGACACAACAGAGCATATCACATGATACCATTGTTCTCGGAAACAGTTTAGACACAGGTGTCATGTTGTATCATTTTATTTGCACTTCTGATTTCTGTTTCCACACACACAAATAACCCCTCCAAAAGACGAACATCCATTTGGAACACAAGCTCCCACCTGTCCAACAATTATTAGCATACAAGCACGTTTAAAAAAAATCTTGTAGTATTGTTGCTATAAATATGTTTCTCTTTGTCCAGGTGCTGAAATGATTTAATATTAATACTCACCAATTCATCACAGGAAGTCAAGAACAGTTTGTCCCTTGTGCTCCGTACATGCACTTGATTTGTCACACAATGCCCGACGGAAGAGACCGAGCCATTTGATTGCTAATTATATGTGTGTAGCTGTTCAGCAGGGCATCATTGGTGGTCTGACCTGGCAAAACCGAGTGTGCACGAAAAAAATTGTGCTAATTTTGAACAACCCTATCAAAAAAATCCTTTTTTTCTCAGACGCCTACAATTACGATTGCGATCCGTTTGTGTGTCAGAATCATAGCACTGCCCATGTCGATTTGGGTGGCCACATTGCATTAGCTGCGCTGCGATCTGTTTACGGAGCACATGGCATCGCCATTTTTTTTGCGAATCATCACATATTACACTATTACACATATTGCAGCACAAACGGACAAAAATGCATGTAAAATGCGTGTCAATGCACACACGCCTTTCACGTGTGTTGGCTTGCGTCAAACTGATGAATACATTATTTGTACACACGTGTATTGCACAAAAAAATACATTATAAAAAATACTTAAAAGGTGTTAGGTCACAAAATAGTAGAAATTCTCCCACCACCCGCCCTGTAATTCAGAGGTTAACATTTTACATTTGGAGACGTATTTAAACTTTATATTATGGCTATTTTCCTAAGGAAAGTCTGTACATTAAAATGCCTAAAAAGATGCTTAGAAAAACATTTGTCCATAGAGAGTCTGAAGATACATTGAGCTAATATAAAGTCATACATTATTTATTTAACCTCTCACTGGGATGACTGAACACTGTATAATCCAAGGTTGTATTTGGCCTTGGATATAAATAGTCAATTTAAACTTACTAAGGGAAGGGAAAAAAACATTTCCATATATACTGTATGATGCACAAGATTTGGTGGAGCTTGAGTGGTGGAGCTTAAGATGGGACCCGGATCCGACACGAAACCACTCGGTTCCAAAATCCAAATGTTCCAGATGAACCCGGGCAGATCGTTCAGATTTCAGGATTTTGGAGAGCATTATCGATGATTATCGAACATTCAAGGCTTTTTTCAATAACCCACTGAAATTCTGTAATCCTCAAAAATAACCTCAAATGTTCTATAATCCTCAAAAATCCGTTCAGAAACTCGAAAGTAGTTTCCAATCGTATCTTTGAGGATTATTGAATGTTCAAGGCTATTTTAGAGGATTATCAAAAATAGCCTAAAACGTTCAATAATCATTGAGAACAAGTCCCGAAAGCACGTTCCGTTTTCGGATTTTCAGATCTTTGGGATTTTCCCGAGATCCATAAATCCGAAAATTGAACGGACCATAAAAGTTTCTTTAGTCCAGACCTGTTTTCTTTCATGTTGACACATATGCACAACTATATCAAGACTCATACTTAAAGCTCGCTAGTGTAAACACAATCACGGTTATTCAATAAAAGTTCTTGTTTAAAGTCGTTTAAAATGGTGTTAATTTTGCCCCAACCAATCAAATGTTAGCTTTCAAATGTTAAATAACATCTGATTGGTTGGGGCAAAATTAGCACCATTTTAAACGATAAGAACTTTTATTGAATCTCCCTGAATTAATCAAATACCATGCTGAGATAGTTGGGCTGAGTTTTATATTGTCTATAGCTGATTTCTGAACTCCCCTACATAAAACACTGAACGCAGAAAGACATTTTGTTGGACCAACCTAACACTGAACGAATGCAATGTTCCAGCATCGCCATTCATGAAAACTTCTGCTCATTCATAAACCACTGTCCAGGCTTCATAACAAAACCAATATTTCAAACAGGACACGGATTGTATATACATACAGTACATACACATATACAAATTATATAGTGCATTGTAAAATTTTAGGACATATAAATGTGTGTGCGTGGGTGTATGACAGAGAGTTGGGGTGGGGAATTATTGTCATTAAAATATTTAGGAAGTTGTGACATTGATGACATAGTTATGTGCTGATTATACATGTGCATGTTCGGATTTGAATACATATGGAGGCACTCTGATACCAAACCTTTCGCATGGTGCATCCAGATCCAATAGAGACTTTCTATCAATATATTAAAACCATCAGTGGTACGGAGGTACATGGGAGGATCACCATTCCTATTGGGACCACTTGCCTGACGCGTTTTGGTGGTTTTCCACTTCCTCAGAGGCGAAAGGGAATTCATGGCTCCTTTGTATTATGTGGGAAAAACACTCTAAAACTATACAAAAAGTTGGTTTTAATATTTAAAAGTCAATAAATATTGGACAAATTGCTTCACTTTGAGCTTTTTATATTTTTTTTTATATACGGGCAAATGTATTGTAATAAATACAACAATATGCCAGCTTCCAATTTGCTTAAATTCGAAGATTATTTCCTTAGAGTGTATTATAAACAACCATTGACCTTCAGGGGGAGACTTGCTGATGCTCAAGATTTGGAATTCAGAATTAAGAATGCAATGGTCTCTCACCGTGACAGCTGTGCAGAATTCTACGTGTTTATTACCAGCGTAGCATGAAAGAATTGTGTGGTTGGTTGCATCTGGTTGTATGATAATGTTATGTAGATTTAAAAACCAAGAGGAAAAAAAGAAAAACAGACAAATGGTTTGAATCAATAAAAAAGGGCTTTATCTGTCTTGTTCTCTAAATAAGCCAACTGCCTATCATCTTAGTTGGTTGCTCTGCCACTGTCCCCGCACCCTTTCTATTATTTGAAATGTGTCTGCTTGCTAATAGACAGAATAAGAACTAGAGCCTTTCATACAAGTGGGCCGATATTTTGAGGGTTAAGGAGAGGGTGGAGGAAGCTGGTAAAGCGGAGGGTGGAGGTAGCAGGTAAAGCACAGGGTGGAGGTAGCTGGTAAAGCAGAGGGTGGAGGTAGCTGGTAAAGCGCATGGAGGTTTCTGGTAAATGAGAGGGTGGAGGTAGCTGGTAAAGCAGAGGGTGGAGGTAGCTGGTAAAGCGCATGGAGGTTTCTGGTAAATGAGAGGGTGGAGGTAGCTGGTAAAGCAGAGGGTGGAGGTAGCTGGTAAAGCAGAGGGCGGAGGTAGCTGGTTAAGCAGAGGGTGGAGGTAGCTGGTAAAGCAGAGGGTGGAGTTACCTGGTAAAGCAGAGCGTTTGTTTGCTGGACATGCCCTTTAAAATACAGAATATCCCATGATGTTTCTCTTATGAAATCCTACATACTGATGACAATTGATTGCAACATATCATTATACTACTAAATTTACTGGGTTACAGACATTTCCACGATGTAGTAAAATGCATTCGGGTAGCTTAGACTTTCACATTAAAAAATTCTTTAAATAGCCACTCTGCATGATGGAGATTAGTTTATTAAGATACAATTCTGTTTTCTGTAATTATATATTTAACTGATTTGAACTAATTTTGAGGTACAGAATTTTTTTTTTATAAAGGATAAATAGTGACATACTGTAAAACAGATCAATTTAATTCAGAATATGTGAAATTATCCTTGTTTCGATGACTAATTGGCACCCACTTTTCAAGGCAAAGCTAAAATGATAATGAGCTGTTTTATTACCTGTCAATCACTGAAACTGACAAGGCACATTTCTCTCCATATAGAATAAAGATGTTTTGCTGACATTCCATCATTAGGTACCAGACTAGGTCTCTCAATCCATATTTTTAGATGGGAATCACTGGGACATTAGGGTTAACTCCCATTGGATAGATTGCTGCAGCAGTAAGAATCTATAGGATGGTTTTAAAAAGCTTTTTGCATCCAGTATGAGATAAGTTTGAATTCTAAAGATTTTTCGTAGATGGAAGGCAGAAGGACTCGCAGAGTCCTGACCCCGAGACAATAACTACGTGAAATTGGTGTAAGTGAAATTTCCAGCCAGCATAACGGCAGAGAAAAGGCGGCAAATACTATTAACTCTTTTGGGTTGTTTTCTTGATCCATTTTCTCCAAATGTCTCCATTTTGGTTTTAGAGAATTACAATCTCAATGTTGGGAGGTGAGACCGATCTGTGGTTGAATAATGTTGACTAACGTGCCCAGCAGAATGTACGGGACAATAGCAGATCCATATTTTATTGTAGGGTCTCAGGAATGAGAACTATATGACATAATAGTACGGTGTTTTCAATTGTGTGGACAACTAAAATATATCTTTACCACGTTCAGAAGTATAATGTCTGGGTGTCTCTTGTGCTAACCATACACCTAATAAATGCTAGATCAGGAATACCATTGTGTAGATTGGCATTGTTAAGGCAGCCATACACATTAGTGATATTAGGTAAATCCCGTCATGGACCGACAGGGTTTTCCAAATATTACTGTTGTGTAGGGGCTGAATCTGACCAACCGTCGGTCAGTTGGGGAACATGGAAAACTTCCATCTGCCGGCATCGGTTCCCTTTACTTTAAAGTAAAGAGAGCCGATACTGTCGGCCTGTTTTTGGCACATGGCCGATTGACTCCCATACTGACAGATAGGAATGTGATCTGTCGGCACATTGCAATGGAAATCCTATGTTTATGGCTACCTTTACCTCCCAAAATTCCCTCGGCCGTACCACATTCTGGACTATTCATTTTGGGATTCAAAGTCTTAATTTGGTACAAGCCTCAAATACTTTCCTGTAAACCAACCTTACTAAAAGGAGGCAGCATCAATGATGCTTATTTGGCTATTGGACTTGGATGTTAGTATTTAACCTTCCTCCCAGGGTTAGGACCTAAAATATCAAGTTCTTTCCCATGGAGGTACCCGCCCCTTCACATTTAAACCAATAGAAAGACAGAGTGTGTCCTTCCATAGATGCACATGCATTGTATCTCCAACTGCAGGGGGGGGTGAAATATCCAGCAACTATTAGTTTTGATTATGTTACATGTTTGTAGGCCCTTCTTGGAGGGTCCAGCCCACAGCTTGTGTTATAGACTCCCGTACATTACAATGTTTTATAGATGACTATACCCTGAGTTGTCACATATAGAACCTTGTGTGTGCTGTTTTTCTAATCCAGGTTATTGATTATGTTACATGTTTGTAGGCCCTCCTGGAGGGTCCAGCCCACAGCTTGTGTTATAGACTCCCGTACATTACAATGTTTATAGATGACTATACCCATGCGTTGTCACATATAGAACCTTGTGTGTGCTGTGAGTTTTCTAATCCAGGTTATTGATTATGTTACATGTTTGTAGGCCCTTCCTGGAGGTCAGTTCACAGCTTGTGTTATAGACCTCCCATACATTACAATGTTTCTAGATGACTATACCCATGTGTTGACTCATATTTAGAACCTTGTTATTGCTGTGAGTGCTCTAATCCAAGGTTTGATTATGTTACATGTTTGTAGGCCCTTTCTGGAGGGTCCAGCCCATGGCTTGTGTTATAGACTCCCGTACATTAAAATGTATCTAGATGACTATATCCATGTGATGACTCATGGATAGAACCTTGTCCTGTTCAAGGTTTGATTTATAATTCACTAATGAAATCATTACTCAGAAAATCTAAAGCCATTTTAATTTACTACCCTTTCATTCTATTTATTAGAATAGCCATTTACCGGAATTCACCTTCTTTTCATCTCAGAGACACAAATATCTCGACCTTTCTTGTACTTGATTTTTGCCATATCCACTGTAAAGTAAAAGCAATAAGAATGTGAAAATCTTTATCTACTGTTTGTCATTTCCCAACCCCCAACTCCAGGGTAATTGTTCTTTGTTTTGTGCTGGGATTGAATGTTGTTTTGATACATCATTAGTCAAACAGTACCAAGGAACTTGCATTTTTAGATTAACTATCTAAACATTATTTCCAAAGAGATGATTAGATGAAAGCAATTACATGGATTAACTGTTAAAACAAAAAGGTGATTTCC
Organism: Hymenochirus boettgeri; assembly: GCA_019447015.1. NCBI lineage: Eukaryota > Metazoa > Chordata > Amphibia > Anura > Pipidae > Hymenochirus > Hymenochirus boettgeri. The sequence goes on from CM033472.1 coordinate 264,941,213, forward strand.
ATGAGGGTAGTTCATTTCAAAGCCCAACTGAGAAAATTATAATTTTTTTTTTTAAGAAGCTTAGAAATATTTTGAAAACATACAATTTGAGTGGAACTAACTTGTGGTTGTAGTACCAGCTTTCCTTACTGTCATGGGTACCGAAAACATTCCATCTGCCCTTTCTGTTGGGTTAACTACAAACATACCAGTGTGCCCTTCTTTTGGGATATCAGTAAACATACCACCAGCCCTTTCTGTGGGGTACCGGTACTCATACCACCTGTTCTTCTGTTGGGTTACTGGTAAACATACCACCTGTTCTTTCTGTTGGGGTACTAGACATATCAACTTCCTTTCTGTTGGGTTGGTAAACATACAACTGCCTTTCTGTTGGGTACTGGTAAACATATCAACTGTCCTTTCTGTTGGGGTACTGGTAAACATACCATCTGTTTTTTAGGTACCGGTAACATACCATCTGTTTTCTGTTAGGGTACGGTAAACTACCACTGCTCTTTCTGTAGGATACCGGTAAACATACAAGCGTCCTTTCTGTTGGGGTACTGTAAACTACCACCTACCTTTCTGTTGGGTTCCGGTAAATATACTATCTGCTCTTTTTATTGGGGTACTGATAACATACTTCAGGTCTTGCCCCAAGGAGCTTACAATCTAAGCACATAAACACTTACCACCTATCAAGTTGACCTTGCAGATGTGCCCAACGGTGGATTAGAACTCGCAGGGCGGTGTTGCTAACCACTGAGCCACCGTGCTGCCCCCATGGTGGCTCAGGGGTTAGCAACCCGCCCTGCAACGCCAAAGTCGTGAGTTCTAATCCACCATTGGATTTTCCATTAGATGTCCGAACCTGCAAGGTTTTGTTCCACTGGTTGTTACCAAAGATTTTTACAACAAAATCATGTAGTGGACATTTTTGCTTGAAATTCTGTGACAAAAATGTAGAATTTTACCTCTAAATATCTTGTTTTGTCACAAATTTGGAGATTGACAAAATTTTGTAACAAGTTTTATCAGCTTGAAGGTGATTTTGTCATATTTCAAATTCAGTTTTGGGGACATCATTTCTCCTATAATAGTTTTTTTTTGCCAATTTACCATTTTCAACGATAATTAAATCATCCAATTACATCAACTAAATAACCGGATTACGAAAACCTTCCAGTGTAACGTACAGTAGCCTGAAGGATTCGTCCCCTCTATATCTGTATTTCAAGTGATTGCAAAGGGCTGTTTGCCTGGTCTCTTGTGTTTATCTCTATTGCACTTCTTATAAATCATGGTTTTCCTTTTTATTCCAGTCTGTGATCTCCCAAGTAATAAATTGTCCTTCTGGCCCAAACTTCAAAAGCATTAGGAACCTAAAGTGAATTTCCCTTTATATAAAACCTGATTTTAGTAGGTCAGACTGTGTAAAGGTGCCCATACACCTATGAGATTTACTACAAACCCGACCGAGCGCTCACGCGAGTTTCCTTCATCCTGCCGGAACCCGCTTCTCCCGATCTTACATTCGACCGACATGCGATCGCAAAATGAATGGTATTTTGCGATCGCTGTCGGTCAAATACACGATCGGGAGAAGCTGTTCCGGCAGCAACGATGAACATCGCGTGAGCGCTCTCGGTCGGTAAGTAAAATCTCATAGATGCACAGCTATTGGAATGTTCTCACCATCAGGAATTCAATATCCTGCGCTACAGGAAAATAAGTGCTAAGCTCACGCTAACCGATGATCAGGTCAATTATGCGATGGTTTTTGCGCTAGTTTTCAGTTTGTCTTGGAAGCCCAGCAAAAATTGGGGCTAGCGAAAATTATTGCATTGTCTTGTAGGTGCTCTGGCTCCAATCCATTTTTGGATTGTGTGCACGACTTTTTGTCCAAACAAAGATGTGTAAAGAATCCAGAGCACATAGCATATCACGCGAAATGCGTGGGACCCAACCCTTACTGTAGTTTGCATGGATAAGTCTCCATTACACGGAGTGACCTGATGCTTTTTATCGTGACAGAAACGCAACATTTCACTCCATGTGATACACTTGTTCTGCCTGTTTTATTAGCACAATAAAAGCTACATTTTACATTTACCTGAATGTGGATTCCGAGTGTAGTAGAGCCTCCTATCAACCAAGCTTTGTGATTGATTGGAGAAAGTGTCTGGGCCTCCCCATGACGCACCCTCCCACGGATATTTGTGCCGTTGGTAAACCCAGGTCTGGGCATCTTCTGTTTGTTTGTTGTTTGTACTCTTGTTAACATGACACGAGGAATAAACACAATAAGAAATATAAATAAAACCAAACTGGGATAGCACAGAGAGTACAGAATCTGCATCCGGGTGACATTATTTACTGTACATTCCATTGATTAGCATCTCTCTGGTCCTCAGAAGTCTTTCTGACTGAATATTTCATGGAATGCTGTTTGCGGCTTTTCCCTTTCATGGTAGACAACACGGCCATGAATATTTTCTACCTTCCTCCTGCCCTTGTTAACGTTGTTTGTGTTGACTGAGCAATGGGAAATGTTGATGCTGTAACTGTTGATGTTCTTTGTGTCCCCCCAGAAGGAGAACCTGCAGGTCATCGCCGCTCACAGGTGCTCAATAAGAATCGAATCGAGGAACGTTCACAAACTGTCAATGTTCCTGTCTCCCTGGCAAAGTAGCTGGAACGACACGGAACAGGCCCTCCTGTGTTGATGGCAAGTATTTCACTGGGATCCTGCTGAATTGTAAGGCCAGTCCATGAAAATCATGCACTCTGTTTATTATTATATTACACACTTTATAATATATTCGCACTCTAGGGATTATAGTAGTATTTGTTATTGCATGATGGGGATTCTCTGGTCAATTGCATCTCCTTAGGAATTAGTAGTGATGGAACTCGAATTCAACTAAACTTCGAACTAGTTCGGGTTTTCTGAGCCCACAAACTTAATATCGATAATTACTGAAAAAGTCCATAATTCTCGGTAACCCACGAATGTAGCCTTTGATTTCGTAACCCTTGAATGTATAGTTCGATTTCGTTCGATGGTAACCCTTGACTGTATTTGTTCGATTTCGATAACCCTTGAATGTATTGGTTCGTTTCGGTAACCTCTAATGTATTGTTCGATTTCGGTAACCCTTGAATGTATTTGTTCGATTTCATAACCCTTGAATGTATTGTTCGATTTCGGTAACCCTTGAATGTATTGTTCGATTTCGGTAAACCTTGAATGTATTGTTGATTTCGGTAACCTTGAACGTGTGTCAATCTCCGGTAACCCTTGAATGTATGGTTCGATTCGTAACCCTTGATGTATTTTTATTTCGGTAACCCTGAATGTATTGTTCGATTTCGGTAACCCGAATGTATTGTTCGATTCGGTAACCCTTGAATGTATTGTTCGATTTCTCTTAACCCTTGAATGTATTGTTCGATTTCGGTAACCCTTGAATGTATTGTTCGATTTCGTAACCTTGAATGTTTTGTTCATCTCGGTAACCCTTGAATGTATGTTCGATTTCGGTAAACCTTGAACGTATGGTTCAATCTGGTAGCCCTTGAATGTAGGTTCGATTTCGGTAACCTTGAATGTAGGTGATTTCGTAACCTTGAATGTATTGTTTCGATTCGGTAACCCTTGAATGATAGTTTGATTTCGGTAACCCTCGAATGTATTGTTCGATTTGCGGTAACCCTTGAATGTATTGTTCGATTTCGGTAACCTTGATGTATTGTTCGATTCGGACCCCTGAATGTATTGTTTCGATTTCGGTAACCCTGAATGTATGTTTGATTACGGTACACCTTGAATGTATGTGTTCGATTTCGGTAACCCTTGAATGTATTGTTTCGATTTCGGTAACCCTTGAATTTATTGTTCGATTTCGGTAACCCTTGAATGTATTGTTGATTTCGGTAACCCTTGAATGTATTGTTCGTAACCCTCGAATGTATTGTTCGATTTCGGTAACCCTTGAATGTATTGTTCGATTTCGGTAACCCTTGAATGTATTGTTCGTTTTCGGTAACCCTTGAATGTATTGTTCGATTTCGGTAACCCTCGAATGTATTGTTCGTTTCGGAACCCTTGAATGTATTGTTCGATTTCGGTAACCCTCGAATGTATTGTTCGATTTCGGTAACCCTCAATGTATTGTTCGATTTCGGTAACCCTCGAATGTATTGTTCGATTTCGGTAACCTCGATGTATTGTTCGATTTCGTAACCCTCGAATGTTTGTTCGTCGTTTTCGGTAACTTGAATTATTGTTCGATTCGGTAACCCTTGAATGTATTGTTCGATTTCGTTACCCTTGAATGTATTGTTCGATTTCGGTAACCCTTGAATGTATTGTTCGATTTCGGTAACCCTTGAATGTATTGGTTCGTTTCGGTACCCTTGAATGTATTGTTCGATTTCGGTAACCCTTGAATGTATTGTTCGATTTCGGTAACCCTTGAATTATTGTTTCGTTTCGGTAACCCTTGAATGTATTGTTTTGATTTCGGTAACCCTTGAATGTATTGTTCGATTTCGGTAACCCTTGATGTATGTTTGATTACGGTAACCCTTGAATGTATTGTTTGATTTCGTTAACCCTTGAATTTATTGTTTGATTCTGTAACCCTCAAATATATTGTTTCTTTACTTTGAAAGTATCGTTCAGGACCCTTGAATTGGCCATAACCTTCAAATGTAGCTTGCGGAAACCCGACAATTGCCTGATCATGGGGAAAGTAACAGCCCAGGTTATTGATTATGTTACATGTTTGTAGGCCCTTCCTGGAGGGTCCAGCCCACAGCTTGTGTTATAGACTCCCGTACATTACAATGTTTCTGGATGACTATACCCATGCGTTGTCACATATAGAACCTTGTGTGTGCTGTGAGTTTTCTAATCCAGGTTATTGATTATGTTACATGTTTGTAGGCCCTTCCTGGAGGGTTCAGTTCACAGCTTGTGTTATAGACTCCCATACATTACAATGTTTCTAGATGACTATACCCATGTGTTGACTCATATTTAGAACCTTGTTAGTGCTGTGAGTGCTCTAATCCAAGGTATTGATTATGTTACATGTTTGTAGGCCCTTTCTGGAGGGTCCAGCCCATGGCTTGTGTTATAGACTCCCGTACATTAAAATGTATCTAGATGACTATATCCATGTGATGACTCATGGATAGAACCTTTGTCCTGTTCAAGGTTTGATTTATAATTCACTAATGAAATCATTACTCAGAAATACTAAAGCCATTTTAATTACTACTCCCTTTCATTCTATTTATTAGAATAGCCATTTACCGGAATTCACCTTCGTTTTCATCTCAGAGACACAAAATATCTCGACCTTTCTTGTACTTGAACTTTTGCCATATCCACTGTAAAGTAAAAGCAATAAGAATGTGAAAATCTTTATCTACTGTTTGTCATTTCCCAACCCCCAGACTCCAGGGTAATTGTTCTTTGTTTTGTGCTGGGATTGGAATGTTGTTTTGATACCATCATTAGTCAAACAGTACCAAGGAACTTGCATTTTTAGATTAACTATCTAAACATTATTTCCAAAGAGATGATTAGATGAAAGTCAATTACATGGATTAACTGTTAAAACAAAAAGGGATTTCCATGGAGGGTAGTTCATTTCAAAGCCCAACTGAGAAAATTATAATTTTTTTTTTTAAGAAGCTTAGAAATATTTTGAAAACATACAATTTGAGTGGAACTAACTTGTGGTTGTAGTACCAGCTGTCCTTACTGTCAGGGATATCGATAAACATTCCACCTGCCCTTTCTGATGGGGTACCGGTACTCATACCACCTGTTCTTTCTGTTGGGTTACTGGTAAACATACCACCTGTTCTTTCTGTTGGGGTACTAGTAAACATATCAACTGTCCTTTCTGTTGGGGTACTGGTAAACATATCAACTGCCCTTTCTGTTGGGGTACTGGTAAACATATCAACTGTCCTTTCTGTTGGGGTACTGGTAAACATACCATCTGTTTTCTGTTAGGGTACCGGTAAACATACCATCTGTTTTCTGTTAGGGTACCGGTAAACATACCATCTGCTCTTTCTGTTAGGATACCGGTAAACATACAAGCTGCTCTTTCTGTTGGGGTACTGGTAAACATACCACCTACCCTTTCTGTTGGGGTTCCGGTAAATATACTATCTGCTCTTTTTATTGGGGTACTGATAAACATACTTCAGGTCTTGCCCCAAGGAGCTTACAATCTAAGCACATAAACACTTACCACCTATCAAGTTGACCTTGCAGATGTGCCCAACGGTGGATTAGAACACTGCAGGGCGGTGTTGCTAACCACTGAGCCACCGTGCTGCCCCCATGGTGGCTCAGGGGTTAGCAACACCGCCCTGCAACGCCAAAGTCGTGAGTTCTAATCCACCATTGGGATTTTCCATTAGATGTCCGAACCTGCAAGGTTTTGTTCCACTGGTTGATTACCAAAGATTTTTACAACAAAATCATGTAGTGGACATTTTTGCTTGAAATTCTGTGACAAAAAATGTAGGAATTTTACCTCTAAATCTTGTTTTGTCACAAAATTTGGAGATTGACAAAATTTTGTAACAAGTTTTATCAGCTTGAAGGTGAAATTTTGTCATATTTCAAATTCAGTTTTTGGGGACATCATTTCTCCTATAATAGTTTTTTTTGCCAAATTTACAATTTTCAACGATTATTAAATCATCCAATTACATCAACTAAATAACCGGATTACGAAAACCTTCCAGTGTAACGTACAGTAGCCTGAAGGATTCGTCCACCTCTATTATCTGTATTTACAAGTGATTGCAAAGGGCTGTTTGCCTGGTCTCTTGTGTTTATCTCTATTGCACTTCTTATAAATCATGGTTTTCCTTTTATTTCCAGTCTGTGATCTTCCAAAGTAATAAATTGTCCTTCTTGGCCCAAACTTCAGAAAGCATTAGGAACCTAAAGTGAATTTCTCCTTTATATGAAACATCTGATTTTAGTAGGTCAGACTGTGTAAAGGTGCCCATACACCTATGAGATTTTACTAACCCGACCGAGCGCTCACGCGATGTTCTTCTCTGATCCTGCCGGAACCGCTTCTCCCGATCTTACATTCGACCGACATGCGATCGCAAAATGAATGGTATTTTGCGATCGCATGTCGGTCAAATACACGATCGGGAGAAGCGGTTCCGGCAGCAACATGAACATCGCGTGAGCGCTCTCGGTCGGGTAAGTAAAATCTCATAGATGCACAGCTATTGGAATGTTTCTCACCATCAGGAAGATTCAATATCCTGCGCTAACAGGAAAATAAGTGCTAAGCTCACGCTAACCGATGATCAGGTCAATTATGCGATGGTTTTTGCGCTAGTTTTCAGTTGTGTCTTGGAAGCCCAGCAAAAATTGGGGCTAGCGAAAATTATTGCATTGTCTTGTAGGTGCTCTGTGCTCCAATCCATTTTTGGATTGTGTGCACGACTTTTTGTCCAATAACAAAGATGTGTAAAGAATCGCAGAGCACATAGCATATCACGCGAAATGCGTGGGACCCAACCCTTACTGTAGTTTGCATGGATAAGTCTCCATTACACGGAGTGACCTGATGCATTTTATCGTGACATGAAACGCAACAGTTCACTCCATGTGATACACTTGTTCTGCCTGTAGCACAATAAAAGCTACATTTTACATTTACCTGAATGTGGATTCCGAGTGGTAGTAGAGCCTCCTATCAACCAAGCTTTGTGATTGATTGGAGAAAGTGTCTGGGGCTCCCCATGACGCACCCTCCCACCGGATATCTTGTGGCCGTTGGTAAACCCCAGGTCTGGGCATCTTCTGTTTGTTTGTTGTTTGTACTCTTGTTAACATGGACACGAGGAATAAACACAATAAGAAATATAAATAAAACCAAACTGGGATAGCACAGAGAGTACAGAATCCTGCATCCGGTGACATTATTTACTGTACATTCCATTGATTAGCATCTCTCTGGTCCTCAGAAGTCTTTCTGACTGAATATTTCATGGAATGTTGTTCTGCGTTTCCCTTTCATGGTAGAACAACACGGCCATGAATATTTTCTACCTTCCTCCTGCCCTTGTTAACGTTGTTTGTGTTGACTGAGCAATGGGAAGATGTTGATGCTGTAACTGTTGATGTTCTTTGTGTCTCCCCAGAAGGAGGAACCTGCGAGGTCATCGCCGCTCACAGGTGCTGCAATAAGAATCGAATCGAGGAACGTTCACAAACTGTCAAATGTTCCTGTCTCCCTGGCAAAGTAGCTGGAACGACACGGAACAGGCCCTCCTGTGTTGATGGCAGTATTTCACTGGGGATCCTGCTGAATTGTAAAGGCCAGTTCCATGAAAATCATGCACTCTGTTTATTATTATATTGAGCACACTTTATTAATATATCGCACTCTAGGGATTATAGTAGTATTATGTTATTGCATGATGGGGGATTCTCTGGTCAATTGCATCTCCTTAGGAATTAGTAGTGATGGACGAACTTCAACTAACTAACTTCGAACTAGTTCGGGTTTTCTGAGCCCACAACTTAATATCGATAATTACTGAAAAAGTCCATAATCTCGGTAACCCACGAATGTAGCCTTTGATTTCGTTTTAAACCAACCTTGAATGTATAGTTCGATTTCGGTAACCCTCGAATGTATTGTTCGATTTCGATAACCCTTGAATGTATTGTTCGATTTCGGTAACCCTCGAATGTATTGTTCGATTTCGGTAACCCTTGAATGTATTGTTCGATTTCGATAACCCTTGAATGTATTGTTCGATTTCGGTAACCCTTGAATGTATTGTTCGATTTCGGTAAACCGTTGAATGTATTGTTAGATTTCGGTAACCCTTGAACGTATTGTTCAATCTCGGTAACCCTTGAATGTATGGTTCGATTTCGGTAACCCTTGAATGTATTTTTTGATTTCGGTAACCCCTGAATGTATTGTTCGATTTCGGTAACCCCTGAATGTATTGTTCGATTTCGGTAACCCTTGAATGTATTGTTCGATTTCGGTAACCCTTGAATGTATTGTTCGATTTCGGTAACCCTTGAATGTATTGTTCGATTTCGGTAAACCTTGAATGTATTGTTCAATCTCGGTAACCCTTGAATGTATGGTTCGATTTCGGTAACCCTTGAACGTATGGTTCAATCTAGGTAGCCCTTGAATGTATGGTTCGATTTCGGTAACCCTTGAATGTATGGTTTGATTTCGGTAACCCTTGAATGTATTGTTCGATTTCGGTAACCCTTGAATGTATAGTTCGATTTCGGTAACCCTCGAATGTATGTTTCATTTCGTAACCTTGAATGTATTGTTCGATTTCGTAACCCTGAATGTATTGTTCGATTTCGGTAACCCTGAATGTTATTGTTCGATTTCGGTAACCCTTGAATGATTGTTTTGATCGGTAACCCTGAATGTATTGTTCGATTTCGGTACCCCTTGAATGTATTGTTCGATTTCGGTAACCCTTGAATGTATTGTTTCGATTTCGGTAGATTGTTCGGTAACCCTTGAATGTATTGTTAGATTTCGGTAACCCTTGAATGTATTGTTCGGTAACCCTCGAATGTATTGTTCGATTTCGGTAACCCTTGAATGTATTGTTCGATTTCGGTAACCCTTGAATGTATTGTTCGATTTCGGTAACCCTTGAATGTATTGTTCGATTTCGGTAACCCTCGAATGTATTGTTCGATTTCGGTAACCCTTGAATGTATTGTTCGATTTCGGTAACCCTCGAATGTATTGTTCGATTTCGGTAACCCTCGAATGTTGTTCGATGTCGGTAACCCTCGAATGTATTGTTCGATTCGGTAACCCTCGAATGTATTGTTCGATTTCGGTAACCCTCGAATGTATGTTCGATTTTCGGTAACCCTTGAATGTATTGTTCGATTTCGGTAACCCTTGAATGTATTGTTCGATTTCGGTAACCCTTGAATGTATTGTTCGATTTCGGTAACCCTTGAATGTATTGTTTGATTTCGGTAACCCTTGAATGTATTGTTCGATTTCGGTAACCCTTGAATGTATTGTTTGATTACGGTAACCCTTGAATGTATTGTTTGATTTCGGTAACCCTTGAATGTATTGTTTGATTTCGGTAACCCTCAAATATATTGTTCTTTTACCTTTGAAAGTATCGTTCAGTGACCCTTGAATTGGCCATAACCTTCAAATGTAGCTTGCGGAAACCCGACAATTGCCTGATCATGGGGAAAGTAACAGGGTTATGTACGGAGAGACGTTATCAGCTTTATCCATCTTAAAGTCATGTTTACTCATGTACCAAGGGTTATTGTGACGGTTGCGACGGTACGCAAAAACTATTGAGCAACTGCTGCAAGCTATGTACCGAGATGATAACGGCTCTTTAAGACAAAAACTTTAACGCCAGCAGATAACTGGAGTTTAAGTTTGGGAATGGGTAAACCCCATTCATTATGCATTGAGAGTCGGTATCGGCTCAGTGCATTGCCTTGTGGAGGCGCTAGAGAGCGATAACGGCTCTCAGTACATTAGTGTTTAAACAAAATATATAAAGATGGGATAGTATACATCCATTACAAAGTGCAACTAGTGACCAATTTAATATAGTACACATACAAAATAGAAGCTAGTGCACACTCCATTCAATTTCTTACATGTTTATTCCCTCTATGATGCTGCTTTAAAAGCCTGCCATTCTCTCTGGATAAATAAAAGCAATTAGTTCAATAACTTGGCTAAATTATTTTAAGCCCAGCCACCACTTCAAGGTTTGTTTTTTCAGCTGGGTCCTAATCAGTACTTACCTTTTATGAGCTGAAAGTCCTTGCTGGACTGGGGCTAGCTTCCTTTGGACTAACTCTCCCTGATCACATGACCTTAACTTGGGTGGAGTACACAATCCCAGAGGCTTGGTCAAACCCCCATAGTAACACACAAAATATATAAAGATGGGATAGTATACATCCATTATAAAGTGCAACTAGTGACCAATTCAATATAGTACACATACAAAATAGAAGCTAGAGCACACTCCATTCAATTGCTTACATTTTATTTATTACAGTTTATTGCTTTAAAAGCCTGCCATTCTCTCTGGATAAATAAAAGCAATTAGTTCAATAACTTGGCTAAATTATTAAGCTAGCCCCAGTGCAGCAAGGACTTTCAGCTCATAAAAGGCAAGTACAAATAGAGTAGGACCCAGCTTGAAAAGGAAACCTTGAAGTGGGGGGCTTAAAATAATTTGGCGTTTTTGAAGGTTCGAACTTCGGAAAAAGTACGAAAGTTCCAAAACGGATCCCTTAAAGTCAATGGGGAGTGATAGTTCGAAAATTTCAGATGATTTACAGATAAACTAACAATGGTAACTTACTGTAAATGGCTGTGGCACCTGGGAAATGGTCTGGGGAACATGTCACTATTATCAAAACCTGTTTAAACACTTCTTAAACATGATCGGGCAATTGTCAGGTTTGTGCAAGCTGCATTCGAGGGTTACTGCCAATTCGAGGGTTACCGAACGATACATTCTAGGGTTAGCGGAGATGATCCGTACATTCAAGGGTTACTGAACGATACATTCTAGGGTTAGCGGAGATGATCCGTACATTCGAGGGTTACCGAACGATACATTCTAGGGTTAGGGGAGATGATCTGTACATTCGAGGGTTATGAACGATACATTTCAGGTTAGCGAGATGATCTACATTCAGGGTTACCGAACGTACTCTGGGGTTAGCGAGATGATCCGTACATTCGAGGTTACCGAACGATACATTCTAGGGTTAGTGGAGATGATCATACTTCGAGGGTTACCGAACATACATTCTAGGGTTTAGGGGAGATGATCTGGTCATTCGGGGTTACGAACGATACATTCTAGGGTAGCGGAGATGATCCGTCCATTCAAGGGTTACCCACGATACATTCTAGGGTTAGGGGAGATGATCTGTACATTCGAGTTACCGAACGATACATACTAGGGTTAGCGGAGATGATCCGTACTTCGAGGTTACGAACATACATTCTAGGGTTAGCGGAGATGATCCGTACATTCGAGGTTACCGAACGATACATACTAGGGTTAGTGGAGATGATCCGTACATTCGAGGGTTACCGAACGATACATTCTAGGGTTAGCGGAGATGATCCATACATTCGAGGGTTACCGAACGATACATTCTAGGGTTTTTGAAGGTTCGAACTTCGGAAAAAGTACGAAAGTTCCAAAACGGACCCCTTAAAGTCAATGGGGAGTGATAGTTCGAAAATTTCAGATGATTTACAGATAAACTAACAATGGTAACTTACTGTAATGGCTGTGGCACCTGGGAAATGGTCTGGGGAACATGTCACTCACTTTATAAAACCTGTTTAAACACTTCTAAACATGATCGAGCGGCATTGTCAGGTTTGTGCAAGCTGCATTCCAGGGTTACTGCCAATTCGAGGGTTACTGAACGATACATTCTAGGGTTAGCGAGATGATCCGTACATCAGGGTTTACCGAACGATACATTCTAGGGTTAGCGAGATGATCCATACATTCGAGGGTTACCGAACGATAGCATTCTATGGGTAGCGGAGATGATCCGTACATTCGAGGGTTACCCGAACGATACATTATAGGGTTCGCGAAGATGATCCGTACATTCGCGGGTTACCGAACGATCCATTCTAGGGTTAGCGGAGATGATCTGTACATTCGAGGGTTACCGAACATACATTCTAGGGTTAGCGGAGATGATCTGTACATTCGAGGGTTACCGAACAATACATTCTAGGGTTAGCGGAGATGATCCATACATTCGAGGGTTACCGAACAATACATTCTAGGGTTAGCGGAGATGATCTGTACATTCGAGGGTTACCGAACGATACATACTAGGGTTAGCGGAGATGATCCGTACATTCGAGGGTTACCGAACGATACATTCTAGGGTTAGCGGAGATGATCCATACATTCGAGGGTTACCGAACGATACATTCTAGGGTTAGCGGAGATGATCCGTACATTCGAGGGTTACCGAACGATACATACTAGGGTTAGCGGAGATGATCCGTACATTCGAGGGTTACCGAACGATACATTCTAGGGTTAGCGGAGATGATCCATACATTCGAGGGTTACCGAACGATACATTCTAGGGTTAGCGGAGATGATCTGTACATTCGAGGGTTACCGAATGATACATTCTAGGGTTAGCGAACAGCCCGTAAATTCGATAATTACGGGTTCGAGTTCGGTTTTCTGTCCATCAACTATGGGAGTTGAATCGAATCTTAATTTCCACCACTAATTTACCAGTCAAAAGCCCCAAATGCTAAGATAACAACATTTTTATTTTACAAAATATTTTAAAAAGCCTTTTAAAAAAATACCATTTTCTGTAATTGAGAATACGTTTTGAATATTTCATGTTTTAATGTTGATGTATGTTGAAGTCTGCAGAGGTCATCGGAATTCTGGGAAACGTATTTTCAAATTGGCGTTACTTTCGATCATGAAATTTTACATCAATACTTTCACTGCCTGCAGTCATCGTACATAATTATATTATACATTCGCTATAGAGCTTCAGTGAAATGAACTGTTCTTATATCCTTTCTGAACCTTTACAAAAATATTCTCAAGGTAACAAATGGTATATATCCAGCTATCTGTACCAATCAATCTCTCGCTAAATAAAGTTACAAGGTGAAAAGCAAATTCAGTTCATACGCCAAGGATTGATTCCTCTAAAGTGTGCAAACCAATAGTGAAAAGGTTTAATTAAAGGATAATTATTTAAATATTCTCACTGTAGGAAGGCCATATGGACATTCTAGTCTAGAGATAGACACAAAACCGAATTCGAACCCGAGTTTGAGATGAACTTTATGAGTTCCGATTAACTCAAACTATTCGAACTAGTTCGTTTTTTCCGGACTCGCGTCTGTATTAATTATCGAATTTACAGACCGTTCGCTAACCCTAGAATGTATGGTTCGCTAACCCTTAAAAGTATTGTTCGTTTTCGATAACCCACGAATGTACGGATCGTTTTCGATAACTAGAATGTATAGTTTGCTAACCCTCTAATGTAGCCTTTCGATTTTCGGTAAACCTTGCATGTATCGTTCGTTTTCGGTAACCCTTGAATGTATGAATCGTTTTCGCTAACCCTAGAATGTGTCTTTCCTTTTCGATAATCTTCAAAAGTATCGTTCGTTTTCGGTAACCCTAGAATTTATGGTTCTATTTCCGCTAACCCTCGAAAGTATTGTTTGGTAGCCCTCGAATTGGCAGTAACCCTGGAATGTAGCTTTTGCAAAACCCGACAATTGCCCGCTCCTGTTTAAGAAGTGTTTTAACAAGTTTTGGTGACAGTGACATGTTCCCCAGACCATTTCCCAGGTGTCACAGCCATTTACAGTAAGTTACCATTGATAGTTTAGCTGTAAATCACTCCCCATTGACTTTAATGGGTCCGAATTTGAACTTTCGAACATTTACTGGAACTTTATGAAGTTCGGCCATCTCTATTCTAGTTCTGTGTAACACAGACAGATTGAAGGAAAAGTTCTTATTTTCTGTTTTATAGGCTAGAAAATGTTGTTTAAATTAATGTATTACTTAATTTTGTATAAAATTACTAATCAGAAATGTGATTATGTGAATTCCAGCCGGTTACTGTTAACTCCTCCTCCTTCAAACACCAATGGCCCAGACAGGCTCAGTGTGCGTGTGTAAGTTACTTCGTATGTCCAGTGTTTAGGGAAAGCCTTGCTGTTGTGATCTTATTTATTTAACATAGGTATGTTTTTGGTTACGAGTCCTTAGAAAGGAATTGTTGATTTATACTGCAGTATCTTCATTAAAGAGAAAAACGCTTTAGCCTCAACTTTAAATTCTCATAATGACCTCCTAACTCCCTTACTTCTGGTTATCAGACCTTATGGGTCTGTCCCTGGGATTCTCTGCCTTACCAGTCCCTTTAATCCACCTTGACACCGGCCTTTACCTGAATACTATTGTGGTTATCCCATTGCAAGAACTAGTGTGAACATAGAAATTGTAGGTAAATGTCCACAAACAGGAATGAATGTGATATCCCTAGAGCAAAGGATGGCCAAATAGTGGTGCTCCAGATGTTTAGAGACTGCATCTCCCAGAATTCCTTGGCTGCTATCTGCGTTTTCAAACAGTTCTTCCTGATGGAACAGGTGATGAAGTGAAAAAGATGGTGCTAACGGTAGGTATTCATTTCAGTAGGGGGGTAAACATGTCCTTAAAATTAGAAACTGGCTGTACAAAAATATAAAAACAAATCACATCAGATCCAAGTTGAAATGAATTTCTCTGTATCTGTCCATATATACATCCTACCTGACAGACCCTGATGACATGTAAGGCTAACTCTGGTGGGCTCCAGCAAGGACTATAGGGGCCAGTAGGGTTTTGTAGTAATGTTGGGGCTTAAAAAAACAGTGGTGCCCATATTCAGCTCTCTCTGTGGCCCAGGGGACCTGTGGATGGGTGGGGCTATTGGCAGTGCCTGGGTGAGCCAGTATGGGGTATGGGCAGTTCAGGGAAGGGTCTTTGCAGTTCGGGGGCAGGTTGGCCCCTCCCTGCACTAAACTTTGATTCTCAAGCAGAGGAATGGTGGGTTTGTCTGCGATTGTATATTCCAATATCCAACAGATTCTGTTACAATAATAAAAAATGTAAACAAGCCGAACAGAATTCTAAATACAGCGAAAGCCCCAAATGATACTGTCTGCAAAATGTTGAAGGTTAATTTCACGAACTTTCCCTTTAAATGAGAAATGTTAATTTTCTCATCCATTCTCAGAACGCAACATGAAGCGTGTTCTTAAAAACGAAGTTAAGCGCCTCCATGTCAGAAAATCAATTCCATTATATTTATCTCTCCTGGTCTTTCAGTTGCATAAAATAAAACCCTTAAAAGTATTTCCAATCAATTTTAATTTCTTAGGTAAGAAAAAGGAATGATTAAAATCAAGGAGCCGGATTATTATTCTGTTCACTGGTAGAGGTGGGTAAAACTTCTAAAATCTGTTCCGCCTGCAGATTCGTGGATTTTCGAAAACTGTTAAAATTTGAAAATCTGCAGGCAAACCCATTAAAGTCAATGAGAGAAAAAAATCAGATCTGCCTAAATATAAGATAAAATAGCAATGGTAACTTTGCTATGGGAATTCAGCTGTTCGAGGATTAGCGCATGTTTCTTTGCTGTTCTTCCTGCAGGGACGTGATACCCGGATTTTTTCCCGGTCCCAGAGCCATTTTACAGTAAATTACTGTATCATTTATACAAAATTTTCGAAAAACTTGAAAATTGGAATTTTCAAAATTTCTCAATTTTTTTAAAATTCTCGAACGCGGTTTGTAAAAATCTGAAAGTGGAATTCCGGAAAATCTGCGAGACCCGCGGATCTTGGAGATCTGCTGCGGAACCAGGTTTGGATTCACGATCTGGCCATCTCTTTCCAGATTCCCTGGTTATAGCGTTATACTGTAATTTTACACAATTGGGACAAGTTTTAACTTGTGTAAGTGGACACGACAGTACACACGATCGATCATGCGGCCCCATAGGGAACAGCACGATCGGCCATGATTTACCAACAGACCTGATTGCCCGTTCATCCGATTCCCGCCCCACTCCATCAGATATTTTCGTCCGACCAATCCACGTCATTATTGGTCGGTTGGCCGGAAATATCTGCCTTTCCTTACACGTCCCAAAGACGTAATCAGGATTTATATTGAGTGATGAATACGGGTTTCTAAACAAACCTGATTCCCGTTCGGAAACAGTGGATCCAACCGATTTTTCTAAATTTGCAAAACTTTCATTGAAACCTCGAATATCAGAACTTTTCACAAATTCCATTTGAAATCATAAGTTTCAATGGAAAATTCCAAAAATTCAGATTCCATCGGATTTTTGGAAATTAGTTCAGCAGAACGGCTATCAAAAGGTAACTTGCCAATTTCGTTCATCTCTATTTATATCCAAAGCCATTGTGAACCATTCACCAACTGACATCTGATTACCCCATTTATAAATCCTTGTAAACCTCTGGTGGTCAATAGTGTGTTTGTAGCCATGACCCTTAAAGGCCCAAGTAGACAAAAGGAAAATTAAAGTATTTTAAAGGGACGCTAAATTCGATTTATTTTTGAAGGACTGTACATGAAATCTGTATCTATTATTCACAGGGAGGTGAGAACGCTTATTCCTTCCTCCCTGTAAATAATAGAAAGCCCGGAGAAACAGGAACAGCGAGCCTGTCAGCTGAGAAGGAGCCGCGAGTGGAAAGACAGTAAGGTAAGTCTTGCACTGTTCCGCAGGCATTCTATTACTGTAATATATTGTACTATAATTAGATTTGGTATTGGATCGCATGCGCCGAAGATAGGTGCTCAGTCTGGACAGCCCCTGACAGTGTCCCTTTAAAGAAGGAACTTTCATTTCTTCAGCAATTGACCTTATTCGTTACAAGGTTATCTTAGTAAAGGGCATGTTTCATATTGTACGATGATGAAAGGATGAAAAACACTTAATGTCTATTGCCCCCTTAAGGCAATGCACTGAGCTGATAGCGGCTCTCTGTGCATAGCAAATGGGGTTAACCCAAATAGCTGGTGTTAAAGATTCCGCCCTAAAGAGACGCTATCAACCCAGTACAACTGCCTTTATTTGGGTCTAAAATCCCGGTTACCCTTGCTACATTGGTTAGAATGATTTTAAGACACAAGTAGTCATCTCTCCGTACATAGCCCAGTTAGTTTCATAATATAAGGGACAATACACTACCTACAGTGTAAATAAGGATATTACGTCCCCGAGGAGTTTCATGACCATATAGAGGCACGAGGTTGCAGTGTAATCTGTATATTACTAGAGGCACGAGGTTGCAGTGTAATCTGTATATTACGCTGTAGGTAGCATATTATTTCTAATAATACATAAGGCCAGCCAAAAAAACCCCCACCACATTCACACTCTTGGATTCCTATATAAATGACTGATACCCCCCACCACATTCACACTCTTGGATTCCTATATAAATGACTGATACAGGGAGGGGGAGAGACAGGAGGAGGGGCAGTAGAATACAGTGACATCACTGAGTGACTGTAATAAGGATTCTCATTACGGCACCTCCCCATTTTAAATCCAGAGCATTCTACAGCCAAGTGCTGTGGATACATTCAATGTCCGAAACCAGCGGGTACAGTTCCGAGGTTTTTGTTTGAAAAAAATTACAAAATTGGATATTCCAAAAACGCACCCATAGAATTTAATGGGAGAGAAAAATCTGAAGGTTCCAATTAAATTTAAGGTATAAATAGCAGTAGCAAATTAGTGAAAAATGAGTCAGGGACCTGGGAATTTGTATGTACATATAACTAAAACTTGTAAAAAAAAAAAAAAGTTCTGCATAACATTTTCGATCATTTTTGAATATTTGATGTTGAGAACTCGCGTATTCACTATTTCTCCCATATTCAGAATTGAGGGTTCCCGTATTCAGAATTGAGGATTCATGTAGTGGATACTTATCAAAATCAGCCTGTTTATTTGAACATTTTAGAATGTTTGATTTAGAAAATTCTGTAATGATCAAAAATACAGGAAAAGTTCCACAGTACGAAGATCCAAGTGTTCGGAATTTTAAAATTTCCAAGACTATATAGGGACTTCATCCCTATATTTTTGCCTTTGTTACTCTTTAAAGGGACACTATACTGAAAAAATGACTTTGCCTCATCTTAAAGGGTATGTCCACCCTTAAACATTGATTTTTAATATACTGCTCCCCCATGTCCCCCAGCCCCACCGCATAAATATTTTTTTCAGACAAGCCCCCCAAACTCTACTTACTCCCTCGTTCTCCGCCGCACTGACCGGCCCTCTGCTTGTCGAGAATGCAAGCAGAGGGGCGGGACGGCAGTCGCGTCTGTGATCTGTCACGGACGCGCTGCCGGGTCATTCAGTGCAGCGGAGGAAAAGCGGAGAGGTAAGTAAGAGTTTGGGGAGCTTTTTGAAAAAAAAAAAATATGCGGTTGGGGATGGGGGACATGGGGGCAGCAGCATATAAGGGGGTTTTGCGCATAGGGGGAGGAGATGTAAGAACGGGAGGGAGAGGGAGGGGGAGGGAGGGGGGAGAAGGGCTGCAGTGGCATGGCAAAATTCTACCGGAGGCTAGATAGCAGGCAGAGCCCTGCTATCCTCCTGGTGGTTAGTTTTGAGACTTTGGGGGGGGGGGGTTTACAGGAGAAGCCTATGGAGCTGGGATGTGAGGTAAGGATTAAACTACACTACATGGTGGGGCCCGTAGTTGGGGGGATTAAGTTTTGGGGGTGGACATGCCCTTTAATCTATAATTGAATACCTGTAAGTAACACTCTGATTTGTGTGTGTTGCTGCATGCCGTCAATCCAGCACACATTTTTGTTTAGGAGCAGTATCCCCCTCCCTCCCTCTTTTAACCACCCCCCCCATCCGACTGACTTTTCCCCCATAAACCAAACGTCAAGCCTGCACACAGCACACAGCATTCCAACTGTCAAAACTCTGTCACCATTCGCTACAGTAAAACTACTCACAGAAGAATAGTTTTTGAGAGCAGGGAACTTGATTGACAGGTGAATATAAGAAGTTTTAGATGGATATCTAAAGAAATAGGGGGCAGATCAACAAAAAAATGATACAGTGGGGGTTGGGAAGAATTATAGATTCCAGTTATGGTCCAATTTAAAATAACTATTTTAGGTGTAGATGCCCTTTAAACCATTTTTTCTCCTTTTATCTTAGTGGAAAACTGATTTTCTAATGGAAATCTATTGGCTGTGATTTATGCACACAATATCCACAGGACTCCGTAGATGTTCACGGCTCTATTCCAGCTCTTTACCTCCATTTGCAAATTGTGCTTTGTCCCGTGTTAAGGGTCATTAAGCCATCAAAGTATGTGACATGTAATTGCTAAGTTCTGTCAGAGCCGCCTGACACAAAGGTGATCGATGTAAAGACGTGAAAGCAGTTTAATGGCAGAATGTAGAAAGAAAGGTAGTAGAGCAATTCACTCTAATACTCCATATATATATTAATACATCAGATTGGGATTACGAGAGCGTATTAAAGGGATATAGGGGAAACCATGATCATTAGTACTGGAAGTTAATCGCACCACAAACTCTCAATCTCCCCAAAGGGCTCAGAAAACATTAAAGCCACAGGTGCATGAAGTCTTGTTTTAGCACCTGGTTTCTTTACAGTAGATTTGTAGATTAATACTGCTTTAGTACAATAGGTGGGTGTCTCCATAAAATGCAATACCGTAGTTTCTTGGCGAGATGCTACATGCACAGACTTGCTCCGTGATTGCCAAACCCAATTTAAGTTAGGGTTATATCAGTTTGGGTGATGTCCATGTCCAGTCAATCTGAGAATTGAACCTTTATTGTGGAGTATTGGTGCAGCTTATGGACAGTGAAGGCAAAGATCTGGGGTGATGGAATACTGCTTAATCTTCAGGAAAGTCAGCCATGAGCCTAAAGAAAATGCTTTGTTCCCAACTTAATCCCCACACTTTCAGGGAGATTCAATAAAAGTTCTTATCGTTTAAAATGGTGCTAATTTTGCCCCAACCAATCAGATCTTATTTAACATTTGAAAGCTAACATCTGATTGGTTGGGGCAAAATTAGCACCATTTTAAACGATAAGAACTTTTATTGAATAACCCTGTTGATTTCCTAATAATGCAAATCGATCACAGAACATTCAGAAATAGCAATAAAAGGGCTGATATATGTATCTAAGCAGAACTTCTCCCAAACCCCTCAACTGCAATACTCCAATCTCGTACTTTAACTTCTTACCTTGTAAAGGACAATTATACTCTGCTCCACCCATTAATAGCAGACAAGGGGAGGACTAGAGATGGAACCATCCAGCAAGCAGTAGAGAGATGCACACTACATATCATGCTAAATGCATTTATTAGTGAATCACACACGTTTCGGGGATCACCTTGTCCCCTTCATCAGATCCTGACCTCCCCCGAAACGTTGTGTGTGATTCACTTATTAATGCATTAAGCATCGATATGTAGTGTGCATCTCTGTACTGCTACTGCTTCTATAACTATGGTCCATGGGTAGAGGACTCGGGAGAGTTGCACCTACCAACTTTTGGCAAGTTGCTGTTTGGTATACCTAGGCCCCTACAATTTGTCTGAGGAATAGAGATTGCCAAAACTCGGATGTTTCATTGCGTTTTTAGGGTTTACAGAACTCGGGAAAAACCTGAAGATCCAAAAATCCGAAAACTTACTTTCGAGGGTTCGGAACGTATTTTTGAGGATTACCGAATGTTCATTAACCCTTAAAAATACGATTGGAAACTACTTTTCGAGTTTCTGATTGTTTTTCCGAGGGTAAAATAACCTCGTACATTCGGTAACCCTTGAAAATACGTTCCAAATTCGGATTTTGGAACTGAGGGATTCCGTGTCGGATCCATCACTTGTGAGCACCAAAACCAAGTCCTCAAACCTGTGTATATAAGAAATAAGCTGTAATACTTACATGAAGTTTCCCAGAAACATGATATCACCAATGGGAATGGGGGTTGGCATGTCCACCCCCAAAACTAACAAATTTAACCCCAAATTGGCCCCACTCTGTAGTTTAATAAAATCCTTACCTTACATTTTTGCTCCAAATGGTTCTCCTGCTGTGCCCCTCCAAAGTCCAGGAAACTGCAGTGTAGGATCTGTCCTGCTCCTGCGTCTGCCTCAACCTCGACAAGGTTTGAGGCATGCGCAGGAGAGTCCTCCCCCCCTCCCTCTCCCTCCCGTTTTGCTGTCCCTCCCCCTAGCTCTAAACCCCTTGGTCATAATGTAGGTATAGGTCCCCCAGCCCCAACCGCTATAATAGAATTTAGAGAGAGTCCCCCGATAGTTACTTACCTTACCACTCTCCCCCGGCATCCTGAGCAGCCGGCAGCCGTGGCCGTGATTGGCTGCCTCTCAGCCAATCAGTGACGCGGCTGCTGGTCCCACCCCCTGCTTGCAGTTCCGTGAGAGTGCGGAAGGTAAGTAAAAATCATAAAAGTAAAAATTTATTATGGCGGTTAGGGTGGGGGGACCAATAGCTACATTATATAAAAAGTATAAAAAGGGGTGGACATGCCCTTTAAAGAAAAATTTATCTCACATAGTCAATCACCTGATATGTGAATCATCAATCACGTGATATGTGAATCCTCAATCACGTGATATGTGAATCATCAATCACGTGATATGTGAATCCTCAATCACGTGATATGTGAATCATCAATCACGTGATATCTGATTTATTAGTTCCATAAAGTTCAATGATCCAATCGTTGGGAAGTAGAAGTCAACATGTATAATTTATTTTAATTTTCCCCCCCTAAAGCTTAGATTTGAATCCCGTGTTTGCTGGCGTTGGTATGTAAGGACCATAGTTCTTTGTTATCTAGATTATTAAATGAAGTTTTTCTTTGTCATGAGCAACCACAGGTCAGCTCACTGAGCCAACGCAGGCAGCAGGGATTAGATATCGCCTAGAATATCATTGCCCTAAAGAATATTTGCCTTTCTGAGCTGATTTAAAAGTCTTGTCCTACTTTTTCCCTTCTGTGGTTATCTATCTTCTCAAGACAGAGAAGCAGGAGTGTATATAGTGTGTGAAATAGATTGTTATCCAGCAGGTTTTATTGATCAGGTCAGGTAGTAAATTAACAGCAGTGGAATGCCATTAAATTTTAAACGTAATTGCCTTCTTCTCTTAATTTCTATTGAATACAATCGATAGGTGTCAAAGGAAAGTTAAAGAACTGTTTTCTCACTAGGAGATAGCGAATACCTTTATATCTTATTGCCAGAGAGACACAGACTCTTGGCAGTAGTTCCGTCTCTGACATGTAAATAGAGGTGAATAAGACAAAACAGAGGGGAGATATACCCTGTGCACAGCAAAAAGGCTTTCAAAACAAGAGATAGCAATAAATGTTTTAGCTTTGTAAAAGGGCATTCCAAAATATGGTAACTTGTCCGTTATCTGCCCACAACCCCAACTGCTATTTTTACCAGTTTATTACATGTATAACCAGATATCTAATGATAAGTTCCATTCTTTTTTGGCAAAGATATCTGCCTCCTACTTCTGCTCAATGAGCTTTTAATAAGCTTGAGCATGTGCAGCAGGGGGAAAAGCAGTCAATCATTGTCTGTGATGTCACTGCCTTGATTGACTGCATGGAGGGAGGGGCCATCTTACTCTGCCAGAATAGAGTCAATTATTATTCTTCAGTATCTGGGTACGAATGCATGTAATAAACTGGTAAAATAGCAGTTAAGGTTGCAGGCAGATACCAGATTTTTGTTGTTAGGGTGGACATGCCCTTTAACCCATTTTTTTTTTAAATCCACATGATGAGAGTAACTTGCCTTGTTTCTGAAATGTAAGGTTTCCTCAAAAAATAGTTTTTACAAATGCCTTTAAGTTCAAGTCCACCCTCCCAACCCCCTTATACTTAACTTTGTTCTGCGGTCTCTGAAGCACATGATTTTTCCTGATCTCTGCCAGCATGGGCCTCTTGTTCTTGCCTCCTCAAAGAGCTCTTTAAGAATTTAGAACCCTGACTGTTGGCTGCTACTAGGAAGGAGGACCCCAGCACAGGAAGAGGACCAGCAGAGACGAGAAAGGAATAACTGGCTTCAGGGACAGCAGATACAAAGGTATGTAAGTATCACGGTATGGAGGGGTCCTTAACATGAGTAGAGATGTAATGTGGGTTGAATAGAACCCAGTTTCGAATTGAATCTGAGGGTTTTGAAGTCCTGACGAAACTTTCGGAACTCCCGGATTTCACGGACCCCGAAGATTTTTAGAATTTTCGATTTTTATCGAACATCTAAAGTAGACGATTATCGAAAATTGAATCCTCTAAAGTAACGATCGATTTCAGAAACCCTCGAATTTGTAATATCGTTAACCCTCGGAGTAATGACCGATTTCAGTAGCTCACGAAAATGGAATGCAGAAGCTCGAAAACAGCGCGATCGTGAAAAAAAAATAGAAAATTCGAAAACGGAATGAAACCAACTGTTTCGAACATCTCTAAACATGAGTATCAGTGAGCGTGGTAGACATGCCCTTTAACTTTTATGTGCCTTCTGTCCTAAGTAATAAATATACAGGGTTATAATATAAAAGTTCTTCGTTTAAAATGGTGCTAATTTTGCCCCAACCAATCAGATGTTAGCTTTCAAATGTTAAATAAGATCTGATTGGTTGGGGCAAAATTACCACCATTTGTATTGAATCTCCCTGATGGTATTGTATAAGAATGCACCAGAGAAAGTGCAGGTGCTGGTTGGCTGCCGCAGATTTAATGTGTTTTCTGATTTGAAACTGGAATTTGCCTTCATCTTCCATGAATAGAAATAGCGAATATAACAATGTGTGTGTTTATGGGCTTTTAACAGAATATGTTTTACCATTGTCAAAAATATCAATGAGTCATAACAAGATGATTCACAAATGGAAATGTTATTGTTTACATGCCAACAAAATAGAAGCCCATTCAATTCAAAAGGCATATATGTTATAGTGCCAGTAGGTTACTGCTTTAAAAAGCCTGTCATTAACTATGGATAAATGAAAGCAATTAGTTTAATGAATTGGCCACACTATATTAAGGCACCACACCAAGGGCAATTAAGGATCCCATACACATGTGATTACCATTGCATGATGGTAGATCCTCTGTGTACACCTGCATTAAACCTGTTCCTGACCAATCCCTATACACAGTGCTCAAATACACGGGTCCTAACATACAGGCAACCTTAACTATAGTCGAGGGAGCTTATCTGGAATGATGGAAATTTTTCTTAGGGAACGATTAAAAGCAATGGCACTTTCTAGGTCATTTTCAGCCCCCAGACCTTGCAGGATGGGATTTGTTAGGTATCACCGATGTGCATGGCCACCTTTTACCAAAAAGTAAAAGAAAAATCATTTTTGGTAAACAATCATAAACATAGTACAGTTAAGAACAAATGCATTCAGGGACCTCCATATAACAGCAAGGTATCAGGGACCTCCTGATTGCAAGGGATCAATGGGCCTCCATATAACAGCAAGGTATCAGGGACCTCCTGATTGCAAGGGATCATGGGCCTCCATATAACAGCAAGGTATCAGGGACCTTACTATACTGTCCTGTACTATACCTATACTACTAATCTACTATCACTATACTATATACTCTACTATACTAATCTACTATACTATATTACTATACTATTATAACTATATCTTTACTATACTAATATACAGACTATAACTATACTATGCTATACTATACTATACTATACTATACTATAACACTACACACCAGTGCACGGCAGGAGAAAGAACATTGTCATTCCATATGCAAGGGTGTCGGAATTAATAAGTCACTAAGAGGAATTAATAAGATAGAACTTACTTATATGCAAATAAGGACAGAGACTTCTGGTAATTTCATCCTTTAGAAATGCTACATATTTTAACGAGGTTTTAAAGGCATCTATTGTGGGGAATTTTTTTGTGTTTCTTCCATGTGTTTATAATTCCCCCCAACCCCCGTGTACCTTTATTTCTTCTCAGTTTCCTCTCTGTTCCTGGATATATGTAAAAATAAGTGAAGATTTCAATACACCACTCAGCATGCATGCCGGTATAGTGTGTCGGCTTACACAAGTTTACAGCAAGTCTCCCAATGACTCCTTCCTGCTCACTAAAAATGCTTGGCAAAAACTGTGTTAAAAGCAGAAGGAAGGAGAAGTCCCCTCCTCCCCAAGCTTTCATCAATCACCATTTATTGCCTTTCATAGGAGATGGGCTGCAGTGATAAGCAGGACTCGGTCTCTACTACTCACCTAGAACAAACATAGATACTTGATCTCTACAGGCTTACATACCGAGGTTTTTTTTTGGTTTACAAAGGTTAGAGTGATGTGTCATAGGCAGTATGTTTCACAGGCTTAATTTACAGCTGGACTACTTGAACGGGGGAATGACCAGAGAAGGCGAGGGGGGGTGGGGAGCCCTGCAGTAAATCAACAGTGTGCAAACACAAGCCACAGGATGTAAAATAAGGCAGCATACATTAACCTTTTATTATGTCTGGATTGGAGCAATGTATGAATTTCAATAGATGCCCTTTAACAGCATTCCATGAGCCTAAATGCAAAACAAGAGAGACAGATTTTGGGCCAGACCAGTTTTGGCTTATTATGTTGAGCCATCTTCAGTGTATGTAGGCCTCACATTGCAACCCATAGGACGACATTACACTGATGATGGTCTCATAAATTCGAAATCGTCTGTAACATGTTTTAGCTACAATGCAACCACACCTTGCATTCGTAAGGTCCATGACCCCCTTGCTTTTATGAAGGTCCTGGACCCCTTGCTGTTATATGGAGGTCCCTGACCCTTTGCTTTATGTGGAGGTCCAAGACCCCTTGCTGTTATATGAAGGTCCATGAATCCTTTCATACGAGGTCCCGAACTCTTTCTGATTTGAGGTCCTAAACCCTTGCATTCAGAAGGTCCCTGACCCTGCTGTTATTTGAAGGTCCTGAACCACTTGCGTTATATAGGTCCAAGACCCCTTGCTGTTTATGAAGGTCCATGAATCCTTTCTACGGAGGTCCCGATACTCTTGTGGCTGTTAATGAAGGTCCATAAACCCTTCGCATTCAGGAGTCCCTGATCCCTTGCTGTGTTATATGGAGCCCATGATCCCTTGCATTCAGGAGGTCCCTGATACCCTTGCTGTATATAGTGAGGTCCATGGTCCCCTTGCAATCAGAGGTCCCTGATACCTTTGCTGTTCTTGGAGGGTCCCATGATCCATTGCATTCAGGAGGTCCCCTGATATCTTGCTGTTATAGGGAGGCCCTGAGTCCCTGCACTTCCAGTGGGATCATGGGCCTCCATATAACAGCAAGGTATCAGGGACCTCCTGAATGCAAGGGTTTATGGACCTTCATATAACAGCAAGAGTTTCGGGACCTCCTGTATGAAAGGATTCATGGACCTTCATATAACAGCAAGGGGTCTTGGACCTCCATATAACAGCAAGTGGTCATGGACCTTCAAATAACAGCAAGGGATCAGGGACCTTCTGAATGCAAGGGTTTATGGACCTTCATATAACAGCAAGAGTTCCAGGACCTCCTGTATGAAAGGATTCATGGACCTTCATATAACAGCAAGGGGTCTTGGACCTCCACATAACAGCAAAGGGTCAGGGACCTCCATATAACAGCAAGGGGTCCAGGACCTTCATATAAAAGCAAGGGGTCATGGACCTTACTGAATGCAAGGTGTTGGTTGCATTGTAGCTAAAACATGTTACAGACGATTTTCGACTTTATTGAACCATCATCAGTGTAATGTCGTCCTATGGGTTTGCAATGTGAGGCCTACAGTACACTGAAGATGGCTCAACATAATAAAGCCAAAACTGGTCCGGCCAAAAAGCTGTCTCTCTTGTTTTGCATTTAGCTCATGGAATGCTGTTAAAGGGCATCTATAGTGAAATTCATACATTGCTCAATCCAGACATAATAAAAGGTTAATGTATGCTGCCTTATTCTTACCTTCCTCTGTGGCTCTGTGTTTGCACACTGTCTAATTTACTGCAGGGCTCCCCACTCCCCCTCGCCTCTCTGGTCATTCCCCCGTTCAAGTAGCCCAGCTGTAAATTAAGCCTGTGAAACAACCTGCTCATGACACATCACTCTAACCTTTGTAAACCAAAAAAAAACCTCGGTATGTAAGCCTGTAGAGATCAAGTATCTATGTTGTTCTAGGTGAGTTAGTAGAGACAGAGTCCTGCCTTATCACTGCAGCCCAATCTCCCTATGACAGGCAATAAATTGGTGAAAGCTTGGGGAGGAGGGGGACTTCTCCTTCCCTTCTGCTTTTAACACAGTTTTTGCCAAGCATTTTAGTGAGCAGGAAGGAGTCATTGGGAGACTTGCTGTAAAACTTGTGTAAGCCTACACACTATACCGGCATGCTGGAGTGGTGTATTGAAATCTTCACTTATTTTAACATATATCTCAGGACAGAGGAGGAAACTGAAGAAAATAAAGGTACACTGGGGGTTGGGGGGAATTATAGAACACATGGAAAGAAACAAAAAAAAAATTCCCCACAATAGATGCCCTTTAAAACCTCTTAAAATATGTAGCATTTCCTAAAGGATGGAAATTACCCAGAAGTCTCTGTTCCTTATTTGCATATAAGTAAGTAAGTTCCTATCTTATTTAATTCCTTAGTGACTTATTAATTTCTCTGACACCCTTGCATATGGAATGACCATGTTCTTTCTCCTGCCGTGCACTGGTGGTATTGTTATAGTATAGTATAGTATAGTATAGTATAGCAGTATAGTATAGTATAGTATAGTAGTATAGTAAAGTATAGTAAAGTATAGTAATATAGTATAGTAGTATAGTATAGTATAGTATAGTAGTATATTAAAGTATAGTATAGTAGTATAGTATAGTACAGTACAGTATAGTATAGTATAGTATAGTATAGTATAGTATAGTATAGTACAGTACAGTATAGTATAGTATAGTAGTATAGTAAAGTATAGTAAAGTATAGTAGT
Source organism: Hymenochirus boettgeri (assembly GCA_019447015.1). NCBI lineage: Eukaryota > Metazoa > Chordata > Amphibia > Anura > Pipidae > Hymenochirus > Hymenochirus boettgeri. Next base: position 264,969,976 of record CM033472.1, read on the forward strand.
ATAGTATAGTATAGTAGTATAGTATAGTACAGTACAGTATAGTAGTGTAGTGTAGTATAGTATAGTAGTATAGTACAGTATAATATAGTGTAGTATAGTATAGTATAGTAGTATAGCAGTATAGTACAGTACAGTATAGTAAAGTACAGTACAGTATAGTATAGTATAGTACAGTACAGTATAGTATAGTAGTATAGTATAGTACAGTACAGTATAGTAGTGTAGTGCAGTGTAGTATAATATTATAGTATAATAGTACAGTATAGTATAGTATAGTAGTATAGTACAGTATAGTATAGTAGTATAGTACAGTACAGTATAGTATAGTATAGTAGTGTAGCATAGTATAGTAGTATAGCAGTATAGTACAGTACAGTACAGTACAGTATAGTACAGTATAGTATAGTAGTATAGTACAGTACAGTATAGTATAGTATAGTAGTGTAGCATAGTATAGTAGTATAGCAGTATAGTACAATACAGTACAGTACAGTATAGTACAGTATAGTATAGTATAGTAGTATAGTACAGTACAGTATAGTATAGTATAGTAGTGTAGCATAGTATAGTAGTATAGCAGTATAGTACAGTACAGTACAGTATAGTACAGTATAGTATAGTAGTATAGTACAGTACAGTATAGTATAGTATAGTAGTGTAGCATAGTATAGTAGTATAGCAGTATAGTACAGTACAGTACAGTATAGTACAGTATAGTATAGTATTTGAGGTTGAATAAAGACTTACATACATCCAGTCCAACCTAACCAGCAATACCCACATTCCCTGCCTAACTGTCAATACCAGTAGGTTGCAACATTCTTTCCAGTTCTGACAAAGGTCCAATCCAGATACCCAACCATATTTAGTGGTTCTTTAGGGTTATTTATACTGACTGGTTCCTATACACAATAGCATAGAGCCATCCCTTTAAAGTAAACTGTGGATCCAATTTGGTGGAGTCTGCGTACAGAAACATTTACTGCACTGAACATGTAGGCGCGAGGTCTGAGTCAATAATAAATAATGTACAGTATCTTACTTCTGTACCATATAACAAGAATGTATAGCGTTGTGATATAAATCATTGTATTTGCTTGCCATTTCCACAATTTGAAATGAATGAATTAAATGAAGCCTACAGCATAGCTAATGGGATCCCACACGCATTCTAAAACGGTGACTCTCCGTTCACAGCCAGGAATAATGTGTCATTTGGATCCTTGAAATCAAGTTTGAGTTTGTGATTTAATTCAAGGTCTGTTTACTCATCTCCCCCTTATTTAAATTACTACTAACATCGTTTCTGTTAGCCTGACCTTGCTTGTTTTCTGGAAAAACACCATTAAATTCAATCTCGCGCATTAACAATTCCAAACCTTTTTTTTTATGTCATCACCCCTTGTGTTTGAAGTTACGGAGATAAATGTCCGCCTCAATCAAATATCGCTGCAATTCATATATATTTTTTTTAATACATTTTACAAATTATTATTTACGTATCTAGGAAACTCGTGTGCATGTAAGAAATATTGAGATTGAGAATGACAAATTCCTCAGCTACTTAGCACAATAAATTACATAGTAATCATCCTTGAAGCACATTAGAAAAGGGACTGGTGTAAGTTATATAAGCTGGTAGGTGATTTGTGACCTTCATAGGGTTCTGGTATTATTTGATGCTTCGAGCATATTCCAACGTACACTTTGGCTCTGTACGGTAAATTATACAATATGGCAATTTCTTTTGTCGAAGCTTGAAGCTTTATATATATAGAAAAAAAGGAAAGTCATTATTTACTTGTGGATTCCAACAAAGAGAACTTTCAAAGGAGAATAAATCATACACACTACTGAGTTTTTGAAATGCAATAGACTCAGGTTTTTTTTTTTTTCCAGGTCGCTCTTTATTTAGCTTTTGTGTGTGTGTGTTTTTAATTCTCTAAATAAAAATTAATCCTGGTGAGTTTTTTAAGATTTTCTTGAGTGAAAAACATTACACTGTCCGTTAGGCGAGATAATTGGATTTAAAAAATATACTAATAACAAAGTAAAAAACATTGTTAAAGATTTTAATAATGCAGGGGCCTTTGAAAAATAGGAAATGGTAACATAGCCCCCCCTGCTGGTATGAAGACACAAAGGAAGTGACTTCAAAGGCTGCAAATGGGACAAATAGGACTCTCTGGGCTAGAGCTGGGTACACAGAGTACCAATCTTAAAGATTCTGTCATCATTGAAAGATGTTGCTACATGCAGTCAGTGCATTCTCCCAATATAAGAGATAATCGTGGACGAATCCCTATACTTTAGTAGGAAAAGTTCCTGATGGTAATGAGCATTTCTGATACCAACGCAGAACGTTTGTCTCCATCAGAAACTTACAGACAAACATATATTACCGATAAAGGGCCAATCCCATCAGTACCAATGAGATAGCCTCTCAGGGCTGTTTCTAGCCTTCTTGGTGCCCTAGGTAGGGAGATGTTAGGGAGAACACTGGGCACCCTAGCTCAACATAGGTGTCTTTGTCTAGGTGGCCTATGACTAAAAACAGCCCTGTTGCCCCTTTATCGCTTATGTGTGTGATCAGACACGTCTGCCCTGTTCAACATTTACACTGCCTTCTCCAGTTTGTATGTCTATGATATTCCATGTACTGTTATATAATATGGGTCTGGAATGCATGACTGCTTGTACCTTGGCCTTTAATTTATGATGGCTACTGGGGAAATGTAATGCCATTGGAGAAAACCAGACACTGAGTAACAATTCCAGTCTTAAACCAAAACTAACCTATTTATCTCGATTGTGGGTCTCGGAAAGATAAAGATGTTAAATCCGCTTGAGGCTCAGCGTTGATCTAACTAATTGACTCTAAGTGTCTATTGGACAAATCCTTGCATCCACCTTTGCTTGTTGAATTCTTGAATTAGCAACATCCTTAACGTTATTCTTGAAATCTTAGATCTTTTTAACTCAACGGCCGGCACGCGATGAAAGATTGGCTTTTTTATGATTTGGTGTCTGGCATTCAGCCCAATATATTATACCTTGAAGGAAGAAAAGACAGATGACAATGGAGAAGATAAGGTTGTTGCGCATGAATACACCATAGTCAGAATTGTCTGATTTTCATTACGATTTACTGTGATAGATGTAAAAAAAAAAAACTGTTATAATGATTCCTATCTGTACCTTAATGTTCTTCCATTCATACCCAGACCACTGTTCCTACACCGAGCTGTCCCAGAGGGAGAGAATTATCATCTGTCATTGTTTTTCATTGTTGACAAGTTACATCTCTTCATCCTGGTTGATTTATTCCTAATAAATGGACCAGCAAGTTTTAATATGATTGTAAAAGCTGAAATACAGGGATTACTACATTACTGGTCAGCTGTGCAAATTGTTATATCTATATATCCACTAAAGTTAAGAAGAACAGAGAACCGCCTTACTAACATAACAGACTGTGATGTCACTTCTAATAAATAGAGGATAATGTATCCCCTACTGTAAACGTTATATTGGAAGTCACAAAGGAGTTCTGTAGCAGTGCGCTGATCACAAAGATATTTTTACAGTATAGTATCCATTAAGGGGAGAGGATTATATAGTGGATAATGTACCCCAACTGTAAATTATGAGGATATTAAAAGTTCCATGGACCTATAAAAGTAAGGGAACACCAAGGTGGCTTATCATAGCATAGTCATTTATACTTGGGGTTACATCTGGATGTAGAATCCAAATTGAACTTTTATTTTAAATTGGCTGATAAAGGGCGTGTGAGCCAAGTGATGAAATTCATGATCCCGGGTCTCAAAGAAAACCCGTGAGATCTCAAATATATTGGGTCTGGTTAAGTTTAGATGTGGCATGCTGCCACTGGTGTTTAGCATTTATACAGGAAGAATCTGAAGACTTTAATAGTGAGAGTTTATTTATTTATTTATTGATTTATACTTTACTCTAAAATTAAAACTGTTTCTATCTGGTATATCCCTACCTCCCCTGCAGAGTTAACTCGTGCATTGCTCCTGAAAATGCTCCTGTATTTATAATACAACATTAGTATGGCATGCTTAAAGGATAGTATGGCACGCTTAAAGGAGGATAAAAACCTCCCCAGAGCATAAATGGGCAGAGATATGCAAAATTTTTCCTTGACGTACTTTTATCATACACATACATCACTTCCTGTCTAGCAAACAGGAGCTGGAATCCCCTACAAGAACTATTTTTTTTCCTATTGAGAGGGGAGGGCGATAGTGAATTGGCACATTTTGACTATTCCATATTTATAACCTTTATATATTTTGTCATGTGCCTAATATAAGTGAGTACTATCAAATGTACCCCCAACTGTAAGTTATAAGGATATTAGAAGTTATGGAGGAGTTCCGTGACCATATAAAAGTATGAGGCCGCAGGCTGAGTACCTTTTATACAGGGCACGGAACTCCAAGGTGACTTCTAATATCCCTTTAATTTACAGTTGGGGGTGCATTATTTATTGTAACCTACCCCTTTGTGGCTTCTGGTTTCCTTTTCCTCCTGGAACTGTAAGATTATAAGGCTATAATGTTACAGTTCCTCCCATAGAAATCCACTACAGGGGTATGTTATATACATATATTTATGGCCATTTAGATGGTAAAAGTAAGAAATGCCAAACATACTTTTACACCTTTCCTATATGCAATATTATATACCCCCATAGTTGCCAACATTCTCAAAAAAATTCTAGGGACACATTTTTAAAATTGTTGTGTGCCACCACAAGTTTTAGCCCCTCCCCAACTTCGTTCACGCTCACTTTTAATGGAAAGATAGACAGAAAGACGATAGACAGAGCACAGAAATAGCTAGGAAGAGATAGACCAAACGAGATAGAGAGAGACACATAGGGAGAAAGAGACAGCATAGAGGGCAGAAGAGCGCTAGAAAGACGCTAGTAATTAGATAGAATGACAGCTATAGGAACAAAAGAGCTAGAGAAACACAGATAGATAGACAGACAGACGGACAGACAGACAGACAGATAGATATATCATGTAGATAGATAGAGATAGATAGATGACAGAAGACATATATACTGTAGATAGATAGATAGATAGAGTTAGATAGATAGATATAGATATAGATGGATAGCAGAGTTGATAGATAGATATAGATATATAGATGGATAGGCGAGTTAGATAGATAGAAGATAGATAGATATATAGATATATAGAGAACAGAGAGATAGATAGATAGAAGATAGATAGAGTTAGATAGATAGATAGAGAGATAGATAGTAGATAGAACGACAGGCATATATACTATAGATAGATAGATAGCAGAGTTAGATAGATAGAAGAGTAGATATATAGATGGATAGCAGAGTTAGATAGATAGAAGATATATATATATATATATATATTATAGAGAGAGAGAGAGAGAGAGAGAGAGAGAGAGAGATGTACATAATAGCAGAGGTAGCAGAGTTAGATAGATAAGCAGTAGTTAGATAGATTAGAGGAGAGATAGTCAGAGTTAAGTTAATAGCAGAGTTAGATAGATAGATAGATAGCAGAGTTGATAGAGATAGATAGATAGAAGCCTAGATAGTTAGATAGATAGATAGAGATTAGATAAGATAGATAGATAGATAGATAGATAGATAGATGATAGAGTTAGATAGATAGATAGATAGAGTTAGATATATAGATAGATAGGATAGTAGAAGATAGATAGATAGATAGATATAGATAGACAAGAGTTAGATAGATAGTAGCAGAGTTAGATAGATAGATAGATAGATAGATAGCAGAAGTAAAGATTCTAAGATAGATAGCAGAGTTAGATAGATAGATAGATAGAGGCAGTTAATAGATAGATAGAGAGATTATGGCTTAGATAGATAGATGATAGATAAGAGTGAAGTTAGATAGATAGATAGAGAGTTAGAAGATGATAGAAGCAGAGTTAGAAGATAGATAGATAGATAGCAGTAGTTAGAAGTATAGATAGATAGCAGAGTTAGATAGATAGATAGCAGAGTAGATAGATAGCTAGATAGCAGAGTTAGCTTAGATGATAGAAGATAGACAGTAGATAGGATAGATAGATAGACGATGAGTAGAGTGAGGAGATAGATAGCAGAGTTAGATAGATAGCATAGATAGATAGCTAGAGATTAGATAGATAGATAGCATGAGTTAGATAGATAGATGAGATAGATAGATAGATAGATAGATAGCAGAGTTAGATAGTAGATAGATAGGAGTAGATAGGCATTAAAGATGATGATAGATAGAAGATAGATAGATAGATACATAGATAGATAGATAGATAGTAGAAGCAAGAGGTAGATAGATAGATAGATAGATAGATAGAGTAGATAGATAGATGATAGAATGATAGACTCGAGAGATAGATAGATAGATAGATAGATAGATAGCAGAGTAGATAGATAGATAGAAGATAGATAGATAGCAGGATAGATAGATATGATAGATAGCCAGAGTTAGATAGATAAAGTGCGATAGAGTAGATAGATAGATAGATAGAGTAGATAGATAGATACGATAGATAGATAGATAGCAAGTAGATGAGATAGATGACAGATAGACTTGATAGATAGATAGCAGACTTAGATAGATAGGATAGCCGAGTTAGATAGATAGCAGAGTAGCTAGATGATTAGATAGAGTTAGATAGATAGATAGAAGAGTTAGATAGATAGATGAAGAGTTAGATAGATAGATAGAAGCGTAGATAGATAGATAGCCAGAGTTAGATAGATAGATAGAGAGATGAGAGAGAGATAGATAGCAGATTAGATGATAGATAGAAGATAGAGAGAGATAGCTAGCAGAGTTAGATAGATAGATAGATAGCAGAGTTAGATAGATGATAGATAGATAGATAGATAGCGAGTTAGATAGTATATAGATAGCAGAGTTAGATAGTAGATAGATAGATAGATAGATAGATAGATAGATAGATAGATAGATAGATAGATAGATAGCAGAGTGATAGATAGATAGATAGACAGATAGCAGATAGATAGATAGATAGCAGAGTTAGATAGATAGTAGAAGCAGAGATAGATAGATGATAAAAACAAGAGTAGATAGATAGAGAGTTAGACGATAGATAGGAAGATTAGATAGATAATAGATAGAAGAGTTAGATCGATAGATTAGATAGAGAGGTTAGATAGATAGATAGAGAGAGAGAGAGAGAGAGATAGATAGAGAGTTAGATAGATAGAGATAGAGAGAAGAGAGAGAGATAGATAGCCAGAGTTAGATAGATAGATAGATAGAGAGAGAGAGAGAGAGATAGATAGCAGAGTTAGATGGATAGATAGAGAGAGAGAGAGAGATAGATAGCAGAGTTAGATAGAAGTAGAGAGAGAGAGAGAGATAGATAGCAGAGTTAGATAGATAGATAGATAGATAGCAGAGTTAGATAGATAGATAGATAGATAGATTAGATAGATAGAGTAGATAGATATGATAGATAGATAGATAGATAGATAGTCCAGAGTTAGATGATAGATAGATAGATAGCAGATGATAGATAGATAGAGAGATAGATAGAAGATAGATAGATAGATAGATAGATAGATAGATAGATAGATAGATAGCAGATAGAAGATAGATAGATAGCAGATAGATAGATAGCAGATAGATAGTAGATAGATAGATAGATGATAGATAGCAGATAGATAGATGATAGATAGCAGATAGATAGAAGATAGAAGCAGATAAAGAGATAATAGATAGCAGATAGATAGATAGATAGATAGCAGATAGATAGATAGAACTAGATAGGCATACAGAGCTAAAGTAACAGCAGGCAGAGATAGATCACAAACCTCAAATTGTGTTTCAGGGCAGAGAGATCAACAGGACTGCCCTTCCCCTCCCATTCCTAACGTGCAACAGAGTACAGAAAGTAGAGACTGTAATTCGATCTCTCACTGCAGGAGGAGAGGATCTGAAAGTAGTAACAGTGCAGGGGAAGGCTTTAAATTCTTAAAACCACATGCACGCTGCTTGCTCAGATCGGGACATTTACCGGGACCATCAGAAAGATCGGGGCTGCATTCTTAAATCCGGGACTGTCCCGGGTAATCCGGGACTGTTGGCAACTATATACCCCCACTTCATTGGTAACTTCTAAAAACTCAATGCAATCTCCATAAAAATGTAAATATTCTTATACAATAGGAGGGATATATATATGACACTTCTTTGATATAATCAGATATTCATAAGATGTTACAAACTGTTCCATAAAAACTTGCAATAACCCAGTGTTTTAAACTCCTGACATCTCCCTTAATGCTCTTTGTGTCTGCTTTGCAAAGCACTGCCATTCCTTTCATCCATTTACTGCCTGTTTAACTGTCATTATCTGTCGACCCAGCTGACTTAATGTATTGTCAGGCTGACAGCTAATGGCTGGAAGAATTTAAATTCTTTAGACAGGTGCCTTAATAACTTTTAAACTGTTTTTTAATGAAACACACAATATAAAGGGAAAAAACAGGCATAAAAATATTAACATTATGAAAGATGTGTCACTATTGCTTTAACGTGCACTAGGAATTATTTGAGATGAAATACAAATCCTTTTTGGGGGTTTAAAGGGCGCAGGTATCTTGCGTTTGGGGGTCGTACATTGTCCGTCCTATCGGATGTGTGTACGGACCTTAACCCTGTGAATTAGATAATTGAAACCAGAACATTTCCTTTTAGCAGCCCGGGCAGAATAATGATGGAGAGGTAACATTCCCTGGTGAACTTTAATGTGAAATGGGTTAATACGGACAGAACCCTTTTTAGCCCATCTACTTTCAAGGATAACCGAATCTAATTTAAACCTTTTTCGAGGCTACTTTCGAGAGATCCCGAATATATGATTCTAGTTTTGAGGGTTAGGCTAAGCCCCCACTACAACGCACTAAATCGCAATCGAGCGTTATCACGTGCGATCGTGTGTGCGATTTCTGTGCGTTGTCGCGCCTTGCTCCGTGATTGCGCAAGCATTTTTGTAATTTAATCTAATAAAAACGGATTCGTTTGCGTAAAAAAAATGGTGCGCGCAAATTTCTTTAACCAAAATCGCATGCGCAATCGTGTGTCCAAACGCAATAAAAACGCATTCGTGTGGCCTCGGCCTTACTGAATCTAATTTTGCGAGTTACCGAATATAACTTGAAGTACAAGTTATCTGTTAGGATTAATGTGCTCTTCTATTTTTAGTTTTTTTTGGTCATGTTGTTAACTATGATGATTGAGACGACATAAAATAATAGAACATTAACAACTTTGTGTGTAACTGAATTATCCACACACACAGTCTAATGAGATGGTTTATTACCATTATGTTTATAACAACATGCCTTTAACAGAGGCTTTAACATTTCACCCCTGAAGAGCAATCCACAGGCAATAATGTCAGTGTTGCTTTATTTAGTCAAGCGATTAATTAACTGATAATGTTGCTCAATTTATCCTTGCCTAATGGATGTTCTTTAGGATTCAACTTTTGAAGCTCTTTTCATGTTGTTCATTTTCAACCATTAGCTCCATCCATCCAGTGATAAGAGCTAAAAAGGGAACAAGCCAGGATAACAGAATAACAATCAGTAATGTACAACCTTAGATACAGAGATACAAAAATAACATACGATCATGCACACTCGCAGCTCCTGTCGTATGACAGTAATATTGCTGGGTGCCACAGTATGCTAGGCAAGCATGTAGCAGACCAGGAACCAAAAGACTGTGCACACCAGACTTGATGCACAGCGTTTATTGAAGCATCAACAAACACAGCGTTACGTTTCGGTGCCCATGCACCTTCGTCAGACACATACATAGAAATAGAGATGAACCCAACTTGCAAATTTTCTTTCCGATAACAGTTTGAATTGGAATTTTTGATAGACATTTTAGATTTTTCGATAGAAAATGTACATTTTCCAATGTTTCAATTTTCAATGAAAAGTTCCAAGTTTCGGAAAATTTCTAAAATTCAATTAGATCCATGGATTTTCGAAACTGGCAGTTCCAAATCAAACCAGGTTCAATTCGAAACCAGAATTCATCACTGCTTATAAATGCGGCACACCTAGTGTGGCCACACCAGTATGCGCTTTTTAGCATGCTATTGGATCGCAATCACTATGAGATCGTGTGTTAAGACGCTCTGACATGGCCTAGCCCTAACTGTATTTTATCCAATCACAAACCTGACATGTCATGTGACACTGGTACCTAACAATTCATGTTAAATTGGTCTTTAAGGTTGGTCACTGGTTTTACATATTTTCATGGCACAATAAAGGTATTATGCATAGCTGTGTATGATAGATTAATCTATGGGTGTAGGCATTGGGCTGAATTTACCGAGAGCCACAATCGATGGCCTCCCGGCAATTTAATATAGCGGTTGCGTCTCTGGGTAGATTGCAAAGTCTAAAGACACCATCAGTGCAGCCAGCACAACCTTTTTACTATGGAAGGAGTTAGCTAACCAATTCAATATCAATATAGGACAATATGTAACTCCTAAAGCTCGGGGTAAATGAGCCTGATCGTCCTTGAACAAATCGCTTTGCCAACTGTATTTATAACAGTTGTCAATAAAGCTGTGCTTTCAACCCATGGCTCTATGTGGCAGACATTCCGTCAATACTTTAGACAGAAAAGTCTTAAGCATTAAAGGACAACAATATCAAAAAAAATAACATCACCCCCATTACATATCCACACTTTCAGCAGCTGAAATCACTTACTCCCATTAACAGCCATGCTTCCCTCCCTTAGATGTCACACAGCAAAGATGAGTGCTAAAAGCCCGCCTCCTAGACGGCCCAGGTCCATGATTAACATAACACTTGTCATTGGCTGGTGGGAATGTCTGTTACAACCTCTCTCCTCCTCTGCCAGTCAAACAAACCTGAAATGTTCTGTTGCTAGGATACAGTCTACATAATCAAGGATGGGTGGAGGAGTGTTTTCTCGCATGCTAGCTTTGAGTGACAGTTAGAGGCAGACAGAATTGTTACACCCCCTTCACAGCATGGCTAATTGAAGGCAGAGAGAGGCTCGAAATCAGGAAAAAAATAGGGAGGACTGGACACCTTTACTCTTTCTAAAGCAATTATTTAAAAAAATGCACTGAGGCAATACAGTTATCCATTAAAGTTAATTTAATTCATCTGCAGACATCCCACCCTGCCATTTCAGGCTTCTGGGCATGTCCACCCCCAAAACTCCAATTTAACCCCATACTGGCCCCACTCTGTAGTGTACAAAAATCCTTTCCTTACATCCCAGCTCCTTATGGTTGCCATGCTGTGCCCCTCCAAAATCCAGGAAAGTGTAGTGTAGAAGGTCTGTGTGACAAATCCTGCGCCTGTCTCAGCCTCAGCCTCGACAGGGTCTGAGGCATGCGCAGGAGAGTCCTCCCCCCATCCCTCTCCCTCCCATTTTCTTCTGCCTCCCCTAGCGCAACCCCCCTTGTTGTTATTATAGTTATTGGTACTCCAGCCCCAACCGCCTTAATAGAATTGTTAGAAAGTCCCCCGATAGTTACTTACCTTCCCTCTATCCTCCAGTGTTCTAAGCAGCCGACAGCCACGTCCCTGATTGGCTGCCTCTCAGCCAATCAGGGATGCAGCTGCCGGTCCCGCCCCCTGCTTGCATTTCCGTGCAAGCAGAGGGCCGGGAGAGTGCGGCGGAGGATAGAAGGAAGGTAAGTAAAGATCGGGGCACTTTCTAACAATTCTATTATGGCGGTTGGGGCTGGGGGACCAATAACTATAATATTTTATAAAAAATGGCGGACATGCCCTTTAAAGGGATTCTATACTGGATTGTTCAAAAATAAAATCTACTACTAGTGGGATCTTGCTGTATCTAAAGATTTTATTTTTGAACAATCCAGTATAGATATCCTTTAACTTACGTTTTGGTTTTGTTTTTAAACAGTTAAAATAAAGTTTCTAGGGCAGGGAGGTAGGTAGGATTGGTTTCGCCACTACTTAAATTCATTTTGGGATTTTAAATCTGAGCTGTAGATTCTGAGAAATCATCATTTGAAATCACAGCATTTACAGGGAAAGACCTGTCACTCCGGAAGCAGAAATTATAATATGTGGCCCATCCCTGACCTCTTACTGGGATCTTTGGCTGCCTGCCAGCACACTTGCTGCGACAAGTAAGAGAATCAGCAGAGAAAAGAAGGCAGGGGGGATGTGTAAGCAGAGCAGGGTCTATGGTGAGGCTGTGCAGAACTTATAAGTGTCGCAGACACTACAAGAAGGCAGTGAGTAAGGGAGGGTGGGGGGAATTAGGAGCACTCACTAAACAGATAAATATGAACAGATAATTATGTGATTACCACATTTACTGCGTGAGTATAGTGACCCTTTAAATACACTATAGTTCTCCTTTAACTCCTTATGTGTTCATTAAGAACATTTGGATAAATAGTCTTGATGATTTTCTGTGTTCCTGAAGAAAAAGGTTGAAATCTGACTATGGGAGCAGAATTGAAGAATAAATCATTTAATTAAATTAAATTTTAAGGTGCATCGGGGCAGATTATACTATAAATGCTAAATGATGGACTCTCTGTAAAATACATTAATGGAGACTTCTACCGTATATCTAAGACGTATTGGGCTCCCTATATACTGTACCCACACGCATTGAAAGGCCCTGATTTTTTGGCACATCACACGTCTATACTAGACTTCATTTCCCCCATAAGTTGGATCCCTTTCTAAGTCCAGTACATTTACATTAATAATTAAATTTGATTAAATATTTACAAAGTGTTTATGTTAAAAGCAGCAAGTCTGTGCCCCGAACAGTGTCCTGTTTTTTACTAATGACTGGTTGGCATCTTGGGGATTTAATACAGAGGGTTTCAGGTGATAACAACGTTACAATCTTTCTTGATTAAACCTTATAATATATAATATATTGCTTGGGGGACTTAGGGGAGAATCTGATTGGCAGGTAACTGAGACTCCAAAGGGCATAGAAAAGTAGCATATGAATTCCCCCAGCTTGCAAAACAGCTGCTCCTGCTGTGTTACTACAATGAGGGCAGATTTCATTCTTAATGCCACATGGTCCACAAGGACAAACCAGTAAACCGCAAGTTATTGTAACTGGAGAGCAGATTTGCAGAATCGTTATCTAAGTTTCAGGTGCTATTTCTGCAAATTTTTCTCTGTGCCATTCAAGGGATAATGGATATGAATGTATGTAAAGAGACATGTATATTTTATAAGCCACCACTAGTCTAAGCAGCTCCGTATATCCTTATTATACACCAGGCCGGTAACAAGGAGGAGATCACCTGAGAATATGATTAAACTACTAAATACATACATGAGAGGAAGGTGATCCCTGTTTCAAAGAGCTTACAATCCAATTAATTGCGATTCCGCAGATCCAAAAATTCTAATTCAAACCCTATTTTTTTAGTGATTTTTTTGGTTGTTTTTTTTTTTCATTTTTAACCGTGCAGTTATAGGAGAATTATACTCTTGCAGTAACGGACAGTTTTCAAGCTCCTCCCCCTCATATGTTCTTCAGTGATGGGAGAATTTTTATTGACAGTGATTGTGGGAGGATAATTTTGACAGACAGCACGCACGCGCGTGGCCACCCAAATGCACTGTGCTGCTATTCTCACGTGCTAACGGATCGCGATCCTGAGAAATTGCACTGATGTGGCCTAGCCCTTGATGACTATGAACAGGATTTCTCTGTATATTATTAAAATAAGCAAGTTCTTTATTGTTCTTTTAACCAAGAAAGCAATAACATTTCTGCCAGTGAGGAAACTCTCTGCAAGTTAAGCGGCTGGGGCCCTAACACACCCCTCCTCAGCGCCACATGATCGCGTGTATGTAACGGTTTAACAGACCGGTAATGAACCAGCAGCAGTTTTAAACAGCTGATTGCGTGTACCATTGCTGCATAAGCTTAGCATGTGGCCATCTGCCCTCTACTGCCCCCTATTGGGAAAACAATTACATTTTTAAACCAATAAGAGCCTAGCTTCTCAGCAAAATGAAAGAATTAAAATTTCAATTGAATTGATTGGATGTGCCAACAAAAAAAAGTGATCCATGAGTGTCCATCTTAATTCTCTTCTTTCCTTTTAATCCTTTGTCATCCAGAACACTCTTAGAATATTTCCAAGGTTTCCCTACACAGAGCCCCCTGCGTTTTATTGAATTTTGCTTCGGCAGATTTTCATGAGATGATAATTTCTGCCACATTCCCTGCACAGTTTGCCTGGAGCGGAGCGTGATTTAGGGCACGTTCTCTCCACATCTGCCACAATAGTTTCTGCTGAAAGTTTCTTTTTTTTTTTTTACATTAACTTTACTTAGAATCCCAAGAGGCAAATCACAACTCCGAGGCTGGAAAGGAGGTCAGATCATCTTCATCCCAGAGGAATCGGGAATTAGAATTTTTCCTCTCATTAACAAACACGGATTCTATCAAGATTTATTTCTGGATTGCAGAGCAGGGCGGCCAAACCTCTCCCTGTCACTTGGTACGAAAGGCTTTTTATTAGTGTGACAGAGGGAAACTTTGAATAAAAAAATGAATGAATCAGCCTATCTATACAAACATATAAACCTATCATCTACTTTCTCTAACTTTAAATTTACCCTATTCCTTTTAAAATGTTCAGATTATTCCGATATTCTATTCCTTACCATATATATCTGTATCCCATTTCTCCTTCTAAATCTACACCCTATTCTTTATCATTGTACATCTGTATCCCATTCCTTCTCCTTCTACATCTGTATCCCATTCCTTCTCCTTCTAAATCTGTACCCCATTCCTTCTCCTTGTACATCTGTATCCCATTCCTTCTCCTTCTCATCTTTAACCCCTTCTTCTCCTTGTACATCTGTATCCCATTCCTTCTCCTTGTACATCTGTATTCCCATTCCTTCTCCTTGTACATCTGTATCCCATTCCTTCTCCTTTGTACATCTGTATCCCAATTTCCTTCTCCTTGTACAATCGGCTGTATCCCATTCCTTCTCCTTCTACAATCGTTATCCCATTCCTTCTCCTTTACATCTGTATCCCATTCCTCCCTTCCTGCTTCCTTTACTCTGTCCCCCCATTCTTCCTCTCCTGTCATCTGTATCCCATTCCTTCTCCTTTACATCTGTATCCCATTCCTTCTCTTGTCAACATTGATCATCCCATTCCTTCTCCTTCTACATCTGTATCCCCCCATCTCCTTCTCCTTCTACAATCTGTATCCCATTTCCTTCTCTTCATCTTTCCCATCTTTTTACATCTGTATCCCATTCCTTCTCTCTAAATCTGTACCCCATATCCTTCTCCTGTACTCTGTATCCGCATTCCTTCTCCTTCTACATCTGTACCCCATTCTTCTCCTTTACATCTGTATCCACCTTCCTTCTCCTTCTACATCTGTATCCCATTTCCTTCTCCTTCTACATCTGTACCCTCCCCCCGCCTTCTCCTGTACATCTGTATCCCATTCCTTCTCCTTCTACATCTGTATCCCATTCCTTCTCCTTCAAATCTGTATCCATTCCTTCTCCTTGTCATCTGATCCCACTTCCTTCCTCCATTCTCATCTGTATCCCATTCCTTCTCCTTTACATCTAGCATCTGTATCCCCATTCCTTCCTCCTCACTATCTGTACCCATTCCTCTCCTTCTAAATCTGTATCCCCTTCCTTCCTCCTTCTACATCTTAATCCCATTCCTTCTCTCTGTAACATCTGTATCCATTCCATCTCCTTTAAATCTGTACCCATTCCTTCTCTCCTTATACATCGTACCCCATTCCTTCTCCTTCTACATCTGTTCATCCCATCCCATTCCTTCCTCCTTTTCCTTCTACCTTCTACATTCTGTATCCCATTCCTTCTCCTTCGTACATCTGTATCCCATGCTTCATTCCTTTACATTCTGTACCCCATTCCTTCTCCTTCACTCTGTATCCATTCCTCTCCTTCTACATCTGTACTCCCATTCCTTCTCCTTCTACATCTTGTATCCCATTCCTTCTCCCTTCTAATCTGTACCCCCATTCCTTCTCCTTGTACATCTGTATCCCATTCTTCTCCTTCTACATCTGTATCCCATTCCTTCTCCTTGTACATCTGTATCCCATCCTTCCCTACATGTACCCATTCTTCTCCTTCTCATCATACCTCCTTCTCTTTCTACATCTGTACCCATTCCTTCTCCTTCTACATCTGTCATCCCATCCTTCTCCTCTAACAATGTTTTACCCTTCCCTTCTCCTTCTACATCTGTATCCCAGTCCGTCTCCTTCTACCATCTGTATCCCAATTCCTTCTCCTTCTACATATCTGTAGCCCATTCCTATCTCCTTCTAAAACAAATCTGTATCCCATTCCTTCTCCTTCAATCTGTACCCCATTCCTTCTCCTTCTTACTCTTATCCCATTCCTTCTCCGTCTACATCTGTATCCCATTCTTCTCTCCTTCCTACATCGTATCCCATTCTCTCCTTCGAACATCTGTATCCCATTCCTTCCTCCTTCAACATCTGTACCCCCTTCCTGCTCCTGTACAATCTGTATCCCATTCCTATCTCCTTCTACATCTGTACCCCCATTCCTTCGCCTTCTACGCTGTATCACCATTCCGTTCCCTTCTCATCTGTATCCCATTCCTTCTCTTTACATCTGTAAATCCATTCCTTCTCCTTCTACAATCGTACCCCATTCCTTCTCCTCTCAGCTGTCTCCCCTTTTTCGTTTCTTTCTTTCTTTCTTTTCCTTCTCTCTCCTTCGACCTCTGTACCCATTTCCTTCTCCTTGTACATCTGTGATCCCTTCCTTCTTCCTTGTACCATCTGTATCCCATTCCTTCTCCTTCTACATCTTTATCTCCCAATTCCTCTCCTTCTACATCCTGTATCCATATCCTTCTCCTTGTACATCTGTATCCCATTCCCTTCTCCTTCTACACTGTATCCATCCCATTCCTTGCTCTTCCTTCTTTCTCCTTCTACTCGTAAATAGAATATCAGAGGAGTTAGATGGATAGCAGTAGTTAGATAGATAGGGAGAGAGATAGCAGAGTTAGATAGATAAATAGTCAGAGTTAACGATAGATAGATAGATAGCAACAAGTTTAGAATAGATAGATAGTAGATAGATAGCCAATAGCCAGGAAGGTTAAAGGTATAGATAGATAGAGTTTGATGATAGATAGATAGATCAATATATAGATAGATAGATAAGAGTTAGAGATACGATAGATAGAGTTAGATATAGAGATAGATAGATAGATAGATAGATTAGATAGATAGATAGATATTAGATAGCAGAGTTAGATAGAATAGATAGATAGATTAGATAGATGATAGATAGATAGATAGATAGATATAGATAATAGAAGCAGAGTTAGATATATTAGATAGATAGCAAGAGTTAGATAGATAGATAGATAGATATAGATAGCAGAGTTAGATAGATAGATGATATTAGCAAGTTAGATAGATAGATACAGAGTTAGATAGAAGATAGATAGCAGAGTTAGATAGAAGATAGATAGATAGTTAATAGAGTATAATAGATAGCAATTTAGATAGTAGAGAGTCCAAGTTAATTAGATATAGCGAGTTAGATAATAGATAGATACGAGCAGAATAGATAGATAGCAGGTAGATAGCGAGTTAGCATAGCATAATAGCAGAGTTAGATAGATCAGTAGATAGCAGAGTTAGATTAGATAGTAGCAGAGTTAGATAGATAGATAGATAGATAGATAGATAGATAGATAGCAGAGATTGAGATAGATAGAGGAGTTAGATAGATAGATAGATAGATAGATAGATGATAGATGATAGATGATAGATAGATAGATAGATAGAATAGATAGAATTAGAAGATAGATTAGATAGATAGATAGATAGATATACGAGATATAGATAGATAGAAGATAGATAGATAGATAGATCATAAGCCAGAGTTAGATAGATAGATATGATAGATAGATAGCAGAGTTAGAAGATATAAGATACAGAGTTAGATAGATAGGGATAGATAGATAGATAGATAGATAGTATAGATAGATAGATAGATAGTAGATAGAGATAGGCACAGAGTTAGATAGATAGATGACAGATAGACTTAGATGATAGATAGCAGACTTAGATAGATTAGATAGCACGAGTTAGATGATAGCAGGTTAGATAGATAGATAGAAGAGTAGATAGATAGATAAAGAGTAGTAGATAGATAGAAGATGTAGATAGATAGATAAGCGTTGATAGATAGATACAGAGTTAGATACGATAGATAGAGAGAGAGAGAGAGATCAGATAGCAGTTAGATAGATAGATAGAGATAGCGAGAAGATAGCTAGCGCAGAGTTAGAAGATAGATAGATAGCGGCAGAAGTTAGATAGATAGATAGATAGATAGATAATAGCAGAGTTAGATGATTATATAGATAGCAGAGTTAGATAGATAGATAGCTGATAGATAGATAGATAGATAGATATATAGATAGATAGCAGAGTAGATAGATAGATAGTACAGTAGACTAGATAGATAGATAGCAGAGTTAGCTAGCTTATAGCAGAGATGATCGATAGCAGAGTTAGATAGATAGCAGAGTAGATAGATAGATAGAAGATTAGATAGATAGATAGATAGAAGAGTTAGATAGATAGATAGAAGATTAGAATAGAAGATAGCAATTTAGATAGATAGAGATAGAGAGAGAGAGAGAGAGATAGATAGCAGAGTTAGATAGATAGATAGATAGAGAGAGAGAGAGAGATAGATAGCAGAGTTAGATAGATAGATAGATAGAGAGAGAGAGAGATAGATAGCAGAGTTAGATGGATAGATAGAGAGAGAGAGAGATAGATAGCAGAGTTTAGATAGATAGATAGAGAGAGAGAGAGTATGCTAGTAGTAGGATATGTTAGTAGATAGAGTGAGATGATCATGATAAGTAGATAGATAGATAGATGATATATAGATAGATAGATAGATAGCGATAGATGCAGGTTAGATAGATAGATAGATAGAGCAGTAGATAGATAAGCATAGATAGACGTGTAGATAGATAGCATGATAGAAGATAGATAGTACGATATGCAGATAGATTAAGATGAATGATAGCAGATAGATAATAGCAGATAGATAGATAGATAGATAGATAGATAGAGTAGATAGCAGATAGATAGATAGATAGAATAGAGAATAGATAGATAGATACATAGCAGATAAGATAGATAGGTAGATAGATATAGATAGATAGATAGATATACAGATAGATAGATAGAACTAGTATAGGCACAGAGCTAAAGTACAGAACAGGCAGAGATAGATCACAAACCTCAATTGTGTTTCAGGGCAGAGAGATCAACAGGACTGCACTTCCCTCCCTCCCCTTCCTAAACGTGCACACAGAACGTAAGACGACTGTAATTCGATCTCTCACCTGCAGAGAGGAATCTAAGTAGTAACAGTGCAGGGAAGGCTTTAAATTCTAAAACCACATGCACGCTGCTTGCTCCAGATCGGGACATTTACCGGGACAATCAGAAGATCGGGCTGCATTCTTAAATCCGGGACTGTCCCGGGTAATCCGGGACTGTTGGCAACTATGTATAACCCCCACTTCATTTGGTAACTTCTAAAACTCAATGCAATCTCCATAAAATGTAAATATTCTTATACAATGGAGGGATCATATATATATATATGACACTTCTTTGATATAATCAGTATATTTATAAGATTACAAACTGTTTCCATAAAACTTGCAATAACCCAGTGTTTTAAACTCCTGACATCTCCCTTATGCTCTTTGTGTCTGCTTTGCAAAGCACTGCATTCCTTTCATCCATTTACTGCCTGTTTTAACTGTCATATCTGTCGACCCCGCTGACTTAATGTATGTCAGGCTGACAGCTAATGGCTGGAAGAATTTAATTCTTTCAGCGGTGCCTTAATAACTTTTAAACTGTTTTTTAATGAAACACACAATAAAAGGAAAAAAACAGGCATAAAATATTAACATTATGAAAGATGTGTCACTATTGCTTTAACGTGCACTAGGAATTATTTGAGATAATACAATCTTTTTGGGGGTTTAAAGGGCGCAGGTATCTTGCTTTGGGGGGTCGTACATTGTCCGTCCTATCGGATGTGTGTACGGACTGAACCCTGTGAATTAGATAATTGAACCAGAACATTTCCTTTTAGCAGCCCGGGCAGAATAATGATGGAGAGGTACATCCCCTGGTGAACTTTAATGTGAAATGGGTTAATACGGACGAACCCTTTTTAGCCCATCTACTTTCAAGGATACCGAATCTAATTTAAACCTTTTTCGGGCTACTTTCGAAGACCCGAATATATGATTCTAGTTTTGAGGGTTAGGCTAGCCCCCCCTACAACGCACTAAATCGCAATCGAGCGTTATTCGACGTGCGATCGTGTGTGCGATTTCTGTGCGTTGTCGCGCCTTGCTCCGTGATTGCGCAAGCATTTTTGTAATTTCTCTAATAAAACGGATTCTTTTGCGTAAAAAAAATGGTGCGCGCAAATTTCTTTAACCAAAATCGCAGCGCAATCGTGTGTCCAAACCAATAAAAACGCATTCGTGTGGCCTCGGCCTTACTGAATCTAATTTTGCGAGTTACCGAATATAACTTGAAGTACAAGTTATCTGTTGGATTAAGTGCTCTTCTATTTTTAGTTTTTTTTTGGTCTTTGTTGTTAACTATGATGATTGAGACGACATAAAATAATAGAACATTAACACTTGTGTGTAACTGAATTATCCACACACACAGTCTATGAGATGGTTTATTACCATTATGTTATAACAACATGCCTTAACCAGAGCTTTAACATTTCACCCCTGAAGAGCAATCCACAGGCAATAATGTCAGTGTTGCTTTATTTAGTCAAGCGATTATTAACTGATAATGTTGCTCAATTTATCCTGCCTAATGGATGTTCTTTAGGATTCAACTTTTGAAATGCTCTTTTCATGTTTGTTCATTTTCAACATTAGCTCATCCATCCAGTGATAAGAGCTAAAAGGGAACAAGCCAGATAACAGAATAACAATCAGTATGTACAACCTAGATACAAGATACAAAAATACATACGATCATGCCACTCGCAGCTCCTGTCTTATGACAGTAATAATTGCTGGGTGCCACAGTATGCTAGGCAAGCATGTAGCAGACCAACCCAAAGACGTGCACACCAGACTTGATGCACAGCGTTTATTGAAGCATCAACAAACACAGCGTAACGTTTCGGTGCCCATGCACCTTCGTCAGACCATACATAGAAATAGAATGAACCCAACTTGCAATTTTCTTTCCGTCCGAAACGTTTGATTGGAATTTTTGATAGCCATTTTAGATTTTTTCGTGAAATGTACTTTTCCAATGTTCATTTTCATGAAAGTTCCGTTTCGGAAATTTCTAATTCTTAGATCCATAGATTTTCGAAACTGGCAGTTTCCAAATCAACCAGGTTCAATTCGAAACCAGAATTCATCACTGCTTATAATGGCGGCACACCTAGTGTGGCCACACTATATGCCGCTTTTAACATGCTTTTGGATCGCAATCACTATGAGATCGGTGTTAAGGCGCTCGACATTGTGCCTAAGCCCTAACTGTATTTATCCAATCACAAACCTGACATGTCATGTGACACTGGTACCTAACAAGTCATGTAAATTGGTCTTTAAGGTTGGTCCACTGTTTTACATATTTCATGGCACATAAAGGTATTATGCATAGCTGTGAGGGATAGATTAATCTATGGTGTAGGCATTGGCTGAATTTAACCGAGAGCCACAATCGAGTGCCTCCCGGCAATTTAATATAGGCGGTTGCGTCGTCTTGTAGATTGCAAAGTCTAAAGACACCATCAGGTGCAGCCGCACAACCTTTTTACTATTGAAGGAGTTAGCTAACCAATTCAATATCAATATGGACAATATGTACTCTAAGCTCGGGGTAAATGAGCTGATCGTCCTGAACAATCGCTTTGCAACTGTATTTTAACAGTTGCAAATAAAGCTGTGCTTCAACCCATGGCTCTATGTGGCAGACATTCCGTCAATACTTTTAGACAGAAAAGTCTTAGCATTAAAGGACAACAATATCAAAAAAATACACACACCCACACCCCCATTACTATCCACACTTTCAGCAGCTGAAATCACTTTACTCCCATTAACAGCCATGCTGCCCTCCTAGATGTCACACAGCAAAGATGAGTTGCTAAAGCCCGCCTCCTAGACGGCCCGGGCCATGATTACATAACTTGTCATTGGCTGGTGGGAATGTCCTGTTACACCCTCTCTCCCCTCCTGCCGTCACAACAAACCTGAAATGTTCTGTTGTCTAGGATAACAGTCCTACATAATCAAGGATGGGGTAGGAGTGTTTTTCTCGCATGCTGCTTTGAGTGACAGTTAGAGGCAGACAGAATTGTTCACACCCCTTCACAGCATGGCTAATTGAGGCAGAGAGAGGCTCGAAATCAGGAAAAAATATGGGGACTGGACATACCCTTTACTCTTCTAAGCATTATTTAAAAATGCAACTGAGGCAATCAGTTATCCATTAAAGTTAATTTAATTCATCTGCAGAACATCCCACCCTGCCATTTCAGGCTTCTGGGCATTCCACCCCCAAAACTCCAATTTAAAACCCCATACTGGCCCCACTCTGTAGTGTACAAAAATCCTTTCCTTACATCCCAGCTCCTTATGGTTGCCAGCTGTGCCCCTCCAAAATCCAGAAAGTGTAGTGTAGAAGGTCTGTGTGACAAATCCTGCGCCTGTTCTCAGCTCAGCCTCGACAGGGTCTGAGGCATGCGCAGAAGTCCTCCCCCATCCCTCTCCCTCCCATTTCTTCTGCCTCCCCTAGCGCAACCCCCCTTGTTGTTATTAAGTTATTGGTACTCCAGCCCCAACCGCCTTAATGAATTGTTAGAAAGTCCCCGATATTACTTACCTTCCCTATCCTCCAGTGTTCTAGCAGCCGACACGCCCGTCCCTGTTGGCTGCCTCTCACGCCAATCAGGGATCAGCTGCCGGTCCCGCCCCCGCTTGCATTTCCGTGCAAGCAGAGGGCCGGGAGAGTGCGGCGGAGGATAGAAGGAAGGTAAGTAAGATCGGGGCACTTTCTAACAATTCTATTATGGCGTGTTGGGGCTGGGGGACCAATAACTATAATATTTTAAAAATGGATGGACATGCCCTTTAAAGGTATCTATACTGGATTGTTTCAAAAAAAATCTACTACTAGTGGGATCTTGCTGTATCTAAGATTTTATTTTTGAACAATCCATAGATATCCTTTAACTTACGTTTGTTTTTTAAACAGTTAAATAAAGTTTCTAGGCAGGGAGGTAGGTAGGATTGGTAATTCTGCCACTACTTAAATTCATTTGGGATTTTAAATCTGAGCTGTAGATTCTGAGAATCATACATTTGAAATCAACAGCATTTACAGGGAAAGACCTGTCACTCCGGAAGCAGAAATTAATATGTGGCCCATCCTGACCTCTTACTGGGATCTTTGGCTGCCTGCCAGCACACTTGCTGCGACAAGTAAGAGAATCAGCAGAGAAAAGAGCAGGGGGGATGTTGTAAGCAGAGCAGGGTCTATGGTGAGGCTGTGCAGAACTTATAAGTGTCGCAGACACTACAAGAAGGCAGTGAGTAAGGGAGGGTGGGGGGAATTAGGACACTCACTAACAGATAAATGATACAGTAATTATGTGATTACCACCATTTACTGAGTGAGTATAGTGACCCTTTAAATACACTATATTCTCCTTTAACTCCTTATGTGTTCATTAGAAACATTTGGATAAATAGTCTTGATGATTTTCTTGTTCCTGAAGAAAAAGGTTGAAATCTGACTAGGGGAGCAGAAATGAAGAATAAATAAATTTAATATTAATTAAATTTTAAGGTGCATCGGGCAGATATACTATAAATGCTAAATGATGGACTCTCTGTAAAATACATTAATGGAGACTTCTACCGTATATCTAAGACGTATTGGGCTCCCTATATACTGTACCCACACGCATTGAAAGGCCCTGATTTTTGGCACAGTCACAACGTCTATACTGACTTCATTTTCCCCCATAAGGTTGGATCCCTTTCTAGTCCCAGTACATTTACATTAATTAAATTTGATTAAATATTTACAAAGGTGTTTATGTTAAAGCAGCAAGTCTGTGCCCCGACAGTGTCCTGTTTTTTACTAATGACTGGTTGGCATCTTGGGGATTTAATACAGAGGGTTTCAGGTGATAACAACGTTACAATCTTTCTTGATTAAACCTTATATATATAATATATTCTTGGGGGACTTAGGGGAGAATCTGATTGGCAGGTAACTGAGACTCCAAAGGGCATAGAAAAGTAGCATGTGAATTCCCCCAGCATGCAAAACAGCTGCTCCTGCTGTGTTACTACAATGAGGGCAGATTTCATTCTTAATGCCACATGGTCACAAGGACAAACCAGTAAACCGCAGTTATTGTAACTGGAGACAGATTTGCAAATCGTTTCTAAGTTTCATAGGTCTATTTCTGCAAATTTTTCTCTGTGCCATTCAAGGGATAATGGATATGAATGTATGTAAAGAGACGTGTATATTTTAAAGCCACCACTAGTCTAGCAGCTCCGTATATCCTTATTTATACACCAGGCCGGTACAAGGAGGAATCACCTGAGAATATGATTAAACTACTAAATACATCATGAGAGGAAGGTGATCCCTGTTTCCAAGAGCTTACAATCCAATTAATGCGATTCGCAGATCCAAAAATTCTAATTCAAACCCTATTTTTTTAGTGATTTTTTTGATTGGTTTTTTTTTTCATTTTTAACCGTGCAGTTATAGGAGAATTATACTCTTGCAGTAACGGACAGTTTCCAAGCTCCTCCCCCTCATATGTTCTTCAGTGATGGGAGAATTTTTATGACAGTGATTGTGGGAGATAATTTTGACAGGGCAGCAGTGCTCGCGAAAAGCACGCTCGTGGCCACCCAAATGCACTGTGGCTGCTATTCTCACTGTGCTAACGGATCGCGATCCTGAAATTGCACTGATGTGGCCTAGCCCTTGATGACTATGAACAGGATTTCTCTGTATTTATTAAAATAAGCAAGTTCTTTTGTTTCTTTTAACCAAGAAGCAATAACATTTCTGCCAGTGAGGAAACTCTCTGCAAGTTAAGCGGCTGGGGCCCTAACACACCCCATCCTCAGCGCCACATGATCGCGTGTATGTAACGGTTTAACAGACCGGTAAATGAACCAGCAGCAGTTTTAAACAGCTGATTGCGTGTACCATTGCTGCATAAGTTTAGCATGTGCCCTCTGCCCTCTACTTGCCCCCTATTGGGAAACAATTACATTTTTAAACCAATAAGAGCCTAGCTTCTCAGCAAAATGAAAGATTAAAATTTCAATTGAATTGATTGGATGTGCCAACAAAAAAAAGTGATCCAGAGGTGTCCATCTTTATTCTCTTCTTTCCTTTTAATCCTTTTCATCCAAACACTCTTAGAATATTTCCAAGGTTTCCCTACACAGAGCCCCTGCGTTTTATTGAATTTTGATTCGGCAGATTTTCATGAGAGATATTTCTGCCACATTCCCTGCACAGTTGGCCTGGACGGAGCGTGATTTAGGGCACGTTCTCTCCACATCTGCCACAATAGTTTCTGTCTGCTGAAAGTTTCTTTTTTTTTTTTTACATTAACTTACTTAGAATCCCAAGAGCGCAAATCACAACCCGAGGCTGGAAAGGAGGTCAGATCATCTTCATCCCCGAGTCGGAATTAGAATTTTTCCTCTCATTAACAAACCCGGAATCCATCAAGATTTATTTCTGGATTGCAGAGCAGGGGCGGCCAAACCTCTCCCTGTCCTTGTGTACGAAAGGCTTTTTATTAGTGTGACAGAGGAAACTTTGAATAAAAAAATGAAATCAGCCTATCTATACAAACATATAAACCTATCATCTACTTTCTCTAACTTTAAATTTACCCTATTCCTTTTAAAATGTTCAGATTATTCCGATATTCTATTCCTTACCATATATATCTGTATCCCAATCCCATTCCTTCTCCTTCTACATCTGTATCCCATTCCTTCTCCTTCTAAATCTGTACCCCATTCCTTCTCCTTGTACATCTGTATCCCATTCCTTCTCCTTCTACATCTGTATCCCATTCCTTCTCCTTGTACATCTGTATCCCATTCCTTCTCCTTGTACATCTGTACCCCATTCCTTCTCCTTGTACATCTGTATCCCATTCCTTCTCCTTCTCAATCTGTACCCCATTCCTTCTCCTTCTACATCTGTATCCCATTCCTTCTCCTTCCCGTTTCTGTACCATCTGTAATCCCATTCCTTCTCCTTCTAAATCTGTACCCCCATTCCTTTCTCCTTCTAATACTCTGTAACCCCCCATTTCCTTCCTTCTAAACTCTGTACCCATTCCTTCTCCTTCTACTCTGTATCCCATTCCTTCTCCTTCTACATCTGTATCCCATTCCTTCTCCTTGTCCATCTGTACCCCATTCCTTTCTCTTAGACATCTTGTATCCCATTCCTTTCTCCTTCTACATCGTATCCCATTCCTTACTCCTTCTACTGTATCCATTCCTTCTCCTTCTAAAATCTGTACTCCACATTCCTCTCTCCTTGTACATCTGTATCCCATTCCTTCTCCTTCTAAATCTGTATCCCATTCCTTCTTCTCCTTGTACATCTGTATCCCATTCCTTCTCCTCTCATCTGTACCTCCCATTCCTTCTCCTTCAATCTGTATCCATTCCTTCTCTTTCATCTGTATCCATTCCCTTTCTCCTTTCAATCTGTATCCCATTCCTTCCCTTCTACATCTGTATCCCATTTCCTTCCCTTCTACATCTGTATCCCATTCCTCTCCTTCTACATCTGTATCCCATTCCTTCTCCTTCTACATTTGTATCCCATTCCTTCTCCTTCTACATCTGTATCCCATTCCTTCCTCCTTCAACATCTGTACCCCATTCCTTCTCCTTCTACATCTGTATCCCATTCCTTCTCCTTCTACATCTGTATCCCTTCCTTCTCCTTCAACATCTGTATCCCATTCCTTCTCCTTCTACATCTGTATCCCATTCCTTCTCCTTCTACATCTGTACCCCATTCGTCTCCTTCTACATCTGTATCCCATTCCTTCTCCTTCTAACAATCTTACCCCCTTCCTTCTCTTCTACATCTGATCCCTTCCTTCTCCTTCACAATCTGTATCCCATTCCTTCTCCTTGTACATCTGTATCCCATTCCTTCTTCTTCTACATCTGTACCCCATTCCTTCTCCCTTCTACTACTCTGTACCCCATTCCTTCTCCTTCTCAATCTGTATCCCATCCTTTCCTTCTCATCTGTCCCATTCCTTCTCCTTGTACATCTGTATCCATTCCTTCTCCTTCTACATCTGTACCCCATTCCTTCTCCTTCTACATCTGTATCCCATTCCTTCTCCTTTACATCTGTATCCCATTCCTTCTCCTTCTACATCTGTATCCCATTCTTCTCCTTCTACACTCTGTATCCCATCCTTCTCCTTCTGACATCCAATGTCAAATTCTCACTCTTTCAACAGAGCAAATAAAGGCTACAAGGACTTTCTAAAGTACAGCACAGTATCATTTACAAGAAGTTGAACCTTGAATGAGAAATTTGGTGCACACATAGTTGACACAGGAATGAGAAAACCCAGTATCCTGTCTCATTGAAATATGAGTTACAATAATTGTCCTATTGTCTTGTTAATGCTTTTAACTTGAGATGAAAGCCGTGTGATATTTGCAATGGAACTGCATCGTGTGCATTTAAATTTAAAATGAATTATTGAACTTCAAACAGTTGTTCTTGCTTCGTCTGTCGCAGCTGACACCTGGATTTGGTTAACATTTGTGTTCAGTGTTACAGTGTTTAAATTCAGCTTTATCTATAGTGATCTGAAAGGCAGTTATAGTTGAAAGATGGACAAAACCTCTTGTATTGAAGTCTACGGGAGGCAAAGTTTTAGAAACAATCTGCTATTATTTTTGTAGGGAGCTGGAAACATACAAATAGCCAAGTCTTTGAAATAATATTTAGCAATTAATCAGTAAACAGACCATAGATTGTGAAAAATGTTTTGTGGCAACATTTTTAAAACTTACTTACAGTGAAACTTTATTAATTTAAATTGCCCAATCTTTATACCCTACCCATAATATCTGTCTAACAGTTACATAGTAACATAGTATTGGAGGTTGTATAAAGACATACGTCCCTCTAGTCCAACCTTTATAACCTACCCATAATATCTGTCTAACAGTTACATAGTAACATAGTATTGGAGGTTGTATAAAGACATACGTCCATCTAGTCCAACCTTTATACCCTACCCATAATGTCTGTATAACAGTTACATAGTAACATAGTATTGGAGGGTGTATAAAGACATACATCCATCTAGTCCAACCTTTATACCCTACCCATAATGTCTGTCTAACAGTTACATAATAACATAGTATTGGAGGTTGTATAAAGACATACGTCCATCTAGTCCAACCTTTATACCCTACCCATAATGTCTGTCTAACAGTTACATAGTAACATAGTATTGGAGGTTGTATAAAGACAAACGTCCATCTAGTCCAACCTTTATACCCTACCCAACTGTCGTAACACATTACATAGTACATAGTATTGGAGGTTGTATAAAGACATACGTCCATCTAGTCCAACCTTTATACCCTACCATAATGTCTGTATAACAGTTACATAGTAACATAGTATTGGAGGTTGTATAAAGACATAACATCCATCTAGTCCAACCTTTATACCCTACCCATAATGTCTGTATAACAGTTACATAGTAACATAGTATTGGAGGTTGTATAAAGACATACGTCCATCTAGTCCAACCTTTATACCCTACCCATAATGTCTGTATAACAGTTACATAGTAACATAGTATTGGAGGTTGTATAAGACATAACGTCCATCTAGTCCACCTTTATAATCCGACCCCAAATGTCTGTATAACAGTTACATAGTAACATAGTATTGGAGGTTGTATAAAGACATACATCCATCTAGTCCAACCTTTATAACCTACCCATAATGTCTGTATAACAGTTACATATTAACATAGTATTGGAGGTTGTATAAAGACATACGTCCATCTAGTCCAACCTTTATACCCTACCCATAATGTCTGTATAACAGTTACATAGTAACATAGTATTGGAGGTTGTATAAAGACATACATCCATCTAGTCCAACCTTTATACCCTACCCATAATGTCTGTATAACAGTTACATAGTAACATACTATTGGAGTTTGTATAAAGACATCCATCCATCTAGTCCAACCTTTATACCCTACCCATAATGTCTGTATAACAGTTACATAGTAACATAGTATTGGAGGTTGTATAAAGACATATGTCCATCTAGTCCAACCTTTATACCCTACCCATAATGTCTGTATAACAGTTACATAGTAACATAGTATTGGAGGTTGTATAAAGACATAAGTCCATCTAGTCCAACCTTTATACCCTATCTATAATGTCTGTCTAACAGTTAAGCTGGGTATACACAGGACAGCTTTTTCAAAAATGGCAAGATCCTGTCTGTCATTTTTCAAAGATCAGGCTACACACAATCCCGAGCATTTTCCCTATGCTGGGCATAGGGAGAGCGCTCGGGACTGTGTTACCCTTGACCGCGGCAGACTCCCCTATAAGGAGTTTAAGGGGTCCCGCAGCTCAAAACCAGGTCCTCCCTCCCCAACACTTTTAAGTGCCCTTGTGGCACTTAGAAGTGCCCTAGCAGCACTGAAAAGTGCTTTAGTTGGGGGTCCTTCAGCTCAAAACCAGGACCCCCATTGGTGTCTTCTTTCTCTGCAGGTGACACCACCAATGCTGGTGACATCGACATTTCCAGTGTTACCTATGTCTTCTTTCTTCCTTCTTCTTTCTTCTGAACATGGGATATTCAGCCATTCGGTAATTCCTCGGACGTTCGAGGATTTTCCAGTTCGGCCTTGCGACGTTCGAGTACATAGTAACAATATTGGAGGTTGTATAAAGACATTCATCCACCAAGGGAGTAGAATGTAATTTTTCTCCACTTTATTCTTAAATTGCTTCACTGAATAGGGAAGAGCCCAAGCATCTTATCTATTGACTGTCTACAGCACATGGTGCCCCAATAAAAAACAAGATTCTGAACATTCACAGAGCTTTTATTCGATTCATAGTTTGTAGTTATTGGATTAGCACTTGTTACCATTTCTTTTTGGTCTGTGATTCAACCACCCAACTAGATTAAGTGGGAATGTCTTTTTCTTGTGTTTAAAAAATAAGGAATTTATAAATTTGTTATATACTGTGTGTAATCGCTTATTGCCTTATATTAAAGTGTTGTGTGCCTGTATGCTCTAATAATGTTATGGAATGTGATAGATTTCAGTGGCTGAAACGTATTGGTCTAAGGTTCTTTTACAGTCCCAAGAGGGCACATGTGGTTGTCTGGTTGTATAGTTGAATTTAGGTTTACAGTATATACAAATTAGTAAATGCTTTTCTATAAAGTCTTGGAACAAGATGGAGTAGATATTGCAGTTAGAACGTGAAAACATTTATTGTTCCTTCCTAATTCCTGTACAGTATATTGCTGTGTAACACACTCACAAACTCACCATAGGGAACACTTTTTTTTTTACACTCCTTTAGAAACTTCCAGTGGTGTAATTGACCTGACGAGCTGATGACATTTTTAGAAAATGGTAGAACAATGTCTCGTATTCAATTCTCCAATCTTGACGAGCTCATGACATTTTTAGAAAATGGCAAAAAAAAAGTCTCGTATTCAATCCTCCAATCTTCTCCTTCCTTAACAGTTGGCGAGCCTAATGTTAGAGCCACTCCTATGGTATTTTGTATCAATTTTATAGATCTGAAACTGCTTAAAAGCTTTTCTGATTCCCTATGTCTGAAGTTTCCATCAGAGCTGATGGCTCCATACTGGGAATCTTCGCTTCCTTTATTTTGAATCTAATCCATTCAGAAAATGACTCACGATTTATTGAATGAAGTGGAGAAAATTGATATCTTTTCATTAGGCTGACAAAGTATTTTTCACAGCCAACGTTCCAAGCCCCTTCTCTATTTAACATTTATTTATGTCATTGTTTTATCATTTATTTCATTTATTTTTTATAGAAAGAACAAGAATAGAATGAATGGCTTCCCATGTTCTGGGCTTTGTCAGACAAGGTGTTGATATACCTTGGTCCAAATCATCACACCCATAGGACAAAAAGAGACACATTTGCTTTTAAGTTTCTTTCCAATGTTTATTTAGGTTGGGAACTAAATCTTTAGGCTCGCTGTAAAAGGAGACAAGCAGGTGAAAAAGAGCAGCGATAAAATGTCAGTGAAACAGCAATATTCTATCAGACAGTAAAGTACAATCTACTGGGGGAAAATGGGCTCTTCGGGAATCTTGAATAAAATTGTATCTATAAAGCACATGATTTGTGTAATTCATATGAACAGTCAGAAGGAACCTGTCTATAATAGATGAGAAATTCATTGTACAGCTCTAGGTGGCCTTAATTCTTCTGTAACTCGGTGCCATTAATGTGTGTGATACTTCAGGGCTCTCTAAGGATGGATTTATAAGTCTGGAACAATTATTAAAATAAAACCCGTGGATAAGGTTCATAAAGGAAAATAAATGTTTAATAAATTATATTCAGGTTATTCCCCATATAATGAGGATCTGAACTGTTGTATCTTAACATTTTAAAATGCTAAAACACACCTTAAAAACTGGTCATCTGTTACCCCCCCACACTACCACCACCCTTTTTTATTCTTCCCAAGATCCTCTGCTGCTGGTATCAGTCAACCAAATCCCTTTTGAGCACTAACCCTATAGCCTTACCCCTTTAAACATTTATCCATCATATTTACCTGTGTAGGGAACTATAAACTAGTTACCCTTTAGTCTTCTTGTTCTGACTGGATTTGGCCAGTAGAGGGCCAAAAAGTATAAAAGGGAGATCGGCCATGTGCTCAGCCACTTTTTACTTCCTGGAGTTTCCCCAGAGGTTTGGGGAGAGCCAGGGAACCTTAATAGTAGGGTAGCTAGTGAGCAGCCTGAGCTCCAACAAGGAGATTTAGTAAGGACTAGAGTCCTGGGTATACCACCCAAGAATAGGGACATAGTACCAGACATATTGTGCTACTTGCAATGCCAAATTAATATTGTTCTGTTAATAAATATGTTTAAGTACAAGAACCATTGGCGCCCATTTATTGCATTCACCTAGAGTGGTAGTTCAGCAACACCCTGCCTCCAACATATGTGAGGGCCCACTCCTGATAAATAAGAGCCTTGTGCCTAGAATTTGGATAAGGCTGACACTCTGGAGCAAACTAAGTACCCCATTTTGCTATCGCTTTACATCTGTACAATGTCTAGGAACTTCATTGGTGCTAAATAAGTATTATGAATAGTAACCTGCACATTACATAGCAGATAATGCCCCCTTGAGAAATCAAGTGCTATCTATAAAATTGACCATTATTGGGAACTATAATTCTTCCTAACTAGGGGAGGGGAATACTGAGCCTGAGCAAAACAAGTACTGAATTGAAGCTATGCAGCAACACATGCTAGTTACACATGTTTGTTTATAGTTTGAAGGGCATGTCCACCTCCTAAACTAAATGGCATGTCCACCTCCCAACTAAAATTTGCCCCACTGTTGGCCCCAATGTGTAGTGTTAAAAGATCTTCACCTTTTTCTTCTGCTACTTATGGTTCTTCTGCAGAGCCTGATAAAAATTCACAAAAATGAAGATTAGGAGCCTCACTGTGTGTAATCCGTACCTGCCACTTCCTGCTCCTCTTAGAGGACTCTGGCATGCACAGTGGAGCTTTCAGTATAGTTGTCCTTTAAACATAGGACTTCTAATATCTATGTTATTAAATGCATTTATTGCATTCTCCTAGAGTGGTAGTTCAGCAACAATAAGAGGGGCTTATGATGCTTCTAGGACTTCTAATATCTAAATGAAATGGCATGTCCACCCTTTTAAAAAACTTTTGCCACCATGCAGGGGATACCCTCTCACCCCCACCCGCTCTATTCAAAAGTGTAAAAGAGCCTCCAATCTTTACTTACTCCTCCTCATTCCTGCGCTGTTCTGGTCCGGCTCCCCTGCCCGCCAGAACTGCAAGCAAGGGGCCAGACTGGCAGCCGCTGCTGTGATTGGCTGAGAGGCAGCCAATTACAGCCGCGGCTACCTTCAGTGTAGAACAGCACAGGTCCGAGGAGGTGTAAGTACAGGTAAGAAGCACTTTTACACTTATGAATAGATTGGTTGGGGGTGGGAGAGTATCCCTATCCCCTGCATTGTGGCAAAAGCTTTTATATCCCTGCCATTCATGGAGGGATCGGGAGGGAGGGAGAGGGGGGAAAGGGCTCTACTGAGCATGCCTCAGAACTTTCTGAGGTTAGCAAGGAAAGAGGCACCAGATGAGACACTGACAGCTCCTACCCAGCAGTTTCCTGAACATTGCAGAGGCATAACAGGAGAACCACAAGGAGCAGGGATGTACGGTAAGGATTTTTTTTTTGTACTGTGGGGCCAGTAGTTAGTAAAATTGTAGTTTGGGGGGTGGACATGCCCTTAAATAATACAAATATCAGTTGGGGTCGAGGGCAGGTACCGTAACCAACATGTTGCAAGTTTTGTTTAAAGGTAGGAAATGTCCTTTTACATAGATTTGTTGGTTAAACGCAATGTAAAGCGTTATGTATCTAGCATGCAATGCTGATATTCCCACTGATTTATGTGTGTGGAATTTCTAACCTGGTACATAGGCCGGCTGAGTTGGCAAGCTCAAGAGTACAGATGAATAGAGCCCTTAAACTAAGAACAAACTGTGACATTTCTTTGCTAGTAGTAACTTTACACCACCACGAATGTCACCTAACGAATTTACACCAATTAGACAAAAACCTACTGAGACTCTATATCATCTACCAGAACCTGCAGATTCAATACTGTACATATCTATAATGGGAAGATTAAGGTAAAGATTTTAAATTTGATTTTGAAATGAATTCACAGATAAATGTCCATGAAGTCAGTTTAGATGTCATTAAAGCAATTCTGTTACATCATTTATATTGTATATAGAGTTGCCATTTCTCTCAGGGTGTGTATGGGAATAAAAGGAGGTCGGAATGGGGACCTATAGTGGGCTGTGGAACAATGCTGATCATGGAGCCAATTCAAAATATTGTAACATTGGAACTGATGAATTTTATGTTAAAGGGCATGTCCACCCTTAAAGGACATGTAAACTGTGCCAAATCATGTTTTAACTAATCACAAAGTAATAAGGATTAATTACCACCAATCTTAAATCTGCTTTTTCTCAGACCTTCCTATCCCTTGTTATCCCTTGTTTGTAGCTCTGGAAGTTTTACTTTTTAAAGGGGGCAGGGCACAGCTAGTCAGTAAAGAACTGTCAATCAGCCAGCCCCTCCCCCTAGTACACTACATATATTAATAATGAAGTATCCATTCTATAAAAGTAAAGCTTATTTCTCTATCACTGCGTGGCTAACTGATTCAACATTGCTGTACTTGCAGCTAACACCCAATCCTGCAGTTAGCTGCTGTCTGTGTTACTGAAGTCTAGAGATGGGATCCTGGTTCGACACAAACACGGATCCGACACTGAACCCCTCCGGATTTCGGGACTTCTGAAGACATTTTTGATCATTTTCGAATGTACGGGGCTATTTTCATCAATTTTTGAAAATAGCCTCGAACATTCTAAAATCTTCGAAAATACGATCGGAAACTCGAAAATGGTTTCCGATAATTTTCAAAAATTATTGAAAATTGCCCCGTACATTTGAAAATTATCAAAAATTCGGTCCGTTTTCGGATTTTATGATCTTCAGGATTTTCCCGAGATCCGGGAATCCGAAAACAGAACAAAACTAGTGAGTTCCAGCCATCTCTACTGAAGTCCCAATGTAGCACTGTACTTAAAGAAATCAATTACAAAGTCCCCCCACTACACACACCTTCAAACTCCTACAGCTAAAAGAAAATCTTACTTGATTCAAGCTGCAATTACATCTCCCAGAGCTGCTTACCTTCCCATAGCAATGCAGTTTCACTTTCACTATAACACAAAATCACTGGGTGAATGTTATTGGCTGTAGGGGGGCACAGATCATCTCCACTGCACATGCTCCACACTCTAGCTGTGCCTCAGTTTTAGGAGGGGGTGGATACATAAAGACGAGACATTCATACTAACTAGGAGTGAGCTGAAGTTTCTGACAGCACTAAAATATAGAAATGGGTAAAAAAAAATTAAGTAAATTTTTTCACTTTTGTGTCCCTTTAAAACAAAAAACTGGGCAATGCTCTTTACCTGCCCCCAACCCCAACTGATATATTCAGCACTTTATTACCTGTATTACTAACCAGATATCTAAGGATAATTATTGTCCCCATTCTGGCAGGGTAAGCTGGCTCCTCCCTCCATGCTGTCAATCAAGGCTGTGACAATTGACATCACAACCAATGATTGACTGCTGTTTCCCCTGCTGTCTCCTCTGCACATGCTCAAGTTAATAAAAAGCTCATTGAACACAGGGAGGAGGCAGATACCTTTACCAGAATGGAATAGAACTTATCATTAAATATCTGGTTACAAATCCATGTAATAAACTGGCAAAAACAACAGTCGTCACTTATCTGCCTGCAAGTCACCAGTTTTTTGTTTTAAGTGTAAACATGCCCTTTAAGTTCTCCTTTGAGATCTTGGTTTTTTTCTGTATTATTGTTTATCCCCTACAAATTTAAATGTCTCGTTCTAAATTTCTCTATGATATTCAGTCATGTTCACGTATTGCTGGACGAAGGAGTTAATTAGAGAAAGTGCTGAAAAAAGCTTCAGAATTCTTCATGCAAAGCAGCAGCTGAATAAAACCCGAGGCCTGGAGAGATCTCAAATATTTCAAATTAGAGAACTGGAAATTTGCTTATTAATAAAAATCAAATGAAGTCACAAATTATCCTTCGAGGGAGCCTCAGAAACCTTTCCTGCTCAACTTTAAATGTTAGAAACTGACAGGGAGATTCAATAAAAGTTCTTATCATTACAAATGGTGCTAATTTTGCCCCAACCAATCAGATGTTAGCTTTCAAAGATTAAATAAAATCTGATTGGTTGGGGCAAAATTAGCACCATTTCTAACGATAAGAACTTTTATTGAATCTCCTTGTATGTCCCCAAATAATGTGTTGGATAAAACTTAAATGAATCTTAAAGTTAGGTACATATAGTTAGATAAATGTTTTACATGGCCTGAAAACAAGATATATATAATAAGATATAATAAGATATATTTAAGATAATAAGATATCTTGTTTTCTTGTTTTCCGGAGTGGGGCTTGGGAATTAAGGGGTGGGGCTTGGGTGGATCAGGACAAGGTAACACCTGCGGTCCCCAGCGTGGCTCTGGTTGGGTACCCCTGCCTTAAGGTGACCATACATATGAATGATAATGGGTAAATCCCGTCGGGATTCATGTGTATGGGCCGGAGTTCCAATGTACAAGAGGAAATAATTGAACCCAATAAAATTTGCATATATCATAAGGCTGTAAAGATATTAAATGTTACCTTAAGCATAGACTAGTACAGATTAGAAGGACCAGAGCCCTTAAGCTAAGAGCCAAAGATGAAATTTCTTTGCTAATATTAACCAATGTCACAGCAATAGCTCCACTTTACACCACTATAAATGTCACCTTACGGATTCACACCAATTAGCAAACTACCACGACATTTTATCATTTTAGCATTAAAAACTGCACATTCAATCTATAGCTTTAATAGAGAAGTAGATAAAGAAATGCACAGTCGTGCAAAATAAATAAATACTAATTTGAAGGTCAGTTTTAGAGGAAGCGTTGACTTGAAATGAATGACACTGGGATTTGATATATAGGAATATATATTTATATATACAGTATATACATACACATACACAACACAAATACAAGAATATGCAGCTCAATCCTTTATTCAATATTACTTTCAGGTGCGGTGTAAAGGAAATGTACACATTACATAAAATGAGGTATGCACCCAATAAAGGGTAATCACCTGCACTAAGATTAAAATGGATACCTTTAGTTACATTGTTAGTACAAACATGCTCACCGTGACGTAACTAGGAATCCATGGGCTCCCCTGCAAAATTATGATGGGGCCCCTATCCGTGCTTCAGTGGTTTTCTGGGAGGAGACTATATCTGTCATAGGAAAAAAAGATGGGGCTCCTTGTGCTCTCGAGCCCCCCTGTGGTTGCTCCCCCTCCCTTGGTAGTTACGCCCCTGCATGCTTAAGCTAACACGCCCCTCCAAAGCAGTATCCAAGTGTCAGTCCTAACCTATTGAGAAAAGTTCAATCCCTAATGGGAACAAGACCATACTCGCTTCTCTCTTTATTTAGTATGACCTCTTCCAGGGAACCGTGTGAGCTTACAGAGCTTATAAACATTTCTAGCTGGACTGCCCTTAAAGGGGCAGGGAATCAATATACACAGGGAGCAAGCAAAAAATACATATCAAATATTTTATTTTGAAATGAATTCATTTTTATGGAGTTACATTAGATGTCACTGAAACAGTTCTGCTAATGTTACATAAATATATTTTACATAAATTATCTTTCCTTAATAAAGCTTAAAGGAGAACTAAACCCAAATTTTTTCACTCCAGAATCTGACCATATCCCCTCTAAAAACACCGATAAACTGTAAAATATCAATACAGTAAATGGCATTAAAGTAAATGTGACCACTTGAAGAATTGGATGAAATAACTGTGTGTATGTACAGTGACTGGCCACACCCCTGATGTCAGTCACATGCTCTTTTGCCTGTTCTGTTCTGTAAAAGGATTGGCTAGAAGCTACTAATGGGTGTGACCAACTGTAACAAGTTCCTGCAGTATCTTAGGACTGAGCATGTGTAAAGAGCATAATGGTCAGTGACCACACTGTGTTATACTGGAACACTGGGAAATAAGACACAAACCTCATGTTAGAAATTTTAATTTATCCACAAACATATTAAAATTAGAGGTGAGACACTGATTACTGCTTTTATATCAAGGAGATCTGCCTTCTAATTCAATGTTGTTCCAAGGGTTTAGTTCTCCTTTAAAATGTAATAATCAGCATGGGAAAGGTTGTAGTCGTTGGATGGTATTTATTAAAGGATCGCTATTAGTAATCATTTAGAAATACCGTCCATGACGTCAGGTAAACTTGTCTTTAATATGCTGTAGACTGACAGCCAGAGAAATGGCTTTCACTCTGTGTTTAATATGGCACTTATACAGACCTGTAACACAACACTTTTTTCTTAAAGAGACAAGCTCAGATCTCAATTCCCAAAATTTCGTTCAGACGTAGAAAAGGTGGTGCATCTGTCTGGATTGTAGTTTCCTTGGTGGGATGCTCCAGAGAGGAGGATATTTTAGGTTGCCCGAAAATTTTGCAATAAATAAAAATCCACTTATTGGAAACAAGACCCATCTGTTGGCTTGTAGAGAATGCCCAGCTGTTAGATGCAGATAGCAGCCTGTCCCTGGCTAGACAAATCCTTTTATTTGGCTGCTGCCAGTGAATTTGTTTGACCGGGGAGCAGGTCCCATTGGACGGCCCGTATGGTCAGGTGGATAAAGGTTGACAAGTGTTGGTGGGCTTGGCCACAGATGTACACAGAATAGAGAGAGGTGGTAACAGTTGGTGGAGCTCTAGAGAGTTGAGGACTTAGTGACCATTCCTGTATCTGTGCCAAAATAATGATTTATGTGAATCTGTAAGTCAGTTTGTGTAAAACATCCCAAACTTCAATGGATTTCAGTGTCTGCAATATGAATTTGTAATGGTGTGTAGGAGTGCACACGGTGTATGTAGGTCTATGTAACTTGTGTACTCGTGTAGGTGTTTGATGTGTGCAAATGGGCATAGCTGCAAATTAACAGTGGAGGTTGTAATCTAAAATAAAACCACAAAACTGCGTCACTGACGTCTATGTAATGTGTCTTTTATGGCCACTGATACAGAAACCCAAACCTACTGCAAAAGCGTAGTAATGCTGCATCCTGATAACGAGCTATCAGGGAGATTCAATAAAAGGTCTTATCGTTTAAAATGGTGCTAATTTTGCCCCAACCAATCAGATCTTATTTAACATTTGAAAGCTAACATCTGATTGGTTGGGGCAAAATTAGCACCATTTTAAACGATAAGACCTTTTATTGAATAACCCTGTATGTTCTTATGAGATTTTTCACTAATTCAAGGAGATGCAGACACTGACCTGTGCTTAGCACTGCCGCCTCACCCAGCTAAAGATACAAACTATAGACATGGCAAGGCCTAGGTGGGCACTTCCTTACTGCCCACAAGAATACTGTTCTCACTTGTTTGAGAGGAATAACACTTTGTATTGATGTCACTGGCCCTTTAAAGAGCATGTCCACCCTTAAAACAAAAAAACTGTCTGATACCTGTCTCCAACATCAACTAAAATATATTCTTCTTTATTACCTGCAATTAGCTATAGCACTAACCAGATATTTTAAGGATAATTATTGTCCCCATTCTGGCAGAGAAAGGTGGCCCCTCCCTTTACCAGATAGGAATAGCACTTATATAAATATCTAGTTTTAAATACATGTAATAAACTGGTGAAAATAGCAGTTGAGGTTGTGGGCAGATAACTGACAAGTCACCAGATTTTTGTGTGGACCTGCCCTTTAAGGATGTCATTGTGCTGTTATGGTATCCGTATTGTATTATTTTACTCAGATTTCTTTTTATTTGCCATGTCGCATCAGGTTCTCTATTTTAATACAAACAATGCTCTTTTCTTATTTGCTGTCTTGGCAGGCAATCGCTGTAAACAAGAAGAAACCCTCTTAAGTTGTTACAAAGCTCCTGAATTTACTAATGAATTCTTTTATATTCTTAAACATCTTTGCATACAACTCGCTGTAAATTAGAAAGGGTTTAGTGGGAATAAAGATTTCTTTTTTTTTTTTACCTCTTTGTAACCTTTAATAAAGCTCTAACCCGTAGACATTCTGCTCTGACTTTTCTCTTTTCCCTGAATAAAGCCATTTGGCTGTGGCATTTAGAGAAAAATAAAAAGATTCAGTTAAAGGTGGGAAATTGTATTACAATACATTAATCAATTATCCCAAGGCCAAGTACCGCATGACCGTAATCCTTAAAACAAAAACCATATCAACCAATGCTTCAATGAAAACTTCCCAAGGGGGGGAAAACATGCAGCGTTAAAAAGCAGTTAAAACATTTTGTGCCGGAGTCCGACTGTTCTCATGCATAAAAATACCCAATTCTAAGAATCTCTTAAAGGCCCCCCAAGGATAATTCCTGCACGTATGTGGTAGCATTCAATAATGAACTATTAGACGTTAAATGGCGAGATTGTCTTTATGGAGTTACAGAGGAAAATGTAAAAATGGGTTTTAATCAAAATCAAATAGAAATTCTAATGTAGATGGTTCATGGAGCTGCTTTTCAGAGGTAGGGTATTGTGCTGTTTCTTCCGGCTCCCTGTAGTCACTCTTAGAATTCTGGGAGTTCTAATTCATCAACGGCTGGAGGGTACAAGGACATGTAATTGTTTAAGATATTGAGGAGAATCGAAGCAGTTTTACTATCGATTAGTACAGTTGCCACTGAATGAGAACATTATTTTTAACAGAAATTTATTTTCTTCTAAAAATGCAACCAGTTCTATTTCTGAAATCCTCGTAATTTCAAACATTTTCGAAAACGCGGTTCGGAAAAGTTCGGAAGGCGGAAAACTGGAAAATCTGCGATATCCGCCGTTCGCGAACGAGGTAAATCCGCCACGGATCCGGGTTCGGATACGCGAACTGGGCCATCACTAAAAATTACCTGTGGAAAACAACTGCATATAGTTTTCATTAGAGATGCAATGTGGGTTCCAATAGAACCCAGTTTCGAATCGAATCTGAGGGTTTTTTTTACCAAAAATCGAAAGTAGCCGATTTTCGAAAATCAAAAATCGAAAAGTAGACTTTCAGAAAATTTCGAAAATATTCGAAAACGGAACGAAATTAAACAGTTTGGAACATCTCTAGTTTACCTACTAAAGCTATTTTATTTTCTCATATACTGGTGCTGTCGTGGAGGCAGTCCAAGAATTAATACATTTTGCAATAGGCTTCTCCAATCAAAAGCTAACTGCATAATGAGCTGCATAATCACTGTATAATATAGACAAGGCAGCAAGACTGGATACATTATGAGGGAAATAAATATGCATGGATATACTGTTTAAGCGCTTGAGAAGAAGCAATAATAAGGAGGTCCCTACTTTGATAAGACCCCACTGTGCAGTACAGCCCATTTGCCATTACAGCAATTAACTAATAAGCTATTTGGTACTTATAGATGCAATAAAACCTATTGCTGCTGTTATATTTCATGCTCATTTTCCCACTGAAGTGTGACAGATAGAACATTTAATATGGCTACATTAACCGAGCCATAATAAGCTAC
Organism: Hymenochirus boettgeri; assembly: GCA_019447015.1. Taxonomy (NCBI): domain Eukaryota; kingdom Metazoa; phylum Chordata; class Amphibia; order Anura; family Pipidae; genus Hymenochirus; species Hymenochirus boettgeri. Next base: position 265,011,806 of record CM033472.1, read on the forward strand.
TAAATAGCTTAGGGACAGGCGCAAACACCAGATTCCCACACTGCGAATATTACTTTAGGGAATGGATTCATTTTCTAATAGTCAACAAGGAGGAATTATTTTGTTTATTATGTAGGAGTGAGATATTTCCGATTGCAGCCACAGAGTCAAGACTGATTTAATTTCTAATGATTTATGTTATTTTTGGTGATGTTCTCTGGATTGTTTTAGCTTGGTTTTTTTTTGTTGTTTTTTGTTGTTTTTTTTTGGCTTTGACATTTTTCCTCAGGATTTTCTGTGGATGGGAAAGAGTTGGATGGGTAACTGTGTCAGCTCTGGTTTCATTACCCTAAATTTCATATTTCAGAACTGTGCTCTTTACACATGTGTCTATAAATGGTATCTCTGCTCGTAATAATACATTTTTGGAATCCAGTTCTATTGAAGAACGGGAGGTAAAGGAGCTGTGTCTTACCTCCTGTTCTTCAATAAAACACTCAGGAGCCGGGAGAGAAGGTAAAAAACTTACCCACTCGCTCGCTCCTCCAGCGCATAGTCTAACAGGTCCCGACTGACTCTGTCTTCTATGCGCATGGATCGCGTATGCGCATAGAAGACAGAGTCCGTCGGGACCTGTCAGTCTGTGCACTGTAAGTTCTTTGCCTTTTTCTCCTGGCTCCTGATTGTTTAATTGAATACTAGAATTAACCCTGACGAAGCCCGTGAAGTTGATTACGTAGGGCGAAACACGTGTCGGTGAGGAGGAGACCGGTGGGAGTGTCTGGAAGAAAGCGGCATGTATGAACATAGCTGGTGCGTCGTGTAACTGTTTGACTGCTCCAGGACTGGAGGCGTTCAGTACTAGTAAGCCGCTCATCTGTGGGAGACTGTTTGGAGGGCTCACAGATTCCTAAGCGGGTGAAGAGTGTGGTCCGTCTGGGGGACTGATAATGTATGATACCGGGAACCCAGTCTTGGCTTCTCACATCAGTCGCGTGGGATGCCCGGTTTTGGGTGTGTGGGTTTTTGTACTTATTTTTATTCCTGTATATAGAGTATGTATTAGTGAGGTTATAAGGGGTTGTATGCACTTTATTGGGTATTATATGCTGCTACTGTTGAGTCAACAATAAACAACAACTTTACTCTTAGTGCCCTATTTATAAAAGATCGTTATCAAAAAATAACGACCAGTATTTTCCGACAACGACCGTTATTTTCCAAAAACGACCGATATTTTTCGATATCAGAAAATAACGGTTGTTATCGGAAAATAACGGTCGTTATTTTACGATATCGATCGTTATTTTTTCGATAATGATAACGATCTTTTATAAATAGGGCCCTAAAGTGCCTTAAGTAGTTGTGCCTTGTTTGAGGGGACTGTATTAGATAGCGTCTTGACCATCTTATTCTGGGGTTTTTTGAAGCATTGATATATTTTATTTTCCCTAAGTGAACCTTCCCTCTACCCAGGGTCTGAGCATGCTCACTGCTGTTTTTACTGCTAGAACAGAGGGAAACTCCTCCCCTGTACCCTGGGTCTGAGCGGCTCAGGGCTGTATTTACTGCTAGAACAGAGGGAAACTCCTCCCCTGTACCCTGGGTCTGAGCATGCTCACTGCTGTATTTACTGCTAGAACAGAGGGAAACTCCTCCCCTGTACTTGGGTCTGAGCATGCTCACTGCTGTATTTACTGCTAGAAAGAGAAACTCCTCCCCTGTACTGGTCTGAGCATGCTCACTGCTGTATTTAGCTAGAACAGAGGGAAACTCCTCCCCTGTACCTGGGTCTGAGCATGCTCACTGCTGTATTACTGTAGAACAGAGGGAAACTCCTCCCCTGTACCTTGGGTCTGAGCATGCTCACTGCTGTATTTACTGCTAGAACGAGAGAAAATCCTCCCCTGTACCTTGGTCTGAGCATGCTCACTGCTGTATTTACTGCTAGAACAGAGGAAACTCCTCCCCTGTCACTTGGGTCTGAGCATGCTCACTGCTGTATTTACTGCTAGACAGAGGGAAACTCCTCCCCTGTACCTGGGTCTGAGCATGCTCACTGCTGTTTTACTGCTAGAAACGAGGGAAACTCCTCCCTGTACCTTGGGTCTGAGCATGCTCACTGCGTATTTACTGCTAGAACAGAGGGAAAATCCTCCCCTGTACCTGGTCTGAGCATGCTCACTGCTGTATTTACTGCTAGAACAGAGGAACTCCTCCCCTGTACCTTGGGTCAGAGCATGCTCACTGCTGTATTTACTGCTAGAACAGAGGGAAAACTCTCCCCTGTACCCTGGGTCTGAGCATGCTCACTGCTGTATTTACTGCTAGAAAACAGTGATAAACTCCTCCCCTGTACCTTGGGTCTGAGCATGCTCACTGCTGTTTTTACTGCTAGAACAGAGGGAAACTCCTCCCCTGTACCCTGGGTCTGAGCATGCTCAGTGTTGTATTTACTGCTAGAACAGAGGGAAACTCCTCCCCTGTCCCGGGTTCTTGAGCATGCTCACTGCTGTATTTACTGCTAGAACAGAGGGAAAACTCCTCCCGTACTTGGGTCTGAGCATGCTCACTGCTTATTTACTGCTAGAAAGAGAAAACTCCTCCCCTGTACGCTTGGTCTGAGCATGCTCACTGCTGTATTTATGCTAGAACAGAGGGAAATCCTCCCCTGTACCTGGGTCTGAGCATGCTCACTGCTGTATTACTGTAGAACAGAGGGAAACTCCTCCCCTGTACCTTGGGTCTGAGCATGCTCACTGCTGTATTTACTGCTAGAACGAGAGAAAATCCTCCCCTGTACCTTGGTTGAGCATGCTCACTGCTGTATTTACTGCTAGAACAGAGAGAAACTCCTCCCCTGTCACTTGGGTCTGAGCCATGCTCACTGCTGTATTTACTGCTAGACAGAGGGAAACTCCTCCCCTGACCTGGGTCTGAGCATGCTCATGCTGTATTTACTGCTAGAAACGAGGGAAAACTCCTCCCTGTACCTTGGGTCTGAGCATGCTCACTGCGTATTTACTGCTAGAAAGAGGGAAAACTCCTCCCCTGTACCTGGGTCTGAGCATGCTCACTCTGTATTTATGCTAGAACAGAGGAAACTCCTCCCCTGTACCTTGGGTCGACATGCTCACTGCTGTATTTACTGCTAGAACAGAGGGAAACTCTCCCCTGTACCCTGGGTCTGAGCAGTCTCACTGCTGTATTTACTGCTAGAACAGAGAGAGAAACTCCTCCCCTTACCTTGGGTCTGGCATGCTCACTGCTGTATTTACTGCTAGAACAGAGGAAACTCCCTCCCTGTACCTTGGGTCTGAGCATGCTCACTGTGTATTTACTGCTAGAACAGAGAGAAACTCTCCCCTGTACCTTGGGTCTGAGCATGCTCACTGCTGTATTTACTGCTAGAACAGAGAGAAACCTCATCCCCTGTACCCTGGGTCTGAGCATGCTCACTGCTGTATTTACTGCTAGAACAGAGAGACAAACTTCCTCCCCTGTACTTGGTCTGAGCATGCTCACTGCTGTATTTACTGCTAGAACAGAGGAAACTCCCCCTGTACCTTGGGTCGAGCATGCTCACTGCTGATTACTGCTAGAACAGAGAGGGAAACTCCTCCCCTGTACCTGGGTCTGAGCATGCTCACTGCTGATTTACTGCTAGAACAGAGGGAAATCCTCCCCTGTACCTGGGTCTGAGCATGCTCACTGCGATTTACTGCTAGAACAGAGGGAAACTCCTCCCCTGTACCTGGTCTGAGCATGCTCACTGCTGTTTACTGCTAGAACAGAGAAGGAAACTCCTCCCCTGTACTTGGGTCTGAGCATGCTCACTGCTGTATTTACTGCTAGAACAGAGGGAAACTCTCCCCTGTACCCTGGGTCTGAGCTGAGCTCACTGCTGTATTTACTGCTAGAAAAGAGAGAAATCCTCCCTGTACCTTGGGTCTGAGCAGCTCACTGCTGTATTTACTGCTAGAACAGAGAGAAACTCCTCCCCTGTACCTTGGGTTGAGCATGCTCACTGCTGTATTTACTGCTAGAACAGAGGGAAACTCCTCCCCTGTACCTTGGGTCTGAGCATGCTCACTGCTGTATTTACTGCTAGAACAGAGAGAAACTCCTCCCCTGTACCTTGGATCTGAGCATGCTCACTGCTGTATTTACTGCTAGAACAGAGAGAAACTCCTCCCCTGTACCTTGGGTCTGAGCATGCTCACTGCTGTATTTACTGCTAGAACAGAGGGAAACTCCTCCCCTGTACCTTGGGTCTGAGCATGCTCACTGCAGTATTTACTGCTAGAACAGAGGGAAACTCCTCCCCTGTACCCTAGGTCTGAGCATGCTCACTTCTGTATTTACTGCTAGAACAGAGGGAAACTCCTCCCCTGTACCTTGGGTCTGAGCATGCTCACTGCTGTATTTACTGCTAGAACAGAGGGAAACTCATCCCCTGTACCCTGGGTCTGAGCATGGTCACTGCTGTATTTACTGCTAGAACAGAGAGAAACTCCTCCCCTGTACCCTGGGTCTGAGCATGCTCACTGCTGTATTTACTGCTAGAACAGAGAGAAACTCCTCCCCTGTACCTTGGGTCTGAGCATGCTCACTGCTGTATTTACTGCTAGAACAGAGAGAAACTACTCCCCTGTACCTTGGGTCTGAGCATGCTCACTGCTGTATTTACTGCTAGAACAGAGAGAAACTCATCCCCTGTACCCTGGGTCTGAGCATGGTCACTGCTATATTTACTGCTAGAACAGAGGGAAACTTCATCCATGTACGCCTGGTCTGAGCATGCTCACTGCTGATTTACTGCTAGAACAGAGAGAAACTCCTCCCCTGTACCTTGGGTCTGAGCATGCTCACTGCTGTATTTACTGCTAGACAAGAGGGGAAACTCCTCCCTGTTACCTTGGGTCTGAGCATGCTCACTGGGTATTTACTGCTAGAACAGAGGGAAACTCCTCCTGTACCTTGGGTCTGAGCATGCTCACTGCTGTATTTACTGCAGAACAGAGAAAACTCCTCCCCTTACCTGGGTCTGAGCATGCTCACGTGTATTTACTGCTAGAACAGAGAGAAACTCTCCCTGTAATGGGTCTGAGCATGCTCACTGCGTATTTACTGCTAGAACAGAGGGAAACTCTCCCCTACCTGGGTCTGAGCATGCTCACTGCTGTATTTACTGCTAGAACAGAGAGAAACTCCTCCCCTGTACCTTGGGTCTGAGCATGCTCACTGCTGTATTTACTGCTAGAACAGAGAGAAACTCCTCCCCTGTACCTTGGGTCTGAGCATGCTCACTGCTGTATTTACTGCTAGAACAGGGAAACTCCTCCCTGTTACCTGGGTCTGACATGCTCACTGCTGTATTTACTGCTAGAAAAGAGAAAACTCCTCCCTGTACCTTGGGTCTGCAGTTCTCTGCTGTATTTTTGAAAAAAAACTCTAGACAGTTGGGACACGGTTGATTTTGATACCCTCTGTGTTTTGACTAGTCCCTGGGCTTTCGTTGAGCATGCTCACTGCTGTATTTATGCTAGAACAGAGAGAAATATCCCCTGTACTTGGGTCTGAGCATGCTCATGCTGTATTACTGATAGAACAGAGAGGAAAAACTCCTCCCCTGTACCTTGGGTCTGAGCATGCTCACTGCTGTATTTACTGCTAGAACAACAGAGGGTAAACTTCCATCCCCTGTACCTTGGGTCTGAGCATGCTCACTGCTGTATTTACTGCTAGAACAGAGAGAAACTCCTCCCCTGTACCTTGGGTCTGAGCATGCTCACTGCGGGAGACAAGGATGACCCTGTGCGATTTCTTATACATTACACAAATCCAGCTTATACCTTTTTAAATTATTAAAATGGAATATGCAAAACATATTTCAATTAAATTTATGAAGGTTCGCTTTTGTAAGTTTTTCTTTTTAAATGTGGGAAATTAGTCAAAGTAAAGGAAGAAATACATATAAATAATTTAATTAATGGCAGATGTCTTCCCAATCTCCTTGTGAAATATAACCCTCATTTCTTAGATGAAAATATTCTCTTTAGCATATCATTTCCATCTTTTATTTTTGAATTTGCCCAGCTAATGATCAAAAAGATATTACCATTTCTTCAGATCTAGACCCTGGCAACATTTACAGAGAGGGTTTTACACCTCTCCTTTTATCTAGTGTCACATTCCTTTTTATTTAGAATTTATTCTCAAAAATAGACTGCAAGTCATTTAAACTAACAATCTCTTCCTTCCCATGTTTTCTGTCCCTGCAATATCTATTACAAATTATTCAGAATAATGTTAAAGGGGAGCTGTGGTCTCCAAACAAGTTTAAATGAAAGGTCAGTCTCCTACCATTAAAATGAGCCATCAACCACCTCTCTACGTGCTGCACAGCCCAAGATATGAGGAAATCACTGATCAGAAAGGGGGTGGGAGGTTCTGAATCTGCGGTCACAATACTAGTTCCTCCTAATCTGCGGTTGGCCCATGCTCAGTGCAGGAGAAAGCAGGCAGAGATCAAGTTACAGTGACTGAAGTAGGTATGGGAGGGACCACAGGTGGTTTCAAGGGGACTGCAAGATGAGGGGCCATGGGGGCCCACAAGCAGGAGGAGACACAAGGAATAGGGACTGCCCCATGGTTTCAGAGCAGGAAGCAGGAAGTGCAGGGGATCTGGTGATGCTGCTACCATATCACACCTAAAAATGGTAATATGTTCAAAACTATGTAAAATAAATAATGAAAGTAAATTTTAAAAATACTCAGGAAAGGAATTCCTGTCTATTTACTTAAAGTCACTTTTGGAACACAGTTACCCTTTAATGTTATAGCCGTCAAGGCCCTGGCATTGTGGTCTGGTGTAGGCAACTGAACCACACATGCTGCATTTTTTAGACACGCTCTAGAGACTAGAGATGTTTGAAATCAGTGAGCTTTGTTCCGAAATCAGATTTTCAAATTTTGGAAAATTTTTAAAAATTAGATTACTAACCCAATTTAGTTCATATTCAGTGTTAGGTATCAAGTAATCAAAGTTCAATATAGAATGTTTATTATTCGATATATAATATTCAATGTTCGATATTGAATATTTGATGTCCAATTTTGAATATTTAATAAACTCATTTAAAGTTCAGAAATGTTTGGGTTTCAAAACGTTCTGAAAGTTCCATGGAACTTTGAGAAAGCCCAGTTTTGAATCAGAACCAGATTGGAATAAACCCGAAAAACCCCCCTACTAGAGGCACATGGTAAATTTTACAGACAAGCTCTAGAGCATTCTGTAGCCACCTTTATTAATCATCTATCGGCTGGGGTTACCAGAGCAGTTTTATAATAACTTCTGGGGTTTCTAGATCTTTCTAGGAGCTAAGGGCATATCTTATGCTAGTCTTGAAATTCCACAAATTTCGAAACTAGAAATTCCGAAAGTCTGAACATTTTTAATATCTAAAATCGCAGTTGAAAATTAAAAAATCCAAATCAAAAAGTTATAAGATGAAAATGCAGTCGAAAATTTGATGAAACAAAACTCAATTGTTAGTCTCTACTTAGGGACTAGAGATTATTATTATTATTATTATTATTGTGGATATATAGCACTAACATCTTCCGTAGCGCTTTACAAAATACATGGATAAATTTATACCAGGCCCTGCCCCAAAGAGCTTACAATGTAAGCACATTTACCACCTATCAGTATGTCTTTGTGATTGTGGGGGAATGCCCGGAGAAAACCCACGCAAGCAAGGGGAGAACATACAAACTCCTTGCAGATGTGTCCAAGGGTGGAATCGAACTCAGGACCTCAGAACTGCAAGGCATCAGTGCTAACACTGAGACTAGAGATGGCCGAACTTCATAAAGTTCATTCCGTTTTTGAACTTTCGAAATTCATTAAAAGTTTAAAAGTTCGAATTCGGACCCATTAAAGTCAATGGAGAGTGATAGTTCGAAAAGTTTGGATGATTTACAGCTAAACTAACAATGGTAACTTACTGTAAATGGCTGTGGCACCTGGGAAATGGTCTGGGGAACATATCACTATCACCAAAACTTTTTTCAACTCTTCTTAAACACGAGCGGGCAATTGTCGTGTTTTGCGCAAGCTGCATTCCAGGGTTACGGCCAATTTGAGGGTTACCGAACGATACTTACGTTTTTTGTTTTTTTTACCGAAAGATACTTACCAAATTATACATTTTTTTGATAATTATCGATAATAAAGCCGCAAGTCCAAAAAACTAACTAGTTCGAACTAGTTTGAATATTTCGAGTTCGTCCGAACTCATAAAGTTCGGCTCGAACTTGGGTTCGAGTTCGGTTTTGTGTCCATCACTAGGGATGGAGGTTTCCCAGAATGTCCCACTGACACCAGTCGGAGGATAATAAAGATCGGACTTTCAGTCATTGCAATTATTCATTATCCTCTCTACGAAACACTTGATGCATTTCAGCAGGCTGATAAGTTGTCCAAACTAAGATAAATTGGTAAATGGAGAGAAAATGGTTTTCAATAAGATACAGTAGCTTTACATGCTGACGGGAAATGAATTTTGTTCTATGAATTTCACTCACGTAAAACCCTAGAAAGCGCCCTGACACAAGCATAAAATACCATTACCGAGAGCCGTATATCAATTATGTGCAGTTGTTTATATTTGGTGCTTCAAACGCCTCGCTCATTATAGAACATAAATACATTGAGTTTCCTTGATATGAGTTTTATCCATCCATTTTTTCCAAGAACTCATATTATCTGGTTTCACTGAGCTCATCTGAGTCATCGCTACTTGCTATTAAAGGGCTATGAAAAGACACTAGACACTGATGGAATCCGCAGAAAGAGGAGCCTTTGTGCTCTGAAGAACAGAACACTATTGTCTCCATTTTGATCATATTGCCCTGTATAAGATAAGGCCCAGAGAGCAGATAAAAGGGCCTTATCTACAAGGACTCCTTGAAGGAGATGTTTCCTTTGTCCTAGGCCACATAATAAGAACTGACTGTGATCACATGTTAGTGGAGACGACTCGTTTAATGGTGGGTTATTTTTTTGAATTGTCAAGAGCAGAATGTAGAATGAAATAAAGGACATATTGCATATTGTATAAATGTTTGATGGATACTGATTATACTGCAGGAAGGGGGCAGTAAGCACCCCGAAACGTTGGAGTGGTTTTGTTTTGCACTGAATAAACTGTGAAATTCACAAGAAGTAGTGAGCTCCTCTTGCTGTTATATTCTTTCGACACCCACCCATTGTGTACACCCACCCAGTACAGACTCCTACCCGTTGTGTACACCCACCCAGTGCAGACTCCTACCCATTGTGTACACCACCCAGTGCAGACTCCTACCCATTGTGTACACCCACCCAGTGCAGACTCCTACCTATTGTGTACACCCACCCAGTGCAGGCACCCACCCATTTTGTACACTCACCCAGTGCAGACACCTAACTATTGTGTACACCCACCCAGTGCAGACTCCTACCCATTGTGTACACCCACCCAGTGCAGACACCTACCCATAGTGTACAGCCCACCCAGTGCAGACTCCTACCCATTGTGTACACCCACCCAGTACAGACACACACCCATTCTGTACACTCACCCAGTGCAGACACCCACCCATTGTGTACACCCATCCAGTGCAGACACCTACCTATTGTGTACACCCATCCAGTGCAGACACCTACCCATTGTGTACAACCATCCAGTGCAGACACCTACCCATTGTGTACACCCATCCAGTGCAGACACCCACCCATTGTGTAAACCCATCCAGTGCAGACACCCACCCATTGTGTACACCCATCCAGTGCACACTCCTACCTATTGTGTACACCCAACCAGTGCAGACACCTACCCATTGTGTACACCCACCCAGTGCAGACACCTACCTATTGTGTGATGGGATCTCTTTACATTAGCACTATTTATGAGTCCTGGGATTCAATGCGCATAGAATGCAGAGTCCGTCGGGACCTGTCAGACTATGTGGCAGAGGCTAGTGTGAGCAGGTAACTACCTTACAATCTCTCCTGGCTCCTGCAAGTTTTATTGAAGAACGGGAGGTAAGACACAGCTCCTTTACCTCCCGTTCTTCAATAAAACTAAATGACAATATTTTTTTCAGTGGAGATACCCTTTAAGATCAAATTGGGACCCTGGCAAGGCTGATATTTGGGGAATCCTTGTTCTTGTATTGTATGGTTGTAGTACTGAAGTGTGTGTGTGTGTGGGGGGGGGGGGGATGTTTACTAGGTAGCCTTAAAGAATATGTACACTGGGGATTTTTTTTTTAATTGCCCATTACTGAAAACTATAATTTTTCCCAACTATCACTGTCCCAATTTTTATTGATCTGTCCCCCTATTTCTTGATTTACGGTCTGAAACATCTTACATTTCAACTGTCAATCAAGTGCCTTAGTATAATAGTATTTTCAGTTATGTATAGTTTTGCTGTAGCTGGAATGATGACAGTTGGTATGTGAACTGCATGGTGGGAAATTTCCCTCTCTCAATACTGCCTCATAGGGATTACTGAGCATGCTTGCCCTCACAGAGAGTCAGATAGTCTTGCAGGAGGATGGGGAACTGAACTTGAGCAAAAATAAGTACTGGGATTAAAGTCATGCAGCAACACAAACACATCAGAGTAAGTGCTGCTTACATGTATTTATTGATTGATTGAAATAAGTAAGGTGATTTTTCAGTTTACAATTCCTTTAATGGATAATCCTGCTCTGATAGATACCATATGCTTGGGGTTCATAGTTCTGGCCCCCAGGCCACAATGTGCTATTTTATATACTCAGTATTTATTTTATGTCTCGTATCTCACAAGAAATATACACCACTGTATATTTAATTACAAATGATTGTCACACTCTCTATGTATGATAACTTTGTGCATCAATTCACCAGATTTTAAGAAAAAGTTGAATATGTTATTACGCCTTAAAGTTTGTAGCGCATTCACCCATCTAGGGATTTAGCGATGCGATGTTAGAAAAGCTGTATATACGACACGTGTGCTTTTAAACCCAATTAATATTAACCCCTTCTTACAGCAAGTAACCGTTTATAAACAGCTCCTTTCACACTATTTCTCTCAACCACACACAAGCCCTAAGAATTATTTTACCCATAATCCCCTTTAATTGCGCCATGCAGTCCCATTTTATTGCTCAGTTTTGGTCCCTGTGTACCTGTTTTCGGCAGGGTTCAGCTTACTAAATTTTGCTGTTGTTGAAGCAGTCAAGGGATCTATGTAGGCGAAATAGGTACAAGCTTTATGTAGTATTTGCTGTAAAATAAGGCATTATTTTTCAAGACTATAATAAAAACAACATCAGAAAGAAAGGTAAAAATATTAAAGAACATAGCAAATTCTAAAATCTAGATACAGACATCCATTATAAAATGTCTGGGGGTTATTTTAAATGCATGTGGTAGGTGACTTCATCACAGTAATGCTAGATAATACGGGGCCAACTTTGTTATAAACTATAAGCAATTCATAACTGAATGCATTTTTATTGGTCGATCCATTTCAACACTTGTATCCTGCAGTTTTGTGTACAGCACACCCAGTGTAAGGCCAATATTAGTGGCCTGAGAGACCAGTAACAAACAATATTCCATGGGCCTATGTATAATAAAATAAAACCTGCTTAGTTAGGTTTAGTGATGAATTCCTGTTTTGCAAATCCACGGATTTCTGAGGATATTTCGAAATTTCTGAAACTCTGAAATTTTTATTGGAACATTCTATTTGGAAAAAATGTAATATTCCATTGAAAACTCAAAAAACAAAATCAGATTCTATTGAGTTCCGCGGAACTTGCCAGTTTTGTTCATCACTAGTTGTGACCAAGCCCCAAGTCCAATTAAGACTAATCAGCACCACTAGGTCCTTATCCTGGGTTTACCTTTAATCACTCTCAATCTTTAATTCAATATACCAATTTACGGCCTGTTTATTATTAACTATACGGTTTAAAATCAGTTTAGGTCACCACCCTGGGTAATCTTAATGGGAGGGGGTGGGCTAAGTCAGTATATCTGCTCTTTACCTATAACCATAATAGGCCTACTGTAGATATGAGAGATATACCACCCTGGGTAGTCTTAATGGGAGGGGGTGGCCTAAGTCAGTATATCTGCTCTTTACCTATAACGATAATAGGCCTACTGTAGATATGAGAGATATACCACCCTGGGTAATCTTAATGGGAGGGGTTGGCTAAGTCAGTATATCTGCTCTTTACCTATAACGATAATAGGCCTACTGTAGATATGAGAGATATACCACCCTGGGTAATCTTAATGGGAGGGGGTGGGCTAAGTCAGTATATCTGCTCTTTACCTATAACGATAATAGGCCTACTGTAGATATGAGAGATATACCACCCTGGGTAGTCTTAATGGGAGGGGTGGGCTAAGTCAGTATATCTGCTCTTTACCTATAACGATAATAGGCTTAGATATGAGTAGAGATCTGATCCTTTTTATCTGTTTTCTCTTTAACAATGACGGTTGGAAGCCTAGAGTCAATGTTCCTTGGCCAAAACAAATAAGTTGCCATTGTTTATATGTTTATGCACAAACAGTAGAGTAGGATATTTAGACAACTGCGTTTTACATAAATATTTGTGTATATTACTAATTTTTCCTTAAACATTATGGGAGACTTTGTGTTAAACTGCCTCTTAAAAAAATAGTAATTTGGAAACTATTATTGCATAAAAACTTCTCAGGCAGACTTCTCCTTATCTTTAATTGTTTTCTACTTCTCTTTCAGCTTCCATAGTTATTGGCAAATGGTGGTGCGAGATGGAACCGTGTTTAGAAGGGGAGGAATGTAAGACCCTTCCTGACAATTCAGGCTGGATGTGTGCGACTGGCAATAAGATTAAGACCACAAAAGTAAGTATCAACAGGCATGAAAGTAAACAGAAAATGCTTTGTAAGAACTGAGTAGAGTCATATACATCATTTACAAACTGGGAATTCTGTGAGATTTTGATTCTGTTCGGCACCCCAATGAGAAGGTTTAACCTGGGACATATTTTACCCATTTTATTTAAACTGCTAAATCTTTTGGAATCTTTGGAATATAGATTAAGACAGTGGGATTGAAAAAGGGGGTGGGGAATTTTAAACTTAAAGGGCATGTCCCGCCAAAAAATAACTAACAGGCTCATTTACCCAGAGCCGCTATCGCTTTCACTATACAATATCGCGTTTGCGAATTTGGGTACACCGCGGTAAGGGATTTACCCACTGCGGGATTTTGATGGCAGCTATCTGCTGGCATTAAAATCCTGCGCTAAAACTATCGCAAACGCGATATTGAATTGCTCGCAGCGGATGCGCAGGTGACTTTTGTGTAACCCGCGCAGCCAACGCTAATATGGAGTTAAAGTAGCACTGGTAGCGAACCGGTTAGCTCTGGGTAGATGCTCCTTTCTCTATTCAATATCGCGTTTGCGAATCTGGGTAAATACCAGCGCAAACCTGATATTGAATCACGAGCATCGGATGTGTGGGTGATTATTGCATAACCCACTCATCCGACACTAATATGGATTTATCGTTCTCTACCGGTTAGAGCGACTTTAACTCCATATATTTGCCCAGCGAGTCTATGTAAATGAACCTGTAAGTGTTTAAGCCTAATTTCCCTCCAAGATGCATTTTAACCTTACCTTAATCCGAAGCTCCCACGCTGAGATATACTTACTTTTATCTCAGCCAATCCCTCCGTGAAAGTCCTGGTGACATCACTGCCAATGGCTGACATTCCATACCGGAAGAGCTGGCTCTGCCGACGTAAAATTGATATTATGGTATGGTTAAAACGCATCTTAGGTTTTGGTGGGTAATTAGGCTAAAAACACTTACAGGGAGATTCAATAAAAGTTCTTATCATTTAAAATGGTGCTAATTTTGCCCCAACCAATCAGATCTTATTTAACATTTGAAAGCTAATATCTGATTGGTTGGGGCAAAATTAGCACCATTTGTAATGATAAGAACTTTTATTGAACAACCCTGTTAGTAATTTTTTGACGGAACATGCCCCTTTAATGGTGGCCATAGACGATACAATCTGCGGGTCGTATAATTTGGATTGCCCGTCGGGAAAAACATTTTCATCTGGCCAAAATGTCTATACACAATCTGATCCAGGGATATCCCAATATTGTATGACCAGGATCCTACCGTCTATTAACCACCATAAGCCGAACTCTGGACTTAAAGGAACTGTAAACCTAAAAAATAAGTGTTTGCCAATCGTTTCTATTATTCCCAGGGAGGTGAGAACGCTTATTCTCACCTCCCTGTGAATAAAAGTTTGCTCGGGGGACCGGGAACTTACCTTACCTGGCGCTTCACTCGCAGGTCCTTCTGATCTGACATCCACGCTGTCCTGCTCTCCCGATCGTGCCTATCTTTTGTGTTGGCGCGCATGCACCCAAAGATAGACGCGTGGTCGGGAGACAGGGGCAACGCGGCTGTCAGTTCAGAAGGAGCGAGTGGAGCGCCAGGTAAGGTAAGTGCCGCTGTGTCCCCTGAGCAAACTATTGTTCACAGGGAGTTGAGAATAAGCGTTCTCACCTCCCTGTGAATAATAGAAACGATTGGCAAACACTTATTTTTTAGGTTTACAGTTCCTTTAACTTCTTTGAATGCGGTCACAAAACCAACAAAACGAATCAAACATCATACGGCATAAAATCTTGTGTCCATTAGAGGTTCCTTCCTGGGGCGGTTGCATTTGCACAGATGTATAATGTCTGGTTAGGAACTGTAGAAAGAGAAGCTAGCATACTGTATATAGGCATATTTCTAAAGGCTTAGTTGCTAGGCTATAACCATTAGGAGCCTTTATGACATTAAAGAAAATCACTCACCTATTAATAAAACCGCAAATTATTTTCATTAATGTCAATACATGGAAAAGTAGGTGGGTTGGTGTTGGATCCTGGTTTGTCTTAATGTAAGTCTTCTGTTAAGGCTAGGTTTCTATTAATGCTAGGTACACACATTAATAGAGTCACTGGCCGAATTACTCATTGACCCTACCTAGCAGTTGATCCAGAGGAAGGCAAAAAAAATTTGACAGGGGGGGCAGAATTCTTCCTGACTTCAAATGGCAAAAGGATCATAATCAACTGTTAACTACTGTGTATAGATTAGGACCATGCAAGGTTGTGCCTATAGTTACCTCTGTCTATAGTTGTCAAGAGACACAATTGCCAATATCCATCTTTAACTCACATCAACCTGTTTGGGTAATGTACCACAACTAAGTGTGTCTTTAAGATAAGATTTGCATTGGTTGGGGGGGGGGGGTTGAGATGTGCCAGCTCTTTGTTGCACTAGGCCACGCTATCACGCTTTTTTTGTGTTTGCGCGTGCAGTTTTTTTCTAACATTGCAATCGCGGCAACGAATGCAATTGCGTTTCCGTTTTCCATTCGCAATCGCATGCGTTCACCATTTTCGTATCATTGCATGCAATTTCGTATCTCAAAAGGAGAAATCGCATGCGCGAACACAACGGAACGGATTGTGTTTGCAGCGCAGTGTGGCCATGCCCTAAGAAAGGAGCAATCAGAATCTACCGATAGCCACTATAGCACTGGTACATCTGGATTGCATGAGGGGGAGGGGGTCAAATTAATATTAGAAGAGTACTCAATCCTAGCTTGATGCTTACTGTATCCCTTATACTTCCATCACTCCGTATAATGGCTGGTTAAGATTTCTAATTTTCTGGGAACTACTTTACCCTTTATTGGGGGTTTAGACATTTTGGGGTTGTTTGATTTTTCCATGAAATGATACACAGTACTACATTGCCTGTCTCACTTTCCAAGGGAGGGAGTTTTACACATTTTTTTTGTTTTCTCAAGTTTCAGGGTCACTTATGACCACCTCGATGCAAGGCAGGATGGCGTCTGAGAGACCCTGAAACCTCGTACGTATAGTGATTGTTGATACAAAGAACTGATATGATCCCTTTTACTTCACTTGTTTTATTTGTTTTTGTTTTATTTAGGTTATATTATTATAAAAATGACATGCGTATGTTAATGTCAGTTTTAATCATTTTCTACTCTATGACCTTTGAAAAGAATTCTTATCTTTAAAGAGGGTACATTGTATTATTATTGTGCTGTCAACTGTGATTTGCTGTGGGTGTTTTATTGGGGAAAAAAACTGGAACTTTAGAAGTAAAGATACTGGATACAAAAATGATCCATACTGGCTGAGGGGTTCAATAGGAGGCACTAAGTAATTTTTGTATTGGCCGTGTGTGTGGAAATATATATTCTGAGCTGATGTCGCTGGGCAAATATATGAAGTTAAAGTTGCGCTAACCGATTTGCAACTGGTTAGCGTGAATTGAACTCCATATTAGAGATGGCCGAAACTCACTAGTTTCGTTCCGTTTTCGGATTTCCAGATCTTGAAAATAGCCTCGAACGTTCGAAAATACGGTCGGAGACGGCATTTTCTAAAATTATTGAAAATGCGTTCCGAAGTCCTGTAATCGGGGTGATCCGTCCACATTAGGACGGATCATTCGGATTTTGAAACCAAGGAGTTTCGAGTCAGATCTGGGTTTGTGTCGGACCCGGATCCCATCTGTACGCAAAAATCGCCTGTGAATCCGATGCTCACCATTCAATATCCCGTTTGCGCTAGTTTTAGCACTGGATTTTGACAAAAGCTAATAGCTGGCGTTAAAATCCCGCAGTGAGTAAATCCCTTACTGGGATTTACCCACATTCACAAACGTGATATTGAATTGCAAAAGCATCATTTACCCAGAGCCGCTATCGCTCTGGGTAAATAATGCTTTCGTGATTCAATATCGCAATTGCGAACGTTGTGCTCTAAATAATTTTTATTTAACAATTTTTATTTTATCTTACAAGCCATCACTTTATAAAGAATCAAAATATATTTAAATGCAAAATGTTAGACACATATATTCACACGTTTGCGCACATGTTTCATGCTCGCGATTGCGCCCGTGATTTTCGCTAAAATGGAAATCGCGGGAACGCAAAAATTCCTGCGATTTCCGATGTGCATGCGATTGCGCGTCCGTTCGTGTTTTGGTAACGCATGCGTTTACCGTTTTTGGTGCGTTAACGCAACGTTTCCATAACGCGAAATGGCGAAAACGCATTCGCAAAACGCGAACGCACAAGAAAAGTGCACACAATCGCGTGCGATAACACTCGCGATTTTGTGCGCGATTCCTGTGAGTTGCAGTGTGGCCTCGGCCTAAGGGCTGATCTACAGCTTCTTGGTAGTTTCTCTTTAAAAACAAAACTTATTTTTTGTTTTTTAATTTTTTTTCTAATCAAGCACAATATAGCACATATTTTTTAAAAAATGCTAAATGTAAGATTTTTTCTTTCTTTTAATATGTGAGATAAACCTTACCATTCTTCGGCATATAAAGTGCATATGTTTTTTAAGGAGTCTTGGCATATAAAGAGGATTTTTTTTTCCTTGTTTCAATCTATAAATGTAAAAATGTACAGTTAGTAGCTTTTACTCTGATGTGTTTGTGTTGCTGCATGACTGCAATCCAGTACTTGTTTTGCTCAAGTTTAGTCCCCCTCCCTGACTATCTGACTCTTTGTGAGGGCAAGCATGATCAGTAATCCCTATGAAGCAGCATTGGAAGAGGGAATTTGATAGTTGGGAGGAATTATAGTTTCCAGTAATGGGCAATTTAAAAAAACAACAACAGAAAATTCTTTCTTTTTATAGCCAAGGAACTAAAAGTTTGTTTTTTATTTTTACTTATTTCAGATTCATCCAAGATCCTAATGTGTTCCTAGGGGATATGTACTGTATGGGCCGATTTAAATAAAAGTCGGCCACATTAAAAACTTAACAAACTATTCTAAGGATTTACAAGCCAAATGGATATTTTATTTGCACTTCTGACATTTAAAACATATCCTATTCATGGTTTCACTATGTGAAATAAAAGGATCCATGGAAACGAAGATTTTTATTGCAGACTTTTCAAGAACTTGTTGGAAAAGTTGGCAACACGTTTATGATGGAACAAGACAGCGTGGTCTTTGGATGTACAATTTATCTTTATACTATCTGAAAATCATGTATATATTTCAATAGCCTTGAAAAAAAAACCTAATATGAAATGCACTCTAACCCTTCTCTTAAAAAGATATCCTATTTGTATTACTACGGAGAGAAAGTTATAAACTTGACGGGAAAGGAGCGGTCAACACGTGTGGAACCGAGCTTTATTCTAGATGAACATTTGGATGAGAAAATATATTCCTTTTCCCCCCCCCCCTTACTTTTTTATTGTGTTCTGAGGCTACCCACGTGTGGTAACAGCATGCAAGTCATACCATGTTGGTGTTTTTTTATTATTAAAAGGACGAAAAAAGTTAACAGAATGGTTTCAAGCCTCTTAACATTCAACGCATCTTTCTATGCTATGGAAGAACCATTGGAAAAGACAAGTGGTCTAACCGTGTTGAGAAAACTCTTCATTTCTAAGGAATTGCCTTTTTATTAGGCATTTGTTTAGAATGATCTGGAATTCCAAGTGTTAAGCAAAGAAGGGATTGATCTGGTATTGTAAACTGTAACCCTTATTTAAATTCACATTTATTTATTTTTTTGCACTTGTTTATCCCCAGAACTAAAACCCTCCCTAAATATATTATGGTTTGTTTATTTTTTAATGCTTTGTAATGTTTGAAAATTTTACCCGGTTACAGTTAAAGGGAATTTATGTTCCTTTTTTTTTTATTTCTGAAGTAATTGAAAATGCAATATTTCTCCTAATTCTGGATAATATCATTAAATGTGTATAACTTCTTACAATAATCTTTTCAATCTTTTCTCTTTTTGTCTGGCTTGCACTTACTGAACCAAGCTATTGTTATCATTCAGCTACGCAGCCCTTGATTATATTCAGTACGTGGATCCCTGTTATAAAGAAAAGCAGTTTTCATGTCAATGGGAAGCACTATCAGGTTTCAAAAATAAAAAATGATTTTGCTAAATGCAGAGTAATAAATGTACATTCCATTATTATTGTAGAATTATAGTCCATATAAAGTAATGTGCACTCTATCTAAATGTGATTCTTACCTCCTAATATAGTTTCTGTGAGGAGCACCAGCACAAAGGGAAAATTGCTTTGTACAGACTTTAGAAGTGCTTCAGAACTATCTTTAATACAGCAATTCCAGAACAATAACCTGACAGATGGAAACGACATGCTGGCGCTCCTTGACAAGATTATATTGGGAGGTACCCAAAGCCCCAGGTAATTTTAATTTTTAAATTTATTTTTACAGTGTAGTTGTCCTTTAACAACCAGAGATATTTCTAGTTTGAAAACCTCATTCTAACTTTAAAAGGAAACTAAAGTGTGGGAAAGATGACCCAGCAGCTGTAATGGAGGTGGGACCAAGCACCAGCATGCAGAACAGGGCTCTGAGCAGGAAAGTAGTGTCAGCCTTAGTGCTACTTGCCAACCCTGTATGCTAGTTCTCCTTCTAATGAAATGAAACATTTTTGCACCTACTCAAGATGCTTTGGTAGAGTACATGGCCTTTGGGTTTGCTAAACCGTATATTAAAACGGATATTTGGTTGTTGGAATATTTGGTTGTTGGAAGTCTACCCTGGTAACATTGCATAGGTGATAGAAATAGTCAACCTTTTTTTCTTGCACACTCATATCTTGATACATTTTCAATAATTAACTGGTTAACATGGATATGGTTAGAATGGGCCAATTTGACAGCCGGTCATCAAAGGCAGCAATGGTGGGCCTATAGAGAACATTACATGGCTACAAAATATCAAATATGGCCCTTAGTTAACAATTAAGCAATAATGTTGTATATGGACTCCAGCACTCAACTACACATGCAATTATAAATGAATTGAGTAGAATTAGACTTGTATGCAAGCAATGAAGGGTAATCACCTGCACTGAGGTTCATACAAATGGATACCTTTAGTTACATTGTATGTACAAACATGCGTCAGCTGATGCGCCACTCCAAGGCAGTATCCCAGCACCAGTCCTAACCTAGAGAAAAAAAAATGCATTCCCTGGGGGCAACAAGACTATAACTGCATCTCTCTTTATTTAGTATGACCTTCCAGGGAACCATGTGAGCTTACAGAGCTTATATACCTTCTTTCTATCTGGACTGCCTTAAAGTGGCGAAGAATACATTTACACAGGGAGCAAAGCATACAATAGGGCTTTGGCCAAACTGCCCTTAATTAAATACCAATATAAGGATATGCTGCTCAAACCTTTATTAAAAATATTTTCAGGTGTG
Organism: Hymenochirus boettgeri; assembly: GCA_019447015.1. Lineage (NCBI taxonomy): Eukaryota > Metazoa > Chordata > Amphibia > Anura > Pipidae > Hymenochirus > Hymenochirus boettgeri. Next base: position 265,032,189 of record CM033472.1, read on the forward strand.
GTGCAATACAAAATGGCAATTTACACATTACACAAGGTTTGTTTAATGTATAATTAGAGAGCGAAATAATAAGTGTAGCAGAGTTGAGTATAGACTGAAGAGGAGAGAGGTGGGAACTGGGAAGCAGGAAGACCAGTAATTTGTAGGTTGCAATAGTCCAGGTGTGATAGGATGAGAGCATGGATAAGAATAGTGGTGGTCGGGAGAGAAAGGAACCTGTGGGTTTTGCCTATATTGCGAAGGAAAAATTGGCAGGTTTTTGCAACATAGTTAATGTGGTTAGAAAAGGAAAGAGAAGAGTCAATTATTACCCCTAGGCAGTGTGCTGATTGGATGGGGAAAATTGGGGGATTGTCAACAGAGATAGCGAAAGATGGGACAGGACCAGGTTTAGGTGGGGAAATTATCAGTTCAGTTTTAGAAAGATGTAATTTGAGGTAGCGTTGAGACATCCAGGAGGAGTTGGCAAGGAGGCAGTCAGAGACACAAGATTGGAGTTAGCGTAGGGGTGAAAAAGTAGATTTGTGTATCGTCTGCATATAAATGATACTTGAAGCCAAAAGAGCTAATAACATCTCCCAAGGAAATAGTGTAGAGACAGAACAATAAGGGTCCAAGAACAGACCCCTGCGGGACCCCCACACCAAGAGGAACCGGAGAAGAGTTATTGCTAGCATAATCTATCAACTAATTTATTCAAGTTATTCAATCTGTAATATCCTCTAACATGTAATTATGGAGATTTAATCAATCTCTAATAGCCACTAACTAGTAATTAAGTAACTCTACTACCCACTAGAGATGGGATCCGTGTTCGACACGATCGGAGACCATTTTCGAGTTTCTAATCGTATTTCCGAAAATCAAACGTTCAAAGCTATTTAAAAAAATTATTGAAAATAGCCTCGACTATTCGAAAATACGTTCCGGTTTCGGATCTTCGGGATTTTCCCGAGATCCGGGAGACCGAACACGGAACAAAACTAGTGAGTTTCGGCCATCTCTACTAGTCCCTTACTAGTAATTATGGAGAGTTATTCAATCTCTACTATCCAATAACGTTGAATTGTTTAGAATTATTCAATGTCTACTATCCACTAACTTGTAATTATGTAGAGTTATATAATCTCTACTATCCACTAAATTGTAATCATGGAGAGTTATTCAATCTCTACTAATCCACTAACTTTTAATTATAAAGAGTTGTTCAATTTCTACTAACCACAAACTTGTAATTGTGTAGAGTTATTTAATCTCTAATATCCACTAACTTGTAATTATGGAGAGTTATTCAATCTCTACTATCCACTAATTTGTAATTATGGATAGTCTTTTAATTTCTGCTATCCACTAACTAGTGTAGAGTTATTCAATCTCTACTATCCACTTACTTGTATTTAAGGAGAGTTATTCACTCTCTACTTTCCACTAGTTTGAATTATGCAGAGTTATTCAATATCTACCAGTTACTAACTTGTAATTTTGAAGTTATGTAATCTCTACTATCCTCTAACTTGTAATTATAGAGAGTAAGTCAATCTCTACTATAAACTAACTTTTAATTATGGAGAGTTATTCAATCCCTACTATTATTATTTTATTATTATTATTGTGGACTTATATAGCAGGGCAGCACGGTGGCTCAGTAGTCGATTCCACCCTTGGACACATCTGCAAGGAGTTTGTATGTTCTTCCCGTGCTTGCGTGGGTTTACTCCGGTCACTGCGGTCACTTCGGTGCAGGGCTTGATGTAAATGTTTCCATATAATTGTAAAGCGCTGTGGAAGATGTTATAAATCCACAATAATAATAATTATTATTATATAATTCAATGTCTATTATCCACTAACTTGTAATTTTGGAGGGTTATTCATTCTCTACTATCCACTAACTTGTAATTATGGAGGGTTATTTAATCTCTACTATCCACTAACTTGTAATTATGGAGGGTTATTCAATCTCTACTATCCACTAACTTGTAATTATGGAGTGTTATTTAATCTCTACTATCCACTAACTTGTAATTATGGAGGGTTATTTAATCTCTACTATCCACTAACTTGTAATTATGGAGGGTTATTGATTCTTTACTGTCCACTAACTTGTAATTATGTAGGGTTTTATAATCTCTACTATTCACAAACTGGTAATTATGGAGGGTAATTCAATCTCTACTATCCACTAACTTGTAATTATGGAGGGTTTTATAATATCTACTATCCACTAACTTGTAATTATGGAGGGTTATTCAATCTCTACTATCCAATAACTTGTAATTATGTAGGGTTTTATAATATCTACTATCCACTAACTTGTAATTATGGAGGGTTATTCAATCTCTACTATCCACTAACTTGTAATTATGGAGGGTTATTGATTCTTTACTGTCCACTAACTTGTAATTATGTAGGGTTTTATAATCTCTACTATTCACAAACTGGTAATTATGGAGGGTAATTCAATCTCTACTATCCAATAACTTGTAATTATGTAGGGTTTTATAATATCTACTATCCACTAACTTGTAATTATGGAGGGTTATTCAATCTCTACTATCTACTCACTTGTAATTATGGAGGGTTATTTAATCTCTACTGTCCACTAACTTGTAATTATGGAGAGTTATTCAATCTCTACTATCCACTCACTTGTAATTATGGAAGGTTTTATAATATCTTCTATCCACTAACTTGTAATTGTGTAAAGTTATATAATCTCTACTATTCACTAACTTGTAATTATGGAGAGTTCTTTAATCTCAAATATCCACTAACTTGTAATTATGGAGGGTTATTCAATCTCTATTAGTCAATAGCATGCAGTGGTCTTTCTGTTAAAATGTTCGAACTGAGGTAAACAAGGGGACAGCTCCCACTCAAGTATAAAAATGCAAAGAGGCAATGAACAATCTGTGCACAAAGAAAATAACACAATCATGCTTTTCATTTTTAGTGCAAAATAAATAAAACAAAATCTCCCCTATAAATAATATATATATTCTCATAAAACACATTTCTCCGTCACTAGTAAAATATCATTCACCTTCTGTCATGGAGCGTTTATATGAGCTTGAATACATTCCACCTGCTGTAATTCCTTTCATCTGATACGTTGATTGATGTTTACAAAACGCGGGTACACACGGAGAGTTTTATTACTCGCTGATCTCATAATTACAGAATAATTAACCACGGTTTATGCCCAAATAAACATGGATGGCTTAATTCTCAGCACAAACACCAACGAAGGAAGCGTGCTGCGTAATGAGCAAGGTCATTATATTAATTGGTACATCTGCGGCCAAAAGGTCATAAAGTGATTAACAATTAAAGTTGTTTACGGGCTAACCGCGCTCACCCCTCTTCGTCAATCCACAACTGGGCTGGAGACTAACCGCAGATTTCCATCTTTACGCTAATCCATTTATTAAGGGTAAGTGTGACTTAAGATGGTAATTGCAGGGAATGCAGGGGTTTGATAAAAGTTAGCCATGAAGCTGCCACAAGCAATGGAATATTAAGCAGCTTCTAATGGATTATTGGTTTGACTTCTGTGTTTGAAAGAAAATATAAATAAATGAATTGCAAGAAAGAGCTAATGCATTCTGCAAAATCATCTAAATCCTCTTTTTGTTTTTTGTTTTTTAGCAATAAAGGAATATAACAGAACTAAATTCAAATTTAAGAGGGCAAGTTCACCCCACAAATGAACACTTTTATACAGGTAAATCACCCCCTAAACTGGAGATGGCTGAAGTTCAGTTTGTTTTCGAACTCTAGAACTAACTAACCAATTACAGTCAATGGGGAACAATAGTTTGAAAGGTTCTGATAAAATACGGTTAAAATAACAATGGTAACTTACTAAATGGCTCTGGGACCTGGGAAATGGTCTGGGGAACTAGAGATGTAATGTGGGTTCAAATAGAACCCAGTTTCGAATCGAATCTGAGGGTTTCGAACTCCCGGATTTCACGGAATCCGGATTTTTAGAATTTTCGATTTTTAGCGAAAATCGAAAGTAGACTATTATCGAAAATCGAATCCTCGAAAATAATGATTGAAAACAGCCCGATCGGGAGGAAAGATAGTTTTAAAATAAGTTTTGGTTCTATTTACGGGTTCCACAAGACCATTCCCCAGGTCTCTGTGTCATTTACAGTAACCGACTATTACTATTTGTCCCTCAAAATGGACAGAAACTATCAAATTTTTTTCCCCCATAGACTTCTATGGGTCAGTTTTCGGGTCAACAGTTTCGAACATTTCTATGGGGAACACCTACATATCACCAAAACTTGTTTCAACACTAGCTTTCCCCACGATCGGGTAATTATTGAGCTTCCGCATTAAATTTTCAAGGGTTACTGCGTTTGAGGTTTATGTTCGAATTAGAGGGTTACCATCGAATTCGAGGGTTACCGAACACCGCATTCAATTGTTATGGCTGAATTTGAGGGTTAGCAAATGCTACATTCTAGAGTTATCACCATTTGATAACCCTTGAAATTTGCGATTAACCCTCAAATGTAGCGTTCTGTAACCCTTGAATCCGGCGATAACCCTCAAATCCGGCAAAAACACTCTAATGTACCGAATACCGCATTCTAGGGTTATGGAGAGCGGGGTTATCAATTTGAAAATTAGAGAATCCTTAATTTTTCAACAATTATCAAAAATATGTCTGTACATTCAGAAAACCTGAAAATTCGTATTGGTATCTAAATTTTAAAAAGTCTGAGTTTGTACAGACTCATAAAATCCAGTACAAACTCGAGTTAAAATTCTAGTCCCTACCCCAAACTCCAATGATTGGAAATCTGGGAAATAACCTGATGTCCTGTTACCTTATTCTGATTCCTGGTTATTCCGGTTAGCAGCTAGCAGTTATAGATGTGGCAGTTGACATTACAGCCAATGACTGAATGCGATTTGCTTAGCTGTCTCCTACGAGCATGTGCAAACTTGTAAAAGAGGACACGGGAACCTTTTCTGCTTGAGGATCCGTTCCGGGAATCCTCGAGCAGAACGGATTTTCAGTTTGGCCATCTCTAAATGTGTGTTCGCTCTGAGAGCTTTGGCAAACAGAAGCACTTTGTGGTCTGCAAGTAAAATGTATTTGAGATTTCGGGAGTTGATCTACTTTAAGCCCTTTAAGATAAAGTAAGGCAGAAATCTGGGATATAGGATTGCTGCCTTTTCTTATCCAAATCTTAAAATTTAGGTTTAATTCTCCTTTATACTGTAGTTTATTTGGGATGATTTTCCACGTTCTGACACCTGAATTTCTATATTTCAACTTTAAAAATGAAATTATACTACCCCTCCCCCCCCCCCCCCCCCCCCCCCCCCACACACACACACACACATAAACAGAGTCTTCTTTCCATTGCAAGTAACCAAGGTAAGGACCTAAAGTGCAAGGTCCTCTCCCCCGGTTTAATGTCAATCAGCTGTTACACCTACCTAAAGTTTCCCTTAACAGTCCGTCTTCTGGCAAGATGTTTTTGATCAGTCTGTCTTATTATAGGTCTTGTCACCCATGCAACTGTGAGCTCCATTAATCCACAAAGGCAAAAAATGTAATTCAGTTTTGATTTATTATAAGGGGAAAGTAAGAACTAAAGAAATTATTGAAAAGATGTGAGATTATATCAATTAAGTAGGAAAGGAAGAGGATAACAATGGTGAGTGGGCCCCTGATTGAATATTTCCTGTTAGGCCTTTGGTGTAACATTTCCTGGAGAGACCTACCAGAGCAGCCCAAAACTCCTGCACCATGTAGGAAAGTCCAACAGGGTAGTGATGGTTCCACTTCTACTAGGAACTCAACTGTCCCTATAAATTGTTAAAGGGGTGTTAAAAAAATTAAACAGTTTTCTCCATTTCAAATATTTCTGAAGCTCCATTTAGCTGGAGCATGAAAGCGTTTTAATATTTTTATTATTTCAAGATCAGTTCGGACAGAATTTATATAAACAAAAACAAGAGAAACGGCATTTATATAAACAAATACAAGAGGAAACGGTATTTATATAAACAATACAAGAGGAAACGGTATTTTATATAAACAATACAAGAGGAAACGGTATTATAAAACATACAAGAAGGAAACGTATTTATATAAACAATACAAAGAGAGGAAACGGTATTTATATAAACAATACACAGAGGAAACGGTATTTATATAAACAATACAAGAGGAAACGTATTTATATAAACAATACAGAGAAACGGTATTTATATAAACAATACAAGAGGAAGGAACGGTATTATATAAACAATACAAGAGGAAACGTTATTTATATAAACAATACAAGAAGGAAAAGATTATATAAACAATACAAGAGGAAACGGTATTTATATAAACAATACAAGAGAGAAACGGTATTTATATAAACAAACAAGAGGAAACGTATTTATATAAACAATACAAGAGGAAACGTTATTTATAAAACAATACAAAAGGAAACGGTATTTATATAAACAATACAAGAGGAAACGGTATTTATATAAACATACAAGAGGAAACGTTTATTTATATAAACAATACAAGAGGAAACGTGTATTATATAAACAATACAAGAGGGAAACGTTATTTATATAAACAATACAAGAGGAAACGTATTTTATATAAACAAATACAAGAAGAGGAAACGTATTTAATAAACAATACAAGAGGAAACGGATTTATATAAACAATACAAGAGGAAACGGAGTTTAATAAACAAATACACGAGGAAACGTTTTATATAAACAATACAAGAGAAACGATTATATCAAACAATACAAGAGGAAACGTATTATATAAACAAAACAAGAGGAAACGTATTTATATAAACAATACAAGAGGAAACGGTATTTATATAAACAATACAAGAGGAAACGGTATTTATATAAAATAAACAAGAGGAAAACGGTATTTATATAAACAATACAAGAGGAAAAGATTTATATAAACAAATACAAGGAAACAGTATTTATAAACAATAAAGAGGAAACGGTATTTATATAAACAATACAAGAGAACGGAAACGGTATTTATAAACAATACAAAGAGGAACGGTTATATATAAACAATACAAGAGGAAACGGTCATTATAAACAAACAAAGAGGAAACGGTATTTAAAAACAATACAAGAGGAAACGTGCATTTATAGAAAACAAATACAAGAGGAAACGGCATTTATATAAACAATACAACGAGGAAAGGCTATTTATAAAACAATACAAGAGGAACGGTATATTAAACAAATACAAGAGGAAACGTATTTATATAAACAATACAAAGAGGAAAGGTATTTATATAAAACAAACAAGCGGAAACGGTATTTATAAAACAATACAAGAGAAACGGTATTTATATAACAATACAAGAGGAGAACGGTATTTATATAACAATACAAAGAGGAAACGGTATTATATAAACAATACAAGAGGAAAACGGCTTATTTATATAAACCAATACAAGAGGAAACGGTTATTTATATAAACAATACAAGAGGAAACAGTATTTATATAACAATACAAAGGAAATGGTATTATATAAACAATAAACAAGAGAGGAAACGGATCAATTATATAAACAATACAAGAGGAAACGGATTTATATAAACATACAAGAGGAAACGGTATTTATAAACAATACAAGAGGAAATGCGATTTATATAACAAATACAAGGAAGAAACGGTTTATATAAACATACAAGAGGAAACGTATTTATATAAACAATACAAGAGAAACGGTATTTATATAACATACAAGGGAAACGGTATTTATATAAAAATACAAGAGGAGAAGGTATTTATATAAACAATACAAGAGGAAACGGCATTTATATAACAATACAAGAGGAAACGGTATTTATAAAACATACAAGAGGAAACGGTATTTTATAAACAATACAAGAGGAGGAAACGGTTATTATATTAAACAATACAAAGAGGAAACGGTATTTATATAAACAATACAAGAGGAGGAACGGTTTATTTATATAAACAATACAAGAGGAAAGTATTTAATTAACAATACAAGAGGAAAACGGATTTATATAAACAATACAAGAGGAAACGGTATTTATATAAACAATACAAGAAGAAACGGATTTATATAAACAATACAAGAGGAACAGTATTATATAACCAATATAAGGAAACGTATATATAAACAATATAAGAGGAAACGATTATATAAACAAAAACAAGAGGAAATGGATATATAACCATACAAGAGGAAACGGTATTATTAAACAATACAAGGAGAAACGGTATTTATATAAACAAAAAAAAAAGAGGAAACGGTGATTTATAACAATACAGAGAGGAAACGGCGGTATTATATAACAACATACAAGAGGAAACGAGTATTTATATAAACAATACAAGAGGGGAAACGGTATTTATAAAACAAAGCAAAGGACGGTATTTATATAAACAACAAGAGGAAACGGTATCTTTATATAAACAATACAAGAGGGAAACGGCATTTATAAAACAAATACAGAGGAAACGGATTATTATAAACAATACAAGAGGAAACGGCATTTATAATAAAACATACAAGAGGAACCGGCATTTATATAAACAAATCAAGCGGAAAGATTTCACCTCCCGAGGAGAGGAAACGGATTTAAAATCGGAGCCCGTCTCACAACCAGCACGGCCCCCCCCACCTCCAAGGGAACCGGCTTCTTACTACAACTGCAGCGGAACGGCATCCCGGCCACTTTATCCCTTCCCACGGGCCGCCTCCCCCCCCTCCTCACCGTTCCCCCCCATAGAAGCGGAGGCGCTCCTTACTATACCCCTCCAAGCGGCGGTATTTTACCTACCCACTTACGACCGAAGGACCGGCTTTTCATAAACAACGCCAAGTCTGACCACCAACACCATCAATCACAACCACACAAGACGGGTATTTATACACAAAGGTATTTATATACTACAGGAGCCAGTTTAGTTCTATAAACATACAAGAACGTATAAGAACAACATACAATAAAAAGTATAGGAAACCAAAAGCGAAAAACGAGATATTATATAAACAATTACAAGAGGACACGTCTTTGGGCATTTATATAAACAATACAAGAGGAAAACGGCATTTATATAACAAATACAAGAGAAAACGGCATTTATATAAACAACAAGAGGGAACCAGGCATCATTATATAAACACAATGACGGAAGAAGAATGAAGAAGAACCGGCATTTATATATAAACAATACAAGAGGAAGAAAAGTCTATTTTATAAACCAAATATAAGAGTGTAACGGTATTGTAATAAACAATATAAAGAAAGAAACGGGTAATTTATAAAACAAAACACAAGACGGGAACAATACTGGCCTTTATTTATGATAAACCATAGACAGAGGAAAGGGAAACGGTATTTATATAAACAATACAAGAGAAAGAGAAACGGTTATTTATATAAACAAAAACAAGAGGAGGAAACGGTATTTATTTAAAGCAATACCAGAGGAGGAAACGGCTTTATTTATAAAACAATACAAGAGGGGGAGGAGAACGGTATTATATAAACAAAAACAGAGAAACGGCATTTATATAAACAAAAAACAAGAGGGAAATGGTATTTATATAAACAATACAAGAGGAAACGGTTATTAATATAAAACAAATACAAGAAGTAAACCGTATTATATAAAAAAACATACAAGAAGGAAACGGTATTTATTACTAACAATACAAGAGGACCGGGGAAACGGCGTAGAGGAGGAAACGGCTTTATATAAAACATACAAGAGGAAACGGTATTATATAAACACACAGAGGAGGAGGATAACGGTCTATTTATATATAAACACAAACAGAGAAACGGCATTTATAAACAAAAACAGAGGAAAATGGTATTATATAAACATACAAAAAGAGAGGGAAAACGGTATTTATATAAAAAAAAATACAAGAGGAGGAGAACGGTATTTTTAAACAATACAGAGGAAACGGATTATTTATATAACAATACAAAAGAGGAGGAGGAAACGGTTTATTTTATATAAACAATACAAAGAGGAACGGTATTATATAAACAATACAAGAGGGAGGAAACGGTTATATTATATAAAACAATACAAGAGGAAAATGGACATTATATAAACAAATACAAGAGGAAATGGTATTTATATAAACAATACAAGAGGAAATGGTATTTATATAACCAATACAAGGGAAAGGAGGAACGGTATTATTATATAAACAATACAAGAGGAGAGAACGGGCATTTATATAAAAACAATACAAGAGGGGAAATTGGTATTTATAAAACAATACAAGAGGAAATGGTATTTATATAAAACAAATACACAGGAGGAGGGGAAAACGGTTTTATATAAAACAATACAAGGAGGAGGAAACGGCCATTTATATAAAACATAAAGAGGAAACGATATATAAACAATACAACAGAGAGAAAGGCATTTTTAAAAACAAAGGAGGTTTTAATAAAACAAACAAGAGGAAAGGATTTGAATTATATAAACAATACAAAGAGGAAAATGGTATTATATAAACAATACAAGAGGAAACGGTATTTTATAATAAACATATACAAGAGGGGAAACGGTTTTTATATAAACAATACAAGAGAGAGGAAATGATTTATATAAAACATACAAAGGAAGGAAACGGTTATTTATATAAAACAATACAAGAGGAAACGGCATTTATATAACAAGACAAGAGGAAACGTTATTTATTTTATAAACAATACAAGAGAGGAGAAACGTATTTATATAAAACAATTACAAGAGGGAAATTGGTTATTATTAAACAATCAAGAGGAAACGGATTTATATAAAACAAACAAGAGGGAACGGACATTATATAAAAAATACAAGATGGAAACGGTTATTTATATAAACAAATACAAGAGGGGAAAGGCATTTATATAAAAAACACTACAAGAGGAGGAGGAAACGGTATTATATAAACAATACAAGAGGAAAGGCCATTTATAACAATACAAGAGGAAAGTTTTTATATATAACACAATACAAGAGGAAAGGTTATTAGATAAAACAAACAAGGGAAAAACGGTTATTATATAAACAATACAAGATGGAGGAAACGGTTATTGATAAAAACAATACCAAGGAGGAGGAAACGGTATTATATAAAAACAATACAAGAGGAAAGCGTTATTGATATAAACAATACAAGAGGAACGGTATTTTATATAAACAATACAAGAGGAGGAAACGGTAATTATATAAAACAATACAAAGAGGAAGGAAATGGATTTTATATAAAAACATTACAAGATGAGAAACGGTATTTATTATAAACAAACAAGAGGGAAATGGCATTTAATTAAACACATACAGAGAGGAAACGTTATTTATATAAACACAAGGACAAGAGGAAACGGTATTTATATAAAAAATACAAGTAAAGATGCCAAGGGAAAGGTATTTTATATAAACAATACAAGAGGAACTGTTATTTATATAAACAATACAGAGGAAGGAAATATTATATATAAAACAATACAAGAGGAAAATGGTATTTATTAAACACAATACCAAGAGGGAAACGTTTATTATATAAACAATACAAGAGGAAACGTTATTTATATAAAACAATAAAGAGGAAATGGTTATGATATAACAACAATACAAGAGGAAACGGTATTTATATAAACAATACAAGAGGAAACGGTATTTATATAAACAATACAAGAGGAAACGTTATTTATATAAACAATACAAGAGGAAACGGTATTTATATAAACAAACACAAGATGAAACGGTATTTATATAAACAATACAAGAGGAAACGGTATTTATATAAACAATACAAGAGGAAACGGTATTTATATAAACAATACAAGAGGAAACATTATTTATATAAACAATACAAGAGGAAACGGTATTTATATAAACAATACAAGAGGAAACGGTATTTATATAAACAATACAAGAGGAAACGTTATTTATATAAACAATACAAGAGGAAACGTTATTTATATAAAACAATACAAGGAGGAACCGGGTTTTATCTTATATAAACAATACAAGAAGAAACCGGTTTTATTTATATAAAAACCAATACAAGAGGAGGAAAACGTTATTTATATAAACACTTAACTCAGCGGGGAAACGGTATTGATATAAACAAACAAGAGGATAACGTTATTATATAAAAATACAAGAGGAGGAAAACGTTTATTTTATAAAACAATAACAAGAGGGGAGGAAACGTTATTATATAAACAATACAGAGAAACGTTATTGTATATAAACAATACAAGAGGAGGAAACTGTATTATTTATATAACAACAATACAAGAGGGGAAATGGGATTTATATAAACAATACAAAGAGGAAACGTTATTTTAAAACCATCCCCGCGGGGGCCCCGTTATTCTCTTCCACCCCCTCCCGAGGGGGGGAAGGGCAAGGTGGTTTTCTTCTCTACACCCTACCCGCTGAGGCCGGAACGGTCTTCTCTCCCCCTCCACGAGGCACCGGTTCTTCTCTGGTTTTCTCTCCCCCCTCCCCGAGGGGAGGCCCCGCACTTTTTATCTCACCATTCCCGAGGCACCGGTCTTTATCGCCACCCTCCCCCGCGGCCACGGGTCTTCTCTACCCCCTACCCGCGGCGCCCCGGTCTTTCTCTACCCCCATACAAGAGTGGCGGACCCTGTTATTTCTATAACCCTCCCCGGGGACCCGGTTGTATTTACCCTCACCCACCACAAGAGGAAACGTATTTATATAAACAATACAAGAGGAGGAAACGGCATTTATAAAACAAAATACAGAGGAAACGGTATTTATATAAACACTACAAGAGGAAACGGCATTTATATAACAATACAAGAGGAAACGGCATTTATATAAACAAATACAGAGGAACGGTATTTATATAACAATAACAAGAGGAAAGGTATTTATATAAACAATACAAGCGAGGAAACGGTATTTATATAAACAATACAAGAGGAACGGTATTATATAAAAAACAGAGGAAACGGTATTTATATAAACAATACAAGAGGAGGAAACGGTTATTTATATAAACAATACAAAGAGGAAACGGTATTTATATAAACAATACAAAAGAAGAGAACGGTATTTATATAAACAATACAAGAGGAAACGGTATTTATATAAACAATACAAGAGGAAACGGTATTTATATAAAACAATACAACGGGAAAGGTATTTATTAAAACATAAAAAGAGGAAACGGCATTTATATAAACAATACAACAACAGAGGAAACGGATTTATATAAACACAATACAAGAGGAAACGGTTTATTTATAAACAATACAAGAGGAAATGGCGTTATATAAAACAATACAAGAGGAAAGGAATAAACGGTATTTATAATAACAATACAAGAGGAAACGGTATTTATATAAAACAATACAAGAGTAAACAGTAGTTTATATAAACAATACACGAGGAAACGGTTTTATATAAACATACAAGAGGAAACGGCATTATATAAACAATACAAGAGGAAAACGGAAATCCATTATATAAACAATACAAGAGGAAACGGTATTTATATAAACAATACAAGAGGAAACGGTATTTATATAAACAATACAAGAGGAAACTTATTCATACAAACATTATAAATAAATGTTTGGATCTCAAAAAGATTTCCCAGGTTAAAAGCAAAGTTAAATTAAAAAGATTTATGACTTGTAGATTGAAATAATTTTTAAAAATAAAATCCAACTATTCCCTCATTTTCTTATTCTTCATATTCATATTTTGACGTTTACGTGTTGCTTCTGTTTAAAATTAAAAACCCCAAGGATCAGCGATCACAAAGCTAGGTATTTATTGTTTATTACTTGAGTGATTGAATTAATCTTGCAATATATCAACAAATCCTCCACTTTATTCTTAAGATTATTGGTCACCAAATAGGAAGATTTAATTCTAGTAAAACAAAAGGCCAGTTACAGGAAATCTTATATCATACTAGAATTTACATTTCGCTAATTAATGTCCCCTTTATCTTGTGGTAAAGTCTCTTAAAGGGGAACTTTATTCTAGAATCACTTGTCTAGTGGAAATACTATGTGAAAGGTTTATTGAAAGGGTGACTTCATTCTCAAAACAAATATTTATATTCAGAACTTTCACTATACTAATCATATGGTCCAATGCTCCTGAACATACTTACAAAGACTGATCCCTCTCCTTCCTGCTTATTCCAGGTATTGGCCTTCAGTCAAGGCTCTCATAGTGATGTCATCGCCAATGGCTGATGGCCAGTACCAATGCCGCCTGTTCTGCTGCTTGTGCAAAATTGTAACTAGCTCACAAAAGCTACAGAGGAGACATGAATCTACTGGAAAAGTATTGGTCTTTGTAAGTACTATATGTTCAGGAGCATCAGAAGAAAAGGTTGGCCCTGATCTGCCCCAATTACACCCACTCCTGTCCACAGTCTTGTCCACTCAAGGTCCTAAAGGTCAAATCCAATATTTCAGAATGATAGACTTTTCCAAATCGAATATTTTAAAATTATGGATGTACAGGGTAATTTTGAGAAATAGTGAATATGAGAGAAATAGTGAATACGTGAGCCCTCGATTTGGTGTATTCAAATACATGATGCGGGATTAAAAAATATTTACAATTTTATAAATTTTAAATTTAGAAGTTTTGGTTATATGAATGTGTTTCCCAGACCATTGCCCAGGTCCCTAAACCATTTACACTAACTTACTGTTGTAAAGGGCATGTCCACCCATAAAACAAACAAATGGCCGCAACCCCAAATGTTGTTTTTTTACCAAATTATTACATGGATTTGTAACCAGATATTTAATCATAAGTATGTTTCCAATATGGAATTATTGGCATCTGCTTCCACCCTTGGCTCACAGAGCTTTTATAAGCTTGAGAATGTGCAGAGGAGACAGGAGGGGAAATGGCAGTCAATCATTGGTTGTGAAGTCGGCATTCCTAGTCTTGATTGACTGCATGGAGGGAGGAGCCAGATAAATATCTGGTTAATAATGTATCTTATAATGTGCTGAATATATCAGTTGGGGTTTGGGGCAGGTAACGGGCATATGACTAGATTTTTGTTTTAACGGTGAACATGCCCTTTAAATTTCAATGGACCTTTTTACCTCCATTGACGTCTATGGGTCTATTTTTCTGATTTTTGAATTTTCAAATTTTTTCAATTTTCCAAATATCTGTTTTTGGAACTGAACTCACCAGTTTCGAACATCACTACTTAAGTTAAAGAACTTTCTGGCTCATTTACCCAAAGCTACTGGGCAGTTATATGGAGTTAAAGTCACACTAATGTATTCGCTATCAGTTAGCGCGACTTTAACGCCGGATGTGCGGGTTACACAAGAGACACCCGTGCATCCACTGCTTGCTATTTAATATCATGTTTGCGCTACTTTTAAGGATTTATCCACTGGAGCGAACACGATATTGAATCACGGAAGGGAGATTTACCTGGGCGATAGCGGCTCTGGATATATCTCCCCCTTTAGGCTTTTATGTAACAAAGTCTTCGACTTTAAGAGACCAGATACTGTGCAGTCTTAATTGCTTAATTGTTCCTGGCCTTATTGTTAACAGACACTTATATAGATAGATAATACAATATATAGAGTAGTGACGGCCCAGTTCGAGGATCCGAACCCGGATCCGCGACGGATTTACCTCGTTCGCAAACGGCGGATATCGCAGATTTTCCCTTTTTCCGCCTTCCGAACTTTTCCGAACCGTATTTTCTAAAATTTTCAAAATTACGAGGATTTCTCGTATTTTCGAGATTGCGAGAAAATACGTATTTTCGAAGAATCCTCGTATTTTGAAGAATTCTCGTATTTTCGAGGATTTTTCATTTTAATGGGTTCGCTCGCGGATTTTCGAATTTTTGAATTTTCTCGAAAATTTGCGGATCTTCGAGCGGACCGGATTTTGCGAAGTTTGGACATCTCTAATATAGAGATGTCCAAGCCCACGGGAACACAGTTAAGTTTGATGCCAAATTTCAAAATTCAAAACAAAAATTCCAAAACTACAAAATGTGTCAGTTTTGTGACCAAACTTTGTAGGTAGTTTCGATCAATCAAAAATGTTGCTGATGAAACAGGTATGTTTGCGCTTAAACTGCGTTACGGGAGATACTATAGTACATACTGTACCTAAAAACGAGGTTTGCATTGGAACAATTAAAATGAATTTTGAATAAACTAGGCCTATTTTCCAATGCAGACCATCAAACTACCTCGCACTTGTCCTAAAAACTTGCAAAGATAATGTTTTGAAATGGGTCGTTCACAGAATATGACTTGTAGTACCATGCAAAATGGAGTCAGCAAGTGACTGCTTAAATTATAATTATTTTAAGTGCGAAAGTGTTTTTTACGGGGGAAAGTTCTAAAAGAGAGATTTGGTAATAAACGAGAATAAGACGGTGGCTTGGGTGATTTATCTACAAAGCTGTTAATGTTCTTTTATTATAATTTTCAAAGATTTATTCATTTTTCAGTTTATTACCTAAAGGACATAAATCATTGGATTGCTATCGGAAACTATCTTCAGCCTTCCTTTAATTAACTAGAGAGAAATGACAGCATGTTGGTGGGTAAAGTAATGAATCTGTGTTCAGATTATTTTGTTATCGAAAAATTGTCTATGGCAAAGCTTTTTGTGCGGCACAAGATCTGTTATTGTGACCTTGCACCAGAAGGAAGAGCCACTAACCAATGTTCTAACCATTTTAAACGAAATACAAGTGACAGTAAAATGTAGATGTTCTGCTGATTAGACCAAACACGCAAGGAATATGGCAATACAATAAATGGTGCCAAGTAATACAAAATGGAGTATGTTGGCAGAAGCAAGGTGAGTTGATCAAAATGGCTGACCAGCTTACAACACAGTTCAGTAATACAATATAAAAACAGTTAATTCAAGAGAGAGATGATAATGCACTCCACACAACATCAAGTGTTATGACAAACATAGAAGTTTTCATTGCAAGTTCATGGTCATTAAGTTGAAAATAGTTCCAAAATGATCCAAATGTACTGTGGCACACTGGTGTTGGCTGGTTAGCCAGACAAAATGGTAGGTGCAATCCTCTCAGCCCCCTACTTCCAGGGCTCCATAAACCAAGCACGGTATAACACAGAGGAGCACACTACTTCAGTGAAAACTTCTTTACTTTAGTGCAAAACAGCATACAACGTTTCGGGACACTTGGCCCCTTCCTCAGGAAATGGCCAAGAGTCCCAAAATGTTGTATGCTGTTTTTGCACTAAAATAAAGACATTTTCACTGAAGTAGTGTGCTCCTCTACGTTATACCTTGCTTCATTAAGTTGAAAAGCCTTCTATCTGCATCAAGGTACCTCCTGTATGGTCCTTCTCAATATTAAGCAAATTCAATTGGCTCCAAAGGGATTTGTGCAATATCGACCATGTGTGTGGCATGCCTAACCTTTATGACAATCATTGGGAAACCTTGATAATTCCTCATACAGGTTCATGTCACAAGAGTATTGAGATTACAGGGGTGTTCAAGTATCACAATTGGTTGAATGATAGTCGACGAGAAAGGTGTGTAGGCAAATACTGTTAATCAGGGTAGGGCTGAATGTGAAATATTTCTGCACTATAATTAGTATGATTATTTACGTATATACATACGTTCCGTGTGTTCAATGGCTACAGATGGTCAAAACATTGTTTTGTTGCAACAGCAGTTTCGCAAAACTGGACAAAATTTAGTTGGTTTGACTTAAGCCAAGACTCAAGAACGAAAAGTCCCCAATGCCAAGCCAAAAAAAAACAAGCAGTGCAGCAAACAAGAGCCTGGAACATGAATGCAGGGACAGAAATCTAGGAAGCCAGAATGGGCACAGAACAATCAGCAACAAGAATTGGTTTGATACGATGTTTAAATACCAGATTCAACAACTACATATATATATGCATGCTATATGCATACAGATGGCCATCGGGATAAAAGCATAACTGTGACACTATTTTTCTGAAAATGGTTATTTGCCAATGTTGTGATAAACTTGGGCCGCCTCTCTAATGAGGCAAGGTGAAGCACATTACACCCTGTAGGGAGGCAGCAGTTTTAAAGGCAGATTTTTCTTTCCCCTGGCATCATGTGCCTGGGGCACATGATTTTTCCATGTGCCTGAGACACATGATTTTTCCATGTGCCTGGGACACATGATTTTTCCATGATTTGTCAGCCCTGCAGATCAAAAATCAATGTTGGGCATCATTTACCAATCACTGTGGGCATCTCATAACAGTCACTGTGGGCATCATTTACCAGTCATTGTGGGCATTATTTACCAGTCATGTGTATAAAGCCCCTCCCACTTCTGAACAAGCCACACCTCACTTCCATATTACCCAATTATAAAAACACACCACATCCAACGGCATGGCGAGGGGGGGTGCAACATTTTGAATTTTTTTTTCAGGTGCCAAAAATTCTAGAGACAGCCCTGTTGATAAATGTAATTATGCAGTATTATAGTAACATTTAAAGTTTTCTTTGATAAACTACAAGTCACAGTATTGTCTCTGTACAGTGAGATGTTCCACTGGGGTATACGCTTTGCAGCAGCCGGAGAAGTACAAATTGAAATCTCTTGCTCTAAATCGTGCTAATGAAGTTCTTTCTTGATTCATATACCATTACATTGTTTAAGGTTGCCTCATTGTAGAATAAGAATAAGAATAAATGAGACTGGGGTTTTTATGTTTCTGTTTTATCCTAAGGCAACAGAGCCTTACATTAATTGACTTGTCTTATTAATTCGATAAGCTGCTCGGGATCTGAAATGCTAAACTCTATTTTCTTGTTTTTAGCACTTTTAAGGTTTTTCTTGCTAGGAAAAAAAGCTCTAAAGGCCGCAAGGTTCCACAGACGTGCACACTTCACTGCTTAATGTCCTGACCAATGTAGGAAATTTCCATGGAGTATTTAATATAATTCTCACTGCTTTCTGTGAAAAGAAAACACCATTGCAAGGGAAAATAAACCAGCTGAAACTCAAGAGATTCTTGGTGTAAAGGGCTCCAGTTTGTTTCTGTTTATCATTTTAAAAACCTACAGTAGTACTTACCTAAACTATGATTTGATCACGGGTTCCCATCCCTTTTCTATAATCAATTAAGTTGATTGGTTACACTTAAGGTAAGTGCTTTTTTTTTTCTTTTGTCTTTGGCCAAACCCCATAAAATACACATCATAGTGTTTTTTGATTGGGATATCTCTGCTGAAGGGATACTCAGGGACTCCGGAACATTATACCTATAGCTCCAATGCCATTATTACTATGGTGCTTACATTACCCCTTTAAAGCTGGGCACATATAAAATCTGCATGGCTGTTGGGTCTTTTAAAGTAATTGCTAATTAGCTATGCAGGATAGCTATTTTACACAGTATGTGTCTTGCTTCAAAGGGGTAAGGAGGCAGCCCTACTGTATATAATGTTGAGATTTTACCAGAATGAGCGGTGGACATAATTGAACTTCCCACCAAAGATTTCCAACCAATCACTTCTCTAGCTTCTCCCCTTTCTATGTAAAATCACGAGCATTATGCCGTAGCATTATATGAATCAATTAAAAATCAAACTATTAGGAGGAAAATCAGTCTATTTCTCCTTGTTTTTCAGCCCTTTAATATGTCAACTATTAATTCACCTATAATTTGAGCTGGAGCCTGCTCTCTGCTACATTGGACTAATTGGTTTATAATTGTATCTTTTGTATAATAAAGAAAGATAACCACATCAATTAAATTATATATTTGTGCACAAAAACATTGCCATTAAAAGTGATTATGTTTGCTTTTCTTCTTGGGTAATTGTTACACTAATTCTCAAACCCTAATAAACGAATACACTGAGAATTAACTCTGATAAATAATTCTCTAGAAATACAGTAAACAGTCTACTTTGAGTTTATTGGTACCCATTCATTTCTAGACAGATTACTGGGCAATCAAGTGAAGATCACCACAATGTTATATCATGCACAGGCTTTCAAGGGTGTAAATTAAAGAGGTATTTTTGATGACCCAGGCTCAAGGTCAATGTACTAATCTAAGCCCAAGAGACTTTTTTTTCTTTCTATAGTTTATTTTAACATTTTCTTTATGTTTTATATTATGCGTTAAAAAGACAATAACAAACATACAAATACAATTTATACTGATTCTCAGAATATCAACTTATCTGTCAGGGCTGGACAAACGGTGTATGACATTAGAACCAATAGACACATCACAATGTTCTGGAAAATGTTGGTCTTCAGGATTGAATTTAAAGGCCACCCGGATCCTGAGTCTTTGGCTCCTTAGTTAAGCTCAGCCCTGTACTCAACAATATTGGCCATTTTACAAATGTTCTATCCTTAAATTGTATCATTTAACTATGGCAAAATATTAATATTATTATGTTAAGTTTATTGAACAAGAAATCCACATAATAAGTGTATTATTACACTTAATTAAGCACATTATACTTCAGCAGTGTATTTCTGCTCAGCCAATCGTTCGGCGTATTTTAAACCATAAGAACCATGATTTATAGACATGTCCCATCGTTTGACACTGACCTTCTTGCTAAAATAATTGGTTGGAAGCCATTGCCCTTTTCAGAGGCCTGGGATTGATCAGACCAAAATACTGGCTTGTGTGTTCCTGATCTAAACCAGCAGCCAATCAGAAATTAGTAGTAAGACTAATCAATTGATGGTTATGGGTACCTTATGGAACAATAAATAACTATCTGTTCTCCACTCTCAATATGGAATGGGACTCAATATGGAATGGGACTCAATATGGAATGACTATAGAGCTAAACTGGAAAAAAATGGGATATGATAAAATCCCATGGGTAAAAACAATTGCCAGTGGTATTACATGACCAAAATACCATCAGGCCATCACTTGTGGTATTTGGTTGCCCTGTGTCTGTTAATAAAAATCCCTTAACACCCCCAACTATGAGTGGTGTTATAAAGCAGATCCTTCCTACAGATGTCCTAAAACCAGTTTTGAGATTCATTTACCAGTTTCAACCACACAATTTTGGTGTCAAATCCCCAAAAATTGGTGCCGAAAACATAAAATTATGCCACAACATTTTTTGTTAACAAAAACGAATAAACAACAAACTACAATTTTGAGGCAGAATTCTAGGCTTAATGAAGAAATTGAAAAATAACTCATATGGATCCTTTTGGAGTCACTTCATAACCCAGCTCCAAGTTTGGGGTGTTAAGTAAGAAGTTATTTAATACTACTGTTTGCTGGGCTGTGGCTGGGATGTTGCTATCACCTGACTAAATTGCCTTGTCTCTGGGTCTCATAATAATGATACTCTGGCCTTATACAGCAAACTTTGTAATTTTTAATTACAGATGAAGAGGAACTTTCCAAATGTTTAAGACCATAAATAATATCTCTATAGAGCCAATGGAATGTCTCTTGTTTCAGTTGAAGACCGATTTAGAAATTAAAGAGTATTTGAAATCTTTCTATTATTTATTTTCTTTTAGAGTTATGTTTGCATTTCGATTTCGATTGATGTCTTTGCTTTCAGACATTACAGTGCACCTGCATACCCTTGCTGGGAACAGGGGCTCGGAAAAAATCACTGGTAGCATTTGGAATTGAGTTACTAAGAGCCCAGCAGTTCAATAAGGAGAATTAAATAACCCCTCAGGCGCCATCAGTGCTGCCAAATACCGACCAGTTTGGCTGAACCCTGTAGCAAACATCTTCTTAGCTGCAAACCCGGGGAGACTGACAACTGTCAGATTATCTCCAGTTCTGCATTCAAATGTAAAGGCGTCTTGCCAGAGAAATGAAATATTCCTCCAGCATTCGGTGATTTCAGGGAACAGCAGAGAAATAAACATTGGAATCCTGCTATTCTCTTTGCTGCTTATTTTAGACAACAATTAACAGAACCATTCATGCTTAAAGGATCAATGTCCTGTGTATTTCACCGTTTTTACTTAATGTATATATTGATGGGTGGAAGAAAAGTTGTGAATCATCCTCATAAAACCAGACTTGTTCTTTGGACATGAACACTTTATGTTCTGTACATGGGTGATGGTCTAAAACATGTTCATAGCGATGCCCCTGTAATGCAATGTGCCAGACTTATTGTGGCTCTCCAGCTATTTGCAAGTATCGCTATCAACTCAGTACATCTTTATTATATTTTTAAAGCCACGTTAAACCTCTGTACATCTCCAAAAGTGGCTGATGCTGGTTAAAGATTATAATAGCCAATAGCAGCTCTTCATATGCCAGCCCAGTTATATACTGATTTATAGCTCAGAATTTATTATATAACTTGTCTATTGTCTTTCTAAGCACTTCCTAACCAAAGATATACGTTTGGTTATCTTTGGTTATAAGTAAAATCTGTACATCCATTTCCTCCTATTTGTCCTTTCCCAGTGGGACTGACATGCTCAGTGTAGAATTTTTGGACTGTAGCAGTTGCGTGGAACCATTATATTGTGATACAGCGTCTTCTTAGGTATATGCCCCATGCCCCTTCCGTAATTATTATAAAAAATGAGTTGCCTCCTGTTCTTCCATAAAACTTACAGGAGAGCAGATCATGTTTGCAGACGTGGGTAAAAATGCGAACGTCACATCAAATCGCCAGCGCCGGTTGCACCCGGTTGCACATTTGTCTATTGCAAAACCCCAGTCTCCGACACTAAGAGTTAAAGCCGCGCTAACCAATATTGAATCAGTTAGCGCAACTTTAGCTCCAGAAAAGAGCCCAGCTTGTCACTGTAAATGAGGCTGAAAGTCTTTTGTGCCCAATTAAACGAAGATTAGCTCTTTTACTGACTATACCAAACATACATATATTTGTATCTAACAGTCTTACATTGAACTAACATCTTGTAAATCTCCAAGTGTTGGCACATTAACAGAGAATGGTATCTACACAGAAAAACTATTAATCCTTCTTATCTAATCCTGAAAGGGAAATGTTCCATGGTAAACTTTACATGGGGCAACATGAAATGAAATGGCAGATTCTATTGGTCATTTCAAAGGGGATAATCTTTTTATCATGAGATGTAGAAGTGTTCCCACCAGGATTATTAATGCAGAGCTTTATAAGAAGCTTCTTCTTGATGTCATTATAAAACACTGTGATGTAAACATGCAGAATATCCAACATGGCATTTCTGTAGGTAAATATAAAATATGTATGAAAATATTCCTGCATTCGGTGGCATTTTGATGCAGATTTTTCTCTGGGCAGCTAGTAAATGGACAGGGCAACTAACGGGCAGGTTTAGCGCCATCGGGGTTTATAACACCAACAGGGAGATGTGATACTTCCACACTCTACTTCCTTCCGGGTTCTCAACAGTAATCACTTAGCGTGAGTTACTGCATCATGGGAACAAGGCAGGTAGAAAGCATGTAAGGAAAAAGCCGGGCGCCTGTGCCATTAATTGAAAACAGCGCCAGCCCCGGAAAAATGATGTTAAACCCCCACTAACCCAATATTACACCTGGAAGTGTGGGTTTACCTTCATTTCACCCCCGTATATTACAGAAATGTAATTAGCCGGCTGTATGCTGCCCTATGAAAAACATCATTTAATTCCATAAGGTCACATTTGAAATCATAGATTTCCTCCCTATTATCCGTGATAGACAGTAGAGATGATAAATTGCAACAAAAGGCACAGCATAGCATGTACTAACCTGTTGTACCGTGACATACAGAATATTCCCAATTGAAGGTTTTCTTGCTCCTTGCTTCCTTTAATGTGTGCCACAAGTTATCAACGTGGAAGTCTCATTTAGCTATAGATCACTATTTATGGAAAGTCCTGTAGATTGTTTGGGTATTTGCAATATGGAATCATCTCAGAAGTCAGAAGGTACTTAGGGGTCAAGATGAGGTTGATGGTTTCATGTTTGTGACTTTAAAATGATTCATGTTAATGATCCATTTACTAGGGTCAAGCTATGTTTCTTGGTGCCCAGAAGTTAAGAATTAAAGATAGTTAATGTCTCGTTTAGCTTTCCCTTATTCCAAATCAGGTATCTTGAGGACAATCAGAAGGAATTTCAGTAATTTCTAATGACTTGCATATCTTTTAAAGCCTTGGGGAATTATATCATTTTTGTCCGTATAAAATAACCTTTAGATCTGAGTGGCCCTAAATTAAGTTTAGATCTCACCGTGATTGAGATGCTATTTAACCGAAATCTAATTGGGCACAGCCAGGGACCTCTGATAAATGGATAATGGCAGTTTAGTGAGCTTATTGTAAGTTTTTTTTTTTACGGGATCCTATGGGAACTGTAAATGAAAAAACTCTGGTAATTTACAGTAGAAAGGGAAAGTAAAGTAAAACTTACACATATGATATAAACTGTTTCATTCTTCTACTCGGTTACCTTCCTTGAATACAACAATGTGAACAGTACATGAGTAGAAATCAGGGAAGTACCGTGCATTTAACAATTGTTTTATGGCACATATGTAAAATACAAATACCTTGCAGTATTATATCACCATATATGCAATACTACATCGGTATAGAGATGACCAAACTTCCAAACATCCAATCCGATTTAGGATTTTCGAACTTCTGAAAAAGACATTAAAGTCAATGGGGACAAATTGTTTGAAAAGTTTGGTGAAAATAGCATGGGTAACTTACTGTACATGGCTCAGGGATCTGGGAAATGGGGAACAGGTACAAATACCCAGAACTTGAAATAATCCCATAATCCCACGGTGTTGGACATTACTGGTACCGTAATGTCCACACACAATTTCAATACAGAATATTACAACCATAATGCAACACAATGGCCACTAATGGACAAAATCACATCGCCATGAAATACCAGCATCCTGCTGTATTTAAAGCTGCAATGCTGTGCCTTTTAAATGTCTCTGAATGTAACCTTTACAATGGAATAGTAAGTAGGGATGGACTAGAACTCAAACTCGAACCTGAGTTCGAGTCAGGACTTTATGAGTTGGTCCGAACTCGGACTTTATCGGACTCATCCGAACTTTCGGACTGTTCGAACTCGCTGACTTTTTTTTAGATAATTATCCGAGGATTGTCGAATTTTCAAATCGATAAGTTCTCCATAACCCTACAATGTGGCATTCTGTAACCCTCAATTAAATGTAGTGTATCTGCATCTACAGTTTGTCTATTTAATTATCTTCTTTGACGAAGAATATTTTAATAAAAATAAAAGAATAATAATAAAAATAGTATTCCTCATATGTAATTATATTACAAAGGGAAATAGCTAGATCTTTGATTCATCTTTTAAATGTCAATAAAATTGACATGTGTGTCATGTGCCTTGTTTCCCAGCATTCTAGTCTCACAGACAAACACCTATTAGTCACTGACTGTAATGTTTTTTTACACATGCCCAGTCCAAAGCTATTGAAGAAATTTTTATCCAATCATATTACAGTCCATTATATAGTTTGACAGTTGCCTAATCCAATAAATAAATAATATATTAAATATTTGTCTTTAGCACAGTAACATTTTACAGTATAGAATTCCCTGAAGTTATTGCTTCTCCCCTAGCAAGCTCAGTGAGTTCAGGCATGTTCAGTGAATCACCCAAGAAGGGACCCAGCTACTCTGTATCACACTGTGTTAAAGGGGAAGGGTGGTTTGAAACTGGTGGGCTTTCTGTATGGAAACATTTCATTCATTGTAAGCAGGTATATATTTGGAATAAAAACACATTTTTGGTTGTGGGAAAATAATACATTTTAGGTGTTCCTCATTTTCAAATTTTTATGGCTCATCTAAGATATTTATTTATTTAGTTGTTGAAAGAATGAAAATAGAAATATAAACGAGTCCCAATTTTGGCACAAACACAATTTTGCAGTGAAACTGCCAGTTTTAAAACTAAAACTTTCTGAATTTCGAAGCTTATCGACTACAACATTTCAACATTTTGTAAATCACAGTTTAGATTCGAAAATCATGGTTAAAAAAACTCGAAAAAATTCAAATTAGTTGGGTCCAATATGATTTTTGGAATTTCAATAAGATTCTGGTGAAACTAAACTTGCCAGTTTTGTTTATTTCGAGTCTTTAACGGCAGAGATGATTTTCCCAAAGCAAAAACACTGGTTTAGAAAATCTGCGGATTCAGCACAATTTTTTCGGGGAAGTTCAAAATTCCGCTTTATTTGCATTCGAATTATGTTTTTCTGCAGAATTTTAATACGTTCACTGGGACCCCTGGTAGAACTAAACTGGACAGTTTTGTTTGTCTCTACTATAGATGGACCTGAACCTGGTTCTGAAGCGGATTTCACGGATCTGCTGAAACTCAGACTTTTAGACTTTTTCAAATTTCTAGTTATTTCATATTTACAAAATCGGAAAAAGTTTGAAATTTCGAAAATACTATGTGGAATGCCAGAACAGGAAGCGCTGGAAGGTTATCAGATATCAGTGAGTTCAGCCGTCTCTCATCTCTATGTAACAGTAATCTACATTTAGTTTAATTAACGAGCAAGGTTTCTTTGTTGGTCTTTACCAAGGCAGTAAAGGTAAATTGTACGATTTTCATAGAAAATGTAGTAAAGGTTCACAACATGGAAAGTAACATCAACTACAAACTGCTATTTCAATGTTAAGTGATCCTGAACATTTTTTGTGTAGATATAACAAGAAGAGTGAGGACTAAGGATGGAGTTTGAGGATGGCAAGTTTTGCGTTGACCTTTAGTAAGGCTATAGCAAGATGTGTGCTTGTTAGTACATTGAGATTTCTACAATATGCACTTCAGGTCCCTAGTGTGGCTAGAAAATGAGACAGTGATCAGAATTTAAGTGTTGGAGACATGAATAGGAGAGATGAGTCGCTTGTAGTTTCAGATCTAACCTTCTGTAGCGCGGGAGGCAATCAGCTTTTACCCAGGGAAATCAGAAACTAATGCACAGATAGATCTGTAAATTTACTGGCTTTGAAATGCCTCAGTGGCGAGAACAATTCCACTTGCTTAAAGGATAAATAAACCAATAGGGCTCAATGACTGTGCCTTTAATGGAACACATGCGCCATGAATATAAAATGGTCAGGAAGATGGAAAGGACTGAACTATTTACAAACTCTATTTCTTTATACTTTGTTTCATGTACAGTTGTACTCAAGCAGATGTTTAGGCCCCACTGATTAACGGAGAGCCACAAGCTCACATACAGCATTGCCATACAAGCCTACGGAAGCACAAAATATGCAGACGCAAACACATTACACATGCATGGGTTTTGGTGCAAGAAATGTAGGAAAATGTCATTCTGCTTCTGCCTTAGTTTTACACAAGCAAGGGAAGGCAGATTCAAAGTATAAAGATGGCAGTAACAAAGTTGAGGTTGATGCTATTAAAGCAGACAGAGAAGTTTTCTGTTCACATAACTACATGCTTCTTAAAGCAGGAAGTGTTCAAGATTCAGAAAGTCATATTGCTTATAATGTATCTTTTCAGTATAACTTGTCACAGGTTTCCCTTAGAGATGTGATCCAGGGCTAATTTTAAAGGAAAAGCTAAAGGCTTTTATTTAACCTTTTCTTGTTTGGAGACTACTGTTACCCTTTAAATAAGTGTTGTATAATATATTTATTAGTATATAAGGAAAAAAATACAAACAGCTGTCACTCCTGTGATATCTCTGGGTCCTTCTTACCCAAACATGAAATTACTGAAAATCCTTCCAGCATATTTAAAACAAACAGAGAAACCGTTTTCCTATATGGTAACATTATATTGGGAGCTGGAGAATTGACTCTTCACCCCAGCGTAATTACTTACCCCCAGAACACAATGACTGTTTACTATGGAGAAAGGTCTTTTGCCGGTAAACTAGGGAAAGGTGAATAGAAGTTAATGGGTTTCACCAAGTCTGGGGTGATAAATTCTATTCAACGAAAAGTCACATGAAATTGGAACAGACTTTCCTTAGCCTTTCCCTGTAGATCTGTTTTGTCTGGCTCACCGACAAATAGATTTCACTCTGTTAATTTGAGTTTAAAATTACAATTTTGTACACTCTAGAGGGTCGAACTGCTATTAGTATCGGTAAAGCAGGTAACCAATATATTAACTTAGATTAACACTTTTTAGATTAAAATGCTTTCTATCTAATTTAGAATTTTCGTTTTTCTAATGAAACGTTCAGAGTTTCTTAAAAGATGGATCCACGGATTCGAAAACCAAGTTCCTCTCGAAACAGAGACTCATCACTGCAAACCAGCACCAAGTATTGCTGCCTTAAACTTACAAAAAGTTAACCAAAGGCTTTTCCCATTGCACACTGGCTGACACCTCTCACTGCGCTCTGCAGGTTGAAAGGATCTTCTATGGGCAGATCTGGTGGTGTTACAGCTAATTTGCTCATGGCATGTGATGCTATTTATACACAAGCTTGCTTGTCCTTAAAACATTAATATATTCCCCTGCAATCCATTTATGTACTCAGGGAGATGACCTCTAGTCCCTCAGAAGTTGCACTCAAAACAATTTGTCCCTGCTCTGAAATGAGGCCCTCTTCCCACATCCTGAACAGAGGAAGGGTTGGGGCTAGTCTGGAGCATGTTTTGGTAAGTGTTGCCAGCATGTTCTAGTGCTGGCAATTAGAGATGTTTAAACTGTTGAGTTTTGTTCCATTTTCGAATTTTCTAATTTTTCAGAAAATTTGAAGATTCGAAAACGGACCCATAGAAGTCTATGGGAGAAAAAAATTCAAAAGTTTCTGTCCATTTTGAGGGACAAATAGTAATAGTAGGTTACCGTAAATGACACAGAGACCTGGGAAATGGTCTGGGGAACCCGTAAATAGAACCAAAACTTATTTTAAAACTGTCTATCCTCACGATCGGGGTGTTTTCGAGCTTCCGCATTCTATTTCGAGGATTTTCTAAAATCATCTACTTTTGATTTTTGATAATCGTTTACTTTCGATTTTCGATAATTGTCTACTTTTGATTTTCACTTTTTCGATAATCGTCTACTTTCGATTTTCAATAATCATCTATTTTTCGGATTTTCGATAAAAATCGAAAATTAGAAAAATCCGGGTTCCGTGAAATTCGGGAGTTCTGAACGTTTCGTTGGGACTTCCAAACCCTCAGATTCGATTCAAAACTGGGTTCTATTCGAACCCACATTACATCTCTACTGGCAATCTAATGGAAACCCAGGTGATTTGAAGGATATAATTGGAAAAGATTTTGTTAAAGCTCATGTATAAGCTACTGTGAATGGATGATCCATTGGTTACCCATCTTGGTTTTTAATGGAAAATTTGATACAATAGCTTTGAGGGAAATATAATGATGGGCATAAGTAAATTTTGTAAAGATGGACTATTGTCTAAAATACTTACTAAACTGAACTGTAGCGCAGAAACTTCTGTTTAACTGTAAGGCTTTGTGCAGTTCCTGTCTCAGGCTCCTGGTGGTACTAGGCCCTTGAACTGTTCTCTCCTTCACTCTCGGCCAGCAGTTCGTGTTCCTGATCTTTGGCTTCTTCCTAACTTGACTTGATCTTTCTTCTTGGCTTATTACCTGTCCCCGGTTATTACGTTATTTTGTTTGATTACATAACTCTGACCCTCTTCTGTCAACACTATATTCTTCTTTTATTCCTTCTAATGTTTTGGTCAGATCAGTAGCACTTCCACTATTTGGTATAAAGTAATTTTGCCCCAGGAGTGCTCCCACAGCCCCCCTTTTGTTTATGTAATGTAGCAGAGCTTCTCTGCAGAAAGATTGACCAAGCTTCCATGTGGTATATCTGTTGTATTCAATTAGATCAACTGGACTTGAAATGTAGTTCTTGAAGACGTTTCGCTAGTCATCCGACTGGCTTTCTCAATTCAGACTTGTACAAGAATCTGTGGCAATTATGTACCCTGGAAAATCCCAATTAGCATATCACAGCCAGGTGTTAAGGGTGTGATTAGATAGTGGCTAAGAGGTGTTATAGGAACGCCCAGAGTAAGGTGTTAAAACAGCATTGTACATGGCAGACAGTTGGTGTCGAACCCCCCCTCCTCTATTTAGGCTTGGTTTCATTATTTTCACATAAATGGCCCCCTTAACACCTCTCTTGAACCAGTCACGTTCCTTCGCCAGTATGTTAACATTACAATCTTCAAAGGTATGTCCTTTATCCTTAAGATGCAGATACACGGCTGAGTCCTGACCTGAGGAATTGGCTCTTCTGTGCTGGGCCATACGTTGATGCAGTTGCTGTTTGGTCTCCCTTATTCTTATAAAGAAACCAAGCCTAAATAGAGGTGGGGGGGTTCGACAAATACTATACTATACTAAACAATACTATACTATACTACTGTACTGTACTATATTGTACTGAACTATACTGTACTATACTATACTATACTATACTGTACTATACCGATTTATTGTGACGTTTCGGAACCAACAGGCTCCTTCTTCAGACAAACATTTATACATACTATACTATACTGTGATGTACTATAGTATATTGTACTATACTGTACTATACTATACAGTGCTATACTATATCATACTATACTGCACTGTACTATACTATACTATACTATATTATACAATACTGCACTGTACTATACTATACTATACTATACTATACTGTATTATACTATACTATACTGTACTATACTATACTGTACTATACTATACTGAATTATACTATACTATACTGTACTATACTATACTGTACTGTACTATAGTATACTGTACTGTACTATAGTATAGTGTACTGTACTATACTGTAATATACTATACTGTACTATACTATACAGTACTGTACTATGCTATGCTATACTATACTATACTATACTGTGCTATACTATATTGTACTGTACTATACTGTACTATGCTGTACTATACTATACTATACTTTACTGTACTATACTATAGTATATTGTACTATACTATACTATACTATATTATACAATACTATACTGTACTGTACTATACTATACTATACTGTACTGTACTATAGTATATTGTACTATACTGTACTATACTATAATGTACTATACTATATTATACTGTACTGTACTATACTGTACTATACTATACTGTACTATACTGTGCTGTACTGTACTGTACTGTACTATGCTGTACTATACTATACTGTACTATAGTATATTGTACTATACTGTACTATACTGTACTATACTATATTATACTATACTATACTGTACTGTACTATAGTATATTGTACTATACTGTACTATACTATACTGTACTATACTATATTATACTGTACTGTACTATACTATACTATACTGTACTATACTATACTATACTGTACTATAGTATATTGTACTATACTGTACTATACTATACTGTACTATACTATACTATACTGTACTATACTGTACTGTACTGTACTATAGTATATTGTACTATACTGTACTATACTATATTATACTATACTGTACTATACTGTACTATACAATACTATACTATACTGTACTATACTGTACTATACTATACAATACAATACTGTACTATACTGTACTATACTGTACTATACTATACTGTACTGTACTATACTATACTGTACTATACTGTACTATACTGCACTATAGTATATTGTACTATACTGTACTATACTATATTATACTATACTATACTATACTGTACTGTACTGTACTATACTATACTGTACTATACTGTACTATACTATACTACTATACGTTCAGTTAAGATTTAGCATTAGCAAAGCCAAAGTGATTTAAGGTCTTTCTAAATCGAGGTTAAGGGCTAATGTTAAATACAAATGATTCTTACGCAAATTCAGCTACCACTGGAATGAACAATCTCAACGTGCAAAACATTGAACAAGTCAGGATAAATTTCAAGCATTAATCTTGGTGTAGATGAAGGTTTCTAACTCTTATACCATTTCATTATCTCAAGAGCCCAGAAGCAAGAAACATACAATGTATTTCTGATGGTGTTAAGAACATGGAAAGCAATAATTATTCAAATTCTATATTTTCCTGTCTAAAGAATAACTAAGGTATTAAACTGCACAAATTGTATTTTTTCTAAATATTGAAAAAAATGGGTCTACCCTATTCCTGTATTTTCTATAGAGATAAATGGTGCTACAGTACAGTATATAACTAGAGCCGCTATCGCTCTATATTGCCCCCTTTAGGCAATGCTTGGAGCCGGTAGCGGCTCTCAGTGCATAGAGAATGGTGTTAAACCATTTCAAATCTTTAAAGGCAGCTATTTGTTGGTGTTAAAGATTTTGGCCGCGATCGGTTTGGAACATTGGTTGCGGTGATTGGGCATAGCCATTAAGCCATTATTTGTGTCTTTATCCCTTTCTTATTTAGCCGTTAATTATTATCACCATTATTTTTGTCTTAATTGCTGTTATTTGTGTAATTAACCCTTGGTACATCAGTTAACATAGCTTTAAGACACAAATACCCGATAGTGATTCTCCGTACATAGTCCCATAAAGTCTAAGTTGCTAAGATAACGTAAAATCTTTTGATTTCAATGATTGCTGTTTATACAGCTTTTACATTTGGACCATAATCTTTTATGTGAATCACAACTAGGGTCTTTAAGGAACATTAGACCAAAAATTTATATTTTCCACCAAAATAATCTGCAATTGCATGGGATGTAGGAGCTAGTATTTCTACCTCCCAATCTGCCACCAGCTTTTGCAGCTCTCACTCTCGCTGCCTGAGATCAAGGAAAATATTGTTTCATCCATTCCACTAATAGGAAGTGGAGTGAGAAAGTGACTGGACTGTCTGCTTACATATCCCAATTATTTTCTAATATTGTAAAGGAATTGCTTAGACATGGGATGTGTCATTTTAACCAGCTTTAAGTAAGGGATAATGTACTGTCAGGGTTATTCAATTAAAGTTCTTTTAAAATGGTGCTAATTTTGCCCCAAACAATCAGATGTTAGCTTTCAAATGTTAAATAACATCTGATTAGTTAGGGGAAAATTAGCACCATTTTTAACGATAAGAACTTTTATTGAATCTCCCTGCGTATTTCATAGTATGTGCCAAGGATTAAACTTTCAAGGCAGAGATAATAGGTTAACTTACAGATTTATTAATATGGATGCAAAACACAAAACTTTTTGATAAAAATATTATTTATTAAATGGCAACTGTGCTAACCCTGGCAAGTTAAGGGTTAAATAAAGGCCTGCATTCTTACCTTTAATTTGAACCCTGAATCGTATTTCTTACTGCAGCCTGTGAGAAATTATATTCCGTACAATGTTCAAACTTCCTGCTTCCAGTAGCTTAAGTGACTTGACCTGATCCTTTGCTCCTCGTCTCTGGCCTTGATCAGAGCATGCTCACTTAGGATTTAATGGGAAGACAGACCTAAAACAAATGAAAGTTGAGAGTGTCTATTAGAACAGGCAGAGACTGGTCACATGGCTAAATTTTAAAGGTACGGTGCAAGGGTTTTAATTTTAATCCTAACTCATAACAATTGCATTAGACTTTAGTAAAGAGCAAATAATTGCATTGAAAAAAAAACTGTATGTAAGAAAAAGTGACCATGTACTGAATGAAATATCAGTCAGTCATTTCAAATATTCCTGTTTTTTAAACATAATAAAAGAGAAGTATTTTGCTAGATAGTTTTCTAGAGAAAATGATTAGCTATACAATGCCCATTACGGCCTCTATCTGCAAGGGAAGCCCAACCAATGATTCATTGATAGATAAGACTATTTGCCTTTTCTAACTAAGCAAGGAAGCAAATCCCAAGATTACCCGCCTATCCCTTGTACATATTTGTTTTACCAGCTTGTCTGTATTATAAAAAAGTCTCCTGCTGCTGTCCCATAATCATATTTCATATTAGCTTCTTGTTTGCTTTTCATGGGCAGTTAAGATATAACTGGTAGCAAATATGACTGCAACTAAATATAGTAAAGCAGCAGAAAAATATAGAAGCCATTGTTTTTAAAATCCATTGTTTTAAGCGCGCCACTTGCATTTTAAATGAGAGCTGAAATAAAAAATTTAAGGAACATATATAGTTACATAGTCCATTTTGGGTTGGAAAAAGACAACAGCCTATTAAGTTTAATCCCTCTACAAAAAAAAAAAAAAAAACAGCCAACCCCCCAACTTTGTTAATTTCCCTTCGTAATAACACTCTCATTCCCTTTTATCAGTTTAGTTGTCCATCTCTGTACTTTTTCTTTTTTGTTTATGTCCTTTCTGTGGACTAGTGCCCAAATCTGCACTGTCTACTCAAGATGAGGCCTTACAAGGGCTCTATACAGAGACAGAATTATACCCTGCTCCTTTGACGCAATCAGGGTTATGTACTGAGAGCCGGTATCGCTCTCTATCGCTCTCTATACCCCCCCGATAACGGCTCTCAGTGCATAGTGAATGGGATTTACCCATTCCGAAACTTTAACGCCAGCTAAAGCATGCTTGACTTCACAGACAGTCATGTCAGATGGAAGGAGGAGTCGGTTAACATCAGGAAGGGGGATACTGAGCCAGAGCAAGACAAGTACTGAATTGAGGACATGCAGTAACACACACACCTCAGAGTAAGGGCCACTTAAATGTAGTCATTTAGGCTGAGGCCACACTGCAACACACAGGAATCGCGCACAAAATTGCGAACGTTATCGCACGCGATTGTGTGCGCTTTTCTTGTGCGTTCGCGTTCTCGCCATTTCGCGTTATGGAAACGCTGCATTAACGCACCAAAAATGGTGAACGTTACCAAAACGCGAACGGAGGCGCAATCGCATGCGCATGGGAAATCGCGGGAATTTTTGCGTTCCCGCGATTTCCATTTTAGCGAAAATCGCGTGCGCAATCGCGCGAAAAATGCGCTAGTGTGGCCTAGCCCTTAAAGGTTAAGGCAAAGTCCTTTTTAAACGTTTCTGTGTTAAAGAGCCGGTACATAGCTTGAAGCGTTTGCTCAACACAGTTTTTGCGTACTGCTGCAAGCTATGTGTAAAAGTCACGTTAACCCTTGGTACATAGGTTAACGTGACTTTAAGACAGAAAATGCCATTTGCAGTTTTAAGTACATGGGGCCCTATTTATAAAAGATCGGTATCGTTATCGTAAAATACCGATCGTTATCGTAAAATAACAACCGGGTTTTTACCGATAACGACCGGTAGTTACCGATATCGGTAAATGCCGGTCGTTATCGGTAAATAACGACCGGTATTTACCGATAACGACCGGTATTTAATGGTATCGGTAAATAACGGTCGTTATCAGTAAAACCCTGGTCGTTATTTTACGATAACGGTCGGTATTTACGATAACGATACCGATCTTTTATAAATAGGGCCCATAGCTCCATATGTTCCTTATTATACAGGAAAGAATTGTATTGGCTTTCGCAGATACTGCATGACGCTGCTTAATACTAAGGGCTCTATTTGTAAAGGCACGATAGCACTTTATAGTGATACCGCGTCTTTAACAATCGGTTTAACCGAACGTTAATTTCTGATTGGTTTAATAATCATTAATTTGCGATTGTAAATTACCACTAACGAGTGCCTTATTATCATAAACTCTTCTGCTGTGTGCAGTTTTGCTTTCATATAAATCAGGGCACCGTCCAGCTCCTCCCTGGCAACCTCACTGCCAGTATCTTACAATAATCAGCAACAAATAAGGGCTGTCCAGTCTCTTATTATGCATATTGGGGTGCTCCCACTTACTGTGCAGACACAGCAAAAACACAACGTTTTGGCTCGCAGAACACTTGACAAAGGCCTGTAAGCTGAAACGTTGTGTTTTTGCTGTGTCTGCACAATAAGTGGGAGCACCCCAATATGCATAATAAGAGACTGGACAGCCCTTATTTGTTGCTGATTACTGCAATTTTGCTTTATCTGAAAAGGTAACAGTTGGTATATGTGAATTGCATGATGGGAAATTCCCTTTTTCAGTGCTGGCACATAGTAATGACTGAGCATGCTTGGCTTCACAGACAGTCATGTCAGATGGAAGAAGGAGTCGGTTAACATTAGAAAGGGGGGATACTGAGCCTGAGCAAGACAAGGGGGCCCTTAAACTGCCCATGTTATCATTTTATCATCTGTAGTCTGTATTACTGAACATCACAGAGGAAGGTCACATTGAAAATAATGTCTTCCCAGCTTCTGGCGTCAGCGAACATTGTATTTTTATTTTCGTCTAGTTTCTGTTTTTAGTTGGAATCTTTTTATTTTATTCTTAGAACTGTAATTTTTATAACTGCTAATTGTCTGGCAGGATAAATACTAATTATATTTTGAAAGGGGGGGGATAATGAGGTATTTCCTAACTAGTCATTATCTTGGTGACACCGCCGCGCTGTCATAGCTGAATTTAGCCGCAGCGCTGATTATAAGTTGTAGAATTTTTCCTTTGCCGTTTTAAAGACTTCATTAGTTTGGACGGGCGGAATTAAGAGACATTAATATTGAAAATGAGTTTATTTCTAAAGCTAGTAGGGATTCTTTGCATGTGCCATAACACTGCCGGCTATAAAGGGGAAATCAAAGAGTCGTTTGTCCCTAAACAAAATGCACTGTTCAGCCGTTGTACAATACTGACATTTCAATGTCACAGGTGTAGATCTGTGTGTAGGAATCCCCCCAATACTGTCAAACAGGACTGATCAAATAAAATGTGTACAGGGAAAAATAAATGGCTATAGTATATCTTGTAAGGTGAGTGGAAGAGATGGACTATAACCGAACTTGGACCTGAACTTTAATAGTTCGGACAAACTATTTAGAACTTTTAGAACTTCCCGAACTATGAACTTATTTGGGTTTTCCAAACTCGCGGGCGAATTTTCGATAATTATCGAATTTGCTTACCGTTCGAAAACCCTCGATTTTAGCCATAACCCTCGAATGTACTGTTTCGTCCATAACCCTCCAATGCAGCATTTCACGATAACCCTCAAATGTACTGTTTCGGCAATAACCCTCCAGTGTATCGTTCATTTACCCTCTAAAGTATTGTTCATTAACCCTCTAATGTATTGTTCATTAACCCTTGAATGTATTGTTCAGTTTTAAAGATGGCGAACTTCATTTTCAAACTGACGAACTTCAGTATACATTTGGAGGATCGGGAGTTTAGAAAACAAACCCATTAAAATCAATGGTAGTCCAAAGTTCAGATTAAATACAGATAAAATAGCAATGGCAACTTACTGTAAATGGCTGTGGCACCTGGGAATCATCTGGGGAACATGTCACTATCACCAAAACCCATTTAAACACTACCTTTATTCATGACCGGGAAATTGTCGGGTTTCCGCATGCTACTTTCGAGGGTTACAGACATCTAGAGGGTTACCGAATGATACTTTCGAGGGTTACCGAACAATACATTTGAGGGTTACCAAAATCAACCACTATATTTGAGGGTTACTGAAATCAAAGGCTACATTTGAGGGTTACTGAAATCAACCACTAAATTTGGGGATTACTGAACCATACATTCAAGGGTTACCAAAACCGAACAATACATTTAAGGGTATCCGAAATCGAAGGCTACATTCGAGGTTTACCAAAATTACAAGATATATTCAAGGATTACCGAATTCAAAAATTGCATTGGAGGGTTACCGATTTGAGAAAATGATAATCATCGAATTTTTCGATAGTAATTAAGGTTGAATAAAGACATACGTCCATCAAGTCCAACCTATTCACTTTTTTTTTTTTTTTTTTTTTAACCCTACTTAACAGTTGATCCAGAGGAATGCAAAAAACCCCAGCTAAAAAGGGGGAAAAAATTCCTTCCTGACTCCAAACGGAAAGTATCCCTGGATCAACCAGATCTATATGCATTAATACCAGTAATTCTCAATATTTTTTAGTTTTAGAAACTTATCCAGGCCTTTTTTAAAGTTATTCAATGAACTTGCCATTACCACATCTGCTGGAAGACAGTTCCACAGTTTCACCGTTTTCACTGTAAAGAAACCTCTCCTAACCTGAAGATGAAACTTCTTTTCTTCCAACCTTAAAGGATGTCCACGTGATAAATATTGAAATTAAGTCAGAGAGTTTGGAAAATCCGAACTAGTTCGAAGTTCAGATAGTTCGGATAGAGTTCGGGGAGTTAGAGTTCGTCCAAACTCGGGTTCAGGTCCATCACTATTTCATTTAGATAAACCTCAAATGTATTGTTCGATTTTTAGTAACTCTCGAATTGTCGATAACCCTCGAATGTAGGATGCGGAAACCCGACAGTTGCCCGATCATGGGGAAAGTTAGTGTTTAAACAAGTTTTGGTGATAGTGACATGTTCCCCAGACAATTTTCCAGGTCCCACAGCCACTTACAGTAAGTTATCATTGTTATTTTATCTGTATTTTATTAGAAATTTTCTCCCATTGATTTTAATGGGTTTGTTTCCAAACTATAGAACTTTAGAACTTTTACTAAAGTTCTATAGTTAACAAACAAACCGAACTTCAGGACAAACCTGATTTGAAGGACCTTCCTCGGTGTTCTAGATTAGTTATAAATCCCAGGTTTCGATATCTAACTGCCGTATTTTTATCAAAAATGTAAAAGTCTAATTGAATCTTCCATATGAAATGGGAAAATTCAGCAGAAACGTTGTCGGAATGAATCTCGCCAGTTACGTTCATTTCTATTCCAGACCTCTGGCCTTGGCCCCACAGGGGTGGGTGTTGGGCAGCCTGTGGGTGGAGCCGGGGTGAGTCCTGCACAGTTAGTTGTTAGATTGGTGGCCCATGGTCAAAGAATAAATTGGTCCTGCCACCCGAATGGGAAAGACAGGGAAGTACAGGTATGATATAACAGGTGATTGGTAATGGGGACTGATTCTAGTTAATCCATATGGCATTGAAATCTTCATACCATGAACAATTGTCTAAATAAGGGTTAATGTTGTGCTTGTGGTTCTCATCCATCCAGGTCATGGTATATCTGTAATATTCATCCATCCAGGTCATGGTATATCTGTAATATTCATTCATCCAGGTCATGGTATATCTGTAATATTCATCACTCAGGTCAGGTATATCTGTAATATTCATTCATCCAGGGCATGGTTATCTGAATATTCATCCACCAGGTCATGGTATATCTGTAATATTCATCCATCCAGGTCATGGTATATCTGTAATATTCATTCATCCAGTTCATGGTATATCTGTAATATTCATTCATCCAGGTCATGGTATATCTGTAATATTCATCCAGGTCACAGTATATCTGTAATATTCATTCATCCAGGTCATGGTATATCTGTAATATTCATCCATCCAGGTCACGTTATATCTGTAATAGTCATTCATCCAGGTCATGGTATATCTGTAATATTCATTCATCCAGGTCATGGTATATCTGTAATATTCATTCACCCAGGTCATGGTATATCTGTAATATTCATCCAGGTCATGGTATA
The DNA here is from genome assembly GCA_019447015.1 of Hymenochirus boettgeri. NCBI lineage: Eukaryota > Metazoa > Chordata > Amphibia > Anura > Pipidae > Hymenochirus > Hymenochirus boettgeri. Next base: position 265,071,718 of record CM033472.1, read on the forward strand.
TCTGTAATATTCATTCATCCAGGTCATGGTGTATCTGTTGTATTCAATTAGATCAACTGGACTTGAATATTGGATCCAAAAGACCCAATACCGAAACACAAGAAAAGTGACATCATATACACAGTGCAGTGCAGTGAAGAGTGCTCTGATTTGATGCAACTGGATCAACATATGGCCTAGCACAGAAGAGCCAATTCCTCGGTTTAGGACTCAGCCATGTACCTGCATCTTAAGGAAAAAGGACATCCCTTTGAAGATTGTAATGTTAACATTTTGGCAAAGGAACGTGACTGGTTCAAGAGAGGTGTCAAGGAGGCCATTTATGTGAAAATTAAGAAACCAAGCCTGAATAGAGGTGGGGGGGGGGTCGACACCAACTGTCTGCCATGTACAATGCTGTTTTGACACCTTACTCTGGGTGTTCCTATAACACCTCTTAGCCACTATCACACCCTTAACACCTGGCTGTGATATGCTAATTGGGATTTTCCAGGGTACATAATTGCCACAGATTCTTTCTTGTACAAGTCATTCTGAATTGAGAAAGCCAGTCGGATGACTAGCGAAACGTCTTCAAGAACTAAACTTCAAGTCCAGTTGATCTAATTGAATACAACAGATATAAGGGTTAATGTTATATATGCAGGTGGGTTTCAGAACTGGAGACAGTTTAAAAACTCAAAACATTAGCGCACACCTGACTTAGTGGCTCATTAACCCAGAGCCGCTGGTCAATAATATGGAGTTAAAGTCACACCAACCAGTTTGCTATTTGTCAACGCGACTTTAACTCCATGTTAGCACTGGAGGCACGGGTTTCTACACAAAAGACACCCAGGCATCCAGCGCTCACAGTTTAATATCTCAAATATAACGCCGGCTATTAGGGATAGCCAACGCGATGTTTGAATAGCAGAAGGGAGATTTGCCAGGGGCGATAGCAGCTCTAGGAAAATCTCCCCCTTAGTTTTAATTGCCAAATAATCGTGCTCCACATGTGAAGTATCGGTGTCAAAATGGCACCTTTATCAGAAATATACCACAAAGTGCAAATAGTGCTCCTTAAATAGAGAGAGGTGTGGAAATAGCATACAGCCATCTAGTGGTCAATAAATATATGCATTTGTTGTTAATAATTATCCTATTGTCACATCAATAAATACATTTATGTTTATTGAACATGAATACTTTATTTTAATAAATGGATCATCCCCAAATTTAACTCCATTACAAAGGACCCCCACAAACCCCCAAGACTGTGATACTTACATGTGTCCCAGTGGTGTCTGGCTCCTCTGTTGCTCTGTTTGAGAAACCAGAATAAAATAATAATAAAATAATGTTTAACTTCCCCTTTAAAAAATATTTTTAACTGTAAGTTGGAAATTAGAAACTGGCTTAGTCCCAGCAGTTAGCGTCGTTTTTTTTTACCTGCTAGCTTAGATTATGTTTGCAGATTTTGTTTTCCAGGTAAGCTCTGCCATTAATACAATCCGGTAAGTCAGCAGTTTACAATGCTGCCCCTGGGTCTAAATTGTCTCTCTCTTATTTCAGGTTTAGTATATCTAAAGCAAGGCTACACTCTTATACACCATTAATTGTTCCCTATAGTTCTGGGAAAGTTCTCCGTATAGTTTCTGCAAGAAAAAGTAGGACAGGCAGGCAGAGCATTCTACAGCCTATTACACCAGCTCGGCTTTTACCTAACATGCAGGGAAACATTGAATTTAAAGGAGCATCGTATAAAGGAAACAATTGTTAAAGGGGAAGTATGCTTCCAGAATGACTTGAATTCCATTTGCAGAAAGAAAAAACCCTGGACCAAGCCAGCTAGGGGAGGGGTAACATGACCGGGTGGGGCAGGACCATAGGGGGTTGGGCAGTTTGTAAGAGGCTAGTTAGGGATTGGTTAGGAAAGTTAGAAATAGGGGGAGCGAAGAGGAACAGGCACCTTTCCCGACGACAACTCAGGACGGATGGACCCCACCCTCCCGCCCTAATATCAGATAGTCAAGAAAGGTAACGGAAGTGGGGGGGAGTAAAAAGGTCACAGTGGGTGTTCAGAACAGGAGGAATACGAGGTTAACCAAGAGTAATTGGGAAGGACGTGAATAATTAAGGCTATTGTCAGGGATAATCCCTGGCCAAAGTTGTCACAGCAGGGCGGGATCCTTGCCAGTCTGCCAAACAGTTAGAGGCAATTGGAAAACACTGGGTGCAGTCCTGGTCTAACTCCTAAGGTGGGTGGCCAGTGGTTTTGGTCTGTTTTGTTAATTAGTCACGGTGAGGGGAGTTCATGTGGCGGAGTTGTGGAGTTATTGCTTGCCGAGCCAGGTTGTCCGGCTGGCTGGCATCGTGCTAAAATGGAAGGGCGGACTGGCACGGATCTTAAAATGAATAATGTTAACAATGTTATGTAATTTATACAGTTATGTTTTGATATTAACGATATGTGTTCTTGTTTGAATTAATAAAGAAAAGATGTATGAAATGTACAATAAAGCTGTGACCTTTATCCAAATTAATGGAGTCTGTCGTTTTTAGAAAAGAAAGGTAAGGGAAAAAGAGAGGGGTAGGGTAGGGAGGGGAAGGTGGGGGTATATTGTTAAGAAGTTAGGCCGAAGGACTTGTCCTGAGTACTTTTGCAATATATTTTGATTCTTTTTTACTGGTTTCATTTCTATATTATATTATGGAAGTGACTGTGGCTTCCTCTTCTCCTCATTGCTAGTGGTGTAAGAGGTGTTCCAAATTCTGTTCTAATTGAATGTAAAATTCATTAGCTTAGGAAGAAAGTTCACTGGAAAGCTGTAAAGTCTCGTTAACTTGTCTGGTAGGAAGAACAAGGAACGTCGGCCGAGCGGTGCATATGTGACATGAACATCCGTTTCCGCTGATAATCGCACATGTTTATGCATTCGTTCGCACCATGGTGGATAAACTAATGATGCCCAAGCGAGCACGTATACATCGAACATCTCTGGCTGAGATAAAAATTGTTACAAATATTTTTATGCGGCAAGCAGAAAATATCTGATGCTTAACAATATTTGTGTAGGGAACTAGTAAACTAGTTACCCTTTAGTCTTTTTGTTCTGGCAGGATTTGGTCAGTAGGGGCTGCTATGTAAAAGTATAAAAGGGAGAGCAACCATGTGATCAGCCTCTTTCTACTTCCTGGAGTTTCCCCAGAGGAGAGGGGAAGATAGTGGGACCTCGATAACAAGTAGGCCCAGTTGATGTGAGATTAGATTGTTATAGATCACTCCAGGAGTGATAGATAGGAGTAGGGTAGCTAGTGAGCAGCCTGAGCTTCAACAAGGAGATTTAGTAAGGACTAGAGTCCTGGGTATACCGCCCAAGAATAGGGACATAGTGCCAGATATAGGGGTAGAAGATTCCACTACAGTGACCTGAGAGCTGGGGTGGCACTAACAAGCTGATTGTTATTTATGCTGTTTCTGGTTCCTCTGGTTTGTGAGTATTTATGTGATATCTGTGCAATGCTATGTCACCTCTATTGTGCTACTTGCAATGCCTTATTAATATTGTTCAGTTAATAAATAAGATCTGTTTAAGTTCAGGAACCACTGGTGCCCAAATTTATTGCATTCTACCTAAAGTGGTAGTTCAGCAACACCCTGCCTCCAACATATGCGAGGGCCCACTCCTGATAAATAGAGTCTTGTGCTTAGAATTTGGATAAGACTGACAGTCTCTGGAGCAAATAAACCCCCATTTTACTATCGTCTTACATTTGTAACAAGATTTTTCTTTAAACTCAGCCAAGGAGGTAAGAATATTGTCCCTTGACTATAGAATTTTTTTGTTATGAGGGAAGGGGAGTTTACTTTAGGTTATAGTTGCCCTTTAATTTACTTTTAGTTAGAAATTTCTCTTGGTAAAATATAGCTATATTTTCAAATTAAAATGTCAAGCTAAATATAGCTTTTCCTTAAAATATTACTTTTAGGAGGAAAATGTTAAATCAAATTAAACTGTGATACCCTTGGTGATAGATTCCTGTTTTTCTTTTCATAACCGTCATACTAATAGCAGGAAACATTAACCTTTTATCCATCATATCTTCTGACTGCTTATACTATGATATTTTAAACTCCATAGTTGTCCTTTAAAAAAAAAAAAAGCAGCGACCCAGGATCTCAAATCACTGACTAATCTGGTGCTAAATACTTTCTTGAACACATTCATTCTCCTTTAAAATTCATTTTTTTAAATTTTTTATTTACTTACTTTGTACTTTATGTGTTAACAACAATGTTTAGTCTCTATACGCTAGTAGTGCTATATAAATAAAAAGCAATAATGCATATAATGAATAATTATCAGCTTCTCTTCTGTGGTCTATAAATGAATTTAGGTAAATTGACAGGAATTGCTTTCCTGAGTATTTTTGCAATTTACTTATTATAATTTTTTTTTTTACATAGTTTTGAAGACATTTACATTTTTATATGGTAGCAGCATCACCAGATCCCCTGCACTTCCTGCTTCCTGTTTTGAAACCATGTGACAGTCCCTCCCTGTGTGGGAGGCATTATAAAAAGACAAAAATTTACACACTTCCTGCTGTGGGCTGTACTGTCCCCTCCCCCACCCTTCTCCAGTCTCTGTAACTTGATCTCTTCCTGATTTCCTCTACTTTCTCCTGCACTGAGCATGTGCCAACCGCAGATTAGAAGGAGGAACTAGTATTTTTACAGCAGATTCAGAAACTCCCACCCCCTAACTTTCTAATCATTAATTCCTTCATATCTTGGTCTATGCAGCACGTAGAGAGGTGGTTAATAGCTCATTTTTAAAGGTAGGAACCCCAGCCTTTCATTTAAAATCAACTTGTTTGGAGACCACTGTTCCCCTTTAAAGACAATTTTAGTATGCATTGTAAATAATACGTGAAATTAAAACTTTAGTGCTTGGCATGGCTGTTTGTGTTAGGATTTCCTGCTGTGCCGAATGTTACCCCTGGATGTCGCTGTTCTTTGTTTCTGCTATTCCGAACTTGTCCACTGGTTGTGACTATTTCTTTGTTCTGTCTCTTTGTTCTGTCTGCTTTCTCATGAACTTCCATTTTCTACCAGTAGCAGGCCATTTTTAGTTTATGGACAATTATCTCTCATCACATCCACCTGTTATCAGTCTTCAGCTATTTAAAGGATAACTGTATTGCCTCAATGCATTTTTTTAAATAATTGCTTTAGAAAGAGTAAAGGTATGCAGCCCTCCCCATACATTTCCCCCCGATTTTGAGCCTCTTTCTGCCTTCAATTAGCCACACTGAGTGAGAACTCTGCCTGAAAAGGCTGTTTTCACATAGTGGGAAAGAAGGGCTGTAGATTCCCTTACCTTCTCTGTCAGGAATTCACACAGCAGAGAGGAGGCGGGACTTCCTGTCTCTCTCACACACTGAGGGAGTCTGAGGCCGTGCTTGCTGGCGGCACTGTGCAGGAGAAGCCTTAGGAATGTCACATGTCAGCCTCCCACCCATAAACTTTCTGGTCAGTCATTTCTTTATATCTTTGGGCTGTGAAGCCCAAGTTTGGAGACCACAGTTCCCCTTTAACATTCTATTCAGCAGGACTTGTGGATCGATATATATGGATGTACTTTACCATTTTAGGATGATCAAGTTCCGCATCTAGGATTTTCCACCCATGTGCTGACTTTAAATTGTGTTTTCTAGTTCGGTGATTCACATTTGGCTACTTTTTATACTCTTTATTTACCTTGTGGTTTAAGATCAGTGTTGCTACATTGTTTATATAATGAGAATATTTGTGTATATTTGTATCAGTAAAGCTTTAACCTTTTTCATCTACCACTGGCCTTATGACCGTTTGGCCACGTAATGTCCTTATGACTTGCATTAATATTGCAGTAGAGTGCCCATGCCTGTGTTTGGTCATTGTTTAATGATGGGATCTGTGCCAACTTTTGACACATTTTACATTTGGTACCAAGACTAAATAGAAATTACCCAATATAAAAAGGTACTTCCTCTAAAAATAATAACATCTTCTTTTTAGCATTTAGGTTTATGGGGTGGGTGAGTTTAAAGGGTAAGTTCTGTCCTGTGTATAAATAAATGCTTCCACAGTACTGACTTTCTGTATGTAGGACCCCTTATAGTGTCTGTTATGCTCTTATGGAGGCCATACATGCACCAATCCCATTTGTACGATATTGGGATATCCTAATATCATATGGTTGTTGGTTTGTGTATGACCAATTGCTCAATTGTTGTCTGGAAATTAGTATGAAGGGGAAAAAATTCCTTCCTGACTCCAAGTGGCAATCGGAAATTTCCCTGGATCAACTCTACTTTATGTATCAATACCAGTAACTCGCAACATTCCTTGTTTGTAGAAACTCATCCTGCTTTTTATTAAACTGACCAATGAACCTGCCATAACAACGTCCACTGGAAGACAGTTCCATAGCTTTACCGTTCTCACAGTGACAAACCCTTTCCCAACTCTACTTTATGTATCAATACCAGTAACTTGTAACATTCCTTGTTTGCAGAAACTCATCCAGCTTTTTATTAAACTGACCAATGAACCTGCCATAACAACGTCCACTGGAAGACAGTTCCATAGCTTTACCGTTCTCACAGTGACAAACCCTTTCCCAACTCTACTTTATGTATCAATCCCATTAACTTGCTACGTTCCTTGTTTGTAGAAACTCATCCTGCTTTTTATTAAACTGACCAATGAACCTGCCATAACAACGTCCCTGGAAGACAGTTTCCATAGCTTTACCGTTCTCACAGTGACAAACCCTTTCCCAACTCTACTTTATGTATCAATACCAGTAACTTGTACCATTCCTTTGTTTGAGAAACTCATCCACTGCTTTTTATTAAACTGACCAATGAACCTGCCATAACAACGTCCACGGAAGACAGTTCCATACTTTACGTTCTCACAGTGACAAACCCTTTCCCAACTCTACTTTTGTATCAACCAGTAACTTGTCACATTCTTGTTTGTAAGAAACTCATCCAGCTTTTTTATATACTGACCAATGAACCTGCCACATAACAGTCCACTGGAAGACAGTTCCATAGCTTTACCGTTCTCACAGTGACAAACCCTTTCCAACTCTACTTTATGTATCAATACCAGTAACTTGTAACATTCCTTGTTTGTCGAAACTCATCCAGCTTTTTTTAAACTGACCAATGAACCTCCCATAACAACGTCCACTGAAGACAGTTCCATAGCTTTACCGTTCTCACAGTGACAAACCCTTTCCCAACTCTACTTATTGTATCAATACATACAGTAACTTGTAACATTCCTTGTTTGCAGAAACTCATCCAGCTTTTATTAAACTGACCAATGAACCTGCCATACAACGTCCACTGGAAGACAGTTCCATAGCTTTACCGTTCTCACAGTGACAAACCCTTTCCCAACTCTACTTTATGTATCAATACCAGTAACTTGTAACATCTTTTTGTTTGAGAAACTCATCCAGCTTTTTATTAAACTGACCAATGAACCTGCCATACAACGTCCACTGGAAGACAGTTCCATAGCTTTACCGTTCTCACAGTGACAAACCCTTTCCCAACTCTACTTTAGTATCATACCAGTAACTTGTAACATTCTCTTGTTTGCAGAAACTCATCCAGCTTTTTATTAAACTGACCAATGAACCTCCATACAACGTCCACTGGAAGACAGTTCCATAGCTTTACCGTTCTCACAGTGACAAACCCTTTCCCAACTCTACTTATGTATCAATACCAGTAACTTGTAACATTCCTTTTTTGAGAAACTCATCCAGCTTTTTATTAAACTGACCAATGAACCTGCCATTACACACTCCACTGGAAGACAGTTCCATAGCTTTACCGTTCTCACAGTGACAAACCCTTTCCCAACTCTACTTTATGTATCAATACCAGTAACTTGTAACATTCCTTTTTGCAGAAACTCCGTTTTTTTAACTGACCAATGAACCTGCCATAACAACGTCCACTGGAAGACAGTTCCATAGCTTTACCGTTCTCACAGTGAAAAACCCTTTCTCGAGCTTGAAGCCTAACCCTTTTTTCTTCAAGTCTTAAGGGATGTCCCTGTGTCCTTTGACATGTTCTATTGTGACCAATGCCCCAATAGTTTATGTATGGCCCGTTATGTATTTATAACACAGTAATCATATCCCCACGCAAGCGCCTTTTCTCCAGCGTACATAATTGTAACTTATCCAATCTGTCTTCATATTCAAGCTCCCCCAATCCCCTTATTAATTTAGTTGCCCTTCTTACATTTGGGGACCTTTGGGAATTAGAAACAATGTAATATCTCAGTTCCCCTTTAAAGTACTCCTGTCCTTATTGATACACTTAAGCATCTTGTAGATTCATAACATTCTTCCTAAAAAAGTGACAGCTGATTATTAAATCGGGTTTATTTTTTTAAAAATACCAACAACTTTCCATCAGGCTCTAGTAATATAAAGACATCTATTCATGGCAAGCAAAACAAACACAATGCACAATTATTCCAGCACATTTGTACTGAGCTGAACGACTCCCTGGGTCCATCATGGGTAACATTATAGAAATATTTTGTCAGCCCTTCCTAACTACCGGTACGAAGTTTCTCACTACCGCACGGGTGTCAGGAGGCCCCTCGATTCAATTTTCAGAAAAGTTTTCTGGCTGTCGAGCCGTAAAAGTTTCACTTTCCCTTCATAAATCAACCGCCAAGTCTATTCCTAAGGCTCTTCAATTTCCGTTGGACTTGCACAAAACTGCAGGAGCAGCGGTTACGTGGAATATAATTTTATGAAAAGAGAGATGATGGTGACAGGATAGAGAGTGTCCTTTATTAGCGAATTCGGAGAACTTTGGAGGGAGATTTATACTTAATGTCAGTTTAATGACCAATCAAAGGCTGAATCCTAACTGCCCTCACTGATCTCCCCACTGCAAAGTCTCTAGCATGTGTCTTTAAATAGAATTTACAGTAGGTTGCGCTGGTGTTTTATGTGTTATATAGCTATGAACGTGTTTTCTCCATTTAAGCTGGATAACGATAAAGCCCCGAAACCGTCGGATCCGATAGTATCGAGGCTTTATCGTTACTGTGTTAACTTCGTTTTCCGAATGAGTGCAGAAAGACCGAAAAGTTACATCAGCTGCGCTAGACTCCCTATAGAGGAGTCTAGTGCGGCCGATGGAAACACACAGTCCCGAGCTTTCTCCCTATGATTGTGTATATGATGTGTATATGATGTGTATAGAGAGAACGCTCGGGACTGTGTGTATGCAGATCTTTGAAAGATGACAGACAGGATCTTGCAGATCTCACTGATCTGTACTGTGTGTAACCAGCTTTACATCAGGGCCACTTACAAATGGCCTCTAAACACAGCCAGGGGCACGTCTTATAAGCACTTACATTGAATAGCAGAAGTTAACAGGGAACTGTGATCTCCAAACAAATTAGGGTTAAAAAAATCCTTCTGGCCTTTCAAAATGAATCCTAACCCACATCTCTGGGTAAAATTTATTGTGGGAACGGTTGAGCTCCTCCTGTTTTCAGCAGTTCGTAGAATGTGACCAGCTTATAAGCAGTGATGTAATCAGCCTCTGCCAGCATTAATAAGCCCCCCACTCGACTGTCAATTTTTTTCAATGTCTGTGCAGGTACCCTCCAGTAGCACCGCTAGGGGTAGTAGCACAGAGAGCTAAAGTCACACAACCGGGAACGCGCCATTATTGACTTGCAAGATGGCTGCACCATGAGAAGGTATTTTTAACCTGCTTCATGGACTTTGCGGCCCTGGGTACTTTTTGTCTTTCCCAGCATTAAGTCTTTAGTGAGCATGCTCTACCCCCATGTACTGGGGAGGAGCAGTGGGTCAGGTTCTGTCATTCAGCTACTGAAGCAATAATTTGAATTTTTTTCACAATATCATTTCTAACAGCTGCTGTATAGACGTACAGCACCACGCTGTATACTGTATAGACGTACCGCACCACACTGTATACTTGTATAGACGTACAGCACCACGCTGTATACTGTATAGACGTACCACACCACGCTGTATACTGTATAGACGTACAGCACCACGCTGTATACTGTATAGACGTACCGCACCACCTGTATACTGTATAGACATCAGCACCATGCTGTAAACTGTATAGACGTACCACACCACGCTGTATACTGTATAGACGTACCACACCACGCTGTATACTGTATAGACGTACAGCACCACGCTGTATACTGTATAGACGTACAGCACCATGCTGTATACTGTATAGACGTACCACACCACGCTGTATACTGTATAGACGTACAGCACCACGCTGTATACTGTATAGACGTACCGCACCACACTGTATAACTGTATAGACGTACACACCACGCTGTATACTGTATACGTACCACACCACGCTGTATACTGTATAGACGTACAGCACCACGCTGTATCCTGTATACTATACCGCACCACGCTGTATACTGTATAGACTACAGCCACCATGCTGTAACCTGTATAGACGTACCACACCACCTGTATACTGTATAGACGTACCACACCCACGCTGTATACTGTATAGACGTACCACACCATGCTAACTGTTAGACTACACCCATGCTGTACTGTATAGACGTACCACACACACGCTGTAACTGTATAGACGTACCACACCACGCTGTATACTGTATAGACGTACCACACCACGCTGTATACTGTATAGACGTACCACACCACGCTGTATACTGTATAGACGTACCACACCACGCTGTATACTGTACAGACGTACCATACCACACTGTATACTGTACAGACGTACCGTACCACGCTGTATACTGTATAGATGTACCACACCACACTGTATACTGTATAGACGTACCATACCACGCTGTATACTGTATAGATGTACCACACCACACTGTATACTGTATAGACATACAATACCATGCTCTATACTGTATAGACGTACCACACCACGCTGTATACTGTACAGACATACCACACCACGCTGTATACTGTACAGACGTACCATACCACACTGTATACTGTATAGACGTACCATACCACGCTGTATACTGTATAGACATACCACACCATGCTGTATACTGTATAGACGTACCGTACCATGCTGTATACTGTATAGACGTACCGTACCATGCTGTATACTGTATAGACGTACCGTACCACGCTGTATACTGTATAGATGTACCATACCACGCTGTATACTGTATAGATGTACCACACCACGCTGTATACTGTATAGACGTACCACACCACACTGTATACTGTATAACATACATACCATGCTCTATACTGTATAGACGTACCACACCATGCTGTATACTGTACAGACATACCACACCACGCTGTATACTGTACAGACGTACCATACCACACTGTATCACTGTATAGACGTACCATACCACGCTTATCTGTATAACGTACTCATACAATGCGTACTGTATGACGTACCACAACCACACTGTATACTGTATAGACGTACCATACCACGCTGTATACTGTATAGACGTACCACACCACACTGTATACTGTATAGACATACCACACCACACTGTATACTGTATAGACGTACCATACCACGCTGTATACTGTATAGACGTACCACTACCACACATTTATCTGTATAACATACAATACCATGCTCTTACTGTATAGACGTACAACACCAGCTGTATACTGTACAGACATACCACACCACGCTGTATACTGTACAGACGTACCATACCACACTGTATACTGTATTGACGTACCATACCACGCTGTATACTGTTAGACCGTACCATACCACAGCTGTATACTGTATGACATACCACCCCATGCTGTATACTGTATAGACGTAGACTACCATGCTATACTGTATAGACGTACCGTACCACGCTGTATACTGTACAGACATACCACACCACGCTGTATACTGTATAGACGTACCGTACCACGCTGTATACTGTATAGACGTACCACACCACACTGTATACTGTATAGACGTACCACACCACACTGTATACTGTATAGACGTACCATACCACGCTGTATACTGTATAGACGTACCACACCACACTGTATACTGTATAGACATACAATACCATGCTCTATACTGTATAGACGTACCACACCACGCTGTATACTGTATACTCCGTACCATACCACGCTGTATACTGTATAGCCGTACCAACCACACGTGTATACTGTATAGACGTACCACACCAACATGTATACTGTATAGACGTACCACACCACACTGTATACCTGTATAGACGTACCATATCCACGCTGTATACTGTATAGACGTACCACACACACTGTAATACTGTATAGACATACATTACCATGCTCTATACTGTATAGACGTACCACACCACGCTGTATACTGTACAGACATACCACACCATGCTGTATACTGTACAGACGTACCATACCACGCTGTATACTGTATAGACGTACCATACCATGCTGTATACTGTATAGACGTACCATACCACGCTGTATACTGTATAGACGTACCCAGGGCCGCCTCGGTAATGATGCAGGGTGCAGCACACTGCAGAGCGGCACCCTGTAGGGAAGCGGCACTGCCGCACTGTCACACGCTGTATTTTAAAAAAAATTTTTGTAATGGAGGCCGGCTGCCCAACTCCCTCCTTAATCTGTTGGGGTGGGGGGGGGGTGCGCGCCGGACCTGTGTAACTGTTACATTACCGGCACAGTGAGAGCACTAGTAGCAAGTTCACCTTACTGGGAAGAAAGTGACAGGCACAAGGAAAGCGCTGCGAGTCAAATAAACCCACCCACAAACCTCCCCCCTACTAGACAAACTACACGCCTCTCCATCCACCCACCATAGCCTCAAGTTGGTTAGCCTCAGTAAGTCCATAGACCCCCCCTAATCCCACCTGCGATCCTGCTTACACCCGCCCACAAACATAATCCTAGCTTGTCACAGCCCACAATGCCTGTTGACAAGTCTGCTTCTGTCCTGCCGCATTCACACTACTGCATACAGCCTACACCTGAACCTACACACACTGAGCCTACACACATAACCATCCTCACACGTCGTGACTCGTTGCGTGCACTGCGTCGCCATGACATAGTGACGTCAGCGCTGCAAGTTCAGCCCGTGCAGACCAGGACAGGCTGCTGGAGCTGCGCTTGTTGTGTCCGAGACCGAGTGAATGATCTGATTCGGAGACGATGATTCAGTGACAGTGACAGTGAGTGTGAGAATCAATATAAAAATAAATTGAATTGAAATCCTATCCTAATAATAAAGGCAACAAACAACTTTTAGGATGGCTGGGTATGGCTGGGGCCTGGCCCGGGACTGGGGTTTGTTCTGTAATTCTGTTCTCTGAGGGCCCAGTGACTTGCAGGCAGCAACCATTAATATCATGTGCCGCAGCGGCTCGCATAATAATTATAACCAGATGATGATAGATAGATACATAGACGATAGATAGATAGAGAGATAGATAGCGAGATAGATAGATGATAGATAGATAGACAGGTGATAGATAGATAGATAGCAGATGATATATAGATAGATAGATTAGATAGACAGATGATAGATAGATAGCATAGATATAGATAGATAGATGATCAGATGATAGATAGATATAGTAGATAGATAGATAGATAGATAGATAGAATATGATATATAGATAGTAGATAGATAGATAGATAGATAGATAATATCGATATATTAGATAGATAGACAAGATGATATATATAGATAGATATAGATAGATAGATAGACAGATGATAAGATAGATAGATATAGCTAAATGTAGACGATAGATATATAGATAGATAGATAGATAGATAGATAGCATAGATAGAGTGATAGATAGATAGTATAGATGATGATTATAGAGAGCATATGATATATAGAATGATCAGATGTTAGATAGATGATAGATAGACATAAAGATGAATATAGATATATAAGACAGATGATAGATAGATGATATGATAGATAGATAAGATAGAAGAGAACTGATAGAAAAAATAAATAGATAGACAGATGAATAGATAGATAGAGAGAACATATGAATAGATAATAGATAGACAGATGATAGTAAAATAGATTAGACAGATATAGATGAAAGAAGACGATGATAGATAGATAAGATAGATATAGATAATATGATACATTGATAGATGATAGAATAGATAGATAGATAGAAGATAGATAGATAGATGATATATAGATGATAATAATAGATATAACAGATAGATAGATAGACAGATGATAGATAAATAGATAGATGAGAGATAAATAGATCAACAGATGATAGATAGACAAACAGATATATATACATGACAGATGATAGATAGATAGATGATACTTGATGATTAGATGATAGATAGATAGATAGATAGATAGATAGATAGATAGATAGATAGATGATAGATAGAAAGATAGACAGATGATAGATAGATAGATAGAGATAGATAGATAGATAGATAGAGATAGTATAGATAGATAGATAGACAGATGATTATAGATAGATGACGATTATAGATAGATGAATAAGAATAGAGATACATGATAGATAAATGATAGATAGACAGATGATAGATAAATAGATAGAATATGATGATAGACAGACAGACAGATGAATATATAGAAAAATAGATAGATGATAGATAGATAGATGATAATTGATAGACAGATATAAGATAATAGATAGATAGATAGATAGATAGATAGATGATATATAGATAGTAGACAGATAGATAGATAGACAGATGATAGTACATAGATAGATGATAGATAACAGATGACAGATGATAGACTAGACAAACAGACAGATGATATATAGATAGATAGACAGATTATAGATAGATAGATGATCATGATAGATTAGTAGATAGATAGATAGATAGATAGATAGATAGATAGATAGATATGATAGATAGAAGATGACGATATGATAGAATAGATAGATGATGATAGATAGATAGATAGATATAGATAGATAGCAAGATAGATATAGATAGACAGTGATATGATAAGATAACAGATGATAGATAGATAGATAGATAGAGAGACATGATAGATAAATAGATAGATACGATGATGATAAAGATAGACAGATGATAGATAGACGACAGCAGATGATATATAGAATAGATACAGATGATAGTAGATAGATCTACATGAAGATAGATATAGATTATAGATAGATAGATGATAGATAGATAGATGATAGATAGACAAGATAGAAGATGATAATAGAAGATTATAGATATAGATGATAGATATATAGATAGATAGATAGATGATACAGGAGTATGATAGAAGATGATAGATAGATAGATAGACTAGAATAGATAGATAGATAGACCAGATGATAGATAATAGATAGATAGACAGATGATAGATAAAAATGATAGAAAGATGATAGATAGACAGACAGACAATGATATATAGATAGATAGACAGATGATAGATAGATAGATGATACCATTGATGATGATTATAGATAGATAGATAGATGATAGATGAAGATAGACATGTAGATAGATAGATGATAGATAGATAGATGATAGATAGAAAGATAGAAATGATAGATAGATAGACAGATGATAGATAACCAGACAGACATGATGATATATAGATAGTAGACAGATGATAGATAGATAGATGATACATCGATAGACAGATTGATGATAGATGATAGACAGATAGATAGGTGATAGATAGACAAATGATGATGATGATAGATAACGATGATAGATAATAGATAGATAGAGAGACATATGATATAATGATAGATATTCAGATGATAGATAAATAGATAGACAGATGATAGATAGACAGACAGGACAGATGATATATATAGATAGACGATGATAGATAGATAGATGATACACTCGATAGACAGATGAATAATAGATAGATGATAGACAGATAGATCAGATGATAGATAGACAAATGATCTGAGATGATAGACAGATAGATAGATAGATGATCTTTTGAGATACTATTCTAGAGGGAGGTCCTTCAATGTATTGAAAATAAATGGAGGTATGATATGTAATACAATGATAATGACAAGTTAATCAATGTGTATAAAGCCCCTCCCACATCTGAAAGCCACATCCCACTTCCGACAAAGCACCACCCACTTTCAATTATAAAAACCACACCCCTTCCGGTGGCGAGGGGGGCAGCATTTAGAATTTTGTGTCAGGTGGCAAAAAGTCTAGAGACGGCCCTGGACGTACCACACCACGCTGTATACTGAATAGACGTACCATACCACGCTGTATACTGTATAGACGTACCATACCATGCTGTATACTGTATAGACGTACCACACCATGCTGTATACTGTATAGATGTACCATACCATGCTGTATACTGTATAGACGTACCACACCATGCTGTATACTGTATAGACATACCATACCATGCTGTATACACTGTATACTGTATAGACACACCACACCATGCTGTATACTGTATAGACGTACCATACCATGCTGTATACTGTCACACTGATGTGAGTCTGAGGGCCGTGGCTTGCTGCGGCACTGTGAGGGAGCCTTAGGAATGTTCCACATGTCAGCCTCCCACCCATAACTTTCCTGTCGGATCATTTCTTTATATCTTTGGGGGCTGTGAAGCCCAGTTTGGATGACCACGTTCCCCTTACCATTCTATTCAGCAGGACTTGTGGATCGTATATATGAGATGTACTTTTACCAGTTTAGGATGATCACGTTCCGCAATCTAGGATTTTTCCACCCATGCTTACTTTAATTGTGGTTTTCTAGTTCGGGTGATTCATTTGTGCTACTGTTTATAACTCTGTTATTTACCTTGTGGTTTAAGATCATGTTTCTACATTGTTTTTATATATGTAGAATAATTTGTGTTTTTATTAAATTTGTATCATAACTCTTTAACTTACCTTTTTCATCTACCACTTGGCCTTAATGACCGTTTGGCCACGTAATGTCCTTATGCTTGTGCATTAATATTGCAGTAGAGTGCCCATGCTCCTGTTTTGGTCTTGTTTAATGTGGATCTGTGCCACTTTTGACACATTTTACATTTGGTACCAAGACTAAAAGACATTACCCATATAAAAGGTACTTCCTCTAAAAATACTAACACCTTTTTTTATTGCACTTAGGTTTATGGGTTGGTGAGTTAAGGGTAGTTCTGTCCTGTGTATAATAAATTGCTTTCCCACAGTACTGACTTCTGATGTAGGACCCCTTATAGTTCTGTTATGCTCTTATGGTAGCCCATACATGCACCATCCCATTTTGTACGATATGGATAATCCTAATAATCATATGGTTTTTGGTTGTGTATGACAATTGCTTCAATGTTGTCTGGAACCTTAGTATGAAGGGACAACAATTCCTTCCTTGCTGATCCAGTGGCAATCGTAGACATTTTCCCTGGATCACCTCTTATTTATCCAATCCATATATCGCAACATTCCCTGTTTTTAAACTCATCCTGCTTTTTATTAAACTGAACCAATGAACCTGGCCATAACACGTCCACTTGAAGACGTTTTCCTAGCTATTACTCACGTCTCACAAAGTGACAACCCTTCTCCCAACTCTACTTTATGTATCACAATACCAGTACTTGTACATCCTTGTTTGCAGAAACTCACCCACTTTTTTATTAACTGACCAATGAACCTCATAACAACGTCCACTGGAAGACATTCCATAGCTTTAAACGTTTCTCACGGAAAAACTCTTTCCCAACTCTAACTTTATGTATCAATCCCATAACTTGCTACATTCCTTGTTTGTGAGAAACTCATCCGCTTTTTTATTAAACTGACCAATAACTGCCATAACACTTCCACTGGAATACAGTTTTCCATGACCTTTACCGTTCTTTCACAGTGACAAAACCCCTTTCCCAACTCTACTTTATGTATCAATACCAGTAACTCTGTACCATTCCTTTGTTGCAGAAACTCATCCCTGCTTTTATTAAACTGACGCAATGAACCTGCCATAACAACGTCCCCGGAAGACAGTTCCATCTTTAAAGTTCTCACAGTGACAAACCCTTTCCCAACTTCTACTTTAGTATCAAAACCAGTAACTTGTCACATTTCTTGTTTGAAAAACTCATCCAGCTTTTATTAAACGACCAATGAACCTGCCACTAACACCGTCCACTGGAAGACAGTTCCATAGCTTTACCGTTCTCACAGTGACAAACCCTTTCCCAACTCTACTTTATGTATCAATACCAGTAACTTGTACATTCCTTGTTTGTAGAAACTCATCCAGCTTTTTTTAAACTGACCAATGAACCTCCCATAACAACGTCCACTGGAAGACAGTTCCATAGCTTTACCGTTCTCACAGTGAATAAACCCTTTCCCAACTCTAATTATTGTATCAATACTACAGTAACTTGTAAACATTCCTTGTTTGCAGAAAACTCATCCAGCTTTTTATTAAACTGACCAATGAACCTGCCATTACAACGTCCACTGGAAGACAGTTCCATAGCTTTACCGTTCTCACAGTGACAAACCCTTTCCCAACTCTACTTTATGTATCATACCAGTACTTGTAACATCTTTGTTTGCAGAAACTCATCCAGCTTTTTATTAAACTGACCAATGAACCTGCCATTACAACGTCCACTGGAAGACAGTTCCATAGCTTTACCGTTCTCACAGTGACAAACCCTTTCCCAACTACTTTAGTATCATACCAGTAACTTGTAACATTCTTTGTTTGCAGAAACTCATCCAGCTTTTTATTAAACTGACCAATGAACCTGCATACAACGTCCACTGGAAGACAGTTCCATAGCTTTACGTTCTCACAGTGACAAACCCTTTCCCAACTCTACTTATGTATCAATACCAGTAACTTGTAACATTCCTTTTTTGAGAAACTCATCCAGCTTTTTATTAAACTGACCAATGAACCTGCCATTACACACGTCCACTGGAAGACAGTTCCATAGCTTTACCGTTCTCACAGTGACAAACCCTTCCCAACTCTACTTTATGTATCAATACCAGTAACTTGTAACATTCCTTGTTTGCAGAAAACTCCCAGCTTTTTATTAACTACCAATGAACCTGCCATAACAACGTCCACTGGAAGACAGTTCCATAGCTTTACCGTTCTCAACAGTGAAAAACCCTTTCCGAGCTTGAAGCCTAACCTTTTTCTTCAAGTCTTAAGGGATGTCCTCGTGTCCTTGACATGTTCTATTGCTGAACAATGCCCCATGATAGTTTATTGTATGGCCCGTTATGTATTTATACACAGTAATCATATCCCCACGCAAGCGCCTTTTCTCCAGCGTACATAATTGTAACTTATCCATCTGTCTTCATATTCAAGCTCCCCCAATCCCCTTATTATTAATAGTTGCCCTTCTTACATTTGGGGACCTTTGGGAATTAGAAACAATGTAATATCTCAGTTCCTCCTTTAAAGATCTCCTGTCCTTATTGATACACTTAAGCATCTTGTAGATTCATAACACTTCTTCCTAAAAAGTGACAGCTGATTATTAAATCGGGTTTATTTTTTTAAAAATACCAACACTTTCCATCAGGCTCTAGTAATATAAGACATCTATTCATGGCAAGCAAACAAACACAATGCACATTATTCCCGCACATTTGTACTGAGCTGAACGACTCCCTGGGTCCATCATGGGTAACACTTATAGAAATATTTGTCAGCCCTTCCTAACTACCGGTACAAGATTTCTCACTACCGCACGGGTGTCAGGAGGCCCCTCGATTCAATTTTCAGAAAAGTTTTCTGGCTGTCGAGCCGTAAAAGTTTCACTTTCCCTTCATAATCAACCGCCAAGTCTATTCCTAAGGCTCTTCAATTTCCGTTGGACTTGCACAAAACTGCAGGAGCAGCGGTTACGTGGAATATAATTTTATGAAAAGAGAGATGATGGTGACAGGATAGAGAGTCCTTTATTAGCGAATTCGGAGAACTTTGGAAGGGAGATTTATACTTAATGTCAGTTTAATGACCAATCAAAGGCTGAATCCTAACTGCCCTCACTGATCTCCCCACTGCAAAGTCTCTAGCATGTGTCTTTAAAATAGAATTTACAGTAGGTTGCGCTGGTTTTTATGTGTTATATAGCTATGAACGTTGTTTTTCTCCATTTAAGCTGGATAACGATAAAGCCCCGAAACCGTCGGATCCGATAGTATCGAGGCTTTATCGTTACTTTGTGTTAACTTCGTTTTCCCGAATGATGCAAAAGACCGAAAAGTTACATCAGCTGCGCTAGACTCCCTATAGAGGAGTCTAGTGCGGCCGATGGAAACACACAGTCCGGAGCTTTCTCCCTATGATGTGTATATGATGTGTATATGATGTGTATAGAGAGAACGCTCGGGACTGTGTGTATGCAGTCTTTGAAAGATGACAGACAGGATCTTGCAGATCTCACTGATCTGTACTGTGTGTAACCAGCTTTACATCAGGGCCACTTACAATAATGGCCTCTAAACACAGCCAGGGGCACGTCTTATAAGCACTACATGAATAGCAGAAGTTAACAGGGAACTGTGATCTCAAACAAATTAGGGTAAAAAATCCTTCTGGCCTTTCAAATGAATCCTAACCCACATCTCTGGTAAATTTATTGTGGGAACGGTTGAGCTCCCCTGTTTTCAAGCAGTTGTAGAATGTGACCAGCTTATAAGCAGTGATGTAATCAGCCTCTGCCAGCATTAATAAGCCCCCCACTCGACTGTCAATTTTTTTTCAATGTCTGTGCAGGTACCCTCCATAGCACCGCTAGGGTAGTAGCACAGAGAGCTAAAGTACACACACCGGGAACGCGCCATTATTGACTTGCAAGATGGCTGCACACCATGAGAAGGTAGTTTTAACCTGCTTCATGGACTGTTGCGGCCCTGGGTACTTTTTGTCTTTCCCAGCATTAGTCTTTAGTGAGCATGCTCTACCCCCATGTACTGGGGAGGAGCAGTGGTCAGTTCTGCGTCATTCAGCTACTGAAGCAATAATTTGAATTTTTTTCACAATATCTTTTCTACACGCTGCTGTATAGACGTACAGCACCACGCTGTGATAACTGTATAGAAGCGTAACACCGCATAAACGACACTGTATACTGTTATACACGTACAGACAACCACGCTGTATACTGTATAGACGTCATACCACACCACACGCTGTATACTGTATAGACGTACAGCACCACGCTGTAATACTGGTATAGACGTACCGCACACCTGTATACTGTATAGACATCCAGCACCATGCCTGTATACTGTATAGACGTACCACACCCCAGCGCTGTAAAACTGTATAGACGTACCACACCACGCTGTATACTGTATAGACGTACAGCACCATACTGCTGTATACTGTATAGACGTACAGCACCCGCTGTATACTGTATAGACGTACCACCGACAACCACACTGTATACTGTATAGACGTACAGCACCACGCTGTATACTGTATAGACGTACGCACCACACTGTATAGTGTCAGACGACAGCACCACGCTGTATACTGTATAGCGTACCACACCACGCTGTATACTGTATAGACGTACAGCACCACGCTGTATCTGTATACGTACCGCACCACGCTGTATACTGTATAGACATACAGCACCATGCTGTAAACTGTATGACGTACCACACCACCTATATACTGTATAGACGTACCACACCCACGCTGTATACTGTATAGACGTACCACACCATGCTGTTAGTACAATGTGATGATAGACGTACACCACACTGCTGTAAACTGTATAGACGTACCACACCACGCTGTAACTGTAGAGACTACACACCACGCTGTATACTGTATAGACGTACCACACCACGCTTGATACTGTATAGACTACCACACCACGCTGTATACTGTACAGACGTACCAACACCACCTGTATACTGTAAGACGTACCGTACCACGCTGTATACTGTATAGATGCCACACCACATGTATACTGTATGACGTACCATACCACGCTGTATACTGTATAGATGTACCACACCACACTGTATACTGTATAGACATACAATACCATGCTCTATACTGTATAGACGTACCACACCACGCTGTATACTGTACAGACATACCACACCACGCTGTATACTGTACAGACGTACCATACCACACTGTATACTGTATAGACGTAACCATACCACGCTGTTACTGTATAACATACCAACCATGCTGTACTGTATAGACGTACTAACCATGCTGTCTACTGTTAGACGTCCGTACCAATGCTGTATACTGTATAGACGTACCGTACCACGCTGTATACTGTATAGATGTACCATACCACGCTGTATACTGTATAGATGTACCACACCACGCTGTATACTGTATAGACGTACCACACCACACTGTATACTGTATAGACATACAATACCATGCTCTATACTGTATAGACGTACCACACCATGCTGTATACTGTACAGACATACCACACAGCTGTATACTGTACAGACGTCGCATACCACACTGTATCTGTATAGACGTACCCATACCACGCTACTGTATACTATATACAAGCTTATCTTATGACGTACCAAACCACACTGTATACTGTATAGACGTACCATACCACGCTGTATACTGTATAGACGTACCATTCCACACACTGTTATACTGTATAGACTATACCACACCACACTGTATACTGTATAGACGTACCATACCACGCTGTGTATACTGTATAGACGTACCACCAGTTCCACACATTTATACTGTATAACATACATACCATGCTTTACTGTATAGACGTACACACCAGCTGTATACTGTACAGACATACCACACCACGCTGTATACTGTACAGACGTACCATATACCACCCTGTATCTGTTTGACTTCCATGACCACGCTGTATACTGTACTAGACCGTACGATACCACAGCTGTATACTGTATAGACATACCACCCCATGCTGTATACTGTATAGACGTACCGACTAACCATGCTGTATACTGTATAGACGTACCGTACCACGCTGTATACTGTACAGACAACCACACCACGCTGTATACACTGTATAGACGTATACCGTCCACGCTGTAACTGTATAGACTACCACCCACACTGTATACTGTATGAGACGTACCACACCCACACTGTATACTGTATAGACGTACCATACCACGCTGTATACTGTATAGACGTACCACACCACACTGTATCTGTATAGACATCCAATACCATGCTCATACTGTATAGACGTACCACACCACGCTGTATACTGTATCTCCGTACCATACACGCTGTATCTGTATAGCCGTACCAACCACACGTGTATCTGTATAGACGTACCACACCACTGTATACTGTATAGACGTACCACACCACACTGTATACTGTATAGACGTACCATACCACGCTGTATACTGTATAGACGTACCACACCACACTGTAATACTGTATAGACATACATTACCATGCTCTATACTGTATAACGTACCACCCACGCTGTATACTGTACAGACATACCACCCATGCTGTATACTGTACAGACGTACCATACCAACGCTGTATACTGTATAGACGTACCATACCATGCGTATATGTAAGACTAACCATACCACACGCTGTCTCTGTATGGAACGTAACCAGGCCGCCTCGGTAATGATGCAGGGTGCAGCACACTGCAGAGCGGCACCCTGTAGGGAAGCGGCAACTGCCGCACTGTCACAGCTGTATTTTAAAAAAAATTTTTGTAATGGAGGCCGGCTGCCCAACTCCCTCCTTAATCTGTTGGGGTGGGGGGGGGGTGCGCGCCGGACCTGTGTAACTGTTACATTACCGGCACAGTGAGAGCACTAGTAGCAAGTTCACCTTACTGGAAAGAAAGTGACAGGCACAAGGAAAGCGCTGCGAGTCAAATAAACCCACCCACACAACCTCACCCCCTACTAGACAAACTAACAAACTCGCCTCTCCATCCACCCACCATAGCCTCAAGTTGGTTAGCCTCAGTAAGTCCATAGACCCCCCCCTAATCCACCTGCGTCCTGCTTACACCCGCCCTACAACACATACCCTAGCTTGTCACAGCCCACAAATGCCTGTTGACAAGTCTGCTTCTTCCTGCCGCATTCATCACTACTGCATACAGCCTACACACTGAACCTACACACACTGAGCCTACACACACTAACCATCCTCAATCACGTCGTGACTCGTTGCGTGCACTGCGTCGCCATGACATAGTGACGTCAGCGCTGCAAGTTCAGCCCGTGAGACCAGGACAGCTGCTGGAGCTGCGCTTGTTGTGTCCGAGACCGAGTGAATGATCTGATTCGGAGACGATGATTCAGTACAGTGACAGTGAGTGTGAGAATCATATAAAAATAAATTGAATTAAATATCCTATCCTAATAATAAAGGCAACAAACACTTTTGGATGGCTGGGTATGGCTGGGGCCTGGCCCGGGACTGGGGTTTGTTCTGTAATCTGTTTCTGGGGCCCAGTGACTTGAGGCAGCAACCATTAATATCATGTGCCGGCAGCAGGCATCGCATAACTAATTATAACCAGATGATGATAGATAGATACATAACAGATGATAGATAGAAGATAGATAGCAGATAGATAGATGATAGATAGATAGACAGGTGATAGATAGATAGATAGCAGATGATATTAGATAGATAGATTAGATAGACAAGATAGATAGATAGACTGAATAGATAGATAGATGATCAGATGATAGATAGATAGTATAGATAGATAGATAGATAGATAGATAGACATATGATATATAGATAGTAGATAGATAGATAGATAGATTAGACAATATGATATATTAGATAGAAGACAGATGATATTATAGATAGATAGATAGATAGATAGACAGATGATAAGATAGATAGATAGTAGTAAATATAGACAGATAGATATATAGATAGATAGATAGATAGATAGATAGCTAGATAGAGCTGATAGATAGATAGTAGATGTGATATAGAGACTAGATATATAAAGACAGATGTTAGATAGATGAAGATAGACATAAAATGATATAGATAATAAGACAGATGATAGATAGATGATATGATAGATAGATAAGATAGAAGAGACATCTGAAAAAAAATAAATAGATAGACAATGAATAGATGAGATAGAGAGAACATATGAATAGATAATAGATAGACATGATGATAGTAGAAATAGATTAGACAGATAAGATGAAAGAAGACCGAATGAAGATAGATGAAGATAGATGATAGATAGATGATGATACATTGATAGCATAGATAGAATAGATAGATAGATAGAAGATAGATAGATAGATAGATATATAGATAGATAATAGATAGATATAGACAGATAGAATAGATAGACAGATGATAGATAAATAGAATAGATGAGAGATTAAATAGATCAGACAGATGATAGATAGACAACAACAGATGATATATATCGATGACAGATGATAGATAGATAGATGATACTTGATGATTAGATGATAGATGATAGATAGATAGATAGATAGATAGATAGATAGATAGATGTGATGATAGAAAGATAGACAGATGATAGATAGATAGATAGAGATAGATAGATAGATAGATAGATAGATAATATAGATAGATAGATAGACAGATGATATAGATAGATGAGATTATAGATAGACTGAATAAGATAGAGATACAGATAGATAAATGATAGATAGACAGATGATAGATAAATAGATAGAATATGATGATAGACAGACAGACAGATGAATATATAGAAAAATAGATAGATGATAGATAGATAGATGATAATGATAGACAGATATAGATATAATCGATAGATTAGATAGATAGTAGATAGATGATATATAGATAGATAGACAGATAGATAGTAGACAGATGATAGTACATATGATAGATGATAGATAACAGATGACTAGATGATAGACTAGACAAACAGACAGATGATATATAGATAGATAGACAGATATAGATAGATAGATGATCATTGATAGATTAGTAGATAGATAGATAGATAGATAGATAGATAGATAGATAGTTATATGATAGATAGATAGATGAGATATGATAGAATAGATAGATGATAGATAGATAGATAGATAATATAGATAGATAGACTAAGATAGATATAGATACATGATATAGATAGAGATAACTAGATGATAGATATGATCATGATAGATAGAGTAGACATGCATAGATAAATAGATAGATTAGATGATAGATAAAGATAGACAGATGATAGATAGACGACAGCAGATGATATATAGAATAGATACAGATGATAGTAGATTAGATGCTACATTGAAGATAGATATAGATTAGTAAGATAGATAGATGATAGATAGATAGATGATATGATAGACAAGATAGATCAGATGATATATAGATAGATATAGATAGATAGATAGATAGATATATAGATAGATAGATAGATGACAGGAGGATGATAGACAGATGATAGATAGAAGATAGATAGATAGATAGATAGATAGACAGATGATAGATAATAGATAGATAGACAGATGATAGATAAAATGATAGACAGATGATAGATAGACAGACAGACAGATGATATATAGATAGATAGACAGATGATAGATAGATAGATGATACCTTGATGTATATGGTATAGATAGATAGATAGATGATAGATCGAAGATAGACATGTAGATAGATAGATGATAGATAGATAGATGATAGATAGAAAGATAGAATATGATAGAATAGATGACAGATGATAGATAACGGCAGACAGACATGATGATTATAGATAGCTAGACGATTATAGTAGATAGATGATACATCGATAGACAGATGATGATAGATGATAGACAGATAGATAGGTGATACATAGACAATGATGATGATGATAGATAACAGATGTAGATATATAGATAGATAGAGAGACATATGATATATATGATAGATATTCAGATGATAGATAAATAGATAGACAGATGATAGATAGACAACAGACAGATGATATATAAATAGATAGACGATGATAGATAGATAGATGATACATCGATAGACAGATGAATAATAGATGATGATAGACAGATAGATAGATATAGATAGACAAGATGATATATGATGATAGATGCAGATAGATAGATAGATGATCTTTTGAGGATACTATTCTAGAGGGGGTCTTCAATGTATTGAAAATAAATGGAGGTATGATATGTAAATACAATGATAATGACAAGTTAATCAATGTGTATAAAGCCCCTCCACATCTGAACAAGCCACATCCCACTTCCTGACAAAGCACCACCCACTTTCAATTATAAAAACCACACCCCTTCCGGTGGCGAGGGGGGGGCAGCATTTAGAATTTTGGTGTCAGGTGCAAAAAGTCTAGAGACGGCCCTGGACGTACCACACACACGCTGTATCTGAATAGAACGTACCCATACCACGACCTGTACTACTGTGTATAACGTAACCAATCCATGCTTGTATACTGTATAGACGTACCACAACATGCTGTTATCTGTATAGATGTAACCATAATACCATGCTGTATACTGTATAGACGTACCACCCATGCTGTATACTGTTTACATACCATACCATGCTGTATCCACTGTATAACGTATAGACACAACACCCACCATGCTAGTATACGTATAGACGTACCATACCATGCTTATACTGTATAGAACGTACCATACCATGCTTATACTGTATAGACGTAACCATACCATGCTGGTATAGCTGTATACTGTATAGACGTACCACACCATGCTGTATACTGTATAGACATACCATACCATGCTGTATACACTGTATACTGTATAGACACACCACACCATGCTGTATACTGTATAGACGTACCATACCATGCTGTATACTGTGCTGTATACTGTATAGACGTGCCATACCATGCTGTATACTGTATAGATGTGCCATACCATGCTGTATACTGTATAGACGTACCATACCATGCTGTATACACACTGATGTGAGTCTGAGGCCGTGCTTGCTGCGGCACTGTGCAGGAGAAGCCTTAGAATGTTCCACATGTCAGCTCCACCCATCAACTTTCCTGGTCGATCATTTCTTTATTCTTTGGGGGCTGTGAAGCCCAGTTTGGATACCACGTTCCCCTTACCATTCTATTCAGCAGGACTTGTGGATCGTATATAGGATGTACTTTTACCATTTAGGATGACACGTTCCGCAATCTATGATTTTTCCACCCATGTTACTTTAATTGTGTTTTCTAGTTCGGGTGATTCCATTTGTCTACTGTTTATAACTCTGTTATTTACCTTGTGGTTTAAGATCATGTTCTACATTGTTTATTATAATTAGAATATTTGTGTTTATTTAAATTTTGTATCATTAAACTTTTAACTACCTTTTTCATCTACCACTGCCTTATGACCGTTTGGCCACGTTAATGTCCTTATGACTTGTTGCATTAATCATTGCAGTAGAGTGGCCCATGCCCTGTTTTGGTCATTGTTTAATGATGGATCTGTGCCAACTTTTGACACATTTTACATTTGGTGACCAAGACTAAAGAGAATTACCACATATAAAAGGACTTCCCTCTAAATAATATAACATCTTCTTTTTATAGCCTTAGGTTTATGGGTGTGGTGAGTTTCAAGGGTAAGTTCTGTCCTGTGTATAACTAAATTGCGTTCCACAGTACTGCTTCTGTATGTAGGACCCCTTATAGTTCTGTTATGCTCTTATGGTGCATACTGCACCAATCCCATTTTGTACGATATGTGGATAATCCTAATAATCATATGGTTGTTGGTTGGTGTATGACCAATTGCTCAATTGTTTTGTCTGGAACCTTAGTATGAAGGGACCAAGAATCCATTCCTTGCCTGACTCCAGGTGGCAATCGTAAAATTTTCCCTGGATCACCTACTTTATTTATGCCAATCGCCATTAATCGCAACATTCCTGTTTGTTTATAACTCATCCTGCTTTTTTTAACTGACCAATGAACCTGCATAACACGTCCCTTGAAGACGTTTTCCATAGCTTTAACACACGTCTCACAGTGACAACCCTTCTCCCACTCTACTTTATGTATCAATCATACCAGTACTTGTACATTCCTTGTTTGCAGAAACTCACTCCACTTTTTTAATTAAACTGACCAATGAACCTCATAACAACGTCCACTGGAAGACATTCCATAGCTTTACAACCGTTTCTCACGGAAAACTCTTTCCCAACTCTACTTTATGTATCAATCCCATAACTTGCTACTTCCTTGTTTGTGAGAAACTCATCCAGCTCTTTTTATTAAACTGACAATGTAACTCCATAACAACTTCCTTGGAATACAGTTTTCCATACTTTACCGTTCTCACAGTGACAAAACCCCTTCCCAACTCTACTTTATGTATCAATACCAGTAACTCGAACATTCCTTTGTTGAGAAACTCATCCTGCTTTTTATTAAACTGACCAATGAACCTGCCATAACAACGTCCCCGGAAGACAGTTCCATCTTTATAAGTCTCACAGTGACAAACCCTTTCCCAACTTCTACTTTATGTATCAAAACCAGTAACTTGTACATTCTTGTTTGTAAAAACTCATCCAGCTTTTTTAAACGACCAATGAACCTGCCAAACATAACACCGTCCACTGGAAGACAGTTCCATAGCTTTACCGTTCTCACAGTGACAAACCCTTTCCCAACTCTACTTTATGTATCAATACCAGTAACTTGTACATTCCTTGTTTGTAGAAACTCATCCAGCTTTTTTTAAACTGACCAATGAACCTCCCATAACAACGTCCACTGGAAGACAGTTCCATAGCTTTACCGTTCTCACAGTGAATAAACCCTTTCCCAACTCTAATTATTGTATCAATACTACAGTAACTTGTAAACATTCCTTGTTTGCAGAAAACTCATCCAGCTTTTTATTAAACTGACCAATGAACCTGCCATTACAACGTCCACTGGAAGACAGTTCCATAGCTTTACCGTTCTCACAGTGACAAACCCTTTCCCAACTCTACTTTATGTATCATACCAGTACTTGTAACATCTTTGTTTGCAGAAACTCATCCAGCTTTTTATTAAACTGACCAATGAACCTGCCATTACAACGTCCACTGGAAGACAGTTCCATAGCTTTACCGTTCTCACAGTGACAAACCCTTTCCCAACTACTTTAGTATCATACCAGTAACTTGTAACATTCTTTGTTTGCAGAAACTCATCCAGCTTTTTATTAAACTGACCAATGAACCTGCCATACAACGTCCACTGGAAGACAGTTCCATAGCTTTACGTTCTCACAGTGACAAACCCTTTCCCAACTCTACTTATGTATCAATACCAGTAACTTGTAACATTCCTTTTTTGAGAAACTCATCCAGCTTTTTATTAAACTGACCAATGAACCTGCCATTACACACGTCCACTGGAAGACAGTTCCATAGCTTTACCGTTCTCACAGTGACAAACCCTTCCCAACTCTACTTTATGTATCAATACCAGTAACTTGTAACATTCCTTGTTTGCAGAAAACTCCCAGCTTTTTATTAACTACCAATGAACCTGCCATAACAACGTCCACTGGAAGACAGTTCCATAGCTTTACCGTTCTCAACAGTGAAAAACCCTTTCCGAGCTTGAAGCCTAACCTTTTTCTTCAAGTCTTAAGGGATGTCCTCGTGTCCTTGACATGTTCTATTGCTGAACAATGCCCCATGATAGTTTATTGTATGGCCCGTTATGTAGTTTATACACAGTAATCATATCCCCACGCAAGCGCCTTTTCTCCAGCGTACATAATTGTAACTTATCCATCTGTCTTCATATTCAAGCTCCCCCAATCCCCTTATTATTAATAGTTGCCCTTCTTACATTTGGGGACCTTTGGGAATTAGAAACAATGTAATATCTCAGTTCCTCCTTTAAAGATCTCCTGTCCTTATTGATACACTTAAGCATCTTGTAGATTCATAACACTTCTTCCTAAAAAGTGACAGCTGATTATTAAATCGGGTTTATTTTTTTAAAAATACCAACACTTTCCATCAGGCTCTAGTAATATAAGACATCTATTCATGGCAAGCAAACAAACACAATGCACATTATTCCCGCACATTTGTACTGAGCTGAACGACTCCCTGGGTCCATCATGGGTAACACTTATAGAAATATTTGTCAGCCCTTCCTAACTACCGGTACAAGATTTCTCACTACCGCACGGGTGTCAGGAGGCCCCTCGATTCAATTTTCAGAAAAGTTTTCTGGCTGTCGAGCCGTAAAAGTTTCACTTTCCCTTCATAATCAACCGCCAAGTCTATTCCTAAGGCTCTTCAATTTCCGTTGGACTTGCACAAAACTGCAGGAGCAGCGGTTACGTGGAATATAATTTTATGAAAAGAGAGATGATGGTGACAGGATAGAGAGTCCTTTATTAGCGAATTCGGAGAACTTTGGAAGGGAGATTTATACTTAATGTCAGTTTAATGACCAATCAAAGGCTGAATCCTAACTGCCCTCACTGATCTCCCCACTGCAAAGTCTCTAGCATGTGTCTTTAAAATAGAATTTACAGTAGGTTGCGCTGGTTTTTATGTGTTATATAGCTATGAACGTTGTTTTTCTCCATTTAAGCTGGATAACGATAAAGCCCCGAAACCGTCGGATCCGATAGTATCGAGGCTTTATCGTTACTTTGTGTTAACTTCGTTTTCCCGAATGATGCAAAAGACCGAAAAGTTACATCAGCTGCGCTAGACTCCCTATAGAGGAGTCTAGTGCGGCCGATGGAAACACACAGTCCGGAGCTTTCTCCCTATGATGTGTATATGATGTGTATATGATGTGTATAGAGAGAACGCTCGGGACTGTGTGTATGCAGTCTTTGAAAGATGACAGACAGGATCTTGCAGATCTCACTGATCTGTACTGTGTGTAACCAGCTTTACATCAGGGCCACTTACAATAATGGCCTCTAAACACACCAGGGGCACGTCTTATAAGCACTACATGAATAGCAGAAGTTAACAGGGAACTGTGATCTCAAACAAATTAGGGTAAAAAATCCTTCTGGCCTTTCAAATGAATCCTAACCCACATCTCTGGTAAATTTATTGTGGGAACGGTTGAGCTCCCCTGTTTTCAAGCAGTTGTAGAATGTGACCAGCTTATAAGCAGTGATGTAATCAGCCTCTGCCAGCATTAATAAGCCCCCCACTCGGCTGTCAATTTTTTTTCAATGTCTGTGCAGGTACCCTCCATAGCACCGCTAGGGGTAGTAGCACAGAGAGCTAAAGTACACACACCGGGAACGCGCCATTATTGACTTGCAAGATGGCTGCACACCATGAGAAGGTAGTTTTAACCTGCTTCATGGACTGTTGCGGCCCTGGGTACTTTTTGTCTTTCCCAGCATTAGTCTTTAGTGAGCATGCTCTACCCCCATGTACTGGGGAGGAGCAGTGGTCAGTTCTGCGTCATTCAGCTACTGAAGCAATAATTTGAATTTTTTTCACAATATCTGTTTCTACACGCTGCTGTATAGACGTACAGCACCACGCTGTGTATAACTGTATAGAAGCGTAACACCGCACTAAACACACTGTATACTGTTATAGACGTACAGCAACCACGCTGTATACTGTATAGACGTCACCACACCAACGCTGTATACTGTATATGACGTACAGCACCACGCTGTAAATACTGGTATAGACGTACCGCACACGCTGTATACTGTATAGACATCCAGCACCATGCCTGTATAACTGTATAGACGTACCACACCCCAGCGCTGTAAAACTGTATAGACGTACCACACCACGCTGTATACATGTATAGACGTACAGCACCATACTGCTGTATACTGTATAGACGTACAGCACCCGCTGTATACTGTATAGACGTACCACCGACACCACACTGTATACTGTATAGACGTACAGCACCACGCTGTATACTGTATAGACGTACCACCACACTGTATACTGTAGACGACAGCACCACGCTGTATACTGTATACGTACCACACCACGCTGTATACTGTATAGACGTACAGCACCACGCTGTAATCTGTATACGTACCGCACCACGCTGTTATACTGTATAGACATACAGCACCATGCTGTAACTGTATGACGTACCACACCACGCTTATACTGTATAGACGTACCACACCCACGCTGTATACTGTATAGACGTACCACACCATGCTACTGTTAGTACCTGCTTAAATATAGACGTACACACACACTGCTGTAAACTGTATAGACGTACCACACCACGCTGTAACTGTAAGACTACCACACCACGCTGTATACTGTATAGACGTACCACACCACGCTTTATACTGTATAGACTACCACACCACGCTGTATACTGTACAGACGTACCAACACCACCTGTATACTGTAAGACGTACCGTACCACGCTGTATACTGTATAGATTCCACACCACATGTATACTGTATGACGTACCATACCCACGCTGTATACTGTATAGATGTACCACACCACACCCTGTATACTGTATAACATACAATACCATGCTCTATACTGTATAGACGTACCACAACCCACGCTGTATACTGTACAACATACCACACCACGCTTGTATACTGTACACGTACCCATACCACACTGTATACTGTATAGACGTACCATACCACGCTGTTACTGTATAACATACCAACCATCTGTATCTGTATAGACGTACTACCATGCTGTTACTGTTAGACGTCCGTACCATGCTGTATACTGTATAGACGTACCGTACCACGCTGTATCCTGTATAGAATGTACCATACCACGCTGTATACTGTATAGATTGTACACACCACGCTGTATACTGTATAGACGTACCACACCACACTGTATACTGTATATACATACACTAACCATGCTCTATACTGTATAGACGTACCACCCATGCTGTATACTGTACAGACATACACACAGCTGTATACTGTACAGACGTCCCATACCACACTGTATACTGTATAGACGTACCCATACCACGCTTACTGTATACTATATCAGCTTATCTTATGACGTACCACAACCACACTGTATACTGTATAGACGTACCATACCACGCTGTATATGTATAGACGTACCATTCCACGACATGTATACTGTATAGACATACCACACCACACTGTATACTGTATAGACGTACCATACCACGCTGTTATACTGTATAGACGTACCACCATACCACACATTTATACTGTATAGACATACAATACCATGCTTTACTGTATAGACGTACACACCAGCTTGTATACTGTACAGACATACCACACCACGCTGTATACTGTACAGACGTACCCATATACCACCCTGTATCTGTTGACTTCCATGTACCACGCTGTATACTGTATAGACCGTACCGATACCACAGCTGTATACTGTATAGACATACCACCCCATGCTGTATACTGTATAGACGTACCGACTAACCATGCTGTATACTGTATAGACGTACCGTACCACGCTGTATACTGTACAGACAACCACACCACGCTGTATACACTGTATAGACGTATACCGTCCACGCTGTAACTGTATAGACTACCACCCACACTGTATACTGTATGAGACGTACCACACCCACACTGTATACTGTATAGACGTACCATACCACGCTGTATACTGTATAGACGTACCACACCACACTGTATCTGTATAGACATCCAATACCATGCTCATACTGTATAGACGTACCACACCACGCTGTATACTGTATCTCCGTACCATACACGCTGTATCTGTATAGCCGTACCAACCACACGTGTATCTGTATAGACGTACCACACCACTGTATACTGTATAGACGTACCACACCACACTGTATACTGTATAGACGTACCATACCACGCTGTATACTGTATAGACGTACCACACCACACTGTAATACTGTATAGACATACATTACCATGCTCTATACTGTATAACGTACCACCCACGCTGTATACTGTACAGACATACCACCCATGCTGTATACTGTACAGACGTACCATACCAACGCTGTATACTGTATAGACGTACCATACCATGCGATACTGTAAGACACATAACCACACGCTGTCTCGTATGAACGTAACCCGGCCGCCTCGGTAATGATGCAGGGTGCAGCACACTGCAGAGCGGCACCCTGTAGGGAAGCGGCAACTGCCGCACTGTCACACGCTGTATTTTAAAAAAAATTTTTGTAATGGAGGCCGGCTGCCCAACTCCCTCCTTAATCTGTTGGGGTGGGGGGGGGGTGCGCGCCGGACCTGTGTAACTGTTACATTACCGGCACAGTGAGAGCACTAGTAGCAAGTTCACCTTACTGGAAAGAAAGTGACAGGCACAAGGAAAGCGCTGCGAGTCAAATAAACCCACCCACACAACCTCACCCCCTACTAGACAAACTAACAAACTCGCCTCTCCATCCACCCACCATAGCCTCAAGTTGGTTAGCCTCAGTAAGTCCATAGACCCCCCCCTAATCCACCTGCGTCCTGCTTACACCCGCCCTACAACACATACCCTAGCTTGTCACAGCCCACAAATGCCTGTTGACAAGTCTGCTTCTTCCTGCCGCATTCATCACTACTGCATACAGCCTACACACTGAACCTACACACACTGAGCCTACACACACTAACCATCCTCAATCACGTCGTGACTCGTTGCGTGCACTGCGTCGCCATGACATAGTGACGTCAGCGCTGCAAGTTCAGCCCGTGAGACCAGGACAGCTGCTGGAGCTGCGCTTGTTGTGTCCGAGACCGAGTGAATGATCTGATTCGGAGACGATGATTCAGTACAGTGACAGTGAGTGTGAGAATCATATAAAAATAAATTGAATTAAATATCCTATCCTAATAATAAAGGCAACAAACAACTTTTGGATGGCTGGGTATGGCTGGGGCCTGGCCCGGGACTGGGGTTTGTTCTGTAATCTGTTTCTGGGGCCCAGTGACTTGAGGCAGCAACCATTAATATCATGTGCCGGCAGCAGGCATCGCATAACTAATTATAACCAGATGATGATAGATAGATACATAACGATGATAGATAGAAGATAGATAGCAGATAGATAGATGATAGATAGATAGACAGGTGATAGATAGATAGATAGCAGATGATATTAGATAGATAGATTAGATAGACAAGATAGATAGATAGACTGATATAGATAGATAGATGATCAGATGATAGATAGATAGTATAGATAGATAGATAGATAGATAGATAGACATATGATATATAGATAGTAGATAGATAGATAGATAGATTAGACAATATGATATATTAGATAGAAGACAGATGATATTATAGATAGATAGATAGATAGATAGACAGATGATAAGATAGATAGATATAGTAAATAGTAGACAGATCGATATATAGATAGATAGATAGATAGATAGATAGCTAGATAGAGCTGATGTAGATAGTAGATGTGATATAGAGACTAGATATATAAAGACAGATGTTAGATAGATGAAGATAGACATAAAATGATATAGATAATAAGACAGATGATAGATAGATGATATGATAGATAGATAAGATAGAAGAGACATCTGAAAAAAAATAAATAGATAGACAATGAATAGATGAGATAGAGAGAACATATGAATAGATAATAGATAGACATGATGATAGTAGAAATAGATTAGACAGATAAGATGAAAGAAGACCGAATGAAGATAGATGAAGATAGATGATAGATAATGATGATACATTGATAGCATAGATAGAATAGATAGATAGATAGAAGATAGATAGATAGATAGATATATAGATAGATAGATAGATAGATATAAAGATAGAATAGATAGACAGATGATAGATAAATAGAATAGATGAGAGATAAAGATCAGACAGATGATAGATAGACAACAGACAGATGATATATATCGATGACAGATGATAGATAGATAGATGATACTTGATGATTAGATGATAGATGATAGATAGATAGATAGATAGATAGATAGATAGATAGATGTATAGATAGATAAGATAGACAGATGATAGATAGATAGATAGGATAGATAGATAGATAGATAGATAGATAGTATAGATAGATAGATAGACAGATGATATAGATAGATGACGATTATAGATAGACTGAATAAGATAGAGATACTAGATAGATAAATGATAGATAGACAG
This sequence comes from Hymenochirus boettgeri, assembly GCA_019447015.1. Taxonomy (NCBI): domain Eukaryota; kingdom Metazoa; phylum Chordata; class Amphibia; order Anura; family Pipidae; genus Hymenochirus; species Hymenochirus boettgeri. The sequence continues at coordinate 265,108,915 of CM033472.1, forward strand.
ATGATAGATAAATAGATAGAATATGATGATAGACAGACAGACAGATGAATATATAGAAAAATAGATAGATGATAGATAGATAGATGATAATGATAGACAGATATACATATAATCGATAGATTAGATAGATAGTAGATCAGATAGATATATAGATAGTAGACAGATAGATAGTAGACAGATGATAGTACATAGATAGATGATAGATAACAGATGACTAGATGATAGACTAGACAAACAGACAGATGATATATAGATAGATAGACAGATATAGATAGATAGATGATCATTGATAGATTAGTAGATAGATAGATAGATAGATAGATAGATAGATAGATAGTTATATGATAGATAGATAGATGAGATATGATAGAATAGATAGATAGATAGATAGATAGATAGATAATATAGATAGATAGACTAAGATAGATATAGATAGCATGATATAGATAGAGATAACTAGATAGATAGATATGATCAGATAGATAGAGTAGACATGCATAGATAAGATAGATAGATAGATGATAGATAAATGATAGACAGATGATAGATAGACGACAGCAGATGATATATAGAATAGTATACAGATGATAGTAGATTAGATGCTACATTGATAGATAGATGATAGATTAGATAAGATAGATAGATGATAGATAGATAGATGATAGATAGAAAGATAGACAGATGATATATAGATAGATATAGATAGATAGATAGATAGATATATAGATAGATAGATAGATGACAGGAGGATGATAGACAGATGATAGATAGACAGATAGATAGATAGATAGATAGATAGACAGATGATAGATAATAGATAGATAGACAGATGATAGATAAAATGATAGACAGATGATAGATAGACAGACAGACAGATGATATATAGATAGATAGACAGATGATAGATAGATAGATGATACCTTGATGTATATGATATAGATAGATAGATAGATGATAGATACGAAGATAGACATGTAGATAGATAGATGATAGATAGATAGATGATAGATAGAAAGATAGAATATGATAGAATAGATGACAGATGATAGATAACGACAGACAGACATGATGATTATAGATAGCTAGACGATTATAGTAGATAGATGATACATCGATAGACAGATGATGATAGATGATAGACAGATAGATAGGTGATACATAGACAATGATGATGATGATAGATAACAGATGTAGATATATAGATAGATAGAGAGACATATGATATATATGATAGATATTCAGATGATAGATAAATAGATAGACAGATGATAGATAGACAACAGACAGATGATATATAAATAGATAGACGAGTGATAGATAGATAGATGATACATCGATAGACAGATGAATAATAGATGATGATAGACAGATAGATAGATATAGATAGACAAGATGATTATGATGATAGATGCAGATAGATAGATAGATGATCTTTTGAGGATACTATTCTAGAGGGGGTCTTCAATGTATTGAAAATAAATGGAGGTATGATATGTAAATACAATGATAATGGACAAGTTAAATCAATGTGTATAAAGCCCCTCCACATCTGAACAAGCCACATCCCACTTCCTGACAAAGCACCACCCACTTTCAATTATAAAAACCACACCCCTTCCGGTGGCGAGGGGGGGGCAGCATTTAGAATTTTGTGTCAGGTGCAAAAAGTCTAGAGACGTGCCCTGGACGTACCACACACACGCTGTATTGAACTAGACGTACCCATACCACGCATCTGTATACTGTTATAACGTAACCAATACCATGCTTGTATACTGTATAGACGTACCACACATGCTGTTATCTGTATAGATGTAACCATAATACCCATGCTGTATACTGTATAGACGTACCACCCATGCTGTATACTGTTTACATACCATACCATGCTGTATCACTGTATAACGTATAGACACAACACCACCATGCTAGTATACTGTATGACGTACCATACCATGCTTATACTGTATAGAACGTACCATACCATGCTGTATACTGTATAGACGTAACCATACCATGCTGGTATAATACTGTATAGACGTACCATACCATGCTGTATACTGTATAGACGTACCATACCATGCTGTATACTGTATAGACGTACCACACCATGCTGTATACTGTATAGACGTACCATACCATGCTGTATACTGTATAGACGTACCATACCATGCTGTATACTGTATAGACGTACCATACCATGCTGTATACTGTATAGACATCTCTGTATACTGTATAGACGCGTGACCCCAACCACGCGTTACGTAATAGACGTACACACCACGGCTGTATACTGTATAACGTACAGCACCACTGTAACTGTAAACTCAACTGTATACTATAAGACGTACCACCACCTGATACTGTAGCTACACCGCATATACTACGCACAACCTTTAGTAGACTTACCACAACCACGCTTACTGTATGACGTACAGCACCACGACGTGATACGAGTTTAGGACGTACCCAGCCACGCTGTATACATGTATATGACGTACAGCACCACTCTGTATACTGTATAGACGTACCGCACCACGCTGTATACTGTTAGACATACAGCAACCAATGCTGTAAACTGTTAGACGTACACACCACGCTGTATCTGTATAGACTTACCACAGACACAAACACGCTGTATACTGTAGACGTACCACACCATGCGTATACTGTTAGACGTACAGCACCATGGCTGTAAACTGTATAACGTATCCCCACCCCACACGCTGTAAACTGTATAACTTACACACAACCACGCTGTATACTGTATAGACGTACCACACCACTCTGTATACTGTATAGACGTACATAACACGCTGTATACTGGTACAGACGTACCATACCACACTGTATCCTGTACAGACGTACCACCACGCTGTATACTGTATAGATGTCACACCCACACTGTATACTGTATAGACTACCATAACCACGCTGTATACTGTATAGAGTACCACACCACACTGTTACTGTATAGACATCAAATACCATCTCTATACTGTATAGACGTACACAGACACCACGCTGTATACTGTACAGACCCCCACACCACTCGTATACTGTACAGACGTACCATACCACACTGTATACTGTAATAGACTTACCATACCACGCGTTACTGTATAGACATACACACCATGCTGTATACTGATATAGACGTACCGTACCATGCTGTATACTGTATAGACGTCCGTACCATGCTGTATATACTGTATAGACTTACCGTACCACGCTGTATACGGTATAGATGTCCATACCACGCTGTATAACTGTATAGATGTAACAACACCACCTGTAACTGTATAGACGTACCACACCACACTGTAATACTGTAATAGACATACAATACCATGCTCTATACTGTATAGACGTACACACCATGCGGTAATACTGTACAGACATACACACACCACGCTGTATCTGTACAGACTTACCATAAAAGCCACACACACTGTAATCTTTATAGACTTACTCATCAGTAATATCTGTATAGCTTACCATACCACGCTGTATACTGTATAGACGTACCACACACCACACTGTATACTGTATAACGTACCATACCCACGCTGTATACTGTATAGACGTACCACCCACACTGTATACTGTATGACATACCACACCACCTGTATACTGTATAGACGTACCATACCACGCTGTATACTGTATAGACGTACCACACCACACTGTATACTGTATAGACATACAATACCATGCTCTATACTGTATAGACGTACCACACCACGCTGTATACTGTACAGACATACCACACCACGCTGTATACTGTACAGACGTACCATACCACACTGTATACTGTATTGACGTACCATACCCACGCTGTATACTGTATAACGTACCTACACTGTATACTATACTAACCACACACACCATGCTGTATACTGTATAGACGTACCGTACCATGCTGTATACTGTATAGACGTACCGTACCACGCTGTATACTGTACAGACATACCACACCACGCTGTATACTGTATAGACGTACCGTACCACGCTGTATACTGTATAGACGTACCACACCACACTGTATCCTGTATATAGACGTACCCACCACACTGTATAACTTATATGACGTAACCATACCACGCGTATACTGTTAGACGACCACACCACACTGTATACTGTATAACATACCATACCATGCTCTATACTGTATAACGTACCACAACCACGCTGTATAACTGTATAGACTTACCATACCAACCGCTGTATACTGTATAGAACGTACCATACCCACGCTGTATACTGTATAGACGTACCACACCACGCTGTATACTGTATAGACGTACCACACCACACTGTATACTGTATAGACGTACCATACCACGCTGTATACTGTATAGACTCCAACACACACTGTATACTGTATAACGTACCACACCACACTGTATACTGTATAGACGAACCATACCACGCTGTATACTTATAGACGTACACACCACACTGTATCTGTATAGACTACCAGCTCTATACTGTAATAGACGTACACCCACCTGTATACTGTAGACTACCACACCATGCTGTTACTGTATACGTACCATACCACCTGTATACTGTTAGACGGACCTACCATGCTGTATATGTATAGACGTACCATATACCAGCTGTATCTGTATAGACGTACCACACCACAACAGCCACGCTGTATACGTGAATAGACGTGACCATACCCAGCTCTTATACTGTATAGACGTACCATACCATGCTGTATACTGTATAGACGTACCACACCATGCTGTAATACTTTATAGAATACCATACCATGCTGTATACTGTTATAGACGTACCAACACCATGCTGTAATACTGTATAGACGTACCATACCATGCTGTATACTGTATACGACGACCACACCATGCTGTATACTGTATAGACGTACCATACCATGCTGTATACTGTAAGGACGTACCATACCATGCTGTATACTGTATAGACGTACCCAATACCATGCTGTATCTGTATAGACGTGCCATAACCATGCTGTATACTGTATAGACGTCCATACCATGCTGTAATACCTGTATAGACGTCCATACCATGCTGTATCTGTATAGACGTCCAACCATGCTGTATACTGTATAGACTACACTACCATGCTGTATCTGTATCTTAGACGTATACCACACCATGCTGTATACTGTATAGACGTACCATACCATGCTGTATACTGTATAGACGTACCATACCATGCTGTATACTGTATAGACGTACCATACCATGCTGTATACTGTATAGACGTACTGTACCAATGTGTACTGTATAGACAGCATAACATACTGCAGGCTGTATAATGTATAGACACCATACCATACTACACTGCATATTGTATTGACATATACTGTTCCACACTGCACACCGTATAGCATATAGACATACAACACTGTGACACCCACATAAATGACATGACTGAAATGGATTTATCTTACCAACATGCTTAGCCTTAAAGGATAACTAATGTTAGAGTTAAAATAATTTGCACCTGGCATCGTTGGCAGTGCCAATACATGTATCACCCTTGCAATCAATTCCCATTCCTTTACCTTTAATTCTCCATTTAGTCAGTAGAACATATGTTCCATCATTAACAACCAAGAAGGTTTGTCCCCTTTGGAGACTTTTTTAATCTGGTGAAATCTTCACCAGAGAAGATGGAGTATTTCTAGCGCAGGACGAGAAGATGAAGGTTTAATCGCAAGGAAAAGAGACAGAGAGAGAAGCAGACGGTGAGTTATGGGATCACAATAGCCTCTTGTGGCTGGAGGAATTTTTCATCATCTGATATCAGAAGGAAACAAACTAGTTCTATAAAAATAGCAAAGGGTTCTCCAAATGGAAATGAAGCCCCCCCGATCGATTTGCTTGTTGTGCGAAGACATTAAATACGAATTGTGTCTCCAACTAGAAATCAAAAAAACTCAAGTCGGGTTTTGTAATTTCAACACAATAAATGAAGAGAAAAAAAAAAACAGGACCAGGTGCAAGTTAATTGAGACTTCAGGGTGTTTTCCAGTTATTACAATCCATACAGCTGTATAATCGCATTAGGCAGAGAAATACAGTAATAAGTGTTAGACCCAGAGCTCGTCAGGTAAAGATCTTACTCCCTTGTTGGCGTGGGTTCCTGTAAACAAAACAATAAAGCAATGAAAAGTTTAAAGGGGAACTGAAGGTATAAATAAACTAAATTGTTACCTCCATCCCCCTTACGGCCAGGATGGACTCTGACATGAAGGCTGGCTGGTAGGGATCGGGACAGGGCAGAGCCTAACAATGAGGTTATTGGCTACGCCCAGGGAATGACTCATCCCCAAGCGTCACAGCCCCACACCCCTAATTTAACAACCACACCTTCGGAATTCCCCGCCTTGCCAATCACAGGATTTTACAGGAACTTAAACCATCCTGGTGAAACCGGTACGGTTGGGGGGTATGAATATATATATAATTATTATTCACCTCTTAGAAAAGTAGAGATGGCTGAACTTCCAAAAATCCTGTCTGATTTTTCAAAAGTTCGAAAAAAAGACCCATTAAAATCAATGTGGACAAAAAGTTCAAAAAGTTTGGATAAAATAAGGTTAAAATATCAATGGTAACTTACAATACATGGCCCTGGGCCCCTGGGTAACACCTACAAATATCCTTATTAAAATAAAGTCACTTCCTTCACATGCGCGCTACTTTCAAGCTTCCGCATTTAGCATTCGAGAAGTTTCCCAAAAATTCAAAATTTCCAGAATCTGTCTCTAAATCCCTAAATCTCTTAAATGATAAGAACTTTTATTGAATCTCCCTGTTAGTTTATATTATTCATACTTAGTTATTCTACATATTCTCTCCCATTTTGAAAAATCAGTTGATTTCATACCCCTTGCTATTCCCTGCTGTTGACATTAGTGAGCTGATGGGGATTGGTTGGCTGGGTGGCCATACATGGACCAATAGTATTGTCTCTCTTAACTTAAAGTAAAGAGATACAGACAGAAAGACGGAATTTTTCGTCTTTCCCTAACGACTGTAATGCCGACTATGGTCATTCACCAGCATTGTGGTCAGTTGGTTTCGGTTCCTACACACTGCCGATACTGTTATTGTTAATTATCGTTAATGTGTATGGCCACTTTAATTGCTACTGATTGACTGTTGGATGGGTCATATGTGCTCAGATCTCTACTGAACTAAATCAACCCATGTCTATTAGGAAACATTTATTTATACTCAGACAAAAAGCTGAATGGGCAGGTGAAGGTCATTAAGATGGAAACTTTGCTCTTTTTTCTTAAAAGTATATTTATTTGCACTGAACTTCCCCTTTAATCTTTATTTTTGTAATTTGCATTATATTTGCCTGATACAGAGGAAAGCTGTCATTGGTGAATTTGGGACATACTGTATGGCTGGATTGTTTATCCAAATTCGATTAAATCCTCTGAAATTCTTATTTTAAAAATTTGAAAACTCGCAAATCCTCAAAAAAATCATTGAAGGTTCAAAAAGTTCAAATAGTTCCAAGTTCGTTCGAACACGGAAAATCCGATTCAAACTCGGCTTCGAGTTCTAGTCCATCTCTACGGGACAGTATTACAGTAGTTCTTATAGGAGAGTGGTAAACATCATAGCATTGCAATTACAGGCCCTCAAATGGAAAATCTATTCTATAAAAGCAGGAGATCTAATTATAATACAGTTCATCCCATTGGTGTAAGTCACTGTATCTCCATTTAGATACTAGTAGTGTAAAGTCAGTAAGAATGTATCAATCCAGACAGTGCAACCTTTTAAACAGTGTCAGTTCCATAAAAGATTAGGAGATAATGAGGAGGGATCTGTTTAACTCCGATTAACAGCACAGAACTATCTCTTGGTTAATGATATCGTCTATTTAAGTGCCGTGTTATGACAGACATGACAAGCTTTATAATGATCTGTTCCGACGGATAACATTGTAAGTTAGAATAGGATCTGTATTACCCTTAAAATAGGTAACTCAGCCAGAGGGAATTTAACATTACCATGAATATCTACAGTACACGTTGGCAGCATCAACTTAAAGGACAAGTCTAAACTAAATGGAAACCAATATAAGTGAATCCACCTTCTCTTCTTTATCTTCACCTATGGGTGATACAGTATTTTATTATAGATATGCTCTATTAGTAAACTTTATTTCAAGGTGGACAAACACCAAACAAGGGCAACCATGCGTTAAGCAAACCAGAATATGTTTTATATATTGAGAAACCATCTTTTGAAATCACAGCATTTACAGGGAAAGACCTGTCACTCTAGAAGCAGATATTATAATATGCCCCATCCCTGACCTCTAACTGGGATCTTTGTCTGTCTGCCAGCACAAGCTCTGCAACATTTAAGTGATTCAGCAGAGAAAAGAAGGCAGGGGGGAGGGAGGGGGAGATGTGTAAGTAGAGCAGTGTCAATGGTGAGGCTGTGCAGAACTTATAAGTGTCGCAGACACTACAAGAAGGCAGTGATTAAGGGAGGGTGGGGGGAATTAGGAGCACTCGCTAAACATTAATAATTTAATGACAATTTTACTTCTCTCAAATTGTAGTTTCAGAAAATGTAACGATGTTTAGTGAGTATAGTGACCCTTTAACAAAGAACCACTGAAACTGTCTCTCATAAGCAAAGGAAGACCAAGAGTTACCTCCGCTGCGGAGAACACTTTCATTAGTTACCAGCTTAAGAAAATGCAAATGAGCAGGATCTCAGAGAAGAGCCCACATCATGCATCACGGAATTTAAGCAGCAGACCCATGTCAACATCAGCTGCCCAGAGAAGACTACATAATTCAGGCAATCGAGGTCAGATTGCTGCAAAAAAAAGCAGCTACTGAGAAAGAACAACACAAAGAAAATAATTATTTGGGCCAATAAACCCAAGGGATAGACATCCAGTGGAAATCTGAACTATGTGGTTCCATCCAACATGTCTTGGTGAGATTCAGAAAATTGAATGGATGGTTTTTACATGTGTGGCTCCCACCGTGAAGAATGCAGAAGGAGGGATGATGGTTTGAAGTGCTTTGATGGAGTCACTGTTTTTTTTTTATTCAAAATATGTAGCAAACTTAACCATGCATGTCTACCACTGCATCCTGCAAAATAACCACATCCGTTTTAGGCTTAGTGTGACCATGGTTTGGTCACACTAAGTAGAGATGGCTGAGTTTACTGAAGTTCGGTTTGTTTCCGAACTTCAGTAACAGTTCGGAAGTTTGGAATCTAACCCATTAAAGCCTGTGAGAGGTAATAGTTCAAAAGGTTCGGATAAACTACAGATAAACTAACAATGGTAACCTACCGTAAATGGCTGTGGCACCTGGGAATTTCTCATATCATTTTGGTATGCTTTGACGTTCACTAACTTTAGATTTTGATGATTCTCGAATAGAGATGTTTGAACTTACTGAAGTTCAATTTGTTTCCAAACATCAGTAAAAGTTCGGAAGTTCAGAAATGAATCTATTAAAGTCTATGAGAGAAAATAGTTTGAAAATTTCAGATAAAATACATTAAAAATAACAATGGTAACTTACTGTAACTGGCTGTGGCACCTGGGAAATGGTCTGGGGAACATGTCATTATCACCAACCACCAATACACGTTTTAACACTAACTTTCACGATCGGGCAATTGTCGGGTTCCAGCATGCTACATTCGAGGGTTTATGGCCAATTCGAGGGTTACGATACATTCGAGGGTTACCGTAAGTCAAACTATACATTCGAGGGTTACCGAAATCGATCGCTACGTTTGAGGGTTACTGAAAACTAACCTTATATTCGAGGGTTATTATTATTATTATTATGGATTTATATAGTGGCAACATCTTCCATAGAGCTTTACAATTAAATGAATTCTGTACATTCACATCAGGCCCTGCCCGGAAGAGCTTACAATCTGAGCACATTTATTTGACACATACAACATAAATGACACATACGGAGGAAACCCACGCAAGCACGGGGAGAACATACAAACTCCTTGCAGATGTGCCCAAGGGTGGAATCGAACTCATGGCCTCAGCGCTGCAAAGCATCAGTGCTAACCACTGAGCCACCGGGTTACTGAATGATACATTCAAGGGTCACTGAATTTGAAAGATGCATTTGAGGGTTATGGCCGAAATAGAGTGTTAGCGAATGGTCCATAAATTTGGTAATTATTGAATATTCTATAATCATCGAAAATACGTCCATGAGTTCGAAAAACCAAACTAGTTCGGAAAGTTCGAGTTTGTCCAAATTCGTCTCAAACTCGGCTCTAAGTCCTTCTCTATTATTAAATATTCAAAAATTCTATGTTTGAACGTTTCTTCGCCAATTCACAATCATCAGATCCAATTTAGAATCAGATCCGAACTTTATCTCTACTAAACAATAACGTTAAGGATAAATCAGTGACGGACTCAACGAGGTAACGTCTCAAAACATGCCATTCACGCTATTAAATTAAAGTATTTGTCAAAAGGTGACTATAGACTTTAAAGATCCAGACAGATTTTGCCACATGGCATTAAAAAAGGATCCGGGTGGCCATATTAATGCTGTTAGCATTTAAGGCAATCGATTAGGGTGGAAAATTTCCTGCAGTCATTATTACTTACCTTTATTACTAGTTGAGGAAGCTGGTAACTTTCCATTCATTTCATATACTACATAGGGGGCCATATTTATAAAGTTGCGGTTGAACAGTTACAGAAGATAATAGACAATTAGCAGGAGAATTTTTGGTTCTGGAAGGTAGTTACATAGTAACATAGTAATTAAGGTTGAATAAAGACATACGTCCATCAAGTCCAACCTATTACTATTTCTATCACCATACACAAGATGGGAGGGGCTAATCACAAGTGTTCGATCTGTATCTGTACACAAATGCACTTACCCACACATTCAAAAGAAAATGGCCTCCTATTTTAGTCTAAATGCTATTTTATACCTTTATTAACTAAACACGCGCAAATAAGTGATAGGTAGATAATGTATTATGAAATGCATTAAAAATTGCTTTCCGAAACCGAATATATTGGGCTAGTAATCACATTCTCTCAATGCTGCCAATTTAAAAGCAATTTTACCTCACGGTGGAAAGAATTGAAAGACATTTCCTACGATGGAAATAGTAAATTACTTTAAAATATCAAAGTTAGGAGTTCTAATAACATTCAAAGGCAAATTGGACAATACAGAGTCCCATCCTGGAGATCTTTACATGATGTGTTACAAAATGAAACCAGTCGGAGGAATGGGTATTTTTACATCAAAAAAAACTGAGAGAAAAAAAAATGTCTACTCTAGTATTAATGTCGAAAATATGATGGTTCATATTGATAGGTTTACATTTATAAAGATGCGGTGTTGCTAAATCTCAAAACACTACCTTTACCGCTTCACCATCATAAATTACCACTATGGCGCGATCCGACACAGATCCCCTCAGTTCCGAAATCTGAACGTTTCGTCTGAAACCAGGTCGATCCTTTGGATTTTCGGAACGTATTTTTGATGGTTACCGAATGTACGAAGTTATTTTCGCTAACCCTCGAAAATAACCTTGAACGGTCAATAAACTTTGAAAATACGATCGGAAACTACATTTCGGGCTTTCGATCATTCATTTAAGGTTATTTTGGACGGTTATCGAAAATAACCTTGTGCATTCAGTAACCCTCAAAAATACATTCTGAACTCTTGAAAGTAAGTTCTGCTTTCACATCTTCGGCTTTTTCTTGAGTTATGTAAATCCAAAAACGGAACAAAACTTCTGTGTTTCAGCCATCTCTACAGTGTATTGTAGGCTCTTAATAACCGCAGTGTAAAATACCGACGAGTCATAAAATACCAATACTGCATGTTATTTAACTACAGCGAGATGTCACCCATTGGAAATTAAAGTGTATAGTAGTGATGGCCCAGTTTGGCAGATTTACCTCGTTCGCGAATGGCGGATATTGCGGATTTTCCAGTTTTCCGCCTTCTGAACTTTTCCGAACCGCGTTTTCAAAAATTTTCAAAATTACGAGGATTTCTTGTATTTTCGAAAATACGTGAAAATACGTGAAATCCTCAAATTCAAAATTTCACAGAATTTTCACATTTTTGGACGGAGCAACCCACATTTTCGGGTCCGTATTTTCGAAGAATCCTCATATTTTCAAAGAACAGATTTTGCTGAACTTTCATTTTACCAGGTTTTAATGGGACCAGATTTTGCGAAGTTCGGACATCTCTAGTGTATAGTAAAGAGCAACCCAAAACTCAGGCAATCCCACTGGTATTGCTATAAAATATACAGAACCACAAAATACAGTGCTCAACTCCCCTTATATGCAGTATTAAACCCACTTGTAAAGCACCTATTAGTGCTATATATAAATCAACTGACTTACACTGTCAGTAAATTGACCCAGGTGCAGGCAAGCCCCGGGTCCTTCGCTCAACCAGGAAACACTCCTTCTTCCTAACACATATGGGTTCAAAAATTGCACACAAACCCCCACAGGGTTAAACTTACCCACGTGGGTCTGTGGCCCGGGTGCGGCACGCCCCGGACCCGTCGCTGTAGGTCCTCTGTAATACTCAACAAATACCAATATGGGATACGGCGCACACCGGTAAGTAGGACACCTGGACTCTGCAATCCAACACGCTCAGAAAACAGGCCATAAACAATTCTTTGGGACCTTTTGTTTGTTATGGCACTGTTCTGAATAAAGCGTGTTGATTGCAGAGTCCAGGTGCCTCCTTACCGGTGTGCGCCGTATCCCATATTGGTATTGCTATAAACAAACGTGCATTAATTGTGCACACGACATGTTTCGGACAGTCTAGGTCCTTTCTCAAGTGTGCACTTGAGTTTTTGGTTGCTCTTTACTATATACTTTTATTTTAAATTTATGTCCAGGAACAGACATCTGGGCAACCAAAAATCTATAGGAGATGTGAGCTTAATTGTATTTGTGTCACCCATTGGAACATTGAAACTACAATATTTCACAACACAGTCATAATATAACAATATGGTTGTGACATACTTATAATGAAAGATATTTTACAACCATGCCATTAGAGGTATCCGTGGCATTTCAATAACCCTACAGAGTCCTTTATTTGTAAAACAGGTGACACGGTGTTAAGGGAAGCGGTAAGATTTCAATGGAACGTTGGGAACAATTACGGAAATCAGGAAAAAGCTACACATGCCAGCTCTTGAAATCAGTGGAAAGCAGTTGAGGTCTTCAAGTGTGGAATTGGCTTATTACTGTAAATTCAGTGAAACTAGAGAACTCGCTTCCCGAATCATTTATATTGTCACAAACAATAGATCATTGTAAGAATGAACCGGATGCTTTTTTAGAAACTAAGAAAACAAATTGTTGTTGGTGTTAAAGCTTAACGTACTAGACGGGACTAGTAATGGGTCAGATTTCCATATTGGATTCAGGAAGGATTTAGCCATGTTCGGTGCTGTGCAAAACATTTAAGCAGGCGTGAAACATTCTTTAACCAATGTAATTTTAATTATTTATTTTAGCAATTTAAAGAATAAAATACCTACAAACAAATTACGAAAAGGTCTACGTTTTGCTCACACGATTACAATTGCGTTTTGCAATACATTTGAGAAACACTCTGGGTTATTTAATAAAAGTTCTTATTGTTAAAAATGGTGCTAATTTTGCCCCAACCAATCAGATGTTAGCTTTCAAATGTTAAATAATCTGATTGGTTGGGGCAAAATTAGCACCATTTTTAACGATAAGAACTTTTATTGAATCTCCCTAATGCGCTGTGCTTCTTTCCATTTTCGAAGCACATCCGATCACCATTTTTTTGTGAATCACATACTCCCTGACTATTACTGGAAGTGCAGGACCAAGGCAGAGTAACACACGTGAAATGTGTGCCAATGCACCCGCGCTTTTCATGCGTGTTTCATTCTGGTACATTGTAGCGGCAATCACACCCTTCACCATCTCTATGCACAGTATTTTCTATACAAATATCCCCACACCGATATGGAATCCCTGATTAGACCTTTATAGCTGCTTGTTACCCTGCAGTTTATTTACCATTCAGTGTGAATTGCATAGAACTTTCCTGGGGAAATACAATACAGTCAACTCATTTTACCAACATTTTTTCTATGTTCCTGGCATAAATAAAGCTTCTAAATGTACTTGTGGTATACCACATGTTTCCGTAGCATACAGTCCAAAAGGTCACAGGTTTACCGTATATACTCGAGTATAAACCGACCCGAGTATAAACCGAGGTACCCAATTTCACCTAAAAATCCTAATAAAGTTATTGACCCGAGTATAAACCGAGGTAAAGAAACTTGGCACTCAAGATGTTTGGAAACTACAACTCCCACTAATAAGCATGCTGGGAGTTGTAGTTTCCAACATCTGAATGCCAAGTGAGGGTGGCATTCAAGATGTTTGGAAACTACAACTCCCAGCATGCTTTATAGCTGGGAGTTGTAGTTTCCAAACATCTTGAATGCCACCCTCACTTGGCATTCAAGATGTTTGGAAACTACAACTCCCAGCTAATAAAGCTGCTGGGAGTTGTAGTTCCCAAAACATCTTGAATGCCCCCCTCCCCTCCTCAGTTCAGTTTTGTACCTGTGGGCTCTTCTCCCTTGGACTCTTCTCCCTGTGGACTCCTGTGGACTCTTCTCTTCTCCCTGTGGACTCTTCTCCCTGTGGACTCTTCTCCCTGTGGACTCCTCTCCTGGCTCTCTCCCTGTGGACTCTTCTCTCGTGGACTTCTCCTGGACTCTTCTCCCTGTGGACTCTTCTCTCCTGTGGACTCTTCTCCTGGACTCTTCTCCTGTGGACGACTCTTCTCTTCTATCTTCCTCCATCCATCCCGGCAGGTACGGTATCAGCATCCGGCAGCCGCGCGCCCATTCCTGTACCGGCGCGCCGGCTGACGTCACTGCCCGGCGCCGGGCTTGGCGCCGGCTTGACGTCAGGCGGCGCGCCATGCAGAAAAGGATCGTGCGGCTGCCGGATGCCCAGGTAAGTGGTTGACTCGAGTATAAACCGAGTCCGAGTTTTCAGGCTGATTTTTCAGCCTGAAAAACTCGGTTTATACTCGAGTATATACGGTATATCCCTTACATTTCCTCCCAAGCTTTACATGTACTGTACTAATTTCCATATGAAAGCACTGTTGGAATAGTGAAATAGAGCGTTGCTTTTTGCAAGTCAGATTACATGAGGTTGCAGGTATAAATCCCCAGAATTTTTTTTTTATTGGAATGTTAATATTTTTTTTTACATCCATGGAAACACATTGCAAAGATTACTTTAGTTTTTTGTTTTTTTGTAGGTAAAACAAAGTATTATATAATTGTTAGGACCGGAGCATTGAATGCAGTTTGTCCTTTTATCTAGGTAGGGATCAGCATAGTAGATAGCAGGGTTTAGCTTACAGAAGGATACAGAAAACAATACGTAAGTAATTTTGGGCATGGGTTATCTCCACAATCACTCTGCTGTAACCTTAGTCACATCTTTGATATCCTCTTGCTCACTCTTTGCCACACACCACAGGCCTAATGGCACTCTGCCACCTGTAGGTTGTGCAGGTTCCTCCTAGATACATGGGCCTCACCCCAAACCATCAGCAGCCACCCTGCTGCACAAGTCCCACCTTCTGAGAACATGCACCACTTTATTAAACTCAGCCAGGTGAGCTGATTGTTCTTGTTTCTACTTTCAAAACCTGGCCTGGACTTGAAACAAGGGAATGCAATGGCAATCCTTTTACCAATACATGCTGGCCCTGGATCCCAAATAATCTGGTGAAAAACAGCTGTTTCTAAGCTGTACCAATTATTACACTGGACCATTTGCCCCAAATCCAGACCAACTATGTGCAGAAATACTTTAAAGGCTACTAAATCCTGCATAAACATCCTTTGTATCTCACAACTAACATTGGTAGGGAACCCTTATGGTTAACAACACAATAATATTTCTATAGGTCTTTTCTCACGTGTGACACAAAGTGCTTAACCGTAATTGGTGGTAGGATGAAGTTTTGTCATCAAAATGCTACACCGAACAGATAGGGTTTCAGTCTGGATTTAAACATCTCTGGGGATGGGGCAGCGCCATGACAGAAGGGTTTTAGGTGGACTCTGGGGATGACTAGGTTATTTGAACCTGTTGATCTGAGGTTGTGGCAGGAACAATGGGGTTGCAACAACTCATTCATGTATCCAGCAGCAATTTATATATATAAGTAGGGAGTGCAGGATCTGTGTAATGTGGCAGTGGTGGGGCTGCACTAGCTGTAGGCAGTGATGGTCCTTTTTTGGGAGGCCTGAGTAGAGGGCATTACAGAAGTCCAGCCGTAATGTGATGAAGGCATGAATTAGTGTTGGCACATCTCCTGGGGAGTGAGGTGTTTAATTCTTCCAATGTTCCTTAGGTGAAAGTAAGATGATTCCACAACAGCTTAGATGTGAGTTCAGAGCTATGCAGATTTTTAAGCTGGGTACACACAGTACAGATCAGTCAAAGATCTTTTAAAGATCTGCATACATATAGTCCCGAGCGTTCTCCTTATGAACATCACAGGGAGAACGCTCGGGACTGTGTGTTTCCCTCGGCCGTGGCCGTCTCCTCTATAGGGCGGACAATGGAAATTTTCGGTCTTTCCCGAACGAGCGTTCGGCCGACCCAATTGTTCGGTGGCTGCGTGCTCGTTCAGGAAACTAAGGTACACACATAACGACAAAGCCCCGATACCGTCGGATCCGATGGTATTGGGGTTTTATCGTTACTGTGTGTACCCAGCTTTAGAGATGATGGTTGCAGGTGGAGCTGTTTTGTTGCCAGACTTCATTTTTTTCAGCATTTACATTCAGATCTTTTTAGTAATGATTATTGGAAGAGAAATAACATCTTTATATGGTGTTTGAATAAATTATGTCTCTGTTTTCACCCTTTATTTGATAAATAGTCTAAAATGCCACCAAACAAACGTGCTGTGAAACCACTTTGGCAGGAGGGCTCAGATCTGTTTTGTTGAAATCAATTTGAGAAGCTGAGTGTTGATTGACTGCTCAGCTTTTCAAAATGGTTCTGTTGCAGCTGCAGTCTACCAACCCATCCAGATATCCAAGCCAAGTGAAAGTAGAAGTCTTCTATTCCCACCTATATAGAATTATGCGTTAATCATATCTATACCAGTAAAATAATTGACTCTCTGTATTTTTACTCCTAGCGTGGGCTGAACATTTCCAACAGATTTCAAATATTTTCTAGCCATGGGTACAAAGATCAGGACTGACAGCATTCTACGCATTAATTTTAATGTGGCAAAATCAAATTTTTCCTTCCAGAAACAACATATGCATGTTGTTTTTAATATAATATAGGTTGCTGGCAAACATGAAGATATTATTTTCCTGCCGTGTGTTTTATTTCTGAGAAACCAAACAACTTTTGGATCCCTTGGAGACCTTGCTGTAATTATATTGTCTTGCTAAGAACAGCATTTTGGAAAAGAATTCACTTGCAACATCTCTTTTTAAAATGCGATCACATTGAAAAACGATCTATATGAATTATCCGCGGCGTGTAGGATTGTAAAGCTTAGATATGGTAAATTAAATCAAAGTTTATTCAACTCGGAGAAGGCTTAATGCTGGGAGGGGGGAAAGTTCCGTATTACACAGATGGTTGAAAGTACAGAAT
The DNA here is from genome assembly GCA_019447015.1 of Hymenochirus boettgeri. Classification (NCBI taxonomy): domain Eukaryota; kingdom Metazoa; phylum Chordata; class Amphibia; order Anura; family Pipidae; genus Hymenochirus; species Hymenochirus boettgeri. The sequence continues at coordinate 265,126,679 of CM033472.1, forward strand.
ATTATTTTCATCATCCATCACAAGTTTATTTTGGTGTATATTTCTATCTGTATAGATACCAAAAGGAGGTTCAGTATATAGTATAAAAGAAGTTCAGTTTATAGTTCATTATGAACCCTGCTATGTAATCAACAATTTATACAGTAGAATAAGTAAATTTGATGCCTTTGTAGAAGAATTGAAATTTAAAGCTATGTTTATTCTGCTATTTCTAGACTAAAGTAATTTTTTTGTATACAAATTAGCAGGTTGTATCTATCAAACCTTCGTTCCGGGATAGATCAGTGGCAAACTAGATTTTCTTTATGTGTATTTTTTTTTACTCCTTTTAATCAAAACAATGGTGTTAATTAAATCATGGAACACAGCTTCCATTCTCTGCTGCCATCAGGATAGCACAAGCAAGCAAAGCCAGATTTGCAGAATCATACCCAGAGGTGAGGACCTAGCGATTTAGGTCCTCCCCCTGGGTACCTAAAGAGTATCCAGGGGGAGGGCCTAAAACACTAGTTCTTCACCTCTGGAGGCCTCATTTGGAATATAATTCTGGTAAGAGTTTTTTTGCCTTCATCTGGATTAACAGTTAGGCAGGAAATGTGGGTATTGCTGAGTAGGTTGGAATGGATGGATTTATGTCTTTAGTCAACCTCAAATACTATACTATGATTGTATGCCTAATGGTGGCCATAGATGATACACTCTACTGGTCCGATAGGAAAAACTTTTGAATGATAGTCGGTCAATCAACCATACACAATCCAACAATCATACAATGTCAGGATATCCAAATATTGTTCGTCTGCCATGGTTGTGATGTTTTCCATGTAGCTTGTGATATAGTAAACCACGGCATTCCTCTTATAAGGAGATTACAAGCCTGCTGTCTAGTTTAACCTTAACTTAAGATGCCAATCAAATCTGTAAACTAAGATTATCAGTATTAAAAAAAACACAGGTAACCTAATGTGGATTTGATGAAGACATGTTTGTTCACTGTAAAAACAAATTGTATTTTGTGCAATGAGCCTTGAAGTATTCCCTCTTTACTTGTTATTCTGGTGATTCCGTACTATTTATAAATCAAGATTAATGAGGAAACATACAGATACCTCGTCTTGATCATAAATCATCAGCTGTGTGTTTTAGAGGTTTACAGAGCTGCTACTTTACAATATCATTCCGCTTTAACTTTGTAAGATTCCATACACACGACCCCATTCTTTCTGTATCTCCTGCCATTCATATCACAGCATTAGGAGAAAATGAAGAATAACAATAAGATGAACTGATAAATGAATTTAGTCTGATCACAGTCAGATCATCCCCAAAGCTACTGCTGCAAAGGAAGATGGGTAGAATTGGAAGAGAATTATCCATTGTGTGTTTCATGGCTTATACACATCTTTCCAGCAGACAGACAACCCATCAATAAAAGCAGTACCACTGATACATGGCCCATCACATAGCGCATCAAAGCCCACACAAGTGGTCAAAATTTACCATAAATATCAGCTATTTGGTTGCAGCAAAAACTAGGTAATGTCAATGCAATCAACCAAAATATTGCTATGGCTAGCTGATTGGGCAGAAATAACATCCCATTTCTACTGGGCCTTAAAGGGACTGTCCACCCCTCTAATCAAAAAAGCATATCTTGTAGATTTCCCCCTTAGAGTGGTGGACATTCCCTTTAAGGGTCCACGTACTATCAAATGTCCTGCACTTCATGTAGTCAGCTTTGGTTAAATTACAAATAAGCATTTAAATCAATAACTTCCAATCATGATTTGGCAAACATTTATACCACGTTGACCAGGCCAGCTTGTCTCAAAACTCTATCATTAATAGGGATGGCAGAACTTGAAAATCCCCGAGCGGAGCCATAAAAGGGCATGTCCACCCCCAACACTAAAATTTAACCCACTACTGGCTTCACTGTGTAGTTTAAAAAAAAAAACTTACCTTACATCTCTGCTCCTGCAGTGTCTGTCCAACGTCCAGGAAACTGAAGAGTAGGAGCTGTCTTCCTCTGTGAAAGGTCTCTGCCTCCTTCTTGTCCTCTGAGAGGACAGTGGCAATTGCAGGGGAGCCCTTTCCCCCCTCCCAATCCCTCCCTGGCTGCCCTTCACCTAGCGTTATTTTTTTATTTATATAATGTTGGGCATCTCTTCCCACCCACAGTCGTGGCTGTGATTTGTTGCATCTCAGCCAATCCCAGCCGTGGCTGCCAGTCCGGACCCCTGTTTGCTAGTTCCGGCAAGCAGGGAGCCAGATCAGTGCGCCGCTGGAGCGAAGGGCTATAAGTACAGTTTGGGTTCTTTTTTTTTAGAAATCTAACATAGTGGTTGGGGGAAGGGATGCCCTACATTATATAAAATTATATAGAGGGTGGAGATACCTTTTAAAGTCAATGGGGAAAAAATCTGAACATTTATGCCTAAAATTAAGGTATAAATAGCATTGGGAAATATCTGGGGAACCCATATTAATTTCCACAATATTTAAAAAACACTGTTTAGTACTGGAAACTTCACGTGCTTCCTGGTTAGGCATTTGGCGGCGTCTTTACAAAAATGTTCGAAATGTCTAGAAATTCCGAAAATTGCAAAGTCTAAAATTTGGGAAATTTCTAGGAATTTTCAAAGATTTTTGAATCCTCGTATTTGCAAAAATTTTAGAATCAAACGTGGTTCGGGAAAAAATCTGAAAGCGGAATTCCGGATTATCCTATAAATCTGCTATCCAGGGATCTTGGGAAATCCGCCTCTGAACTGGTTTCGGATTCGCAATCCGGTCCATCGCTGATCATTAATGTCCTTGATGTGGCCCAACCAAGAACATGTCACAAGCATAGTAAATATCTCCAATCTCCATGATTGGGGCTTGTGGATACATACAATGCAATAATGAATAGTGACCAAGATCAATCAGATCTCCCCAGATTAATAACAACAATAAAAATAATAACCAAGGTCATTTAGAAAGGAAAATAAATCTTTTGAATTTTATCATTAAACATTATCTGTAAACCGAGCGATGTATCTGGAAGGTTGCATAGGATAAAGATTGGGGCTGGAACGTTGGGGCTTGAAGTTGCAGGCTAAGGACTTTATCTGATTAGATTCATTTTTTCCCGATCAATGGGTCATGTTTGCTGTGCAGAGAGCAATAAGCCTGATATCAGCATAATACAGGCCGAGGCACAGCAAGCAGGCCTGGATGAAAAGAATTGTAGTAACAAGGTTAATAAGGGGTTGAATGGATAGTGATCCTTAACCCTGTTAAATACAGCATCTCCCAAACGCGGCGCGGTATTTCATTCATTTAAAGGCCTTTGACAGGTTGTCGGAAACACAAGCGCAGTTTAGAATAAAGCAAAAAAAAATCTTTTGAATGGAAGTTACAGGAAGAGGTGACCTAGAAAATCATGGATCTCTTTGATGCTTCCTTCCTCATGCCATAGAATCCTCGCACATTAAATACCAGGTCGTGTAAAACATTTAGGTGAATTGACAATGAACATTTTCATGTCTTCGGATGTCTTGAACCTTGACACAATGAAAGACGTCTTTCTCCAGGGAAATGCAAATACCCCGCAGCGTAAAGGAGTATCCAGGTATATAAAGGGAAATTATACATGTGCCCATTAATATGTGATGGGGAGCGGATGCTGCATTCCATTTAGCGTTTTAATGAAAGAGATCTTCAGATTTTACTACTCAATGTTCTTAACCTTGGAACTGAACCGGCAATGTCCTGTTTGTTCATCTGTCAGGGAGAGTTCTCAAGATGAAGCTTCATAGACTTTTCATAATACAGCTCATTAACTAAACTGGGGCAATGCCAAAAACCACACGGAACTCGTATTGCAGTTGATACTGCTAAAAAAAAAAAATTAATAATTGACAGACATTTCCAGCAAGAACTGGGAGATTTACCCAGAGACACAAGCTTTCTGGGTAGATCTTCCTTCAGCAGTTCAATAATATGAGATTTAGCCACAGCAGGACTATAATACCAGCTTCTAGCTGGCGTTACATGGTGCGCAAATCCCATATTGAATTTAGAGATTCCCAGATCTTGGAAAAATCCCAAAGGTCCAAAGATCCAAAAACGGAACGGATTTTCGATTGTAATTCGAGGATAATCGAAAATAACCTTGAACGTTCGATAATCCTCAACAATACGACCAGAGGCCACTTTTGTGTTCCGATCGTATTTTCGAACGTTCGATAATCCTCGAAAATAGCCTCGAACATTCGATAATAATCGAAAATGTGCTCGGAAGTCGGACAGATCATTCGGATTTCGGAAAAAAGGGGTTCCATGTCGGACCCGGATCCCATCTCTAATGCCTTTTGCAATACCCGCTGTGCCTAAGCAAGGAAGGGGTTAAAGTCCTACTAACCGATAGTGAATTTATAAAAAGCAGTGCCTGTGTCGTAATTTCCCTGGAAGTGTTTAGGAATATGCTGCATTTTGTACGGGAGACCAATCTCCCAAACCAGGAAATGCGTGTTTTGAAAATTCATGGATCCAGTGAAATTTTGACAAAATGTGATGGTAAAAATTCTAAATTCAGTGCCAGTATTTGAAATTTTTAAGGTAAAACAAAAAACTTTATTTGATCCTTTATTTTTAGCTCACAGACAGAAACCCTTTAATGAGTGTTTGAAAGTGTATTTGTTGGCAGTGTACTGATGATATATTTCCCTTGGTAGTTTTTCCCTGTAGTTTGCAAAAATTAGTCAAAAGTATTTGCTTATTAAAGGGCATGTCCACCCTTAAAGGGCAAGGGTCCATCACCAAAATGAAAACTTACATACAGGTAAATCACCCCCCAAAACCCTAAACAGTAATAGTTTGAAATGTGAAATATATAAGTCTAACCTGAAATCCTGCACAATGTTCTGTTTCCCCTGTTTCTGCTCCCTGGTTCTTCCAGTTAATAACTGTCAGTTATGGATTTAACAGTTGACATCACAGCCAATGACCGAATGTCATTGAACAGCCGCGCAGTGCTCCATTCTCAATTTACGATCGGTTACGTTAGGTCTCGCTTTGCAGGCCGCTGCGCGAGTCCCAGAAGAGGCACTCACGCAGCCGGTGCAAAGTGATTTACCAGAGGCTGCGCGGGTCTTAGTGCGTAAATATTTAATGCCAGCTATAGCTAGCGTTACATACTCACGTGCGGTGAGATTCACCCAGAGCCGCGCAGCCTCTGGTAAATCCTGCATTTGCGGCTCTGGGTGAATCTCCCTACTAAAGTCAAGTTTAAAATGACGAGACGTGATACCGGTCTTGGTAACCAAATGAAATTCCAGCTATTACCGATTTCAACAGAATGAGTACCACTGATTCAACCAAACAATTGGGAAAAGATGGAGAAGATGTTGATGGTGAATTGTGGGTAAAGGGAGCAGTATGCCCCACTGTGCTATGCTTGGATACACCTCAAAACCTGCTACTTCTTTATATCAAAGAGAATCACCTGCAATTAGTTTGGATGCAACATAAAATGTTGGGAACCAGCAATCATTAAAGGACAACAATACCCAAAAAAACAACATCTCCCCCATTACATGTCCACACTTCCAGCAGCTGAAATCACTTACTCTCATTTTCAACCGTGCTTCCCTCCCTTAGATATCACACAGTAAATATGAGTGCTAACAGCCCTGCCATCCTTGACGGCCCAGGGCCATCGTTAACATATCACTTGTCATTGGCTGGTGGGAATGTCTGTTACAAACTCTCTCCTTCTCCTCTGCCAGTCAAACAAACTTGAACTGTCCTGTTGCTAGAATACAGCCTACATAATCAAGCTAGCTCTGAGTGACAGTTAGAGACAGACAGAATTGTTACGCTCCCTTTACAGCATGGCTAATTGAAGGCAGAGAGAGGCTCGAAATCAGGAAAAAAATGTATAGGGAGGGCTGCACACCTTTACTCTTTTTAAAGCAGTTTTTAAAAAAAAATGCATTGAGGCAATACAGTTATCCTTTAATTGATATCATCTGCAAAATCTCCTGTAGTTTTCTTAATTACCATATATAACATACTGTAACATAATAACTTTAACATAATAACCCCCCTAAAATAACCCCCCCCCCAGAGATCAATGGACAATCTTCAGTTACAAATGTAAAAAAGTTGTATTTTTTTTCCCAAATGGGTCTACAGCAAAACATTATTAACAGAATTCTCAAGTCTTGTCTACTTATTTGCAATTGAGGGGGGTGGATGTGGTGGGCATACGGCAGTGTGGGTGGGCATTTTATGTCAGTAAAAAAGTAGGTTGATTGCTATGAAAGAAAGCAGCTGGCTAGAGTGGGCAGCAGAAAGCTGATGGAGGAGACAGAACACCAGATATGTTTTTGGTCCTGTTTTTTTTAACCTGTTAACTCCCACCTGGGCTGCAAACAACACAATTATATATTAACAGCGTTGGTAAGATTGGGGAACAAAGGGCCATTTACGGTCACAATCATACTTTACCATGACAGATAATAAACTCTCTGGTACATTGTTCAATAATCGGTCATATCAGAGGACACATGGACATCTTTTAAGGTTGGAAGAAAAGAAGTTTCATCTTCAGGATAGGAAAGGTTTCTTTACAGTGAGAACGGTGAAACTGTGGAACTGTCTTCCAGCAGATGTGGTAATGGCAAGTTCACTGAATAGCTTTATTGGGCTAGATAAGTTGCTAAAACTAAAAAATATTAAGAATTACTGGTATTAATACATATACTGTAGTCCTGGTTGGTACAGGGTTCGGGAAACGAATGTACACACATAACGATAAAGCCCAGATACTGTCGGGCAGGTGGTCGGGACTGCGATGGGCAGTCCCGTAGCTCCGTCATACGGGAACCTGTTTGTCGCTTTCCTTGAGGAGAGTCGTGTGTACCAGCATCCGTTGTTTAACGCTTATTTGATCAACATGTGGCGTTACATAGATGATTTATTTATAATCTGGTCGGGCTCTTTAGAACAGGCCCATGAGTTTGTTGAATTCTTTAATGAAATAGATGACCGGATTGAGTTAAAAGTCGAAATTTCACAAGTAATGGTTCACTATTTAGATGTCCAGGTTATGATTGTGAACGGTGAGGTGCACGCGACTCTCTTCACAAAGCCGACAGACAGGAATACTTTATTGCATGGTGAAAGTTTTCACCCCAGTCATGTTTTTAAAGGGCTACCAAAGTCCCAATTCACTAGGGTGAACAGGATTTGTTCAGATCCTAGTGACAGGGCCATTCAGATGGAGTGTATGGCTGATTGGTTTAAATCTCGCCATTATTCTAACCTGGCTATTAAACATGCACTTGAAGGAGTTGCAACACCATCGCCCCCTAAAGAGTGCAAATTTGGTGTTCCTTTTATTCAAAAGTTTTAAACAGGATCATAGGTGATAGCTCGCTGGGTTGGAAACATGACATTGGCACTGGCTAAATCTGATTCTGTTTTATAGAAAAGTGATGATCCGCCTGTTGCCAGCCATTTTAGGGCTGTCAGACATCAGGTGTCCGATTTACAGGGGATGGTAATCGACCATGTCCCACCTCTTTTACGGGTGGTGACCGGCGGAATGCCCTCCTCCGTACAGAGGCATATTGGATCTTCACACTTGACGCAGTCCAACCCAGGGGATTGAATATGAACCTGGGACTTTCGTGTTTCCTGCCCAAGAGATAAATTGTCTCTGATGGTTGTTTCTAATGTATATTAATTCTATCATATTGAAGTGTTAATTTGTGTATTTTTTTTATTTCTCCACTTTGTTACAAATGTTCATGTGTTTCTCTGCAAGTATGTTTTGATTTTTACCACTTGGTGGCAGTGATGGTTAGTTTCTAGCCGATTTAAGGGCCTGCCCTTGATTTTAAATTTTGTATGTGTCTGACGAAGGTGCAGGGCACCGAAACCTTACGCTGTGTTTATTGATGCTTCAATAAACGCCAGTTTTGCATCAAGTCTGTTGTGTACAGTTTTTTTTTGATGCACTATATGCTTGCCAGCATTCTGTGGCACCCAGCAACATTTTTGTCAAGCGAGTCGGAAGTGTGCATGATCATCTTTTTTCTCACCTGTAAAAAAGGTTCAAAAAGTCCAGTCTGCTTGCTAAGCCTCAAACCACCCAGACTCTTCCCTGAATTGCACAGATCTCGACAAACCATAGTCCTGTCCAAACCTTGTCAAATAGCAGGTTCTACTGGCCACCGCTTTTCACAGCACACTGCATGGGTCCGGTGCAGGCAAATGCCATTGACACAGCCAAAAAACATTGGCGCCTGCCCTCACTGCACGCATAAAAAAGCTTTCAATACTTTTTTGGCCCCTTTCATACAATTTGAATAAAGCTTTCCCCCAACATTTGCTGGGAATTATACTGCTAAAAAACGTGTGTTCTGCATTCTCAAGGGAGCAGCAAAGTAATCTTAATTTTATTAAGCAAACATCATAATGTGACTGCTCATTAATTAAAGCAGGAGGTGCTCCTACCTCCCATATACCTCTTTCCAGGAGAACAGACATCCACCCCTATGATGGCGAGTAGCCTCCTAGGTAAAATTGCCCCTTGAGGATCAGCCTGCTGGGGTCCATTATCCTTACTGAATAGGTCCTGGAGAACAGTCAGATGGGACTCATTACTTCACCTTGACAGGCCATGGAGAACAGTCTGCTGAGGCCTATTACCCATTCTAGACAAGCCCCGGAGAACAGCCAGCCAGTGTCCATTTGTTCCTCTGTACTATGTATCAGAACCAGATCCAAGAATTGACTAAACTAGAGCCAGAAAAATGAATTAACTGATACCAGAGACCGATACATGAATTGTAACTGAGGGCAGTAAATTGCTTTGGCCAAATTCACAACTTCATTTTGTTGAGCGTTTATCATAATAAATAACATTTTATTTTGAATGGGGAAGTAAAGTTATAGTAAATACACACAAGCATTATAGGATTGTCCAACCACAGGGAATCCAAAATCCTATTTTAACAAATCAGCATTCCAAATCTATGATTCACCAATAACCATTTCTTTTTGAGTTGTGAGACCTTATGTTAGAACATAATGCAGGGTTCAATCAAACATAAAATATTACACTTTTCAATGCACATTTTCATTAAATTTACAAACAATAAATTAAAAGAAATTAGGTTGCAACTTAATAAATACAATCTTTGGTATCTTTAAAATAGATAAGGTGTACAGTCCAAAAGATCACCCCTTTAATCAGGATTCACCAGGCATTGGTTCTACACTATATATTTCTAACATTTATGGTAAAAGGGATGGTTTCTATACCCTTTTCATACTATTCCTCTATGTAACAGTGCAACGTTTGTGCACTGCTACACAGTTTTTCAAATTTCTTTATTAGGTGTATTTAAATTGTCATTTAAAAATGTGCATGATTAACATTGTTAAATATTGTTATGTTATTTTATTATAACATAATATATGTTATTTTTTTAATGATCTTACCATTTGGATAAGACAAGTCAGGTTTTATTTTTGGTTCATATTGTAAAATAGATAACAATCTCCCTAATTGGCAGCATGCAGGAGTGTCAGGGGAATAACATAGGAGTGGACACTTGTTAAGGTAGAAGTAGGCAGGGTTAAGGCAGGATGGGGCAGAGAGTGGCCTGGGCATCTAGAAAGGTGCTGCAAGTATAGCCACTATGGTTGGTTGGATACCCTTAGTGTAGAGGTTAATGAAAGAAACTATGGGGCATATTTATAAAGCAACGAAAATAGCGCCAAAAAATTACCGCCGCACATCGCGGCCGCGAAAATAGCGCTATCGCCGTATTTATAACGTTTTTCGGACATTTATAAATCGCGTTAAACGCGATTTATGTGTTAATGTCCGCGAAAACGGCCGTGAAAAGTTAATGAACCTTTATAAATATGCCCCTATGTCTTCTCTGCTATATACTATATGCATCTAAACTAATCTGTAATGAATAGTTGACTGGATTTTTGGTGCCCAAGTTTAGAAGGACTGAGGTTTCTGTATATTTAGGACAAAAAGTTTTTTAGCATTTCCATTATAAAGTGTAATGCAGGCTGCATTGATTTCAGTGTAGCCATACACAATATATTTAATGCATGGGCACTCAGCACTCAGTACTTACAGTACTGAAAGAAAAATGTAAAACGGACTATGCTAAATATAATAATTATTTAATACATTTAGGACTTTACATTAAAAACATACCAAATTGACATCATATAAATTAAAAACAAAAATACTGTAAAGATTTTGATAAGACTTGTAAGATTACATTAACATGACATGACAGTAAAAGAAAGGACTTCCTGCAGATTGTCCTAATTCTGCTCTGATGTACTGGCAGTGTTCTTGTCCCTCAAAGGATTCAATTCCATTTAAGAGTTTCTCGTATTAATATGATCTTATGTAATAGTTGATGGTCAAACAATTACAATTGACTATAATTTAAGACATTTCAACTATGCTTTCTATGTCTCAATAGCTACATTCAACGAATTTCGAAGGAAAAGTCTATTTTCACATATTCTTTTTTCCGTAATTCTAGGATTCCCCCAATTAAAAGCAAAGGGAACCAAAAATTACATTTGATCCATAAAATGGACACTGCCTCTTTTAGAAGTTTTTCTGGCTGATGCTTGCTGATGTTCTGAGTTGGAATTCTTTGTAGGAATAATCTTTGATACATCATGGAGAGGAACACCGCCATTCGGTTGTACCAAAGAAAAGTCATTTTTCTCTTTGAAAACTATGCCTTAAAAGGAAAGAAGAAAAGAAATAAGTGCTGAAACATATGTATCTTTTTATACAAAGAACCTTGTAGAGACTTTAAAGAAGCAACAACATCTATGGCTGTGTAATGTGGAATATTTTTTTTTCTTCAAACTTTCATCCTATAACTTGTAAACTTGCGAGCCAGTGCTAAGGAACTAAAATAATTTAGCAGCTATAAAAGGAACACCAATAGGAGACACAGATGCTCTACAATAAGCTGCTCCATAGAGTGATCTGGACTACCTGCTATAGTACAAGTTTTTCCTGTTTCTGCCTTGCCAATACAATACCAACAACTTTAGCTAATCACTTTCCATAGAATATCTTCCACCTGTCTTGGTTTAGCCTGAAAAGTCCCACAATATGTTGGACCCAGAGTACCATGTGGATAGGGCTGGTCAGGGGTTTATGGTTGACCCCTAGGCGTGTGCATCCGCACAACGAATGGCCGCTTTGGATGATAATCCCACGTGTGTATGCGTTCAGTTGGGCGTTGTTCCTTGATCCGTGAGCATCCCTGGGTATATACTGTTAATTGTACTGTGTATGGCTGCTGAGGAGTAAAGCTGGGAACACACCATACAATATTTTGGTCCGATCGATCAATAGCACAGTGTATCAGTCGTTCGGGACTAAAATATCCGATCGGGATTTTCGGCTGGACGTGCCCAATGTCCCACTGTTCAATTATCCAATTAGATGAACGCACGATCGGATGTGTTGGAAAACCACAGGCGACCGTGCGTTCCTCTATGGACAGCACGCTCAGTCATGGCTAACTGTCAAATACAGCTGCTTTTGCCGCGACAGTCTTTCCTCCTGGCTGACCAGTCAGAAGTGCCCAATGATCAGTCAGGAGGAAGGACTGGCATCTGTGTACCCAGCTTTAATCTGTCCTTTTGGTCTATCAGCCATAAGCAGTATCATTAGGTTATCTAGGAATATTGCTAAGTGTATGGCCTCTGTTACACAATAAGCCACCAACAAAACTAGCCCAGGAGGATAGAATAGAAATGAATAAATACAAACCATTTCCATTGGGATAGTGAGAATAATCATTGGATACTAGTAAAGCAGTGGAGTTGCCACTTGATTGGATGGAAGTGTTGGAGCTGCTGGAAACTCCTTGCTTTGAAACTTTGCTCTTCAGCTTTTTGGTGGTTGTTTTACTCCAATCTAAACAAACACAAAAACAAAAAAAAATGTTAATATATTGTGTATATGCAATTGTAAAGCGCTACAGAGGATTGTTGCCGCTATATAAATCCACAATAATGATAATATTTACATTCAATACATGTTATAACAGCATGTGCAGAGAGAGTGACCAGTGTCCTAAAACTACATTTCCCAGCATTGTGTGTTGGCATTCTGCAAGAAAATAATGCTGGGAGTTGTCATTTTGAAAAATCTGGACGCGAGCTGGACATCCTTGGACCAGACAGTGCAAGTACAGATATGATTTGGTTTATCAGTGAGAAACAAAAGGTTTGTTTTGTGCCCAGGTAAAGATGCCACTCATATGGGTGGAAGTTATAATTTGAAAGAGAATCTGAAGTCTAAAGGTTCGTACACACCTGCCAATTTTTACCAGACCCCCGAGCCCCAACCGACCCCGAAGAACATCCACGACGACACCCGAACGACCCCTGACCGAACACATACACACGCGCGGATATTGACAGCTTAGCCCGTTCGTCGCAGGTGTTCATCAGGCTCGGGGGTCAGTTGGGGCTCGGGGGTCTGATAAAAATCGGCAGGTGTGACAGAAAGGCTACAGAGAGTCTGGGAATAAAACTAAGGTTGGATCTGAAGTTAGAATGTAAAATGAATCCTTCTAATAAAGTGTTAAGCAATGGAAATGTTTCTCTGTGATTGATACAAAATAACATAATAAAGACGGATGGTGTACAGTACTGGTACCCGAGGGGGAGTGACTTGTCTCAGGTGGAACCACACCCCCAGGAACGCTCTAGTGATCATTTCTTTGCAGAGAATGTGCAGGTCTTCAAGTTAACGTCATTCTTTATATTATTCTGAAACATTTGCCATTAACCATGCGATACGGCACAGAGAAGAACTGTTTAGAAATGATCACAAACCGGAATTTTCTGCCAGTCTGAACCTTCCACAGCACACATATCGTTTCCACTGCTTTCGCACGTTTTCCTTTCCAGCGCAGTAAAATACAAATATGAAGAAACCTAAAAAATAATAAATAAACATGTAACCGACGCACCTCAGTTAGAAAATACAAATAAAGACATGTTTTGGCTATTATTATATAGTAAGGAGAACTAGTTTAGGGGATTCCTAAACTATTATTTATTACTAGAGATTTTTATCTTTAAAACATTAATAGATCACAAAACCATTGTCTGTGCCTCTCTTTCCCATGGTCCTTTTTGGCTGATGACATCAGATCTGGAAGGTATTGCCAGCAGTAAAGGAACATAGAATAAGACAAAGAAGAGCATCCACAACTACATTTTATGGGGTATGGGGTGGTGGTCGGAGTACCTGATGGTAACATTTTGGGGGGAAGGGAGTGGATATGCTTTTAAGGTAAGTGATAATTTTTAATTGTATTTTATTAGTTACTAGCAAAACCTGTGGCTCGCACACCCTTGCGCACACCCCTACACGCACCCGATCCCCCCTCTCCCTGACCCACTGGTGGGCGGCGGTTAGATGACGTCACGGACACGCGCAGATAGGTCAAGCGTTCGTACATATTTTAGTATATAGGATTAATTATTGTTTATCTATTAGCATTATGTCCTGTACTGAAGATCTACCAACCTACTTACCTTGTTACACTCTAAACCAATTAACATGGCTCTCTTAGCTCACGTTAAAAATTATAGTGGTTTAGCTACTCTTATGAAATCACCTAAACTTGATTAATCATTAGGCATGTTCTCATTAGGGCTGCTCAAACTGACTCTGTATTAAGGTGGCCATACATATATCCGATTTTACTTACCCGACCAAGCGCTCCCGCGACATGAGACTGATCCTGCCAGAACCGCCTTTCCCGTTCTTCTATGCGAAAGACGATCGCATGTCGGTCGCATAGAAGAACGAGAATGGTGGTTCCAGCAGAATCAGTCAGCTCGGTGGGTTAAGTAAAATCGGATTTATGTTACCTTTACATTAGCTTTTCATACATTACTGTAAAGATCAGATTCTCTAATTTAAACATTTTCAAATTGTATTGGTGGTTTGACCCTATGGTGGATGTTTAAAATAACTGTAGTTACCAGCACCATGATTCATATTTAAAACAGTTCAGTAGCTCACAGCCATTTTATCTATTCTGAACAATATTCCATTGACATTAGATTTTATATATTTTGACCGATTGTTCTTAAAAATTAAGGACAATAAAATCATGGATTTAAAATCAATATTATGCAGTGACCGAGAAGATACAATCAGGGGAATTAACCACTGGCCACATCAGCAGAAACTGGGTTTATAGTCACAATACTGATTTAATTCTAGCAACAGCTGCAGACCTGCCGCAAGCAATTTATATTGTTTTTGTGCCAATGTTTTTGAAACTTGAATGTCAGCCGATATCCATTGTTAAATTGCCACCCAGAGCTTTTTCCTATTTATCCCGATATTGAATCTCTGGACCTAGAGCATTTTCCAGCTCGGAGTAAATATCCCTTTATGTGTTATTTTCATACTAAAGGTGGCCATACACACAAAGATAAAGATTGTATTATTGTTTTCAGATGGAGAAAACTAATTTATCACACACAAGCCAAAAATGTATCATATCTGAATACCATAAAAGTGTAAAATGTGTCTGTATGTCTATCATATGTCTATCTGGATTCTATAACAATTATTGGAGCCGCTAACCTTGCAGACTGTTGAAGATTGTGAATAGATAAACAATGACAACTCTCCCAGGACCCCAAGAGAAAAAAGCCAGTCCCCATGTAATTCCCAACAGGAAAGTGATTCCAGCCACACTCCTCATGTCTTGCAGGGTGATTTTCCTTTGGTAACCCATTTGCTTCTGTTTCTTGATCCGACACAGTTGCATTATGACTACGATAAACATACTGATGTTCAGCAAGAATATTATCCCATAGTACCCAACCACTGTGACATAAAATACAACACCAGAAATCCAACAGCTGTAAAGAAAGGGAGAAATGTAATGAACACACTAATAGACAAGGCAAAATACAAGGCAAAAGGTAATGAGATTGTTTTCCAATTACAACAATACCAAGTGTCAATAGGTATGGCATTATCAAATAGTAAAAGCACCTCTCACATTTTTCCACCCAGCCACGCCCTGCACCCCCAGCACCAGCCCAAAGCCTACCTACTAGGCAGACTATCTATGGATGAAACATGCGGTACCACTGATATTTCGGCCAGATTGACTGACCAGTGACCTGGATCACTCGAACCAACTGATTTTGCCAACAGAAATCAGAATTGTTCATCACAAGCAAAATATTTTGCGGGGTTGGATTGGGCTGAACTACAAACGTGTGTGTACCAGCCTTAAGGTTAACATACATTTTACCTTCAGACATTTCCCCTGATGTTCACATGAGATCTGAAAAAACGTCTGACCACTTCGAATAGCGACTGCAAAATGAATGGGCCAGGCAGAAACGTTAAGGGAACTCCTAAAGGTAAGAAAAACTATGTGGATATATTAGACATTAGTCTACTAACAAACATCTAATCTATCAAACGCCCAACTGTATGGCCAGCATTAAGGTTTACTCATTATTTGCTCAGAAACAAAGAGCAGATTTGATGCTTCTGCTTTTTAAAACTTTTAAAACTACAAAAATGGTTAGAGAACAATATATGGGTAATGTCTGCATGTGATGTATCAATATTACATATCAACTTACAAATCATCAGTGCTTCCATTTGGATATTTTGAACTTGATTGAAGGCCATACAAGTCTTTGTTTACTGCCAATATAATTGCGACAACTACAGCTGGAATACCTGAAACAGACCCCAAAATAAACCATTTGTAAAGAAAGGACAAATATTTAGTAAATTTAAACAAATATATTGTGGTTTAGAAAATGGCAGCACTTTACAATTAGTTAATCTGTTTACATTAGGCCCTGTCCTGGACAGCTTACAGGGTGTCCTAGCCAATCTCTGGCATCGC
This sequence comes from Hymenochirus boettgeri, assembly GCA_019447015.1. Taxonomy (NCBI): domain Eukaryota; kingdom Metazoa; phylum Chordata; class Amphibia; order Anura; family Pipidae; genus Hymenochirus; species Hymenochirus boettgeri. The sequence continues at coordinate 265,142,656 of CM033472.1, forward strand.
TACTGGTCTGACCTCTTCTGTTGCTGTTTGGAGAGCATTTTAAAAGTGAGGTTTAGCTTTCGGAGGGGGGTGCACTTTAAGTATAATTATTGTTCCTATTCAGACAAAATAAGCTGACTCCTCCCTCCATGCAATCAATCAATCAAGGCTGCAACTGCTGACATTGTCTGTTCTTTCCCAGCTGCCTCCTCTGCACATGCTCAATCTCCTAAAAGCTCATTGAGTCGGGGGAGGAGGCAGCAACCCCTACAAGAAAGGAATAGAATGTGGGCAACACTTTTAAATATCTGGTTAGAAATGCATGTAATAAAGTACTAAAAATAGCATTAGGAGTTAGGGGGGAAAAATGAGAGGTGACCAGTTTGTTTTAAGGGTGGACATGCCCTTTGAGTTGATATTTTTTCTGGGTGTAATCTATTTATAACATGAATTCAGATGAAAGTAAAGAATTGCTTACCCCAACCAATGAAACAAAACTTTAACATATATTTCCTTATGTAGGTATTAAAGACCTTGACCAAAGACAGGTACATGTGAAATGCTTCAAGTCCCATCCAAGTGATCGAAACCAAGAGAAAGTAATGGAGAAATGCTGCAACAGAGATGCAAAGTCCGGGCACATCATTGTACAGTGATATCCATGGGTTAATAAGGAATGTGAGATTTAGGAAGATGAGAGCAGCGCAAAGCTGTATTAGAATTTTGGATGGGTAATCTCTTCGTATTTTCCTATTATAAAGAAAGTTTTGAAATTACACTGCTGTTTATATATAGAATATTTCATTTATACACAACACTCTTATATATCTGCTATTATTCTTTCTAATCAGAGGTACTGTGAATAGCAGGATTTCTACCTCTAGTCAAGTTAATATTCCACATTTTACAAGGAGTTATTAGGTGTTGGGGAAACTATAATCAGAACAAGGCAATCTTCTTTCAGCTGCCAATTACTATATTACTATCACTGTCGGCATCAACACTTCTCTTTGACTGACATTTTTTCCACATGCACATGGAAATCCAAAGACTCGACAGGCATTTACAATTGTCACAAACAAATTAGTTTTAGAGACAGAAGCTGGTGCCTCTCGTATGTGAAGGTTTTTTCGATCAGCTTTTGTTCGATGGACTTGCACGTTACTGCCAAGCATCAAATGGGTCACACGGGTCAATTTAATGTCCAACTTAATCTGATACATTGCCAGAAAACCGACCTGTATCTGGGAACCTAGGGAAGCCGTTAGTGTGGGGACTTTGCGATAATTAGTCTAGAAAAGTACAGCTGCAAAGCTGAGATCTAGTGATAACATCTTGCTGTGATAAACAAGGTTTCTAAAGGTAAACTATACTGAAAAAAATGAATTTTACTTATTTGAATCTATAAATACTCATAAGTAGCACTTACTATAAGGTGTGTGTGTTTGCTGCATGCCTTTAATCCAGCACATGTTTTGCTCGGGAGCATTATCCCCCCTCCCTCTTTTAACCACTCCCACTTCCATCTGTCCTGACTTTTTTCCCCACAAACCAACTGTCAAAACAGCACACAGCATTCCCACTGTCAAAACTCTGTCACCATTCCATCTACAGCAAATCTGTTCACAGAAGAGTTAATAGCAAGGCACTTGATTGACAGCTGACATGTAAAATGTTTTAGATTGCATATCTAAAAAAATAGGGAGCAGATTAACAAAACAAATGTACAGTAATGGGTGGGAAGAATTATAGTTTCCAGAAATGGTCAACTTAAAGGGTAACTGTGGTCTCAAATTATTTCAAACTAGTAATAATTATATAAAAAGCCTTCCATCTTACCTTCAAAATAAATCCTAAATCACATTTCTATATTTGTGAGAAGTTATAGCTGGAAAGGTTCAGCAATGTAACTTCCTGGTTGAACTCTTCCTATTTTTAGCCATGTGACCAGCTTGTAGTCATGTGACCAGCCTGTCTGCATTAATAGACTCCCTTTCTGAACTGTCAATTTTTTCCTAAGGTACTTCCTGATTTCCCCAGCAATAAGTCTCAACTGAGCATGCTTCTCCCCCGGGGGAAAAGGGCCGGCAGAGGTCAGGTGATGTCACTCAAACTACTGGAAGGAGGAAGTTTGAACATTCACCCCAATGTAATTTCTCACAGGCTCCAGAAAGAGATGTGATTGTTAGCTCAGTGTAAAGGATATACTGCAGGCTTTCATTTAACCCTAACTTGTTTTGCCCTTTAAACAATTTTTTTTCAGTATAGATGTTTTTTAAATAAAATGAGCTGATAGCAACTGATGGAAATCTTCCTCAAGTCCCAACCGACTGTGATCTGATGTTGGTTGATGGTAAGCATCATAGCTCGTCTTTTTTGTCCCCAAAACCCTGCTGATGGAATATGTTGAATATTGGCTATGTGTATGGCTGCCTTGAAAGGGAAGTTCAGGGCAATTACATTTTCTTTTTTTTAAAAAAAAATACGTATTTTCCAATTCCAATGATTTTAATTTGCCCATCCAGCATTTTGGCTGCGCGTTCATAAATACTTCCAAAATACTGACTTCCTGTTTGCTCCTAAATGAGTCCTTCTATTCACCAAGAGAAATTGTAAATCACTCAATCTCCTACAATCTCAGACTTGGCCCTTCTGACTGACCCTCCGGCTTAATTTAGCTGCAAACATACTGAATTGATATGGTACATACTCAAACGCAATATAAGTCACGAGAGTCACAGAAAGGAATATTGCGGAGAGGCCACAACCAATATAGGTGATAAAAGTCAGGATGAGGGTATCTTCTTGACTAAAATTCTGATTTACAACCTGGAACAGAATAAAAACATGTAATCAAATGAAGTTTGGTCACAAATCTGGTTTCTATGAATTGACATCTGGCTACCTACTGTATATACAGATCTATATTGCACAACTAAACAACAACTGTCACTTCTACAGGTATGTAGAGTTTAATTAACATCCCTATCTGTCTCTCTGTCTTTTACCCTGGAATATATATATATATATTTTTAGGGATGTTATTTACAAAAATACTAATATTTGGAAGTGAGACCAAAGGAGATTTACTTACCATCAATATTGCAAAGCTTGTTAGATGGTTACATGTACAGATTGTGTGGTTTATTGTTGTATTAACTACACTACAGCCGTTTGATTCCCATCCTCCATTTCCATCTGTTGAAGGGGAAAAACATTAAATTAACAAAAACGCTCTTCTGGTATATCCATTTGAACAGGCACATGCTCACTTTTAATTACAGAATAACAGAGGACAATCCTTGCTCATAGATTCCTTCTATGGACACCAAACTTGAAGCCCATGAATATAAGGATTGAAGGAGTTGTAAACTTTTGACATTTAGACCAATATAACAACCAGTAGAAATAATGATCGATATAGCAATCAGTAATTGGCTGGTTGCATTTAAATTAGGTAGGGCGGTCAATTGAGCCTTACAAATTGGTTTGTGTATAACAGGAATGTCAATTTGATGGTGTAGAATATGTATGTGTGTATTTTATGTTTTTGCAATTATTTTATTATTCACATCATGCCCTGCCCCAAAGAGTTTACAATCTAATAACTTTATCACACACACAAGCTATCACGTCTTTATACCTACATAAGCAGAGGCAGAACATACAAACTCCTTGCAGACATATGCAAGAATGGATTCAGGCATCAATGCAAACCACTGAGTCATCCTGCTCTACCAAACAATCTGTGTATCAAAACCAACCTCATATCTGTTATGTTAATAAATCGCTCACATATATTTGCTCCATGCCAGTGGTGAAGTGCTTTTTCCAATTAGATAGTTTCTGCATTCAGTTTAAGCTAGGTACACATAGTATCGATAAAGCCCCCATACTGGCGGATCCGATTGTACCGGTACTTTATCGGTACTGTGTGTACCTAGCTTTTCCGAACAGTGCTTGTTCAGGAAAGGGGTCAAATTTCCCTCGCCGCAGTTGACTCCCTATAGGGGAGTCTGCTGCGGCCGAGGAAAACACACAGTCCTGGTCTTGGTATTGTGATTTTTTTTTAAATTACAGACAGGATCTTGGAGATCCTGTATGTCATCTTTAAAAATTCTGGCAAGTGTGTACCCAGCTTAAGGCAGATTATTTTATGTGGATCCACATTGCTTTTGGGCAGCACGGTGGCTCAGTGGTTAGCACTGATGCCTAGCAGCACTGAAGTCCTGAGTTCGATTGCACCCTTGGACACATCTGCAAGGAGTTTGTATGTTCTCTCCGTGCTTGCATGGGCACTCCGGTTTCCCCCACAATCATAAAGACAAATAAATGTGCTTAGATTGTAAGCTTTTTGGGGCAGGACCTGATGTGAATGTATCCATGTAATTGTAGAGCGCTATGGAAGATGTTAGCGCTGTATAAATCTACAATAATAAAAAAAGGGTTTGTGTAACTTACTGTTTTTGGTAAAGTCCCAATATACACACATGGGGGAAACATTTTTCTGAATAAATACAAAACAGAAAATAGAGTTTTAAGAATCACATATGAACAGAAATCCACTGTTATGCTGGCCACACACTATTTACACGTCAGATAGATCAGATGTTCATTGAATCTATCTAATGTTCCTGCCAGGAACATTCATTTTGCTAGTGCAAAAAAGAACGGGTAAAGCAATTATTCTGACGTCGCAAGAACGTGGCTGGAATGTTGCAAGGCGAGTATGCAGAGCATGGGCACATTTAGGCTACTTTCACACGAGCGGTGAACTTGAATGGTTCCAGATGTTTCCTGCTAGAGGAATGCTACATGTAGTAAGCCACTTGGGAGATTGGATAATATACACCAAAGGAAAATCAAGTTACTTGCAGAGACTGGTGTACCGATGTTTTTACTGCGATAATGGATTTCACTGACAATGGATATAACAGACAAATACAAATCTGGATTCAATTCATTTAAGGTTTTCTACATAATACACATTTTTATCTATTTTCAAGGCTGGCCAGCCAAGGATGTGATTAAACGAATGTAGAAAAAGTTTATACATTTATTTTTAATATTGTGATTATAAGTATAGTTACCTTTCAAACAGCTATTCCACTATAGCGCACATTATCACGCATGCGCGCTATAGTGGATTAGGAAGCGGTAGGAGATTTTTAGATCTGCAGTGATGGATCGCGCGACAGGTAAACATACTTACCTTCGTCCCTGGCTCCTGAGGCATTGATTGAAAAACGGGAGGTAAGGCATAGCTCCTTAACCTCCCAAGCTTCAATCAATACATTAAAGGAAACATTCAATTTACAACCTGTCTAGATTGTGTTTCTAGCCCAGCTGGGGAATCTGGGTGGAACCAAAATCACTTGACATTTCTTGGGGATACACCACCGATGTATTTTTTGCAATGTTTTAGTTTGTAAATAAGGCTGTGTTCACATTGTCCGATATATTGGACCAAATGACCACTGCAACTAAAATTTGGTTTGATCAGGCAGAAAAACTTTTGGTGGTACTTTTTGGTGTGATGGACCAGTGTTGGTCAAACTCGTCCCAATCAGACAAAAGTATGACGGAACAAGCTGATAAAGAATGATTAGAATAATTAGAATAACACTTGTGATAAGAATCAGTGTGTATAGATACACATGTAATATTTAACACCAGTGTAGCAATTTTTACATCAATTACATGGCAGAACACAATGTGAATCCTTCTATCAGATTTTGAGCCCCTATAAATACATATGATTCTCTTTCATATATTTTTTTAAATTATTCAAACAACCCCCATCTATATTTACAACCACACAAATATACATAAAAAAACCTAACCGGTAAACTTATAAATATTTCCAACCAAGGAACAAACACTTAAATGAACCAAAGCTTGCCTGGTTATCGATGGGTAAAATCTTCAGGATAACTGTAACATTATCAGTCAGATTGGTCAATGTGAGGTTGGAAACACTTGAAGATATGACTTTGCTGACCAGGGACTGATTTTTTGCCTTTAGTGAAGAATCCTGTATAGGAAATTATAAATAGAATAAATGGATTGGCAATTTTATTGAAAATAGAACATAAGCAATTAATCACTAAGACTAATGGTGCACCTGTACACCCAGGAAGGCTGCATTAACATATATATGTGTGTGTGTGTGTGTGACTGTTCAAATCAATGCTTACAATGCCATTTCTTACTCTGCTTCTAAACACACGATGAAGGTACACAGCTCTATGGAGACAAGACTGGTGGTGGCAATATTAGGCAAATCTCATGGGATCCAACAGTATTTTCCTGATATTGGCAGGGTATATGGTGGGAACGCAACTGCTCACTATGCCAACAAACTACAGCTGTCAGCATTGTAGATGTCTGCCAGTATAGAATCTGACCTACAATATACAATGTCAGTCACATGAGTATGGCCACCTTAAGGGAGTCTGTGTTATTTAAACTGTTACATCCATCTCTTAAAGGGAAACTGTACCATTTTCAAATTGCTTTAGGTCGTGTTGTAAAGTGTTGCTGGATGATTTATCAATATCAATAACTGCCTTATTCTTCCAATCAGGCTTACAAGGCTCAACCAGTAAACCTCAACTTGTTGTAGCTTAAATGAACATAAAGACAATTGAAACTGGCTCATGGAAACAAATCTCCTTTTTCAGTTGGCCATAAAAAACTCTCACCCTCCGTCTATGGAAGAATTACATTTCCCCATATCAATATCAAGCAAACGCAATACTAAGGAAATAGGACTCTGTCAGTCATCATTACTGTATATAAATTTACCATACAAAAGATATGAAATATATTACCACAAACAGGGAGGATTTGGCAAAGAAGTTAAACTGGACCCTGGATGCCAGATCTTTATTTGCAGGTGACAAGTCATTCACTACAGAGGCAGGAAGAACAATAGAGTTTTCACTTGGCACTGAACTGGAACCTAAGGACACCTGAAACATAATGTTCGAACAGTATTATCAGAGACTGAAAGAGACTAAAGAAAGACTTTCTGTAATTATCTCTACTATTTATCTTATAAATAAATTAATGTTCAAAAGCTCTATGGTTGTGCCTTACATCATAAATACCTGTTCCACTGTTCTCTTTATAGACCAGTAGCAGTTGTACCCGGCGTTGCCCGTGTACACATGTGGGTATAGTATTTTTTACGTGCAGGTGTTTGTTTGGCTTAGATGGAAGGGACAGGTGGAAAATAAGTGCACAGATGGTAATGAACGTCATGTATTTAATAGTTATGAGTTGAGGAGGTGACATTGCTTAACGGACGTATCGCACGTTTATTGCAACGTTATCAGTTTTTCCACTTGGAGCGTAAATATACAAATGTTGTGGTGAACCTAATCGTGAACATGCTACATGGAATTTGCCGTTGGGAAAACATGTTGAGTGCAACTGAATACGGCAGCAATTGAGTAACTGACAGGTATCAGTGTCTCTGAAGCATGTGACATGCGGCTCTGTCTGTGTTGTTAAAGCCGGTCTTCATTCTGTTGCGCTGTCTGAGTGTTGCGTGTTTTTATTAAGCGTGCTCAATATTTTGCACATTTGTTAGCAGTATGTCACCTTGTTTGCACCTTAACACTTTATCCTTGCTCAAGGACCACTTTATATTGACTATTAGATCCCAATCAATAAAGTTAGTTTCTGGTCCAAATGATGTCTTTGTTCTTTTAGTTGTAACTATCTGTGAAGTGTGTGACATGTGGCCAGTGTGTGTCTGTTTCTTAAGTCCAGGTAATGAAGGTAATTTCTGTGTAGTTCATACCCCCCAACCGTCCCGGTTTGAATAGGTGGATGGGGCATGTCTGCAATGTTGCGGTGGCTGGGCATTGTAGGGTGTGGACAGTCTGGGTCGTGCTTGATATGCTGTGGTGTCCAGGAGGTTTGGATGTAAAATTTGGCAGTCATGATATTTGGGGGACTGGCCATGCTGTTTCAAAGCGTGGGCGTGGCCGTGCCATTTAGGGGCGTGGATTTGTTTGGGGGTGTGCCTGTGATGTTTGGGGGCATGGACAGGATGTTTGTGTATGTGGGTGTGATTCGGAAACAGACCTGGGATGTTTAGGGGTGTGGCCATGATTTATGGGGGCGGACCATAATGTTTTGTTTTTTTTGGGGGGTGACCACAATATCTGGTAGCGTGGTCACAACATTTGGGGGCACAGTTGCGATGTTTGGGAGCATGACAGTTATCTTTGGGGGCGTGGCCTTGATGGTTGGGGTATGAGCGTGACCGTGATATTTGGGGTGTGGCCGTGACAGCGATATCTGGGGCATGGTCACATTCCAGGAGGCTCTGCTTTAAATTTCTTAACATGACAATAACCGCAAATGTGGTTCATATCACCAATAGTAACATAATCTTTCCAGGGTTTATATTTGTATATAAATGTGATTCATATCACCAATAGTAACAAAGTCTTCCCAGGGTTTATATTTTAAACCTTCCAGGAGCAAATTGTAATGTGTTACAGACCTTAAGGGAAATGTCTAGTTCCCTCTGTTATAGAAGCTGTTGTTCTGTGTGTGCAGCTCTCTGAGTTGTGTAGCCATACATTACGCTGTTGTTGTGTCACTGAAGTGGACTCTGTGTCTGTGTTGTTGAAGTCGGGCAGCACACAGAGCCCAGGCCCTTCATCTGAGTTACTGAATTGGGGAATCACATTCTGCAAGTGACGTGCAGGATTTTTATTGGTCAAACTGGACTTCATGGGCATCGGCCCTTTCAGAGGGCGTCGCCATTATGTTGAGTCATTCAGGCGTGTGGCTGTGAGGTGAGTGCATACATACAAGATTTCTGCTTTATTTAGTAGATAGGTCAGGGTTGTCAAACTTGTGGCCCTTCAGATGCTTGAAAACTACAACTCTCGGCATTCCTGGACTTCAGTGTGCAGCTAGGGAATGCTGGGAGTTTTCGCTTTTAAAACTTTTGGATGGCCGCAGGTTCGACACCCCTGCCATTCTGTAGGTTATACTATGTCCAGTGGAACCCATCTAATGCAGCTAAAGGCTTAACCCAATACTAACACACATGTTACATTATGTCAACAGCCCATGGTTATATCATATAAAGGGGAAAAATAAATTTAATTACCAGCAAAGGTTCATTAACTCCAGAAGCTGCCATATTGACTCCAAAAGCTGCCCCACTGAATGAGATATAATTAACTTTGTCAACTGCCAAAGCTAAGGCAGGAGAAGTGATGTTTATTGACGATCCCGGAAAGACAAGTTGTAAGGCAATTTTGTCCACTATACTAATTAACCTGGTAATTTGGAAAATGACATATTAATAGAAATCATTTAATTATAGAAATCAATTATTATGGATCACATATTATTAGAAAATCACATTATACTCCATTAGTAGCAGAGAATTATACCATGTTAGCCATTGATGAAAGTGAAGACATCTTTGATATAAAATGATGCTTGAGGAAGAAGCCGAAATGATTTGAAAGCTTTTTCAATCATTTTAGTTAGCCAATAGAAGATATTATTTTATATCCAAGATTTCTTCACATTATACTCCATTTTAAAGGGCAAGTCCAGCCTAAAAACAAGTTTGTTTTAAAATGATTATCACCCCCCAAAACCTCACTTTCGCGAGGTTCCTACAGTTTCAAGATCCCCCAGAGCTTACTTATCTGACCCGTACCCTCGCCGGCTATTTCACACCCCCTGGTCCTGTTACTAACAGAAGCAGGGGACCTCTGCGCTGACAGCTGCTTCTCTTCCTGGTTGCAGCTGTCAGACGATTGGGCGTGACGTCACATCGCACCCTAATTGACAGCTGCAACCAGGAAGTGAAGCGGCTGTCAGCACCAGCCTCTGAGGACAAGCGGCAAGGGACCGGGTCAGGTAAGTAAGCTCTGGGGGATCTTGGAGCTGCAGTGAGGTTTTGGGGGGGGGGGGGGGGGGGTTATAATTATGTTAAAACAAACTTGTTTTTAGGCTGGACATTCCCTTTAAAGACTTCTTTAAAAATACAATGATTATTGGTTTGTTTGAAAAAAGTAATGATGTTGAAAACTGGCAAGTTTCATCCAGAAAAGGATTTTCAAAAATCCAAAAACGAACCCAATAGAAGTTCTATTCAGATTATCGTTATCGGTTATTCAATATCGAATATTTAATATTCACCTGATCCCATTCCTGCCAGAATAGATATTAAGCTTCCCATTATGCTTTGCTCAGAATCAACATGCTGTGTTTGGCTTAACACCATTTGACTATCTCTGTTTATTCTTTATTGTATTTGTAAGATTTACAACATAGTCTTGAAGTAGAATTCAGGAATCGTACCTTTTTGAAACAGGAGTTACAAGATCCTGTGAAATATTTAAAAAATTGTTTAAAACATCAACTAGCTTGGTTGCAGTAGTGGGTTCCACGACTCCAGTTAAGTGCTGCTCAATTTGGGACACTAGGCTGTCGACCGTGGATGAATTAAGGCCAGGTGAGGACAAGGCATCTTTAATCTTGTCAATATCTGTAAAAGAAACGTGTGTTTGGGATAAGTAAGCAAGTAAGTCATTTACACAAGGTTGTCCCAATTAAGGAAGCAGTTTCACTTTTGGTAAATTAATCAGATTAGTGATTAATTTACCTGTTTACCCCTATGAAAATCTGCTTAAATTAAAAGTTAATGTTTTTTGTATTCCATTGGCTTGGTGATGTGTAAACTTCTTATTGATAAACTAGCATAGTCATATTTTCATTATATACCCAATTTTTAGTTTAGGAAGTATGGAAAATATTAGACTAAAAATTACATCATTATTAAAATTATAAACACCTCAACTGCAAACTGCAGTGTTACAATGCTAACCAGCGGAGAAACCAAAACACCTTCTTATAACAGAAGGCATCTTGCAGTCTCATGCTATATGAATAGCATTGCCCACAAAGCCTAAGAAACAAGAAATCATTTCTTACTCCCATGTTTCCCAGAGTAAGGGGCGGAGATATGCAAAATACTCCTTTATGTTCCTTAGCTAATGCATGTGTCCAGAACCACTGGCTAATACCATGCAATATAGCTTAATATATAGATCCAATCATCTGACCTGCAGACATGACGTGTTTCAATCTTGTTAGATCTCGTCAGTGCAAGATACAGATTCATGGCTCTATGGTGTAGGGAAACATGGGAGTAAGAAATTACTTCTTGTTGCTTTGTGGGCAATGCTATTCATATAGCATTAGACTGCAAGATGCCTTCTGTAATAAGAAGGTGTTTTCTCAGCTTTTATGCTCAGTTAAGGGCTTTTTGCTCCTTTTGGCCCCTCTCTCCTTAAGCTTTCTAGCTGCTTTTCTAATGCTAATCAGCAAATTATAAATAAATAAATAAATAAATAACAGTTAAAATAAAAAGTACCTGGGACAGGTATGTAGGACTGGTAATTCCTACCTCCTAATATTGTTTCTGTGAGGAGAACCAGCCCTAAGAAAACTGATTCTGCCAGTCTTCCTCCTGGCTTCAACACTATCTAAGGCTGAGGCCACACTGCAACGCACAGGAATCGTGCACAAAATCGCAAGCATTATCACACTAAATTGTGTGTGCGATTCTTGTGCGTTTTGCGGATGTGATTTTGACGTTTTCCGTTATGGAAACGCATGTGTTAACCAAAACGCGAACAATCTCGTTCGCATCGGAAAACCATTTTAGCGAAAATTGCGGGCCCAATCGCGAACGTGCAAAAAACGCGCTAGTGTGGCCTAGCCCTTTATTTTTAAAAGTTAATTGTTAGAGTATAAATATCCTATAATAGTAAGATGAACAGAGCGATAAAAATATCAACTGTTTATACAGCAAAATAAAGATTAAGCTAATCAATGTTTTCTCAGTAGATATGCATAAGTCCATAAATTTGTTGTATGTAGTACAGTGGAACGACAAAGGGAATAAGTATTGAACACATGAAGAAAAGAAAGTGCAAAGAGAAACCGGCAGAAATCTGTCGGCATCAGTTTAGAATTTCGTTGATTTACTTTCCATAAAACACAATATATAATTTTAGGGCATTGTTAAAGGAACTGTCTGCGAGCCTCTTTACATTTGTCTTTGAGATTTGTATTGAAATAATTGGGGTTGCTTTGCAGGTGTAAAGCATTAGTCAGTAGAGGGTGTTTCAATAGTTCATGGAATATAGAAATGGAATAGAATGGTCTCCGATCGTATTTTTGAGAATTTTCAAACGTTCAAGGTTATTTTAGAAAATTATTGAATATAGCTCTGTACATTTGAAAATTATCAAAAATTCGTCCTGGATTCAGATTTTTGTGATTGTCCTGAGATCCGGGAATCCGGGAATCCGAAAATGTAATGAAACTAGTGAGTTGCGGCCATTTCTTTTACAACAACCAGCAGGCTTATGCATGTTATGAAACTAGATTTTACCGTAACTTTGGGCCCCACTATCCCAAAATTACCAGTTCCCATTCCATACCTGCAGTACTTGGACCTGTAGTATTTGTGGTTGGAATAGTTGTGCTTGGTGATGATGTAGGTGTCCCAACACAAGTTATAATTCTTTCAGTAATATTGCTGTAAATTAAAATAATGGAAGTTTGTAGTTAATACGTAAAGTTTCATCACAACAATAAACCAATAAAGTGCAGAAGAAATTGATTTTTATTCCAAATAATTAATTTCAGACACTGGATAGGAAAAAGTGCTATGCTGCAGAATGAATCGTGTTCAGGATTACTCTTTAGACAATGAATTGTAAGGTTGTAGACTTATTATATATATTGATCGGGGAACCCTATAGCTATGTAGCAATCTCATTGAGGTTGTAATGAGTTGCTATGTCTAAGGGCAGGTTCCCAAGTTCCCACAGTGCAGAATCATTGAGGAAAGGTGGGTCAGTTAAAGGAGAACTAAACTTAAATTTTTTAAAACATATTGTGAAAGATTTTCTCCCGAGAACACCTATACATTGTAAGATTATTCTCTAGAAAGTTGTATTTAATACACGTGAGAAATAGATTCTGTAACTAAGAAGGTTTCCATGTTGTTGCCAGTTCAACCCACAGCTCATGAAGTCATCAAAGAGTCTCGTCCCCTGACCTCAGGATTCACTGTCTCTATGCACAAAGTGTTTTCTATACAGATGTCTACACACCAATATGGAATCCCTGAAAAGACTTTGAAAGATGCTTGTTACCCTGCAATTTATTTGCCAGTCAGTGTGAGTTGCTGGAAAATAAACTGAAGGGTAACAAGCAGCTTTCAAAGTCTTATCAGTGATTCCATATTCCATTTTTTAATTCTTTCCCTAGCAAAAGATAAAGATTCCAAATGTAAACGTATTCTATGCTTATTCAGTGTTGGCGCACACAGGGTAAGGCACCAGGTTTAGAAGTAAACTGTTCATAAGTTCACAAGTTCAATACCCCATACTTTCCTTTTTTTGTTTTTATTAGGTTCCAAGCAAAAGCTAAAGATATCTTCAGCTTATTCAGTGGAGGCGCACCTGGTAAGATGAGAGTATTAGAAACTCACAGTTCAGAAGGTCGCAAGTTCAAATCCCCAGACTTAGCCTTATTTTTAGCCTAGAGGTAAGAGCTCTGCTTTTAACAAGATGGAGTAAATGTAAAAGTTGCAGCTTCTATTCCCCAGACTTACTTTTATTGTTTTTATTTTTGCTGAAATGTTAGTATTCTGTTTCTTACATCCATGCTATCTATGAAATATACTGCAAAGATTACTTTTCTTTTTGTATGAAGAGTAAAGGATTTTATCATTGTTAGGACAGGAGCATTAAATGTGTTTGAAAACAAAAAACTGAAATCTCTGTTCTGTGTCAGGGAGAGAGAGGATCTCTGTGCTGTAATGTGATTGTCCGTCAGCTTCTAGGAAGCAAGGCTGCAACTTCCTTGTTTTGATCTGTTGAGCACTACAGAGCATGTGCCTGTACGCAGACACTTAGCTGGGGGTTTACCCCGCTAAAGTGGATTGTGGGAGCTGACCCCTTGTACCCACAGGTTATTTTCATAATTCACCCAATGGCCACATCAAAGGGAGAGGTGAGACACAGCTTGTTGCATGTTTGTGAATGTGCTTTGTCTATTGGGACAATGTTGTCTGGAGACTTTAGTTCTCCTTTAACTTTGTCTATTTGTTTCTTTGCCATATCCTCTGCCAGCTAAAGAGAAGAGCCACGCCCCCTGACCCCAGTATTGACTTTCTCTATGGACAGTGTTTTCTATGCAGATGTCTTTATAACAATTTGGAAGTCCCTGATAAGAATCTAACAGCTTCTTGTTACCCTGCAGTTTATTTTCCAGCCAGTGTGCATACAACCTTCCTGGGGCAATACAAAATAGTCTGCTAACTTTACTAACTTTTTTTTAATTTAGCAAAATATAAAGCTTCTAAAAGTACTTGTCTACGTTGCCTGTGCTGTGGTGGCTCCCCAGGATAAACACTTGCTTTAGAAACACACAGTACTAATGTCTGCATGGCAGCTGTAATTGGATTATGGTATTGCACTTTGCTTTTAGCAAGACAGAGTACATGAGATTGCAGGTTCGATTCTCCACTCATGATTGGCTGTCAGCTTTTAAGAAGCAAGGCTGCAGCTTCCTGTGAAGTGTACTGTGTACACTTAGCTGATGTATCTATAGAGACAATGTCTTCTGGAGACTTTAGTTCCCCTTTAATATCAATAAAGATCCAAAACCGGATAAAATACATCCTCGGATCTTAAGAGAGCTTAGTCCAGTTTTATCTAGACCACTGTTTCTTATCTTTTCAGATTCACTTTTGTCTGGTGATTAGAAAGAAGCCAATATATCTAACATTGTGGAGCGCATTATAGATATAAAGGTAACTGGAGGCTTAGGGAATAGTGACCATGAAATAGTGGCATTTGGACTTTGTTATCGAAAGGAAAAGTGCGCTGGGTTAACAAAGACATTTCATTTCAGGAAAGCAAATTTTCCCAGGTTAAAAGCAGCTCTTCAGAATGTCAACTGGGATAATGTATTATCAGGTAAAGGTACTGAACAGAAGTGGACTGTGTT
Source organism: Hymenochirus boettgeri (assembly GCA_019447015.1). Lineage (NCBI taxonomy): Eukaryota > Metazoa > Chordata > Amphibia > Anura > Pipidae > Hymenochirus > Hymenochirus boettgeri. Next base: position 265,157,716 of record CM033472.1, read on the forward strand.
CAAGGGGATTTTAAGCCAGTTCACATCTAAATTTATACCCTTAGGAAATAAATGTAAAAAAAAATAAATCTGCGCCCATGTGGCTGAATTCTGATGTAAAGAGGCAAATGGTAAGGAAGAAAAAGGCATTTAAAACCTTTAAGGCCGAGGGAACGGAAAGGGCCTTTAGGGATTATAAAATCTGTAACAAGGAGTGTAAGAAAGCAATCAAAATAGCTAAAATTAATAATGAAGTTAGGATAGCTGAAGAAAGCATCACTAAGCCTAAACATTTTTTTAAGTATATTAATAGTAAGAAGATGAGGACTGAGAATGTGGCACCATTAATTAATGGGGATAAGTTAATTACGGAGGATGGCGATAAAGCAAATGTCTTGAATAATTTTTTTCCCTCTGTATACACTATAGAAGATCCAAGTACAGATATCATAGAGTATAGTAGCAATAAAGGTATACAAGATTCAAGTTCACTTTGGTTAACCGAGGATATGGTACAGAAACAACTAAATAAGGTTAATATAAATAAATCTCCTGGACCGGATAAAATACATCCTCGGGTACTTAAGGAGCTAAATTCAGTTTTATCTAGGCCATTGTTTCTTATTTTTGCTGATTCCCTCATGTCCGGTGGTGGGCTTCTGGATTGGAAAAAGGGTGATGTTATTCCAATATTCAAAAAGGGTAGTCGTTCACAGCCGGGTAATTACAGGCCTGTAAGTTTAACTTCAGTGGTGGGGAAGATCCTGGAAAGTTTAATAAGGGAACATGTTCTAGAGTATGTTTCAAGGACTGACATTATAAGTAGTAACCAGCATGGATTTAGGAGGAATAGATCTTGTCAAACTAACTTGCTTGGCTTTTATGAGGAAGTAAGTAGAAATTTAGACTCTGGTATAGCAGTAGATGTAGTTTACTTGGATTTTGCAAAGGCTTTTGATACAGTCCCCCATAGGCGACTAATGAATAAGCTAAGGTCTGTTGGTCTGGGGAGTCACATTTGTACATGGATAGAAAATTGGTTAATGAATAGGATGCAGAGAGTAGTTGTTAATGGGGCTTCATCATTATGGACTAAAGTGCTCAGTGGGGTGCCACAGGGTTCTGTGTTGGGGTCGCTTCTATTTAATCTATTTATTAATGATTTGGAAGTGGGTATTGTCAGCAAGGTTTCTGTGTTTGCTGACGGCACAAAACTTTGTCGACCATTAAAAACTTCAGAGGATGTGCAATCGTTGCAAGGGGATCTAGATAGATTATCACATTGGGCTGCTAAGTGGCAGATGAAATTCAATGTTGATAAATGTAAGGTGATGCATTTTGGACTTAAAAATACTTGTGCTACTTATACTATAAATGGCTCTGTGTTAAGTGAATCCCTGCTGGAAAGGGATCTTGGAGTTTTGGTGGATAACAAACTTAAAGGTAGCAAGCAGTGCCAGGCGGCAACAGCCAGAGCCAGCATGGTATTGTCTTGTATAAAGAGAGGTATGGATTCAAGGGAGGAAAATGTAATTCTCCCTCTTTACAAAGCATTGGTAAGGCCTCATTTGGAATATGCAGTGCAATTTTGGAATCCTGTGTACAAAAAGGACATCTTTGAAATGGAAAGGGTTCAGAGAAGGGCAACTAAATTAATAAGGGGATTGGGGGAGCTTGAATATGAAGAGAGACTGGAAAAGTTACAATTATGTACGCTGGAGAAAAGGCGCTTGCGTGGGGATATGATTACTGTGTATAAATACATTAACGGGCCATACAATAAACTATCTGGGGCATTGTTCACCAATAGAACATGTCAAAGGACACGAGGACATCCCTTAAGACTTGAAGAAAAAAGGTTTAGGCTTCAAGCTCGGAAAGGGTTTTTCACTGTGAGAACGGTAAGGCTATGGAACTGTCTTCCAGTGGACGATGTAATGGCAGGTTCATTGGTCAGTTTCAAAAAAAAGCTGGATGAGTTTCTGCAAACAAGAAATGTTGCAAGTTACTGGTATTGATACATAAAGAAGAGTTGATCCAGGGAAATTTCCGATTGCCACTTGGAGTCAGGAAGGAATTTTTTCCCCCTTCATAAATTTGGTGGGTTTTTTGCCTTCCACTGGATCAACAGTTAGTCAGGAAATGAGGATATTGCTAGATGGGTTGGACTGGATGGACGTATGTCTTTATTCAACCTCAAATACTATACTATACTAATGTAATCCCAATATTCAAAAAAAGAGAATTTTTATCCTTACGTAAATTGATTTTATATAAAAAAAATTCTCTTTTCTCCTTCAGCCTCAGGGGGACCCAGGCACAATGGGGACGTCACAAAGTCCCAATAGCAATAGGGAGGGAAAAATTACCCCTTCGCAGCCTGCAACACAGAACGTTCCAATGACACTTCTGCGAAGGCAAATACATGGAGTATATAAAATCTAATGAATGTCGTAATGGACGACCAAGTTGCTGCTCGGCATATATGATCCACAGAGGTTCCTTTGTGAGCAGCCCATGTAGCTCCCATGGCCCTGGTTGAATGGGCTGCAACCCTCCTGGGAGGAGCAGCCCCAGCAAGACGGTAACAGCATATGATAGCTGATCTTATCCATCTTGCCAGAGTCTGTGGCGAGGCTCTGGACCTGCAACACGGCCCTGCCAGGAGAACAAAGAGAGCTTAAAAGGTCTCAAAGCCTTAGTTCTGGTGACGTAAACACGAAGAGCACTAACCACATTGAAACAGTGAAGCCGTCTTTCCTTGAGAGAGGACGGACGAGGATAGAAGGAAGGGACAATGATATCCTGGTTAAGGTGGAAGGATAATACCACCTTTGGTCATGTAAAAAACGTAAGGAGGCTGGGTCTACAAAGAGAGAGTTGACAGCTCTGAGGCTCTGCGTATCAAGGAGATAGCCAATAGAAAGATGGATTTCCATGATAACAATGTCAAGGGAAATGACTCTAGATGCTCGAAGGGGGGAAATCTAAGGGCCCTGAGAACCAAAGTTAGGTCCCAGAGTTGAATAGGCATCATTTTGGAAGGACAAATGTGAGCCACCCCTTGCAGAAAGGTACGAACATCCCTTTCCTGGGCTAGCCTATGATAGAAGTAAACGGACAGAGCCGAGACTTGGTGGGGACCCCTTCCATCTTGATCTTCTTCAATAGCCTGGGAATCATGGCGATTGGTGGAAAGGTATAGACTAGGGAGAAACCCCAGTGAAGTACTAGGGCATCCACCCCACATGCCAGGGGATCCCTTGTTTTGGCACAAAAGGTTGAACTTTGCGGTTGTTTCTGGATGCCATGATGTCCACATCTGGAAGGCCCCATCGTTCCACCAGTTGGTCAAAGACCTCTAGGTGCAGTGCCCATTCGCCCGGGTCTAGTACGTGATGACTGGGGAAATTGGCCTGTAAATTCTGAATCTTCTGCCCAGGATATAATCCTCTGAGTTTCGGCGATGGCCATGGATGCTCTTCTCTGTCAGGAAGGTGGTCCAAAAAGCAGGGCAGGTCCACAAAAGTATGGGTTAACAGAGGCACAGTGGCATGTTACCCTTGCAGGAGAGGCGAGAGATTCCTGATGCCTTGCTGGCAAGCAGCGCGGTGTTAGGTACCCTGGGAACATTAGCAGAACGTTTGTTTTCCGTGAGCACGGAGGTGCGCTAGTGATCCTACTCCTGAGAGGGCACAAACTGGAGGAGGCTTCCTGCGCCCAGGTACTTATAGCCAGAGGGCAGGACCAGAGTGTCTGCTCCTTGGGGTAGGAACTTAACCCCATTGTGCCTGGGTCCCCCTGAGGCTAAAAGAGAAAGGCAGTTGTTCCCAGTCTGGTAACTATAAACTTGTAAGCCTAACATCAGTTGTAGGGATTGTGTTTTGTTAAGGGATCATATCCTTGACTTTGTCTCCAGAACTGATCTTATTAGTAGTAGTCAACATGGATTTATAAGAAATGGATCATGTCAGACATATTTATTTGTTTTTTATGAAGAAGTAAGAATTTAGACTCAGGAATAGCAGTGGGTGTAGTATACTTTGATTTTGCTAAAGCTTTTGTGCCACATGTGCGACTAATGTTGAGGACTGTTGGCCTAGAAAAAAACATTTGCGCATGGATAGAGAATTATTATTGGATTACAAACAGAGAGTGGTGGTCAATAAAACTACATTAATGTGGGCTAAAGAGGAGTGCCTCAGGGTTCTGTACTGGAGCCACTTCCTTTTAATCTGTTTATAAATGACTTAAAAGGGGGCATTGAGAGCAAGGTCTCTGTCTTTGCTAATGACACTAAACTATGCAGAGCTTTGGAAACTTCAAATGATGTGCAATTGCTGCAAAAAGACGTAGATAGATTATCAAAATGGGAAGCAGAATCGCAGATGAGATTCAATGTTGATAAATGTTAGGGGATGCATTTGGGGTCTAACAATCCTTGTGCCAGCTACACCATAAATAACTCTGTGCTAAGTGAATCTCTAATGGAAAAAGATTTAGGGGTTCTAGTAGTAGACTTAGCTGTAGCAAGCAATGCCAGGCAGCCATGGCTACAGCTAGCAAGATATTGTCTTGTATAAAGTGGGGAATAGATTCAAGAAAGAAAAATATTATTCTCCCTCTTTACAGGTTAGGCCTCATTTGGAATATGCAGTGCAGTTTTGGAATCCCATATACAAAAGGGACATCCTGGAAATGGAAGCCGGTAAGAGAAGGGTAACTAGAATAATAAGGGGAACGGAAGGGCTTGACTATGCAGTCAGATTAGACAAGTTAGACTATGTACATGGGAGAAGCATTGTTTGCGTGGGGATATGATCGCTCTATTAATAGGCCACACAATAAACTCTCTGGTGCATTGTTCACTATTAGGTCATATAAGAAGACTCGTGGACATCCTTTAAGGTTAAAAGAAAAGTAGTTTTATCTTCAGGTTATGAAAGGTTCCTTTACAGTAAGAATGTTAAAACTGTGGAACTGCCTTCCAGCAGATGTGGTAATGGCAAGTTCATTGAATAGTTTTAGAAGTGGGCTGGATACGTTTCTAAAACTAAATAATATTGAGAACTACTGGTAATAATACATATACTGTAGTTCTGGTTGGTACAGGGCTACTATATAATATTGAAAATTACTGGTATTAATACATATATTGTAGTTCTGGTTGGTACAGGGATGCTATATAATATTGAGAATTACTGGTATTAATACATATACTGTAGTTCTGGTTGGTGCAGGGATACTATATAATATTGAGAATTACTGGTATTAATACATATACTGTAGTTCTGGTTGGTACAGGGATACTATATAATATTGAGAATTACTGGTATTAATACATATACTGTAGTTCTGGTTGGTACAGGGATACTATATAATATTGAGAATTACTGGTAATAATTCATATACTGTAGTTCTGGTTGGTACAGGGATACTATATAATATTGATAATTACTGGTATTAATACATATACTGGAGTTCTGGTTGATCCAATGATACTTTCCAATTGCCATTTGGAGTCAGAAAGGAATGTCCCTCCTCTTTTTAGCAGGTTTTTTTTTTCTTCCTCTGGATCAACCGTTAGGTAGGGTTAAAAGGAGGGTGAATAAAAAGTTGGACTTGATGCAGGTATGTCTTTATTCAACCTCAATTACTATGTTACTATGTTACATGGGCTGTGAGTTGTACTGGCAACAACATGGAAGCCTTCTTAGTTACAGAATCTATTACTTACATGTACTAAATGCAACTTACTAAAGAATACTCTTACAATGTATATGTGTTCTGGGGAGAAAATCTTTAATATTAGCATTAAAAAAGTTAAGTTCTCCTCTAAAAGCCTTCAGGCCACATCGAGTAGGAATCAGACACATTTTTAAGCTCCAATTTCATGCACTCTAGCAAAGCATCAACATTGATATTAACAATGCTCACAAAATGGCTCATGCAAAGTGTTTGCTTTATAGAGCCAAATAATTCTTATTAACATTAATGTATTTCATGTACACACAATGAGCAATCAATGGGGATAATGACATCACCACTTGTTATAAGTCAAGTCCATCAAACTTATATTTATTTATGTTTATATATAAACTTATATATTTACACATAGAAAATGAGTAAGAAAATTCAAATAGAAATTATATTACACAATCATTATATACCACATTCTCTACATTTAAACAATTTACCAAAATTTCAAGACATAGCCAAAAGAATCTGCAGGACAAACCGCCGGTTCACAGCAGCAAGAGTCTACAATAAAACGATAACAAGAGTTAATTTTGCGTTTGCCATATTGTGTATCTAACAATCACTGTAAAGAATGTCACCTTTAGTTAAGAATCCACTTCTCCTTTTGGACAAGCCCCATTGTGTTTCAACCACATTTCAAATGATAATATAATATATTCTATATTTACTTACCAATTTGTTGTATTGTTTTAATCTTTATGATGTTTCCACTTTTTATGCTGGCTAGTTTTGCACATAAAGCCCTGTCATTTTCAGCTTTCACAAGGATAGTGCAGTAGGTCAGACTTTCAGAAAAAGGGAAAAATAACTCAGAGTCAAACATTAAATTAAATCTGTATGTATGTAAAGCGGTATCAGAACACCAGAAGATCAATCACATACCTCCCTTTCTTCAATTAAACTGTCGGGAGCTGGCAAGCAACAGAGAGAACTTACCCATAATCACGCTTCAGCGCTGGCTTCTTTGATAGGTCCTGATTGAGCTTGCACTGTATGCGAATACGTTATGCACAGGCACACACAATGCAAGCTCTGTTGGGACCTGTCAGAGAAGCCAGCGCTGAAGCATGATCACAGGTAAGCTCTTTCTGTTCCTTGACTGCTCCTGATTTGGGGAATGAGAGGTAAAGCTGGGTACACACCTGAAAGATCTTGAAAGATGACAGACAGGATCTGCAAGATCTCAAATATTCGGGCTACACACAGTCCCGAGCGCTCCCCCTATGCACAGCATATGGAGAGCACTCGGGACTCTATGTTCCCTCGGTCGCGGCCGACTCCCCTATAGGGAGTCTACTGCGGGCGAGAGAAATTTTCCCTCTTTTCCAAATGAGTGTTTGGCCAACCCGATCGTTCAGCGGCCCTGCACTCGTTCGGAAAAGTACCGTCGGATCCGATAGTATCAGGGCTTTATCGGTACTGTGTGTACTCAGTTTAAGACATAGCTCCTTTACCTCCTGTTTTTCAATTAAACTGAAGAAATAAACATCACAAAACATGATGGTTTTTAAAAGGTGCGGACCTGATGGATTTTTGAAAATTGCATTAAAAACTTTGAAAATTCCTATTGCAAATTTGAGATTTTACAATTCTATTCAAATCAGATTTGGGAAACTCTCCAGTTTTGTTTATCTCTAGTACCTAGTGAGCACACCAAGCAGACCACGGTCTAGTTATCCTTATAACATTACTACATTAGTTCTGGGGTCATAGCATTCATTGCATTATTTCCCATGGCTTATTAACTATGGGACAGCTGTGTAAACATATGAATCCTTAAAATAAATGTTGTTTGGTTAGTTTTCTATGTCAGTAGTTTCCGACCAATACAAAAACTGAATCTATATTATGGTATCAGAAGTGAGTGGATAGTAATTGTCAGACACTGAAAAATGATTAAATGGACACCCTGTCTTTCAGCTTTATTTTTACTAATGCCATTACACTATATCTATTCAATTGCAAATGTAAAATGTCATTTGTATAAACAAGAAAATTAAAGGAAATGCTTTTATATTTACTTACGTTTTATTCAGGACTTCAGTAGTAGAGAACTAAAAAAAAGAAAAAAACATTTCAGTGCAGAAACACAAATCAATCACTTAACAGAAACAAACAGATAAATATAGACAGCGAGATAGACAGCGATATATAGGCAGATAGATAGACAGATATAGATACATACATGCGTAGAGAGACTGACAGATATATATATAAATAGACAGACAGACTGATAGAAAAATATATGGATATATAAGCAGACAGATATATTAATGTATTTATGTTATGGATGGACCGACAGATATATATATATATATATAAAGTTCAAAAAGAGTCACGGCACTCCAGTTGTCCAAATTATAATGTGTTGGTACAGGGATACTATATAATATTGAGAATTACTGGTATTAATACATGTACTATAGTTCTGGTTGGTACCGGGATACTATATAATATTGAGAATTACTGGTATTAATACGTATACTGTAGTTCTGGTTGGTACAGGGATACTATATAATATTGAGAATAACTGTAGTTCTGGTTGATCAAGGGATATTTTCTGATTGTCCTTAGGAGTCAGGAAGGATTTTTCCCTCCCCTTTCAGCTGTTTTTTTCCCCCCTTCCTCTGGTTCAGCTGTTAGATAGGCTTAAAGAGAAGGGTGAAAAGGTTGGATGGATGTCTTTTTCAACCTCCAATACTATATTACTATGTAACTGTTATACAGACATTATAGGTAGGCTATAAAGGTTGGACTAGATGGACATATGTCTTTATACAACCTGCAATACTATGTTACTATGTAACTGTTAGACAGACATTATGGGCAGGGTATAAAGTTTGAACGGGATGAATGGATATCTTTATTCAATCTCCAATACTATGTTACTATCTAAATGCTAGACAGGCATTATGAGTAGGGTAAAAATTTGGACTGGATGGACATATGTCTTTATACCACCTCCAATGCTATGTTACTATGTAACTGTTATACAGACATTATGGGTAGTGTATAAAGGTTGGACTAGATGGACTTATATCTTTATACAACCTCCAATACTACAGTTTGTTACTATGTAACTGTTAGACAGGCATTATGTGTAGAGTATAAAGTTTGGACTAGATGGACGTATGTCTTTATACAACCTCCAATATTATTTTACTATGTAAGTGTTAGAGATTATGGGTAATTTAAAAAGGTTCGACAAGATGGACATATGTCTTTATATATAAGGTCCAATACTATGTTACTATGTAACGGTTAGACAGGCATTATGGGTAGGGTATAAAGGTTGGACTAGATAGACGTATGTCTTTATACAACCTCCAATACTATGTTACTATGTAACTGTTAGACAGATATTATGGGTAGGGTATAAAGGGTGGACTAGGTGGACGTATGTCTTTATTCCACCTCCAATACTATGTTACTATGTAACTTTTAGACAGACATTATGGGTAGGGTATAAAGGTTGGACTAGATAGATGTATGTCTTTATACAACCTCCAATACTATGTTACTATGTAACTGTTAGACAGACATTATGGGTAGGGTATAAAGGTTGGACTAGGTGGACGTATGTCTTTATACAACCTCCAATACTATGTTATTATGTAACTGTTATACAGACATTATGGGTATTGTATAAAGGTTGGACTAGATGGATGTATGTCTTTATAACCTCCAATACTATGTTGTTATGTAACTGTTATACAGACATTATGGGTAGGGTATAAAGGCTGGAATAGGTGGATGTATGTCTTTATACAACCTCCAATACTATGTTACTATGTAGCTGTTATACAGACATTATGGGTAAGGTATAAAGGTTGGAATAGATGGACGTATGTCTTTATACAACCTCCAATACTATGTTAGTATGTAACTGTTATACAGACATTATGGGTAGGGTATACAGGTTGGACTAGATGGACGTATGTCTTTATATAACCTCCAATACTATGTTACTATGTAACTGTTATACAGACATTATGGGTAGGGTATAAAGTTTGGACTAGATGGACGTATGTCTTTATACAACCTCCAATACTATGTTACTATGTAACGGTTATACAGACATTATGGGTAGGGTATAAAGGTTGGACTAGATGGATTTATGTCTTTATATATATATTGAAGTTTATTAAACAGGCTACAAATATGCACAAACAATAAACTTAAACAAACAATATAATACATAGCATATTATCTTTTGGGCGTAAGGAATAAAAATAAAAAGTCTCTTTCCGAGAAGAAAGTCCAGTCCAAAGGAAATAAAAAGTCTTACAGCAGACAACAAATATAAAAACAATCTTAATTCAGATTTTTTTTAAAAAGTAATTAAATCGATCTCCAATGAGATATAAAGTAAATTCAACTCTTACATCAGAGAAAAAAGAAACAAAATAAAACCGAGCCCGCCTAGCTACACTCTAATATAACTAACTCTGTCACCTACCTACACAGATAGATGATGAGGGGATAGACAACCATTCGCACTATCAAGCAAATAACTTAAAATATCTTACTGCAGAAAAAAAAGGAAAACATAAGTTTGACTTGTTCAAGTTTATAAACCACATTTATTCCAACATCCGTACAACGAGACAACAAGGAAACAAAATATTAAACCTAACATTACAACATATTAAAACTAACATTATCACATATTAAAACTAACATTATATCATATTAAACCTAACACAAATTAAAATAAAATAAAAATATTTGGCAGAAATATCAAAACAAGAATCGTTTGGCTTCCGTAGAAACCTACTAAGGATACATTCTACATTCTAATGCACTTAGACACTTGAGAGGGCAAAGTGTAAACTACTCACCCTGGAATGCATGAGCCCAGACATAAAAACACAAAGGGCCTAGGGCAAAAAAAGGGCAAGTGATAAGACAGGAAAAACCACCACCAAGAAACATCAGGACCCCTCAAGGGGGCTCAAGGTACAGGCCTCTCCACAGAGTAGACCATCTCCCTTCACTCATCCTCTGTTTCTCCAGAGCCTTCACCTTAAACAGTTCCCTCAGGATGTCGGAAACCACCACCTCACAGGAAAGGACTTTATGCCTAATTGAAATTTGGCACCGTGCACTCCACGTGTAGAATTTTACTATTGTGCTAACTAGAAATAAGGTGCTTAACTCAATACTTGCATGCCTTTGAGACACCCCATAAGCCCACCCCTGGTATGACATACCTGAGAGGCAGGGGATAGCCAACTTTCTGGACACCCTTTTGTAAACTTCTATGTTAAAAGGACAATTAAGCAGGAAGTGGTCCATCGTTTCCTCAAGACCACTGCAGCTCTCCCGGGGACACATTCGGTCATTGCGGCGCCTACTTATCACATTGCCTCTTTCATAGAGTTTTCCATGGAAGGAACGCCAAGCAATATCCCTAAACTTCGGGGGAACCCTGGGGGACACCACTAAAGAGAGCCCTATACTCATTATATTACTTGGGCAGTCTTTTAAGACCAGCGGCTCATGGAAATAGGAAGACAAGACCCTCTGGTCGATGGCCCTCCTAGGTGAGAATCTAATTTCTTCCATTCCCACTTGCCACTTCCTCATGGTTTTCAGGGCTCCTGCCACATAGGAGGGGAGAGGACCTTGATGATTCCGCAGACTCTTTACCAAGCCGCCCTTCATCCAAGACCCAAGAAATGGAGTGACCCAGCTCTTAAAAATCTCTACCCACAAAGGAGGCTTCTCTTCGAGGAGGTTTGCAAAGTTGTATTTAACAAACATGTTCACAAAGAACACAACAGGGTTGAGCATGCCTAACCCTCCCTCCTTCCTTTTCCGGTAGGCGACAGTCCTTTTGATTAGGTTCAGTTTGTTTCCCCATAAAAGCAGGAAAAACAAACTATTGATTCTTTCATAGTACTTCTCTGGCAAAAGGCACACAGTACTTACATACAGAAAAAGCGGGACCAGGTAAGTCTTGATCAATGAAACCCTTTCACTAATAGTGTATGGTCTCCCCTTCCACTGATCCACCTTGGAAGATGCAAGTTCCCAACCTATAGAACCCCAATTTGTCTCAGCGAATATGCCTTGGCCAAAAGTTGATCTTAGATCTTAATTTTGGGGAAGGCCCAGGGAATATTCCCGGTAGGTTAAATGCAGGCTCGCTTTTTCCCATCCAGAAAGCTCACATTGTTTCTGTTGATGAGGGAACCTGAAGCCTCAGAATACTTGTACCAGTTCGGCCACCTCGACCGCCTCGTCGGAGCTCGAGACTACCAGAGTAATGTCACCTGCATAGGCAGCTACTTCAAGGAAACTCCCGGAGAGACAGGTACCCCCTGCAGCAGCTGCCATCAAAATCTTGATCAGAGGATCTATGGCGAACCCATAGCGAGGGCTGAGCGGGCAACCCTGCCTGACCCCAGAAGAGACCCTAAAAGGTTCCCCCAACCAGCCATTCACAAAGGGAATGCTTTCAGCGCCTTCATACAAAACCATGAGCCAATTGATGAAAACCTCAGGGAACACCGTATCTTCCAAAGACACTCCAGAGATACTGTGATTCACTCTATCAAAGGCCTTAGGACTGGTCCAGTGACAAAAGGTATTTTCCCACTCACAAGACCTGCAACGCATTAGGGCCTCCCGGACCCCCAATACTGCGGAAAAGGTGGATCTACCCTTAACCGTGCAGTGCTGCGAGGGAGAAAGCACCAGGTGTGCTATCTCAAAGAGGCGATTGAACAATATTTTTGCCAAGATTTTCCTATCCATATTGAGTAAAGCGATGGGGCTCCAGTTCTCAATATAGGAAGAATCTAACCCTTTTGACAGCAGAATCAAAGCAGAACGCCTCATGGAGGGTGGAAGGAGACCCATCACAAAAGGCCTAGTAGAACTCTGCCGTGAGCCCATTGGGCCCAGGGGATTTCTTAACAGCAAGGCCTTCTATGGCTGCCCCCACCTCCTCCACAGTGATATCCCCTATCAAAGAATCCCAAGGAATATCAGATCTTGTCTGAACAGGAGTCTGCTCCAAAAAGTTAGATATGCTGGCCTGGCTGAGCTCTTTCTCAGACAAGAGGTCAGTATAAAAGCTCTTAACAAGCGACAGGATACCTGCTGGAGAAGTCTCCATGGTCCCATCACTCCCCCGCAAACCGCTAATCGACTTGTGAGCGACGGAGTCCCTGCAACTCTGATAAGGATCGGGAGAATGGTGTGACCCATAATTCCTCTCAAAGTTCAGGGAGGCCAGCTGGTCATACTGGAACCTCCTCATCTGAGACTTTACCCTGGTGATCTCCCCAAAGTCACCACAATCAGACACCAGCCTATCCAACTTCCTCTTAAGTTTTAGATAGGCATGATATTTACTCTGTACCTTATCAATCGATAGGCCTCGAAAGAGTCGTGCGGTCCTCTTTTTGGTGATCTCCCACCATTCCGTCCTACTGCGGCAGACATCCTTCAGGGACTCCTGATCCCGAAAGAAGGCCAAAAAAGACTGTTTAGTACATTCCTCGTCAAGGATGGTCGAATTGAGGTGCCAGAAACCCTTACCTCTCGAGGGGGCCTCTGGAATATTCAAGGACATGACCACCAAACAGTGATCTGAAAACTCTACTGCCTTCACCTCAAGAGGAGAAGTAATAGAGTCCTTTTTAACAAAAAACCCATCTATCCTACTACTACTACTACCTCTATGAAAAGTGTAACCCGTGAGGCCTGGAGATTGGCGAATGTGCACATCTACCAGACCTGCCTCTCTAACTAAGCCATTCAAAAATACGCTGTCATACCCCAACCTGCCAACCTGGCCTCTCCTGTCCATTGGCCTAGCGATGGTGTTAAAATCCCCACCAAACACTACAGGCTGGGCCGTAAAAAGAAAGGGCTTTATTCTGGTAAATAATTCCTTCCTCTCGGCCTTTGTCTGAGGGCCATAAAAATTTATTAGCCGCAGAGGCGAACTGTTCACCAGAACATCCATAAACATGCAGCGTCCCATCTCGATTTCAATCACCCGTTTGACTGTTACCATATCTGATTTAAAAAGAACAGCCACTCCACTGTAAGGCTCGGCGGCAAGAGACCAAAAGGACGGTCCACAGGACCAGTCCCTCTTGCCGCGATGTATCTCAGCCAAGGTGGTGAGCCGGGTCTCTTGCAAAAAGAAAATGTCTGCCTCAATTTGGGAGAGAAAAAATAACACCATGCTACGTGCACTTACAGACTTGATGGAGGCAACATTAATGGTTCCACATCTTATTGGAGGGGGCACAGCCATTTACAAGGTGAATGAAGTTATGGGGGGTTTTCATTTACCCTTCTTTACCCTCCTCCCCTCATCATCGGACCCTTCCCTCTTAGCTGAGAGGCCGGATGGTAACCGCTCAACCTCCTGTTTGTCTATAAAAATTAAGTTAGTGGAAGAAGAGGTTTCTCTAGCTAATTCTCTCTCCAGCCTCGCTATTTCTTCCTCCAGATTGTCCTCTCCTAGCACAGAGTAAAGATTTTTAAGCGGAATAGACAATTTGGGAATGGGCTTGTTCCTCTTGCTCCTCCCATTTCCCACCAAACTCCATCCCCCCTTCTCGACAGTGGAGGACCTTCGGACTCTGGAAGCAGAGTTACCAACTGGGTGAGATATTTGGGCAAGAGCCCCCCTTGACTTGGATCTGGTAACCCTGGCTTCGGGCTTATAAATAGGTCCAGAAATGAGCTTGGGTTTGGGTGACCCTGATATATTTTTGGTCATCTCTGCTCTGGGAGCTTCCTGTGGAGTCACAGTGACAAGCTCCGCAGGCATGGTGGTACTCTCTTTGGCCCCAGAGCAATGCGAAGGGGACACTTCTCCAGTGTCCACTCCTTCCCCAGCAACTGCTACAACCTCAGAGCTCACCTCCTCGGAGACTACCATCTCCTCCGCAAACTCTTGCGCAATTTGCTGCCAAGAGACGGGGCAAGAGGTGTAAGTGTGCCCCATCTCACCGCAGAGGTTGCAACAGACACTGTTAGGGCAGTCTTTCGCATTGTGCCCCAGCTCAAGGCATAGGGCACACTTCAGTTTGTCACAATACATTGAAAGATGACGAAAAGACCCGCACTTCCAGCACTGATGCGGCTGGCCCGGGTAGAAGCATTGTATCCTATCCCTGCTGATAAAGGTACAATTCGGGATGTGCTGGGGGACGTTACGGACTGTGTTCAGTATAACGCTGCACTTCCAACCACCATCCCAAATTCCGCTGTCATCAAGGTTTTTAAACAGGTCGCTTTGGACAGAGCTGTATCTCCCAAGCCAGGTGCGGAGGTCTGAGGGCGGAATGCTCTCATTAAAGACCTTTATGGTCACTCTCACGACACCCGGCCGGGAAACCGCCACCACCCGAAAGCCAATCCACCAAGCAGGATCCCTGTCATACTTTTCCATAACTCATCTAGACCTTGGGGGGACACAATACTGATGACAAACTCCCCTGGACTGGGCCCAGAAATAAAGGCAAAGATGTCCACTGCCTCAAACCCAACCTGGAGGAGTCTGTCAATCACCTGCTGCCTATCCAGAGAAGGGCCCTCCCCCACCCACTTCAAGTTCACCACATTCCTCCTACCCCCACGGCACTGTACATGTTACCATACACAGATGTTTGTGCATTAACAGGATCAGTCCTCCGTGTAGCAAAATGAGTAGCTCTGGCAGCGGACGCATACGATGTAGGTTTGGTCCCTGCAGATGAAACTGAAGGCTGCTTAGCGGAAACAGATTGAACCTTAACGTAACTGGGACCAGATGATCCAGCAGATCTTACAGGGGGGACAGACACAGACTGGACAGGGGGAGCCTTGGACACAGACACTGGGGCTGACACAGAGGGAGATTGGGAGACAGACACAGCAGAAGCAGGGGAAAGGGAAACAGGTGCTGGGCCAGCACGGACCGGGTGATCACACTTACCACCTATTGGTGGACCCTCCATCCCGCTGGCCTCAGACTCTGCCGCCATCTTTCCCGGACGCTGGGGGGATCAATCACCCAGAGCTTCCGCCATCTCCAGCTTAGGAACCAAGATTTTAGATTCCCCTAAACTTGCCACCGCCTTCTTCCCAATAGAAACTTGCTTGGGGACTTTAATTGTAGGGCAAACGTCTTTGCTGATCTCTTCCTCTACCAAGATGGCCGCCGGGACTTGCTTGGGACCAGCTGAAGTAACTTCCTGCTTCCCTGACCCTCTCTGCTCCTTAGCTTCCTCAGATGCAGTGCTAATAGCAGGATCTGTGCTGATTGGTCCACTGCGAGATCCAACTCCTTCCTGAACCACAGTCTCTGAAACACCAGAACCAGCTGACACAGCCTTTGGATCTAAAATGGCCGCTGCAGGTATTTTTCTCTCACTGCCCTGAAACTTAAAGATTGCCTCTTTACAAATGATAACTTTATCTGTGCGTTCCTTACTAGCCGCACTGACAGACTCTTCTCCTTTCTGGGCAGGTTTGGCAGTCAGGGAGGAGCATGGAGCACTCGTAGCTGCAGGTGTGATGTCACTGGCAGGATCCAAGATGGCCGCCGAACCACATTTTCCAGCCATGTTTGGTGTGGTAGACTCCAGGCACTTGGAGTTAGTGGAATTAAAAGGGTTTGCACTGCATGGCTGGAAAACAAATTTGGAAACCACAACTTTCTTTCCTTTCTTGTGCTTTTTCCCTATTTTTCTCATCTTTGCTTGATTCTCATCCGTGGAGAATTCCAGTTCTTGCTCTTTAATGGGAGATTCCAGACATTTTATTTCTTTCAGCAAACCGGGGGATTTAGGATCTTCCACAGCCCAGTCCATTTCTTTCTCCTTGTCTTTTTGTCCAGGTGTAACTGACGGGGAAACTGGTGACCGAGACCTCCCTTCAGAGGCCCCAGGCACCTCCACCCCTGCCTGCACCAACACTGGGGAGACCTGAAATGAACAGCATGGCTGGGCCTTAGCTGTATTCCACCTACATTTGCTCTCCTTCTTAGCCTGGAAACGATCCCTCAGGGCATAAGCATCCCGCATAGGACCAATTTCATCTCCCAAGGCCTGCTCCTCCTTGGTAAGTAGCTCAAATCTCTTTTCCATGGCAGAGAAATGATAGCTTGAGTCTTGGGACTAGATGTAGAAAAATCCCCAGCACAAAGATCTTTTTTTTGTTTAATTCTTGCTTCAAGTGATCTTAACTTTTCTTTTATAGCTACATATCTTCTTTAAGCCGGTTGCCAGGTTCTCCGCAAATCCAGGATCCCCAGGCTCAAGGTGTTTTTTGGCCAGGAATAGCAGCAGAAGGCCCAGGCTCCGGACCAGGGCTCTTGGAGGCCATAGTGCCCAGAACGTGAACCAAAAACGGATATGCAAGTAAGCACTTTTTGGAGCTCAGGAGCACACAATAAACACAACCTTCCACCTCCAATGCTATGTACTATGTAACTGTTATACAGACATTATGGGTAGGGTATAAAGGTTGGACTAGATGGATGGTATGTCTTTACAACCTCCATACTATGTTACTATGTAAACTGTTATTACAGACATTATGGGTAGGTAGGGATAAAGGTGGGACTAGAATGGGACATATTCTTATACAACCTCCAATACTATGTTACTATGTAACTGTTATACAGACATTATGGGTAGGGTATACAGGTTGGACTAGATGGATGGATGTCTTTATACAACCTCCAATACTATGTTACTATGTAACTGTTATACAGAAATTCTGGGTATGGGATAAAGGTTGGACTAGATGAGAATATGATTTATACAACCTCCAATACTATGTTACTATGTAACTGTTATACAGACATTATGGGTAGGGTATAAAGGTTGGACTAGATGGATGTCTTTATACAACCTCCAATACTATGTTACTATGTAACTGTTATACAGACATTATGGGTAGGGCATAAAGGATGGACTAGATGGATGTATATCTTTATACAACCTCCAATACTATTTTACTATGTAACTGTTAGACAGACATTATGAGTAGGGTATAAAGGTTGGACTAGGTGGATATATGTCTTTATTGAACCATCCGTCCCTGACCTCTAACTGGGATCTTTGTCTTCTGCCAGCAAAGCTCTCAACATTTAATGATTCAGCCGAAAATAAGTGCAGGGGGATGGGAAGGGGGCGATGTGTAAGTAGAGCAGGTCAATGGTGATGCTGTGCAGAACTATAAGTGCGCAGACCTACCAAGAATCATGATTAAGGAGGGTGGGGGGAATTATGAGCACTCGCTAAACTTAATAATTTAATGACAATTTTACTTCTCCTCAAAATGTATTATTTGCAGAAATGTAACTGATGTTTATGATCTAGTTGACCTTTATTAACAAGAACCACTGAAACTGTCTCTCATAAGCAAAGGAAAGACCAAGAGTTTACTCCGCTGCGGAGAAACTTTCTTATTACCAGCTGAAGAAAATGCAAATACAGGATCTCAGAGAGAGCCCACACATGCATGCACGGAATTTAAGCAGCAGACACATGTCAACATCAGCGCCCAGAAGAAGACTACATAATTCAGGCAATCGAGGTCCAGATTGCTGTCAAAAAAAGCAGCTACTGAGAAATAACAACACAAGAAATATTATTGGGCCATAAACCCAAGGGTGATGACATCCCGTAGAAATCTGAACTATGTGGTTCCATCAAGCATGTTTGTGATGATTCAGAACATTATGTGATGGTTTTTATATTACATGTGTGGCTTCCCCTTGAAAATCAGAGGAGGGATGATTGTGTTGAATGCTTTGATTGAGTCGACTGTTTTTTTTGTTAAATTCAAAATATGTAGCAAAACTAACATGCATGTCTACCACTGCATCCTGCAAAAACCACATCCGTTTAGGCTTAGTGTTACATGGTTTGGTCCACTGATTAGATATTCTTTAGGTTACTAACTGGAAGTTCGGTTGTTTCCGAACTTCAGTAACATTTCGGAAGTTTGAATCTCCCCATTAAAGCCTGTGAGAGGTAAAGTTTCAAAAGGTTCGGATAAACTACAGATAAACTCAACAATGGGTAACCTACCGTAAATTGTGTGGCAACCTGGGAATTTCTCATATCATTTGGTATTCTTTGACGTTCACTAACTTAGATTTTGATGATTCCGAATAGAGATTGTTTTGCACTTACTGAAGTTCAATTTGTTTCCAAACATCAATTAAAGTTTCGGAAGTTCAGAATGAATCTTTACCGTCTATTAGAGAAATATTTGAAAAATTTCAGATAAATACATTAAAATAACACTGGTACCTTACTTACTGTAACTGGCTGGGCACCTGGAAATGGTCCCCCCTTTTTTTTTTGTGTTTTGGGGGAGGAAAGGGGGGGGTGAACAGTCATTATCACCAACCACCCAATACACGTTTAACACTACTTTCCACGATCAGTGGCATTGTCGGGTTCCAGCATGCACATTCGAAGGGTTTATGGCCAAGGTTCCGAGGGGTACGTACATTTCGAGGGTTACCGTAAGTCAAACTATAAATTCGAGGGTTACCGAAAATCGATCGCTAACCGTTTTGGAGGGTTACTCTGAAACTAACCTTATATTCGAGGGTTTATTATTATTATTATTAGGGATTTATAATAGTGCAAAACATCTTCCATGAGCTTTAACAATTAAATGAATTCTGTATCATCACATCATGCCCTGCCCGGAGAGCTTACAATTCGAGCACAGTATTGACACATACAACATAAATGACACATACGGAGGCAACCCACTGTCAAGCCGGGATAACATACAACTCCTTGCAGATGTGCCCAATGGTGGGAATCGCAACTCATGTCCTCAAACGCTGCAAATCATCAGTGGCTAACCACTGAGCCAACCGGTTTCTGATGAATACATTCAAAGGTCACTACATTTGAAAGATGCAATTTGAGGGTTTCTGGCCGAAATGAGTTTAGCGATGTCCTAAATTTGGTGTAATTATGGTGAATATTCTATAATCCATCGAAAATACGTCCATTGAGTTCCGAAAAACCAAACTAGTTTCGGAAATTCGTAGTTGTCCAATTCGTCTCAAACTCGGCTCAAGTCCTTCTCTATTAATTAATATTAAAAATTCCTATGTTTGAACTTTCTTCGCGCCAATTCATCACATCATCAGATCCAAATTAGAATCAGATCCGAACTTTCTCTCTACTAACCAATAACGTTAAGGATAATCATTGACGGACTCACGAGGTAACGTCGCAAAACCATGCCCATTCCACGCTTTTAAATTAAAGTATTTTGTCAAAAGGGGACTATAGACTTTAAAGATCCATAAGATTTTTGCCACATGGCATTAAAAAGGATCCGGGTGGCCATATTAATCTGTTAGGCATTTAAGGTCAATCGCTTAGGGTGGAAAATTTCCTGCAGTCATTAATTAACTTACCTTTATTATAGTTGAGGAAGCTGTAACTTTCCATTCTTTCATATACTGACTAGGGGCCATATTTATTAAAAAGTTGCGGTGAACAGTTTACAGAATATAATAGACAATTTAGCAGGAGAATTTTTGGTTCTGGAAGGTAGTTACATAGTACATAGTAATTAAGGTTGAATAAAGACATACGTTCCATCAAGTCCAACCTATTACTATTTCTATCCCTACACAGATGGGAGGGTCTTTAAGCACAAGTGTTCGATCTGTTTCGTACACAAATGCACTTACCCACACATTCAAAAGAAAATGGCCTCCTATTTAGTCTACATGTTCTATTTTAAAAATACCTTTATTAAGCTAAACACGCGCAAATGAATGATAGGTGAGATACTGTAATTATGAAATGCCATTAAAAAATTGCTTTCCGAAACCGAATAATATTTGGCTGTATCACATTCTACTCCTCTCAATCTGCCAATTTAAAAGCAATTTTAACCTCACGGTGGAAAGAATTGAAAACATTTCCTACTATGGAAATAGTAAAATTACTTAATTAAAATTCAAAGTTAGGAGTTCTAGATAATAAACATTCAAAGGCAATTGGACAATACATGAGTTCCGCACATCCTGGAGATCTTACATATGTGTTACAAAATGAAACCAGTCGGAGGAATGGGTATTTTTGAACAAATCAAAAAAAACTGAGAGAAAAAAATGGTCTACTCTAGTATTAGTCGCATGGGAATATGATGGTTCATATTGGATAGGTTTACATTTATAACGAAATCTGTTTTGCTAAATCTCAAACACTACCATTTACCACCGCTTCACAATCACACACCATCATCAATTAAACCACTATGGCGCGATCCCGACACAGATCCCCTCAGTTTCCGAAATCTAACGTGCGTCTGAAACCTGTCGATCCTTTGGATTTTCGGAACGTATTTTTGATGGTTTACCGAATTTAACGAAGTTTATTTTCGCTAACCCCTCGCAAATAAACCTTGAACGGTCAATAACTTTGAAAATAACGATCGGAAAACTACATTTCCGGGCTTTCGATCATTTCCTTTAAGGTATTTTGGACGGTTATCGAAAATACCTTGTGCATATCAGTAAACCCTCAAAAATACATTCTGAACTCTTGAAAGTAGTTCTTTGCTTTATCCACATCTTCTGGCTTTTTCCCTTGAGTTTTGTAAATCCAAAAATGGACAAATCTGTGTTTCACACAGCCATCTCTACAGTGTATTGTAGGCTCTTTAATAACAAAATCCGCAGTGTAAATACCGATCGAGTCACAATACCAAACTGCATGTTATTTAACTACAGCATATTTCCCCCATTAGAAAATTACAGTGTATAGTATGATGGCCCAGGTTGGGCAGATTTACCCCTCGTCGCGAATGGCGATAGTGCGTGATTTCCAGTTTTCCTTCCTTTTCCGCCTTCATCTGAACTTTTCCGAACCCTTTTTCAAAAATTTTTCAAAATTAACGAGGATTTCTTGTAGTTTTCGAAAATCGTGAAAATACGTGAAATCCTCAAGATTCAAAATTTTCACGAATTTTCACCTTCACATTTTTGGACGAGCACCACATTTTCGGGTCCGTATTTCGGGGAAAGAATCCTCAATATTTTCAAAGAACAGATTTTGGTTTGGCTGAAACTTTCATTTTACCAGGTTTTAATGGGACAATTTGCGAAGTTTCGGACATCTCTAGTGTATATTAAAGACACCAACCCAAAACTGGCAAGGCCATCCCACTGGTATTGCTATAAACACATTATACAGAACCAACAAACGAAACAGGCTCAACTCCCCTTATATGCGTATTAAACCCACTTGTAAGCACCTATTAGTGCTATAAATATATTCAACTGACTTACACACACAAACACAAAAACAAAAAATTACAAACACAACCGAACAACACAATTACAACCCACACATTTAACTGGGTCAGGTAAATTGACCCAGGTGCAAGGCGCAAGCCCCCGGGTCCTTCGCGTTCAACCAGTAAACACTAAACAACTCCTTCTCTACCACATATGGTCAAAAATTGCACACAAAACCAACCCCCACAGGGTTAAACTTACCGCACGTGGGTCTGTGGCCCGGGTGCGGCACGCCCCGGACCCGGCGCTGTAGGTCTCTGTTAATACCTCAACAAATACCAATATGGATACGGCGCACACGCCGGTAAGTAGGACACCTGGACTCTGCAATCCAACCAAGCACGCTTTATTCAGAAACATGCCATAACACAAACTTCTTTGGGACTGTGGGACTTCTTTGTTTGTTATTGCACGTTTCTGATAAAGCGTGTTGGCTTGCAGAGTCCAGTGTTCCTACTACCGGTGTGCGCCGTATCCCATATTGTAATTGCTATAACACACCGTGCATTATATTGTGCACAACTACAATTTCGGACAGTCTAGGTCTTTTCTCAGTGTGGGGCACTTGATTTTTTGGGTTGCTCTTACTATATACGTTTACTTTTAAATTTATTTCCGGAACAGACATCTGGGCAACCAAAAATCTATAGAGGAATGTGTAGGTTGAGCTTAAATTGTATTTGTGTCACCGCATTGGAACCTTGAAACTACAATATTTCATTCAACACAAACACATGAGTCATAATTATCCAATTGGTTGTGACATACTATAAATGAAAGATATTTTACAACCTCCATTGAAGAGGTGTATCCGTGGTCATTTCAATAACCCTACCTATCCCTTTTATTTTGTAAAACAGGTGCCTGGTGTTAGGGAAGCGGTAAGATTTCAATGGAACCACGTTGGGAACAATTACGACGAATCCAGGAAAAGACTACAACATGCCACTCCTGAAAATCAGTGGAAAGCACGTGAGGCTTTCAAGTGGTGGAATTGGCTTATTACTGAAATTCAGTGAACTAGAGAACTCCCAGCTTCCCCCGATCATTTATATGTCCAAAACAACTAGCATCATTGTAAGAATGAACCGGATGCTTTTTTTAAAACTAAGAAAACAATGTTGTTGGTGTTTAAAGCTAGTACTAGAACGGGCTTAGATGGGTCAGAGATTTCCATATTGATTCAGGAAGGATTATGACACATGGTTCGGTTGGGATTGCGTGTTCAAAACTTTTAAG
Organism: Hymenochirus boettgeri; assembly: GCA_019447015.1. Taxonomy (NCBI): domain Eukaryota; kingdom Metazoa; phylum Chordata; class Amphibia; order Anura; family Pipidae; genus Hymenochirus; species Hymenochirus boettgeri. Next base: position 265,181,003 of record CM033472.1, read on the forward strand.
CAGGCGTGAAACAACTCTTATTCTTTAAAACTCAATGTAATTTTGAATATGTATTTTAGCAATTTAAAGAATAAAAATTACCTACAAACAAATTACGAAAAGGTTCTACGTTTTGCTCGACAAACAACGGATTACAATTAAGGCGTTTGCAATACATTTGAGAACACCTCTGTGGGTTATTTAAAAGTTCTTATTGTTAAAATGGTGCTAATTTTGCCCCAACCAATCGATGTTAGCTTTCAAATGTTCAATGTTTAATCTCTGAGTTGGTTGGGGGGCAAAACTTAGCACCAATTTTTAACGATAGAAACTTTTTATTGATCACCCTCATATGCGCTGTGCTTCTTTTTTCCATTTTCGAAGCGACATCTGATCACCATGTTGTGTGAATCAATACTCTTAACATCCTGACTATTTACTGGAAGTGCAAGGACCAAGGCAGAGTAACCCACGTGGAAATGTGTGCCAAGCAAGCACCGCACACCCCCCGCGCTTTTTATATGCTTGTTTCATTTCTCTGGTACAATTGTAGCGGCAATCACAACCCTTCCATCTCTATTGACACAGTATTTTCTATATACAAATATCCCCACAAACCGATATGAATCCCCTGATTAGACCTTTATAGAGTGCTTGTTACCCTGCAGTTTATTTAACCATTCAGTGTGGAATTGCCATAGACTTCCTGGGAAAAATACCAATACAGTCAACTCTTTAACCACACATTTTTCTTTTCTATGTTCCTGGCATAAATAAAGAACTTCTAAATGTACTTGTGTATAACCACTGTTCGTAGCATACCGTCCCCAAAAGGTCACAGGTTTTAACACGTAGATACTCGAGTATTACCCGACCCGAGTTAAACCCGAGGGGGTCCCCACCCCATTCACTAAAATCCTAATAAAAGTATGCCACCGAGTATAAACCGAGGGTAGAAACTTGGCACTCAACGATTGTTGGAAACTACAACTCCCAGCTTAATAAAGCATGCTGGGAGGTGTAGTTTCTCAACATCTTGAATGCCAAGTGAGGGTGGGCATTCAAGATGTTTGGACAACTACAACTCCCAGCAATGCCTGTATTTATAGCTGGGGAGTTGTAGTTTCCAACATCTGAATGCCACCCACTCACTTGGCATTCAAGAATTTTTGGAGAAATACAACTCCCAATATAAAGCATGCTGGGAGTTGTAGTCTCACAAAACATCCTTAATGCCCCACTCCCTCCATCAGTTCAGTTGTACATGTGGCCGCCCCTGCTTCTCCCTCTGTGGATCCTGTGACTCTTCTCTGTGGTCTCCCTGTGGACTCTTCTCCTGATGCTCTCCTGTGGACTCGTTCTCCTGTTGGTCTCTTCTCAGGACTCGTCTCCCTGTGGAGCTCTTCTCCCTGTGGACTCTTCTCCTGTGGACTCTTCCTCGGAATCTTCTCCCTGTTGGACCTCTTCTTCCCTGTGGGAACTATTCTCCTGGACTCTTCTCTATGGGACGACTCTTCTTCTTCTTCTCTCCTCATCCATACCCGGAGGTACGTTATCAGCATTCCGGCAGCCTGCGCGCCCATTCTGTACCGGCTCGCCGGCTGAACGGCACTTGCACGTGCGCCGCGGCTTGGCGCGGGCAGTGTACGGCGCTGGCGCGCCATTGCAGAAAAAGGATCGTGCGGCTGCCGAATGCCCAGGTAAGTGTTTGACTCGAGTATAAAACGAGTCAGTTTTTCAGGCGTGATTTTCAGCTGGAGAAAAACCGGTTATACTCGGAGTATAATACGGTATATATCCCTTAACATTCCTCCAAGCTTTACATGTACTGTTCTAATTTCCATCAGAAAGCAATCTGTGGAATAGTGAAATAGAGCCGTTGCTTTTTGCAAAGTAAGATCCATGAGGGTTGTCAGGTATAAATCCCCAGAATTTTTTTTTTTATTGGAATGTTAATAGTTTTTTTTTACATTCCATGGAAACATTGCAAAGATTACTTAGTTTTTTTAGTTTTTTTTGTAGGGTAACAAGTACCTATTAACGCTTGTTGGACCGGGCTAGCTTGAAGCAAAGTTTGTCCTTTTTCTATAGGGGTAGGATCAAGCATAGTAGATAGCAGGGTTTTAGACTTACAGAGGATACATAAAAAATACGTAAGTAATTTGGGCATAGGGGTTATCTCCACAATCACCTCTGCTGTAACTTTAGTCAACATCTTTTGATATCACTCTTGCTCACATCTATTTGCCCACACACCACAGGGCCAATGGCACCTCTCTCGCCACCTGTAGGTTTTGTTGGCAGGTTTCCTCCTAGAGTAGGCAGAGCTACCCCAACCATCAGCCAGCGCACCCTGCTGACACAAGTCCCACTCTGAGAACATTGCACCACTTTATTAAAATCAAGCCAGGTGAGGCTGATTTTCGTGTTTCTTATTTTCAAAACCATCAAAACTGTGCCGGGACTTTGAAACAAGGGAATGTGCAATTGCAATTCCTTTTTACAATACATGCGGCCATGGATCCCAAAATAATCTGGTGGAAAAACAGCTGTTTCTAAGCTGTACCAATTATTACACTGGACCATTTGCCCCAAATCCAGACCCAAACTATGTGCAGAAATACTTTAAAGGTTACTAATCCAATGCATAAACATCCCTTTGTACTCTCAACAACATTGGTAGGGGAACCCTTAGGTTAAACAACACGAATAATACTTTCTTATAGTCTTTTCTCACGTGTGACACAAAGTGCGTAACCGTATGTGGTAGATTGAGGGGTTTGTCATCAAAATGCTACACCGAACCAGATAGGGTTTCGATCGGATTTAACAACATCTCTTTGGGGAGGGGGCAAAGCGGCCATGACAGAAGGGTTTAGGGGACTCTGAGGGATTGACTAGGTATTTGAACCTGTTTGATCTGAGGTTGTGGCAGGAACAATGGGGTGGTTTGCAACCAAACTCATTCCATGTATCACGCAGCAATTTATATATATAAGAGGGACGTGCAGGAATCTTTTTGTGTAATGTGGCAGTGGTGGGGGCTTCCAACTAGCTTAGGCGTGGTCCTTTTTTTGGAGGCCTGGAGTAGGAGGCATCAGAAGTTCCACAGCGATATGTGATGGAAGCATGATTAGTGTTGCACATCTCCTGGGGAGTGAGGGTGTGTTTAAATTCTTCCAATGTTCCTTAGGTGGAAAGTTAAGATGTTCCCACAACAGCTTAGATGTGGAGTTCAGTAGCTATGCAGATTTTTAAGACTGGGTAAACACAGTACAGATCAGTCAAGATCTTGTTAAAAGATCTGCATAACTAATAGTCCCGAGCGTTCTCCCTTAGAACAGCCAGGGAGAAACGCTCGGGACTGTGGTTTCCCTCGGCCGTGCGGTTCTCCTCTATAGGGCGGACAATGGAAATTTTTCGGTCTTCTTCCGAACGAGCGTTCGGCGAACCGACCCATTTGTTCGGTGGCTGCGTCCGTTTCAGGAAATACAGGTACACACATAACGACAAAGCCCGATAACCGTCGGATTTCGATGGTATTGGGGTTTTATCGTACGTGTGTACCCAGCGTTAGAGATGATTGGGTTGCAGGTGGAGCTGTTTGTTGCAGACTTCTTTTTTTTCCAGCATTTACATTCAGATCTTTTTTATAATGAATTATTTGGAATAGAAATAACATCTTTTATATGGTGTTTGAATAAATTATGTCTTGTTTTCCACCTTATTGATAATAGTCTAAAATGCCACCAAACAAACGTTGCTGTGAAAACCCTTTGGCAGGAGGGCTCAGATCTTTGTGTTGAAATCAATTTGAGAAGCTGAGTGTTATTGACTGCTCAGCTTTTTTCAAAAATGGTTCTGTTCAGCTGCAGTCTACAACCCTCCAATATCCAAGCCAAGTGAACAGTAGAAGTCTTCTATTCCCACCTATATAGAATTATGCGTTAATTCAGTATCTATTACCAGTAAAAATATTGATCTCGTTTTTTACTTCCTAGCGTGTGTGGCTGGAAAACATTTCCACAGATTTTCAAATTATTTTTTAAGCCATGGTACAAAGATCAGGACTGACAGCATTCTACGCATTAATTTTTATGTGGAACATCAAATTTTCCTTCCAGAAACAAACAGATGCATGTTTGTGTTAATTCTAAATAGGTTGTGGCAAAACATGAAGATATTATTTTCCCTGCCGTGTTGTTTTATTTCCTGAGAAACCAAACAAATTTTGGGATCCCTGGAAGACCATTGGCTGTAATTATATTGTATTGCTAAGAACAGCATTTTGGGAAAAGAAGTTCACTTGCAACATCTCTTTTAATAAATCGATCACATTGAAAAACGATTAGATTGAATTATCACGCGGCGTGATGTAGGATTGTAAAGCTTAGATATGGTTAATTAAGCAAAGTTTATTCAAACTTCGGAAAGGGCTTAATGCTGGGGGGGGGAAAAGTTTCCTAATTACCCAGATGGTGTGAAAGATACAGAAATATTAGTTTCTCATCACCATCACATAGTTTTATTTGGTGTATATTTCTATCTGGTATAGATACAAAGGAGGGTTCAGTATATAGTATAAAAGAGAGTTCAGGTTATAGTTCATTATAACCCTGCTATGTAATCAACAATTAACAGTAGGAATAAGTAAATTTGATGCATTTTGTCAGAAGATGAAACTTAAAGTCTTGTTATTCTGCTATTCAGACTAAGTAATTTTTTTGTATACAAACTTAGCAGGTTGTTCTATCCAAAATTCGTCGGGATAGATCAGTGGCAAACTAGATGTTTCTTTATGTTATTTTTTTACTCTTTTTAATCAAAACAATGGTTGTTAATTAAATCATGAGTACACAGTTCCATTCTCTGCTGCATCAGGATAGCACACAGCAAGCAAAGCCAGGATCACGATTGCAGAATCATCCCCATAGTGTAGGACCTGACGCGATTTAGGTCTCCCCCCTGGGTACAAGAGATCAGGGGGGCCTCTAAACACTAGTTCTCTTCACCATTGGAGGCCTCATTTGGAATATAATTTCTGGTAAGATTTTTGGTGCCTTCATCTGGATTAACCAGTTAGGCAGAACATGTGGGTTAGTTGCTGAGTGGTTGGAATGGATGATTTAAATGTCTTTCGGTCAACACCCAAGATACTATACTATGATTGTATGTATGGTGGCCATAAGATGATACACTCTACTAGGTCCTATAGAAAAAACTTTCTTGAATGATAGGCGGTCAATCCAACCATACACAACAACAATCATACCAATGTCAGGAGTTATCCAAATATGTTCGTATGCCATGGTTTGATGTTTTCCATGTAGCTTGAGATAGTACACCCACGGCCTTCCTCTTATAAGGAGATTGACAACCTGCTGTTAGTTTACTTAACTTAAGATGCAACATCACATCTGTAAAACATAATGACAAACTTATCAGTATTAAAAAAAACACAGGTAACCTAATGTGGATTTGATGACAGACAGTTGTTGTGGTTCACTGTACAAAACAAATTGTATTTTGTGGCAATGAGCCTTGAAGTATTCCTCTTTACCTTGTTATTCTGGTGATTCCGTACATATTAGATAACATCACTTAATGGGAGAACATGACAGATACCTCGTCTTGTCATAATCATCAGCTGTGTGTTTGAGGGTTACAGGAGCTGCGTACTCTTACCAATATCATTCCGCGTAACTTTGTAAGCTTCCATGACACGGCGGACCCCATTCTTCTGTAACTCTCTGCCATTCATATCACAAGCATTAGGAGAAAATGCCGAATAACAATAAGATGAACCTGATAAATGGAATTCAGTCTGATCACATGTCAGATCATCCCCAAAGCGATGCGCAAAGGAAGATGGGTAAGAATTGGAAGATAATTATCCATTGTTGTATTCATGGCTTATACACATCTTCCAGCGACAGACAACCCATCAATAAACAGTACCACTGATACATGGACCATCCACTAGGCATTTACAATAAGCCCACACAAGTGGTCAAAATTTACAATAATATCACTAATTTGGTTGCAGCAAAAACTAGGTAATGTAATGCAATCAACAAAATATATGTTGACTATGGTAGCTGATTGGGCAGAAATAACATCCATTTCTTACTGGGCTTAAAGGACTGGTCACCCCTTCTAATCAAAAAGACAGTATCTTTGTACGATTTCCTTCCCTTAAGTGTGGACATTCCCTTTGGTCCAGCGACTTACAAATGTCCTCGCCCACTTCATGTATCAGCTTGGTTAATTACAAAAGCATTTATAATCAATAATTCCATCAGTGATTTGGCAAACATTATACACTGACCGAGGGCCAGTCTTGTTCTCAAAACTCTATCAATTAATAGGATGGCAGAACTTGAACATCCCGACTGGAGCCATAAAGAGGATGGTCACCCCAACACTAAATTTAAAACCCACTACTATGGCTTCACTGTGTAGTTTTAAAAAAAAAACTTCACCTTAACATTCTTGCGCCTGCCAGTGTCTGTCCAAACGTCCAGCAACTGAAGAGTAGGAGCTTTTCCCCTCCCTCTGTGGAAAGGTCTCTGCTCCTCTGTCCCTGAGAGGACAGTGGCAATTTGCAGGGGAGCCCTTTCCACCCCCCAATCCTCCCTGGGCTGCCCTTGCCTTACCTAGGCTTATTTTTTTTATTTATAATGTTGGGCATCTCTTCCCACCCACCAGTCGGTGGCTGTGTGAGTTGTTGCATCTCAGCCAATCCCAGCGTGGTTTTTTTTTTCTGCCAGTCCGGACCCTGTTGCTATTCCGGCAAGCAGGGAGCCAGTAGTGCGCCGCTGGAGAGAAGGGCTCTAAGTAGCAGTTTGGGTTCTTTTTTTAGAAATCTAACAGTGGTTGGGGGAAGTGGAATGCCTACATTATATAAAATTTATATAGAGGGTGGAGATACCTTTAAAGTTCAAGGGGAAAATAATCGGAACATTTATGCCCCAAAATTCAGTATATATAGCAATGGGAATATCTTGGGAACCCATATTATTTCCACAATATTAAAAAACACATGTTTAGATAACTGGACAACTTCACGTGCTTCCTGTAGGCATTTGGCGGGGTTCTTTTACAAAAATGGTTCGAAAGTCAAAATTCCGAAAATTGCAAAGTCTAAAATTTGGGAAAATTTCTAGAATTTTTCAAAAGATTTTTTGATCCTCGTATTTGCAAAAATTTATGAACAAACGTGGTTTCGGGAAAATTGAAAGCGGGAATTCCGATTATCTATAAAATCTGCTATCCAGGGATCTTGGGAAATCCGCCCTCTGAACTGGTTTCGGATTCGCAATCCGGTCCATCGCTGAATTAATGTCCTGCATGTGGCCCAACCTAAGAACATGTCACCGCAGTAGTTAAATATCTCATCCCTACTTAATCTCCAATTGGGGCTTGTGGATAATACACTGCATAATGATAGTGACCAAGATCAAATCAATCTCCCCAGATTAATAACAACAATAAAAAATAATACCAGGTTTAGAAAGGAAAATAAAGTTTTGAATTTATCATTAAACATTATTGTAAAACCGAGCGATGTATCTGAAGGTTGTTGCTTATGAATAAAGATTGGGGGCTAGAAGCTTTGGGGCTTGAGTTTGCAGGGTAAGGCACTTATCTGATTAGATTCTTTTTTTTCCCGATCAATGGGTCATGTTTGATGTGCAGAGAGCAACTAAGGCTTGATATCAGCATAATACAGGGCCGAGGCACAGCAAGCAGGCCTGGATAAAAGATTGTAGTAACAAGGTTTAATAGGGTTGAATGGATAGTGATCCTTAACCCGTGTTAAATACAGCATCTCCCAAACGCGGCGCGGTATTTCATTCATTAAAGGCCTTTGACAGGTTGTCGGAAACACAAGCGCAGTTTAGAATAAAGCAAAAAAAAATCTTTTGAATGGGAAGTTACAGGAAAAGGTGACCTAGAAAATCATGGATCTCTTTGATGATTCCTTCCTCATGCCATAGAATCCTCGCACATTAAATACCAGGTCATGTAAAACATTTAGGTGAATTGACAATGAACATTTTCATGTCTTCGGATGTCTTGAACCTTGACACAATGAGGGACTGACGTCTTTCTCCAGGGAATGCAAATACCCTGCAGCGTAAAGGAGTATCCGGTATTAAAGGGAAATTATACATGCGCCCATTAATAGTGATGGGGATGCGATGCTGATTCCATTTAGCGTTTTAATGAAAGAGATCTTCAGATTTACTACTCATGTTCTTAACCTTGGAAACGTAACCGGCAATGTCCGTTTGTTCATCTGTCAGGAAGTTCTCAAGATGAAGCTTCAAAGACTTTTCAATACAGCTCATTAACTAAACTGGGGCAATGCCAAAAACCACACGGAACTCGTATTGCAGTTGATACTGCTAAAAAAAAAAAATTAATATTGACAGGACATTCCCAGCAAGAACTGGGAGATTTACCCAGAGACACAAGCTTCTGGGTCAGATCTTCCTTCAGCAGTTCAATAATATGAGATTTAGCCACAGCAGGACTATAATACCAGCTTCTAGCTGGCGTTACATGGTGCGCAATCCCATATTGAATTTAGAGTATTCCCAGATCTTGGAAAAATCCCAAAGATCCAAAAAACGGAACGGATTTTCGATTGTAATTCGAGGATAATCGAAAATAACCTTGAACGTTCGATAATCCTCAACAATACGACCAAGGCCCCTTTTGTGTTCGCGTATTTTCGAACGTGTCGATAATCCTCGAAAATAGCCTCGAACATTCGATAATAATCGAAATGTGCCGGAAGTCGGACAGATCATTCGGATTTCGAAAAAGAAAAAAGGGTGTCCATGTCGGACCCGGATCCCATTCTCTAATGCCTTTTGCGATACCCGCTGTGCCTACGCAAAGGGGAAGGGGTTAAAAGTCTACTAACCGATAGTGAATTTTAAAACGCAGTGCCTGTGTCGTGAATTTCCCTGGAAGTGTTTAGGAATATGCTGCATTTTGTACGGGAGACCAATCTCCCAAACCAGGAAATTGCGTGTTTTGAAAATCATGGATCAGTGAAATTTTGACAAAATGTGGATGGTAAAAAATTTCTAAATTCAGTGCCACTATTTGAAATTTTAAGGTAAAACAAAAAACTTTATTTGATCCTTATTTTAGCTCACAGACAGAAACCCTTAATGAGTGTTTGAAAGTGTATTTGTGCCATGGTACTGATGATATATTCCCTGGTGTGTAGTTTTTCCCTGTAGTTTGCAAAAATTAGTCAAAAGTATTTGCTTATTAAAGGGCATGTCCACCCTTAAAGGGCAAGGGTCCATCACCAAAATGAAAACTTACATACAGGTAAATCACCCCCACCCAAAACCCGTAAACAGTAATAGTTTGAAATGTGAAATATGTAAGTCTAACCTGAAATCCTGCACAGTTCCCGTTTCCCATGTTTCTGCTTCCTGGTTTCTTCCAGTTAATAAACTGTCAGTTATGGATTTAACAGTTGACATCCAGCCAATGACGAATGTCATTGAACAGCCGCAGCAGTGCTCCATTCTCAATTTACGACGATCGGTTAGCGCAACGTTAGGTTCGCCTTTGGGCCGCTGCGCGAGTCCCGAAGAGGCACCACGCAGCCGGTGCAAAGTGATTTACAGAGGCGCGCGGGGTCTATAGTGCGCGTAAATATTAATGCCAGCTATAGCTAGCGTTACATACTCACGTGCGGTGAATTCACCCAGAGCCGCGCAGCCTCTGGTAAATCCTGCATTTGCGGCTCGGGTGAATCTCCCTTACTAAGTCAAGTTTAAAATGACGAGACGTGATACCGGTCTTGGTAACCAAATGAAATTCCAGACAAACAGCACCCGACAAAGTATTACTATTCAACAAAGATACCATTGATTCACCAAAAACAATTAAAATGGAAAGATGTGATGGTGATTGTGGTAAAGGGAGCAGTATCCCCACTTTGGCTATGCTTGGATACACCTCAAACCTGCACTTTCTTATTATCAAAGAGAATCACCTGCAATTAGTTTGATGCAAATAAATGTTGGGAACCACACATCATAAAGGAACAATACCCAAAAAAACACCATCTCCCCCATTACATGTCCACACTTCCAGACAGCTAAATCACTTACTCTCATTTTCAACGGCGTGCTTCCTCCCTTGATATCACACAGTAAATATGAGTGCTAACAGACCCTGCCATCCTTGCGGCCCAGGGCCATCGTTAACATATAATTGTCATTGGCTGGTGGGAATGTCTGTTACAAAACTCTCTCCTTCTCCTCTGCAGTCAAACAAAACTTGAACTGTCCTGTTGCTAGAAATACAGCCTACATATATCAAGCTAGCTCTGAGTGATAGTTAGAGACAGACAGAATTGTTACTCCCTTTACAGCATGGCTAATTGAAGGCAAGAGAGGGCTCGAAATCAGGAAAAAAATGTATAAGGGAGGGCTGCACACCTTTACACTCTTTTAAAGCAGTTTTTAAAAAAATGCATTGAGGCAATCAGTTATCCTTTAATTGATATCACTGCAAAATCTCATGTAGTTTTCTTAATTACCATATATAACATACTGTAACATAATAACTTTAACTATAACCACCCCCCTAAAAATAACCCCCCAGAGATCAATGGACAATCTTCAGTTACAAAATGTAAAAAAGTTGTATTTTTTTTCCAAATGGGTCTACACGCAAAACATTATTAACAAATTCTCAAGTCTTGTCTACTTATTTGCAATTGAGGGGGGTGGATGTGGTTGGGCATACGGCAGTGTGGGTGGGCATTTTATGTCAGTAAAAAAGGTAGGTTGATGCTATGAAAGAAAGCAGCTGGCTAGAGTGGGCCAGAAAGCTGATGGAGGAGACCAACACCAGATATGTTTTTTGGTCCTGTTTTTTAACCTGTTAACTACCCACCTGGGCTGACAAACAACACAATATATATTAACAGCGTTGGTAAGATTGGGAACAAAGGGCCATTACGGTCACAATCACTTTTACCATGACAGATAATAAACTCTCTGGTACATTGTTCAATAATCGGTCATATCAGAGGACACATGGACATCTTTTAAGGTTGGAAAAGAAAGAAGTTTTCATCTTTCAGTGAATAGGAAAGGTTTCTTGACAGTGAGGAACCGGTGGGAAACTGTTGGAACTGGTCTTCCAGCAATATGGAATGGCAAGTTCACTGAATAGCTTTGTATTGGGTAGATAAGTTGCTAAAACTAAAACATATTAAGAATTATGGTATTAATACATATACTGTAGTTCTGGTTGGTACAGGGATAATATAATATTGAGAATTACTGGTATAATACATATATTGTAGTTCTGGTTGGTACAGGGATGCTATATAATATTGAGAATTACTGGTATTAATAACATAACTGTAGTCTGGTTGTACAGGGACTACTATATATATGAGAATTACTGGTATAATACATATATTGAAGTTCTGGTTGGTACAGGGATACTATATAATATTGGAGACTTACTGGTAATAATACATATACTGTGTTCTGGTTGGTACAGGATACTATATATTGAGAATTACTGGTATTAATACATATATGTAGTCTGGTTTGGTACAGGGATACTATATAATATTGAGAATTACTGTATTAATACATATACTGTCATTCTGGTTGTACGGGATACTATATAATATTGAGAATTACTGGTATTAATACATATATTGTATTCTGGTTGGTACAGGGATACTATATAATATTGAGAATTACTGGTATTAATACATATACTGTAGTTCTGGTTGGTACAGGGATTATATAATATTGAGAATTACTGTTATTAATACATACTACTGTAGTTCGGGTTGGTATGGGGATACATATAATATTGAGAATTACTGGTATTAATACATTACTGTAGTTCTGGTTGGTACAGGTATCATAATAATTGAGAATTACTGGTATTAATACATATAATGTATTTCTGGTTGGTAACAGGGATACTATATAATATTGAGAATTACTGGTAATATACATAATTGTAGTTCTGGTTGGTACAGGGGATACTATATAATATTGGAATTACTGTTTATAACATATACTGTAGTTCTGGTGGTACGGGGATACTATTAATATTGAGAATTACTGGTATTAATACATATACTGTCATTCTGGTTGGTACAGGGATACTATATATATTAGAATTACTGGTATTAATACATATACTGTTGTTCTGGTTGGTACAGGGATACATATAATATTGAGAATTACTGGTATTAATACATATACTGTAGTTCTGGTTGGTATGGGAACTATATAATATTGAGAATTACTGGTATTAATACATTACTGTAGTTCTTGGTTGGTATGGGATACTATATAATATTGAGAATTACTGGTATAATACATATACTGTAGATCTGGTTGGTATGGGGATACTTATAATATTGAGAATTACTGGTATTATACATATACTGTAGTTCTGGTTGGTACGGGATACTATATAATTGATAATTACTGGTATTAATACTATACTGTAGTTTTGGTTGGTGCAGGGATACTATATAATATGAGAATTACTGGTATTAATAAATATACTGTAGTTCTGGTTGGTACAGGGATACTATATAATATTGAGAATTACTGGTATTAATAAATATACTGTAGTTCTGGTTGGGACAGGGATACTATAATATTGAGAATTACTGGTATTAATACATGTACTATAGTTCTGTTTGTACCGGGATACTATATAATATTGAGAATTACTGGTATTAATATTACTGTAGTTCTGGTTGTACAGGGATACTATATAATATTGGAGAATAACTGTAGTTCTGTTGATCAAGGGATATTTTCTGATTGTCCTTAGGAGTCAGGAAGGATTTTCCCTCCCCTTTCAGCTGTTTTTTCCCCCCTTCCTCTGGTTCAGCTGTTAGATAGGCTTAAAGAGAAGGGTGAAAAGGTTGGATGGATGTCTTTTTCAACCTCCAATCTAATACTATGTACTGTTATACAGACATTATAGGTAGGCTATAAGGTTGGACAGATGGACATATGTCTTTATACAACCTGCAATACTATGTTACTATGTAACTGTTAGACAGACATTATGGGCAGGGTATAAAGTTTAACGGGATGAATGGATATCTTTATTCAATCTCCAATACTATGTTACTATCTAAATGCTAGACAGCATTATGAGTAGGGTAAAAATTTGGACTGGATGGACATATGTTCTTTATAACCACCTCAATGCTATGTTACTATGTAACTGTTAACAGACATTGGTAGTGGTATAAAGGTTGGACTAGATGGACTTATCTTTATAAACCTCCTACTACAGTTTGTTACTATGTAACTGTTAGACAGGCATTGATGTGTAGAGGTAGTGGACTAGATGGACGTATGTCTTTATACAACCTCCAATATTATTTTACTATGTAAGTTAGAGATTATGGGTAATTTAAAAGGTTCACAAGATGGACATATTTTTATATAAGTCCAATACTACTGTTACTATGTAACGGTTAGACAGGCATTATGGGTAGGGTATAAAGGTTGGACTAGATAGACGTATGTCTTTATACAACCTCCAATACTATGTTACTATGTAACGTTTAGACAGATATATGGGTAGGGTATAAAGGTGGACTAGTGGACATTATGTCTTTATTCCACCTCCAATACTATGTTACTATGTAACTTTTAGACAGACATTATGGGTAGGGTATAAAGGTTGGACTAGATGATTATGTCTTTATACAACCTCCAATACTATGTTACTATGTAACTGTTAGACAGACATTATGGGTAGGGTATAAAGGTGGACTAGGTGGACGTATGTCTTTATACAACCTCCAATACTATGTTACTATGTAACTGTTTACAGCATTATGGGTAGGGTATAAAGGTTGGACTAGATGGATGTATGTCTTTATACAACCTCCAATACTATGTTACTATGTAACTGTTATCAGACATTATGGGTAGGGTATAAAGGTGGACTAGGTGGACGTATGTTGTCTTTATACAACCTCCAATACTATGTTACTATGTAACTGTTATACAGACATTATGGGTATGGGTTATAAAGGTTGGACTAATAGAGTATGTCTTTATACAACCTCCAATACTATGTTATATAATACTGTTAACAGACATTATGGGTAGGGTAGAAAAGGTTGGACTAGGTGGACGTATGTCTTTATACAACCTCCAATACTATGTTATTATGTAACTGTTATACAGACATTATGGGTATTGTATAAAGGTTGGACTAGATGGATGTATGTCTTTATAACCTCCAATACTATGTTGTTTGTAACTGTTATACAGACATTATGGGTAGGGTATAAAGGGCTGGAATAGGTGGATGTATGTTTCTTTACAACCTCCAATACTATGTTACTATGTAGCTGTTATACAGACATTATGGGTAAGGTATAAAGGTTGGATAGATGGACGTATGTCTTTATACAACCTCCAATACTATGTTAGTATGTAACTGTTATACAGACATTATGGGAGGGTATACAGGTTGGACTAGATGGACGTATGTCTTATATAACCTCCAATACTATGTTCTATGTAACTGTTATACAGACATTATGGGTAGGGTATAATTTGGACTAGATGGACTGTAGTCTTTATACAACCTCCAATACTATGTACTATGTAACGGTTATACAGACATATGGGTAGGGTATAAAGGTTGACTAGATGGATTATGTTCTTATATATATATTGAAGTTATTAAACAGGCTACAAATATGCACAAACAATAAACTTAAACAAACAATATAATACATAGCATATATCTTTTGGGCGTAAGGAATAAAAATAAAAAGTCTCTTTCCGAGAAGAAAGTCCAGTCCAAAGGAAATAAAAAGTCTTACAGCAGACAAACAAATATAAAAACAATCTTAATTCAGATTTTTTAAAAAGTAATTAAATCGATCTCCAATGAGATATAAAGTAAATTCAACTCTTACATCAGAGAAAAAAGAAACAAAATAAACACCGAGCCCCGCTACACACTCTAATATAACTAACCTGTCACCTACCTACACAGATAGATGATGAGGGGATAGACAACCATTCGCACTATCAAGCAAATAACTTATAATATCTTATGCAGAAAAAAAAGAAAACAAAGTTTGACTTGTTCAAGTTTATAAACCACATTTATTCCAACATCCGTACAACGAGACAACAAGGAAACAAAATATTAAACCTAACATTACAACATATTAAAACTAACATTATCACATATTAAAACTAACATTATATCATATTAAACCTAACACAAATTAAAATAAAATAAAAATATTTGGCAGAAAATCAAACAAGAATGTTTGGCTTCCGTAGAAAACTACTAAGGATACATTCTACATTCTAATGCACTTAGACACTTGAGAGGGCAAAGTGTAAACTACTCACCCTGGAATGCATGAGCCCAGACATAAAAACACAAAGGGCCTAGGGCAAAAAGGGCAAGTGATAAGACAGGAAAAACCACCACCAAGAAACATCAGGACCCCTCAAGGGGGCTCAAGGTACAGGCCTCTCCACAGAGTAGACCATCTCCCTTCACTCATCCTCTGTTTCTCCAGAGCCTTCACCTTAAACAGTTCCCTCAGGATGTCGGAAACCACCACCTCACAGGAAAGGACTTTATGCCTAATTGAAATTTGGCACCGTGCACTCCACGTGTAGAATTTTACTATTGTGCTAACTAGAAATAAGGTCTTAACTCAATACTTGCATGCCTTTGAGACACCCCATAAGCACCCACCCCTGGTATGACATACCTGAGAGGCAGGGGATAGCCAACTTTCTGGACACCCTTTTGTAAACTTCTATGTTAAAAGGACAATTAAGCAGGAAGTGGTCCATCGTTTCCTCAAGACCACTGCAGCTCTCCCGGGGACACATTCGGTCATTGCGCGCGCCTACTTATCACATTGCCTCTTCATAGAGTTTTCCATGGAAGGAACGCCAAGCAATATCCCTAAACTTCGGGGGAACCCTGGGGGACACCACTAAAGAGAGCCCTATACTCATTATATTACTTGGGCAGTCTTTTAAGACCAGCGGCTCATGGAAATAGGAAGACAAGACCCTCTGGTCGATGGCCCTCCTAGGTGAGAATCAATTTCTTCCATTCCCACTTGCCACTTCCTCATGGTTCAGGGCTCCTGCCACATAGGAGGGGAGAGGACCTTGATGATTCCGCAGACTCTTTACCAAGCGCCGCCCTTCATCCAAGACCCAAGAAATGGAGTGACCCGCTCTTAAAAATCTCTACCCACAAAGGAGGCTTCTCTTCGAGGAGGTTTGCAAAGTTTATTTAACAAACATGTTCACAAAGAACACAACAGGTTGAGCATGCCTAACCCTCCCTCCTTCCTTTCGGTAGGCGACAGTCCTTTTGATTAGGTTCAGTTTGTTTCCCCAAAAGCAGGAAAAAAACAAACTATTGATTCTTCATAGTACTTCTTCTGGCAAAAGGCACACAGTACTTACATACAGAAAAAGCGGGACCAGGTTAGTCTTGATCAATGAAACCCTTTCACTAATAGTGTATGGTCTCCCCTTCCACTGATCCCCTTGGAAGATGCAAGTTCCAACCTAGACCCCAATTTGTCTCAGCGAAATCGCCTTGGCCAAAATTGACTCTAAGATCTTAATTTTGGGGGAAGGCCCAGGGAATATTCCCGGTAGGTTAAATGCAGGCTCGCCTTCTTTCCCATCCAGAAAGCTTCACATTGTTTCTGTTGATGAGGGAACCTGAAGCCTCAGAATACTCTTGTACAGTTCGGCCACCTCGACCGCCTCGTCGGACGCTCGAGACTACCAGAGTAATGTCACCTGCATAGGCAGCTACTTCAAGGAAACTCCCGGAGAGACAGGTACCCCCTGCAGCACGCTGCCATCAAACCTCTTGATCAGAGGATCTATGGCGAAACCATAGCTGAGGGCTGAGCGGGCAACCCTGCCTGACCCCAGAAGAGACCCTAAAAGGTTCCCCCACCAGCCATTCACAAAGGGAATGCTTTCAGCGCCTTCATACAAAACCATGAGCCAATTGATGAAACCCTCAGGAACACCGTATCTTCCAAAGACACTCCAGAGATACTTGTGATTCACTCTATCAAAGGCCTTAGACTGGTCCAGTGACAAAAGGTATTTTCCCCACTCACAAGACCTGCAACGCATTAGAGCCTCCCGGACCCCCAATACTTGCGGAAAAGGGGATCTACCCTTAACCGTGCAGTGCTGCGAGGGAGAAAGCACCAGGTGTGCTATCTCAAAGAGCGATTGAACAATATTTTGCCAAGATTTTCCTATCCATATTGAGTAAAGCGATGGGGCTCCAGTTCTCAATATAGGAAGAATCTAACCCTTTTGACAGCAGAATCAAAGCAGAACGCCTCATGGAGGGTGGAAGGAGACCCATCACAAAAGGCTAGTAGAACTCTGCCGTGAGCCCATTGGGCCCAGGGGATTTCTTAACAGCAAGGCCTTCTATGGCTGCCCCCACCTCCTCCACAGTGATATCCCTATCAAAGAATCCCAAGGAATATCAGATCTTGTCTGAACAGGAGTCTGCTCCAAAAAGTTGATATGCTGGCCTGGCTGAGCTCTTTCTCAGACAAAGGTCAGTATAAAAGCTCTTAACAAGCGACAGGATACCTGCTGGAGAAGTCTCCATGGTCCCATCACTCCCCCGCAAACCGCTAATCGACTTGTCGAGCGACGGAGTCCCTGCAACTCTGATAATGGGATCGGGAGAATGGTGTGACCCATATCCTCTCAAAGTTCAGGGAGGCCAGCGGTCATACTGGAACCTCCTCATCTGAGACTTTACCTACCTGGTATCTCCCCAAAGTCACCACAATCAGACACCAGCCTATCCAACTTCCCTTAAGTTTTAGATAGGCATGATATTTACTCTGTACCTTATCAATCGATAGGCCTCGAAAGAGTCGTGCGGTCCTCTTTTTGGTGATCTCCCACCATTCCGTCCTACTGCGGCAGACATCCTTCAGGGACTCTGATCCCGAAAGAAGGCCAAAAAAGACTGTTTAGTACATTCCTCGTCAAGGATGGTCGAATTGAGGTGCCAGAAACCCTTACCTCTCGAGGGGGCCTCTGGAATATTCAAGGACATGACCACCAAACAGTGATCTGAAAACTCTACTGCCTTCACCTCAAGAGGAGAAGTAATAGAGTCCTTTTTAACAAAAAACCCATCTATCCTACTACTACTACTACCTCTATGAAAAGTGTAAACCGTGAGGCCTGGAGATTGGCGAATGTGCAATCTACCAGACCTGCCTCTCTAACTAAGCCATTCAAAAATACGCTGTCATACCCCAACCTGCCAACCTGGCCTCTCCTGTCCATTGGCCTAGCGATGGTTGTTAAAATCCCCACCAAAACACTACAGGCTGGGCCGTAAAAAGAAAGGGCTTTATTCTGGTAAATAATTCCTTCCTCTCGCCTTTGTCTGAGGGCCATAAAAATTTATTAGCCGCAGAGGCGAAACTGTTCACCAGAACATCCATAAACATGCAGCGTCCATCTCGATTTCAATCACCTGTTACCTGACTGTTACCATATCTGATTTAAAAAAACAGCCACTCCACTGTAAGGCTCGGCGGCAAGAGACCAAAAGGACGGTCCACAGGACCAGTCCCTTTGCCGCGATGTATCTCAGCCAAGGTGGTGAGCCGGGTCTCTTGCAAAAAGAAAATGTCGCCTCAATTTGGGAGAGAAAAAATAAACAACCATGCTACGTGCACTTACAGACTTGATGGAGGCAACATTAATGGTCCACATCTTATTGGAGGGGGCACAGCCATTTACAAGGTGAATGAAGTATGGGGGTTTTCATTTACCCTTCTTTACCCTCCTCCCCTCATCATCGGACCCTTCCCTCTTAGCTGAGAGGCCGGATGGTAACCGCTCACCTCCTGTTTGTCTATAAAAATTAAGTTAGTGGGAAGAAGAGGTTTCTCTAGCTAATTCTCTCTCCAGCCTCGCTATTTCTTCCTCCAGATTGTCCTCTCCTAGCACAGAGTAAAGATTTTTAAGCGGAATAGACAATTTGAATGGGCTTGTTCCTCTTGCTCCTCCCATTCCCACCAAACTCCATCCCCCTTCTCGACAGTGGAGGACCTTCGGACTCTGGAAGCAGAGTTACCAACTGGGTGAGAATTTTGGGCAAAGACCCCCCCCTTGACTTGGATCTGTAACCCTGGCTTCGGGCTTATAAATAGGTCCAGAAATGAGCTTGGGTTTGGGTGACCCTGAATATATTTTTGGTCATCTCTGCTCTGGGAGCTTCCTGTGGAGTCACAGTGACAAGCTCCGCAGGCATGGTGGTACTCTCTTTGGCCCAGAGCAATGCGAAGGGGACACTTCTCCAGTGTCCACTCTTCCCCAGCAACTGCTACAACCTCAGAGCTCACCTCCTCGAGACTACCATCTCCTCCGCAAACTCTTGCGCAATTTGCTGCCAAGAGACGGGGCAAAGAGGTGTAAGTGTGCCCCATCTCACCGCAGAGGTTGCAACAGACACTGTTAGGGCAGTCTTTCGCATTGTGCCCCAGCTCAAGGCATAGGGCACACTTCAGTTTGTCACAATACATGAAAGATGACGAAAAGACCCGCACTTCCAGCACTGATGGCGGCTGGCCCGGTAGAAGCATTGTATCCTATCCCTGCATAAAGGTACAATTCGGGATGTGCTGGGGGACGTTACGGACTGTGTTCAGTATAACGCTGCACTTCCAACCACCATCCCAAATTCCGCTGTCATCAAGGTTTTTAAACAGGTCGCTTTGGACAGAGCTGTATCTCCCAAGCCAGGTGCGGAGGTCTGAGGGCGGAATGCTCTCATTAAAGACCTTATGGTCACTCTCACGACACCCGGCCGGGAAACCGCCACCACCCGAAAGCCAATCCACCAAGCAGGATCCCTGTCATACTTTTCCAAACTCATCTAGACCTTGGGGGGACACAATACTGATGACAAACTCCCCTGGACTGGCCCAGAAATAAAGGCAAAGATGTCCACTGCCTCAAACCCAACCTGGAGGAGTCTGTCAATCACCTGCTGCCTATCCAGAGAAGGCCCTCCCCCACCCACTTCAAGTTCACCACATTCCTCCTACCCCCACGGCACTGTACATGTTACCATACACAGATGTTTGTGCATTAACAGGATCAGTCCTCCGTGTAGCAAAATGAGTAGCTCTGGCAGCGGACGCATACGATGTAGGTTTGGTCCTGCAGATGAAACTGAAGGCTGCTTAGCGGAAACAGATTGAACCTTAACGTAACTGGGACCAGATGATCCAGCAGATCTTACAGGGGGGACAGACACAGACTGGACAGGGGGAGCCTTGGACACAGACACTGGGGCTGACACAGAGGGAGATTGGGAGACAGACACGCAAGCAGGGGAAAGGGAAACAGTGTGGGCCAGCACGGACCGGGTGATCACACTTACCACCTATTGGTGGACCCTCCATCCCGCTGGCCTCAGACTCTGCGCCATCTTCCGGACGCTGGGGGGGATCAATCACCCAGAGCTTCCGCCATCTCCAGCTTAGGAACCAAGATTTTAGATCCCCTAAACTTGCCACCGCCTTCTTCCCAATAGAAACTTGCTTGGGGACTTTAATTGTAGGGCAAACGTCTTGCTGATCTCTTCCTCTACCAAGATGGCCGCCGGACTTGCTTGGGACCAGCTGAAGTAACTCCTGCTTCCCTGACCCTCTCTGCTCCTTAGCTTCCTCAGATGCAGTGCTAATAGCAGGATCTGTGCTGATTGGTCCACTGCGAGATCCATCTCCTTCCTGAACCACAGCCTCTAAACACCAGAACCAGCCGACACACTTTGGATCCAAATGGCCGCTGCAGGTATTTTCCCTCACTGCCCCTGCCCTGAAACTTAAAGATTGCCTCTTACATATGGGAACTTTATCTGCGCGTTCCTTACCGAGCCGATGTCTTTATACACCTCCAATCGTATGTACTATGTAACTGTATACAGACATTATGGGTAGGGATAACATGACTAGATGGAATGATTCTTTATACAACCCCAATACTTATTTACTAGTGAACTGTTAGTACAGACATTATGAGTAGGGTATAAAGGTTGGACTAGTGGATAGTCTTTATTGACCCTCCCATTACTATGTTACTATGTAAATGTTTATACAGACATTATGGGTAGGGTATAAAGGATGGACTAGATGGATGTATATCTTTATACAACCTCCAATACTATTTTACTATGTAACTGTTAGACAGACATTATGGGTAGGGTATAAAGGTTGGACTAGGTGGATATATGTCTTTATTGAACCTCAATTACTATGTTACTATGATGTGGCCATAATGTAGCACTTTAGTTAAAAGGGCCATATTTATTAAGTGCGGAATCGCAAATTAGCGATGCCGAGCTTATTGGTAATGTATGGACGTGGTCATACATTTACAACGAACGTTCATTTGTAGAATACCATGCGGTAGTAAAGTACCACAATGTTATTCTATGGTAAATCTAGGATCACATTATTGTAGATTTACGATCGTTATCGGTAATTTACGAAAACGATCATTAATAACGATAACGATCGTAAATTAGTGATTGTTTAACCAATAGTAAAATAACAATCAGTTTACTGATCATTAAAGGCGCGGTATCGATTTTTATCGATACCGTGCCTTTATAAATATGGCTCTAAGCTACCTCAAATGATGTGTATTTACGACCACCATGAGAGGGGGAGATCTATAAGCAATAGAGATCAAATAAACATTGAGTTTCATTTCCCCAGCAGTCCCATATAAGAAAACTTCTTTTATTAAGTCAACAAGAAGAAACTGAACGGTCCTGGTTGAATAACGTAACGTGTTAAACAAAGGTTCCATCACATTACAATATATATATAGATCACAGGATCTATCAATCATTTATGGTCGAGAAAGACTTATCAAAACACGGGAAGAAAAATCATTCATCTGCAGTTAGGGTGAGTCCACACTAGCGCGTTTTTCGCGCGTTTGCTCACGCGTTTATAATAATAAAACCCCCAGTCTTGCTTAACACTCGTTTTCCCATTTCTGGGCATCATCAGATAACGGTTCTTGTGCCAAGATAATTACAAAACCAAAATACTGTAGAAAAAAAAAAATCAAATTATACCCACTTGTTTTAGGTAATTACTTTGCGTATAATTGAATGATGCATTGCTTTTAGGGAATTAAGTTGCAATTATGGAATAAAATAATGTTTCCATGGCCAATTCTCGTTTGCAGTGTCAGTGTCAATTAGCAATTAAACGTTTTCTCGTAGCAAGTTAGTAACTAAAGGTGAAAAATGTGCATTACAAAGGGGGTAAAGTTACAGGAACTATGGCGATGTTCCACTTACAAAAGCTAAAACATACAACAACAAACTCACTGTTCGAAATAAACAATCCTGAAATCCTAAAAATATCATTCAAACCCAATAAAAGCAGATTTTTTTTTAAATTTCCAACACCAAAATCTGACACTGATTCCCAACTTTTGACACAGAAATTTTCTCAGATGCCACTCGGGCACGACTCATCCTAGTAAATGAATCTGCTGTTAACTGTCTGTCTCTGCGGTCATTTTTTATTTACAAGTCTGTGTGAGCTGGGCATGACAGCATCTTATATTTACCAGCCTGTGTGTGCTGGGCATGAGAG
The DNA here is from genome assembly GCA_019447015.1 of Hymenochirus boettgeri. Classification (NCBI taxonomy): domain Eukaryota; kingdom Metazoa; phylum Chordata; class Amphibia; order Anura; family Pipidae; genus Hymenochirus; species Hymenochirus boettgeri. The sequence goes on from CM033472.1 coordinate 265,203,732, forward strand.
CACCTTACAGTATGTTTACCATTCTTTGCATGTTGGGCATGAAGGCATCTTATACTTACCATTCTGTGTGGGTTGGGCATGGGGGAATCTTATATTTACCAGTCTGTGTGTGCTAGGCATGAGGGCATCTTATATTTAACAGCCTGTGTGGGCCAGGCAGGAGGACATTTTATATTTACCAGTCTTTATGAGCTGGGCAGAAGGGCATCTTATATTTACCAGTCTGAGTGGGATGAGGCATTTTATTTTTACCAATCAGTGTGGGCTGGAAATTAGAGAATCTTATATTTACCAGTCTCCGTAGGCTGGACGTCTTATATTTACCAGTTTACCAGGCAGTGCATAGTTAGCCTTCCAATTCACTGGCCAAGTCAGCCCTCCAATTCACCAGCAAGTGTTAAATCAGCCCTCCAATCAGTGTTAAAGGAGAACTAAACCCAAACAAGTAAAGTACTTGCCTCAACACCCTTCTCAGCGTGGAAGGTTCCACTCAGGGGCCTTTTCTTTACATCTATGGGTTCATTTTAGGTTCTGTTTGTTCCCTAACTCTGAAGCTGACATTTTCCCTTCCCTGCCAGTACTTTTACCTTGATTACATTTTCAGCCCCTGTGTGATTTCCACTCCCACCTCTTAACCCCTATGATGTAGGAATATATTACATCATCAATATTCAAATTGGTGGTGCAGCTGATTAACCCTTTCCTAGTAGCAGTGTTGTAGTGTGATGTATATAGGTCTGGGTATCTAATGTGTCCACCAAATCCGATATATAAACAATAAATTGCTGGTGAAACATACAAAGACACAGGTCTGTAGCTGTGAATAGTGCAAGTTTATTGCAAAACATGCGTGCTACATGTTTCACACCCACTCAAGCACTTGAGGAAGGACAAGTGGGTCAGAAGCATGTAGCACCTGCACTATTCCCAGTTACAGACCCGTGTCTTTGTATGTTTCACCTGCAATGTATTGTTTAAGTGTTGGAGGGCCATATTCAAAAACTCGCGATACCACGGGTTTTCGTTACTGTACGACTGTGGCAGTAGTATACCATGCGGTAAATTACCGTAATGATAGATTTACATTCGCTATCGTACATTTACAAGATTTCCGATAGTGACCAAAAATTAACGACTGCTAAAGAGTGCCACACCTGTATAAATATGACCTGTAGTGTGAAGTTCTTTAGCTCTCCCTGTCAGCTACAGCAATATAAATGGAGAGTGTAGCTTGTTAAAGGGGAATGTTGGAGGGTAGGAAGAGCAGAACTGTAGGGGGAGGATAGTGAAGTGAACCTGATCTTAGCACAGCTCTGTGCAATGCGTTTCCCATCAGTGTGCCGTATTAAAGGGAATGTTGGAGGGTAGGAAGAGTGTGTTTTTATAGAAACCACATGGTGCAGAACTGTAGGAGGAGGATAGAGAAGTGAACCTGATCTTAGCACAGCTCTGTGCAATGCGTTTCCCATCAGTGTGCCGTATTAAAGGGGATGTTGGAGGGTAGGAAGAGTGTGTTTTAGATTCAGCTGTCTGTATAAAAACAACAAACTGTAGTAAGCTAAGCTAAGCTAAGAAATGCATTACACAGAGAAAAGCATTGCACAGAGCTGTGCTAAGATCAGGGTCATTATATTATCCTCCACCTGCAGCTCTGTACCATGCTCTATAAATGTACGTATTAAAGAGGAATGTTGGAGGGTATGCCATTTGCAGCTCTGCACCATGTTGCTTCTATAAATGTACATATTAATAGGAGTTATTGGAGGGAATGCAAATTAAAGGGGCACTGTTAGAGGGACGCAAACATGTTCTATAAAATTAATGCAGCAGGAGGGCTGCCTGTGGGAAGTTTTGCATAAACAAAAACCCTCATCCAACTAGGGTTCTCCCACCTGTGTCTTTACATAGGCCTGATAATATGTATACAACAAAAGGTTGTTAGTATTTCCTTTAGAAGCATGATGCAGGCTGATAGTTTGTATTTAATGCAATGGTACTTAGCACTGCAACATGTAGATTTAATACATGTTTGGATCTTAAAGGCAAAGGTGGCCTGTAAAATGCATTGCACAGAGCTGTGCTAAGACCATGTTCAAGTCAATATGCTGCACCTGCAGCTCTGAGCTGTTTTGTTTTTATAAGTGAACCTTGTAAAGTGGTCAGTTCAATTCTACTGGGGTTACCACCTTTTCCTTTAAGACTCCAACTCTCAGGGATACTCCCTCTAGCGTGCTTTGGATTTGGAGTGGCAGTGCAGGCATGTAATAGCCTATGGGACTGGCCCCACTACATGCAATGCATTTCAGTGTGCTATTGGAGTGCATGCGATCACCACTTCTGGTCTGTATTGCATGCGCTGTGGTAGGGTCCAATTGTGGAAGCGCCACACCCATGCACAGAAGCGAGCATGATTGTGCATTATTGTGAACGTGCGTCCTCCCTTGCGCATAAGTGGGGTCACTGCCTCAGGAAACTGACCTGCTGCAAAGCTAAGTTCCATTGCATTAAATACATGCTTTATGGCTAAACGGAAATCGATGCAGCTTGCATTACACTTCGAAGGGCTAGGCCACACAAGCGCGTTTTTCAGGCGATTACGATTTTCCAATTGTATTGAAATCTCAGCACCAAAAATTTGCAATCTTGCAATCGCATGCGTTTTCAGAATGAAAATGGACAAATCGCAAGTGCAAACACATGGAAATGGCGTGCGTGTGCAATTCGGGTGCGTTGCAATGTGGCTGTGCCCTAAATGTACATTGTAGCAATACACACACTAATATAAATGGTGCAGAAATAAACACACACAACGACACAGTCTCCTTTACCCAGAGCTGATATCACTGTGAGTAAATGTCCTGTTCGCAATTCAATATCACGTTTGCAAATGTGGGTTAATCCCGGTAAGAGATTGACCCACTGCGGGATTTTAACGGCAGCTGTTTGCAGCTATTTGCTGGCATTTAAAATCCTGCGCTAAAAATTGATATTGAATTGCGAGCGTCAGAAGCGCGGTTGATTTTTGCATAATCCACTATCCGACGCTAATATGGAGTTAAAGTCGTGCTAACCGGTAGCGAACCGGCTAACACAACTAACTCCATATATCTGCCCAGCGATTCTGGGTAAATGAGCCTGACAGTCTCTTGCAGAAATGCGTCCAAATATAAAGGGTTAACAAGTTCCTTCCTAAATCCATATGAAAAGGGTTAACACCTTCCCCCCACTCTGTTTGAGCAGGAAAATCTGCTAATAATATTCACTGCTCTCTCTGATGATTGGCTGGGAGACACTGGCAGGTGGGAACTCTGAGTTGAACTGTTACATGCAGCTTAGCATAAAGGGGAGTGGGAAACAAACTCAAGGTAGCTAGTTAGCATGTGCAGAAGGAGTTTTGGGTCCAGGACCACCAGGAAGAGGCAACACTAGAAGCCAGCCGTGACATCATAGATTGCCAGTACTCAGAAATGTTCTATAAATGATTTCTACACTAAGAGGCTGAATTCAGAGGTGAGAAACAAATGGTTTTACTAAGTGACAGTTATAGAGTCTGTGGAGCTGCCTTTGTATTTTAGGTTTAGTTCTCCTTTAAGTCAGCCCTCCAGTCCTCCAGTCAGTGTTAAGTCAACCTTCCAGTCAGTGTTAAGTCAGTCCTCCAGTCAGTGTTAAGTCAGCCCTCCATTTCACCAGTCAGTGTTAAGTCAGCCTTTCAGTTCACCACACTGTGTTTGTCAGTCCAACACACCCACCTCCACAAGCCAAGCCCATCTGCACAAGCCACATTACGGAATGATACAGGGGCAGCATTAAATGTCTTGTGACAAAAAGGTATAGAAATCCCCCTGGTTAGAGTGTCTAGACAGTGCAAGCAAATGTTTACATCAAATATGTGTGATCATAATATGATTTTTTTTACCACAAAAATGATGGCTTTAATGAAACATAAGGGAAATGTTTAAGGGCATCTATAGTAAAAATATTAAATTCCTTTAATGCAACACTAAATTAAGTTAATACACACTGCCTTTCTCCTACCTTTATCTCTGGTTCTGTTTTCACAGAAAGGCAGACTTCACTACAGGGCTGCATACTCCCCCTCCCTTCCCTGTTCTCTTCCCTCTTTACTGTAAAAAAATCGAATTTTCAAAAACAGTACCTTTAGATACAGCAAGATCCCACTCCTCCAAAATGTTTTTCAGATTTTAAATCTGAGCTGTAGATTCTGAGAAATCATCATTTGAAATTACATCATTTACAGGGAAGGACCTGTCACTCCAGAAGCAGAAATTATAATTTGTCCCATCCCTGACCCCTTACTTGGATCTTTGCCTGCCTGCCAGCACACTTTCTGCAACATTTAAGAGAATCAGCAGAGAAAAGACAGCAGGGGGGAGGGAGGGGGAGATGTGCAGAGCAGTAAGCAGAGCAGTGTCCATGGTGAGGCTGTGCAGAACTTATAAGTGTCGCAGACACTACAAGGAGGCAGTGAGTAAGGGAGGGTGGGGGAATTAGGAGCACTCACTAAACATTAATAATTTAATGACAAAGCAAGCACAGATAAACAGGTGAGTACCACCATTTTACTTGTCGCAAATTGTAGTTTCAGAAAATGTAAACTTTCAGTAAGTATAGTGACCCTTTAACTGTGATTATGTGATCAAAAATAATTACATTTATCGATAAACAACTCAAACACTTTAATAGTTCAGAAGAACTCTAACTTCTAGAACTGTAGAAGGAAGAAAAGGGAAAAGTTAAACATATTTGTGGAAAACATTTTACATTATTTACTGATGTCTACAATATATACCACCTTAGTCTAAACATTGGCTTCTCTTCTGAGGCTCTTCTACTTTTTTCTTTTATCTTCACCTTATTGGACCCAACCGCTGAAGATAATCCCAAACCAGCCAATAGTGAGGCCATGCTGTGATGGTCAGCAAATGCAAGTGAAAGGTGCGTGCGTCCGTCCGTTTGCTATGAAATCTGAGCAATTGTCCATGTGATTGTGCATGTGATAATAAAAAAAATAGATAGACTTTTGACATTCACATTTTCTGTATCCCCACATACAACCCCATACGTATTGATAGGAGAAAACATTAAAACAATGGGTAGCATCGTGGGAACAATGTAATGTACCTCATCCTCTTTCACAGCTAAAAAATCAATGTTAAGTAGTCTTCCCTACGCGTTTCGGTTACAAACCATTTATTATTTACACAAGTCTTTTGTTTAAAGTTCCTTTGGACAAGGTTACTTTGTAAGGTAAAATGTTTGTTTCCCTGTTAAACTGTGTTGCCTAACAGCTGTGGGTTTTTACTTGATAAAGGTGATGGATGTTTATTTTGACAGCGTTTCTGTTATTTTAGCCTTTAAGTCAGTAGATTAGTTAAGTACGTAGTAGGATCATGTTGACATAGTGGCTGATAGTGGTTGATAGTGGCTTAGGAAGATAATGTAGACCATAAGGTGGCCATACATATGTGATTTCTATAGCATTGTGAAAAACAGATCATATTGGTACCTGTCGGCACAATACGATTAGGAAACACTAATATATGGACCTGACTGATTGGCAATTCACAGTATGGGGTTTCGGTCAGCATCCAGCCACACACTGGCCGATAGTATTGTCTCTCTTTACATTAAAGTTAAAGGAAGCCGATACCGCCTGACCGACCGTTATGGCGACTACGGTCGTTCGGCTGCATTATGGGTGATCGGATTTGGCCCCTACACACTGTCGATATTGGGTCAATCCCATTGGTCCACCTAATATCGTAAATGTGGGTACACACCATCCAGACCAACTAACCGATATTACCGTGTATTGGTCGGTCAGCCAGAAAAATTGGATGGTGTATTTGCAGGTGGCCGCAACCAATCTCAGTCGCCTGTACATCCAGATCAGAAAATCAAGCCCGATCATGCAGCTCCTTATAGACCACATGGTCAGTCTCGGTTTATTGTAATAGCCCTTAATATTTATATGCATAGCAAATATATCTTCTTCTAGGCCATCCTCTCCTATCATCTAGACCATCCTCTCCTATCATCTAGGCCATCCTCTCCTATCATCTAGGCCATCCTCTCCTATCATCTAGGCCATCCTCTCCTGGGCCATCATCATAACAGGGCCATCATTTAGGCCATCCTCTCCTATCATCTAGGCCATCATCTCCTGGGCCATCATCTAGGCCATCATCTCCTATCATCTAGGCCATCCTCTCCTATCATCTAGGCCATCATCATTTGGGCCATTATCTTAACATGGCCATCATCATAACAGGGCCATCATCTAGGCCATTCTCTCCTATCATCTAGGCCATCATCTCCTGGCCATATCTTAACATGGCCATCATCATAACAGGGCCATCATCTAGGCCATCCTCTCCTATCATCTAGGCCATACTCTCCTATCATCTAGGCCATCCTCTCCTGGGCCATCATCATAACAGGGCCATCATTTAGGCCATCCTCTCCTATCATCTAGGCCATCCTCTCCTATCATCTAGGCCATCCTCTCCTATCATCTAGGCCATCATCTCCTGGGCCATCATCATAACAGGGCCATCATCTAGGCCATCATCTCCTATCATCTAGGCCATCCTCTCCTATCATCTAGGCCATCATCATCTGGGCCATTATCTTAACATGGCCATCATCATAACCCAGGGACATCTCTAGGCCATCTCGATCTATAATCTAGGCCATCCTCTCCTCATCTAGGCCATACTCTCCTATCATCTAGGCCATCCTCTCCTGGGCCCATCATAACAGGGCCATCATTTAGGCCATCCTCTCCTATCATCTAGGCCATCTCTCCTATTCATCTAGGCCATCCTCTCCTATCATCTAGGGCATATCTCCTGGGCCATCATCATAACAGGGCCATCATCTAGGCAATCATCTTCATCATCTAGGCCCTACTCTCCTCTATATCCGGCCATCATATCTGGGCATTATTTAACATGGCCATCATCATAACAGGGCCATCATCTAGGCCATCCTCTCCTATCATCTAGGCCATCATCATCTGGGCCCTTATCTTAACATGGCCATCATCATAACAGGGCCATCATCTAGGCCATTCTCTCCTATCATCTAGGCCATCCTCTCCTTTCATCTAGGCCATCATCATCTGGGCCATTATCTTAACATGGCCATCATCATAACAGGGACATCATCTAGGCCATTCTCTCCTATCATCTAGGCCATCATCTCCTCGGCCCTTATCTTAACATGGCCATCATCATAACAGGGCCATCATCTAGGCCATCCTCTCCTATCATCTAGGCTATCATCTCCTCGGCCATTATCTTAACATGGCCATCATCTGGGCCATCTTCTCCAGGGGCCATTATTTCAACATGGCCTTCTCCAGGGTCATCATATCAAGAAGACTATAAATTCTAAAAGCCATCTGTGTTCACTCTGCCGGTGCTAGAATCCACTTATAGGAATAAATACATTGTTTATCTCTTTATTTTGGTTGCTTTACTGCTATTGAATTCTTCAGAAATTCTATTTATTTCCATTTCAATGGCCTTTTTAAACATACATGTATTAGAGTTCACACCATTGCTTCTATATGAAAAGATCCTTCTGTTAAAGGTTTGACCTCTTACAACCTCTTACCAAGGTTGAAGGTAATTCTAAAAAAACTCCAGCAATGCTTACATTACTTCATTGTTGTCAAGAAATTTGTGTTTGCCGTGTCAAAGGCTATGATGACGGAATGTATGGCTCAGCTGGAAAAAGAATCATTTGATTTAAATGATGGGATCTTACAGTTCGCTGTTAGCCAAATCCAATACTTTATACCAGGGAATAAAACATGAAGCACGCCAAGCACCGACAAAGACATTTCAATCCTGAATTTCACAGCAAGCGATAAAGTTTGTATCTGTTTTATGTATTTTTTCCTTTATTGTTTCTTCTTTATGTTTTTTTTGCACGGTTATGCAGTATTTTAAGCCCATTGAGGTTGACGTTATCTATACAGGATTGATATTGTTACATATAATTTTCTTTCATGGCCTGGTTATTGATTTTGATTGGTGGAGAGAGCAGTAGGGAGTTACTTGAATCATCATGTGACTTACCTGTTTCTCTACACACACATAACCATCCTTTAATGTAGCCCCCCGTGAACTGGATGTATAGTTTTCAACTCTTAAGTAATGGAAGCCTGCATTAGAACTAAAGGCAACTGTTAAATTAAGGAGATTTCTTAAAATCTAAAAGTTTGACGCTTACCTAGAAATTGTGCTGATGGTGTTTTTTTCTTCTCAGGCTCCTCTGCAGTTGGTTACATCTTCTGCCACCAGCCCCAGAGACATTAATGGGACATTCACAGGAATGGGACCAAAACCACCAAGTGTGGATAACAAACTAAGCATCTCAATAAGCAACTTGCAACTACATATTGAGACAAATGATCTGCTAACTTAGCTGCGCAGCTGTGGATTACAATGCCAAGGTAGAATCAAGAATTATGGGATATTCTTCCAAACACAAATGGGGTTATACTGCTGGGTTCCGTGCTGAAACTATGACTATTTTGATGTCAAAACCAAGTTATGGCCATTGAAATTCCAACAACAGATCCAAGATTTCTAAACCCTTAACATAGTTATAATCTAAATTTACTTTCCTTATCAATAGAGATGGCCGAACTTCATAAAGTTCGGTCCATTTCAAACTTTCGAATTCGGACCCATTAAAGTCAATGGGGAGTGATTTATAGCTAAACTAACAATGGTAACTTACTGTAAATGGCTGTGGCACCAGGAAACCGAACGATACTTTCGAGGGTTACCGAAAATGGAACCATAAATTCGAGGATTATGGAAATCGAAATATACTTTTGTGGATTATCGAAAATGAACGATAATTTCGAGGGTTAGTGAACGATACTTTCAAAGGGTTAGCAAAAACGATCCATACATTCGAGGGTTACTGAAAACGAACGATACTTTCGAGGGTTAGTGAAAACAATCCAAACATTCGAGGGTTACCAAAAATAACTATATTTTTGAGGGTTACTGAAAATTGAAAGCTACATTTGAGGGTTAGCGAACGATACATTATAGGGTTAGCGACAACGATCCATACATTCGAGGGTTAGCGAAAACGAACGATATTTTCGAGGGTTACTGAAAATCGAAGGCTACATTCGAGGGTTAGCGAACGATACATTTTAGGGTTAGCAAAAACGATCTGTACATTCGAGGGTTATCGAAAACTAACGATACTTTCGAGGGTTAGTGAATGATAGACTCTAGGTTTAGTGAACGACCCGTAAATCCAATAATTATCAAATTTTCCATAATTATCGAAAATACAAACTTGTTCAAATAGTTCAAGTTCATCCGAACTCATAAAGTTCCGCTCAAACTCGGGTTCAGTTTTGTGTCCATCTCTACAGGGACAGGGGAGCTTGAAAAAATTAATTTCCCCAGTATACGTGTCCTTTAATATGTGGACGTTGTAGGGCATTCAGCAGTATTACTTTCTCCATCTGTAAGGAGTAAAATTCCACCGCAGTATTGACTTTTCTATTACTGCTAATTTAATTACTACATTCAACCAAATATTCCACACGTCTTTGTAATAATCTTCCTAGAATATTGTTTTTTTAATATAAACAATAGTTTGTGGATGAAAGAATTAACTAGATAGAAATATGCTGAAATAAATACAGAGGAAATTGAAACATAAACAGAATCAAGCTAATAAAACATTTTCTCATAATGGGAGATTCAAATTTTCATCAACATGGCCTGAATTATTTAAGAAAGTAATACTTACTGATCTTTATGACTTAAACCCTTGTAGATAAACATGGTATCTGAATGAATCTCCCTGAATGACATCATGGAGCCAGGAAAATTGCCTCAAAGGGTCATTTTATTCCAAGACCTCTGCGCGACATGTTTCGGATATATTCTCAGGTGCTAATTATAATGAAATACTCCCCTCACCCTTAATTGTACCACCAACCTGTGACATCATTAAAACATGTATAACAACCACAGCCCCACCTTGTGGCCAGGTGTAACAATCCATCAAAAGGTAACATTTGTTACCAATGATTCTGATATCTATTTGGAAAAACAGATATAATATTATATTATCTATTTACAAGTATAAACAGCAGTTTAAAGTGATCTGAATTTACTCAGAATTTCTTTGCAACAGTATCTACCGTGTAACTGAATGTTATAGTCTATCATGTTTTGCATGTATCAGTAGAAAAGGGTGAGGGGGGTAGTTCATTTTAACTAGCACCTAGGGAAGGATGAGATATATCTGAAACATGTTGTGATTAGAGATGTCCGAACTTCGAAAAATCCGGTCCGCGCAAGGATCCGCGGATTTTCGAAAAAATCCGAAAATTCGAAAATCCGCGAGCGGACCCGTTAAAACGTATTATTCATTTAAAATGAAATTTCGGCAAAATCCGCATTAAAAGTGGTCTAAATAGCTGGTAACGTACACTTAACCACTCAGGGACCTGGGTAATGGCCTTAGAAGCACGTTATAATGCCAACAATACCTAAAAAGTACAGTCCGCTAGCGTGACTTAAAAAAACGGTATTTTTCGAAAATCGAGGATTCCCGTAAAAACGAAGATTTCCGTAAAAAAACAAGGCTTTCGTAACTATGATAGCTGCCATTGGCTAATTTGGTCATGTGGCTTGCTCCGTTCTGAAAATTTACACGAATTACTCGTTTTTACGAGTATTCGTAATTACGTGAATCCTCGTAATTACGTGAATCCTCGTATTACGAGGATCTTCGGTTTTTCTGTATCCCGAAAGTATCGTAGATCCTCGTAATTACGGAGATACTCGTATTTTCGAAAATGTTCGTAAAAAAAAAAATCCGCAGTTCGGCAGTTCGAAGTCCAGAAAGTCCGGAATATCCGCCGTTCGCGGACGGGAGAAATCCGGGCGGATCGGTTCGGGTCGCGAACCGGCCATCTCTAGTTGTGATGAGGTATTGTAATAAATTCACAGTACAATTCACAATTAATCTGGCTCCCTGATGTTTGTGTTTATACTTTATATACAGATATCATATGAGAGCCTAGAACTGTGCTGGTTCATGAGCTATATGTTTAAGACATCATAGACTTCTTCAAAGGTTCACATGTCTTGCAGAGTAGACAACTCTTGTAGCATCAGTTAGTCATTGACCCTGACATCAGCCATGATTGTTTGCTGCTACTAGGAAGAAAAGAGGGCAATGGAAGGGGTCAGCAGGGGTCAGAAGACCAGGCTCCAAAAAATGTCTATTAGGTGGTTAAGTATTGATGTCTGGGGTTTAGGGGGTCAGGAGGTAAGAGTACATTTTTGGGGGGGTGGGGGAGTTGACATGTTGAAAATGAAGCAGAAACATTTCTTTGAAAATGATGTTGACATTTTTGACAAGAACTAGTATTATGTTGCATTTTTTTGACCAACTTTAAAATGATTTCGGGATTGTTGGCATCATTTAGCTTCTACAAAATGCTTGGCCTTATTTTCATAATATGGCACAAAATATAATTTCCAGCCTGCAAAGACATTTTATACTTTAAAGGAGAACATAACATAAAAGATAAATAAGCCTGAGAGATCTAACTAATAGATCTGACCTCAGCGCCATTGAAAAAGCTATGTAGCGAAACGCGTTTGGGTGCTAGAACCTCTTGTCGCTACCCCCACCTGTGATTGTGATACCTTAGACTAGGAGTTCGGGGATACTGTACCTTTGTTACTTGGTTCCGTGCACGGACTACTGGACTGACTTCTTATGACGGATAAGTATCGTTCTCTGTTATTGTATTGACCTGATACCTGGATATAGCTGGGTGGTAGTTTGGCTATAGGGGGGTCTCCAGAGATATTCACTTGAGTATTATGGAATTTATTGATGGTTACTACTAACTATACACTTTAATTATCTTTACTACGCTATTTAAATACTTTATATGATCAGTTGTGGATCGTTTTACTATGTTTATATAAATACAATGCTTTTAGCCCTTTAATCCTCTACAACGTCTTAGTGTTTTTTCTTTGATATATTATATGGATAGGCTTTCTTACAGGGACATTTTTGTTTGGCTTGACCTCAAAAATCTAGCTTTTTCCATATTGCACATGCTCCAGTGAGTTGTACTGGGTGACCTACCCATGGCCCTGTTAATCTGCAGTAACCAATCAGAAGTTGTCAAATGCTTTCTTACTGTAGCAGAGCAGTAAAAATGTGACATTTGATTGGTTAAGGCTCAGCTCAGGCAATATTTTGTAACTCTAATTGAATAAACTCTTTAGTATTATAATAATAATCCACAACACTGCTGATTAGAGGTGATATTTTCAGCTGTCGGCTAGTTCAGGATAATAAAATTAATTCACAATCATGTTTTATGTTTATTATTTATTTAATTAAATAAATTACATTTAAAAAACTACAATTTAAAAGGAGAACTAAACCTCAATTTTTCACATTTCCATTATCTGAATCTACCCCCAACCCCCAAGAACGCAAATAAGATGTAAAATAGTATTCCAAAAAATGCCATTAATTTAAATATAACTTGATAAGATAACTGTGTGTTAGTGCAATGTCTGGCTCCACCTCCACCCGGGTCACATGCTTTTCCCCCCTGTACTGGTCAGGTTAGAGACTATTAGTGGGTATGACCTGCTGTAGCAAGTTCCTGCAGAAGCTTAGGACTGAGCACGTGCAAAGTATATAATAGTCAGTGATCAAACTCTGTGATAGTGGAATGCTGGGAAATAAAGCACAAACCCCATGTTAGTAAGGCAAATTACTGTTTTTATGTCAAGGGGTCCTGTCTTCTGATTCAATGACGTTCTGAGGTTTTAGTTGTCCTTTAAAATTATCTTTAATTCTTTTTTAATAAACAAATAGGACCCATAAGGATTTTATTTGCATTTTAACTTAAATGTTTTTAATTTTTTTTTTAATTATGCACCAAGAGTAAAAAGAACAATTAGAAACTAGAGAAAAATGCAAATCTGCCTATCATATAAGCTCTAATTTGATATCTACCAATGAAAACAGTCTATACCCATGTGACTTTATTTGGTTTGAGTGAAATGTCCGACTCCCTGGTAAGTATTGCAGTTTTATTAATAGAATTGTCATTATCGTCCATACTTTTTCCTCTTTGTGAAGCTCAATATAGAAAGTCTGGTTCTGTATTTTATGTTCATCTCGTTAAAGTTCAAAAACCAGTTTGATCAATTCATTTCCTCTTTTTCTCTTTGTTCTTTTTCACTGAAGATCTGGACTATTTCCTTTTTACCAGGAAAGTCATAGATCCAAATGTGTCTCTTTTCAAGTTATCAGGAAACCGTGAAAATGTCTTGATACGGAATTGAATTATGGAATTTCCATTACTCATCCGAAATGTTTCTTGGAGCCCACAGTTTGATTGTTCAGGAGTAAAATCCTCATCTGCTACCGGGTTACCTATTAAAAAAAGGGTCCAAATTAATACAGAAACTCAGCATCTCTCCGTAAGGTACAGTAGGGCTATAATTACATAGGGATGTTGTGTAAAACATGCATTAGGAGGTTTATTGCCTCCTAAGTTTTCATATTGATTCTATGAGCTTCTTTACCACTGGGTGGTACCATTTATTTCTAGTCTAATTGAACCAGTAGGATAATAGGTAGTAATGATAGGTTTCAACTCAGTTTCAACTGCAATAATGTAAGTAAGGAGACTCCTACCCATGAGTGATTGGCTGAGAGGCAGCCAATCACGGACGCGGCTGCCGGCTGCTCAGAATGCCGGCGGAGAGAGGTATGGTAAATAAAGTTCGGGAGATTTTCTAAATATCTTTTATAGTGGTTGGGGCTGGGGGAAGTTATACTACCATATGGCAAAGGGTTTTTATGGTAACGGGAGGGATCGCAAAACGGGTGGGAGAGGGAGGGGGGGAGGCCTGCAGTGTGCATGACAAACTTCTCCCGGAGGGAACAGAGGCGTCCTATATGGACTCTGCTATCCTCCTGGGGGCAGTTTTTTTGACTTGGTGGGGGGGGACTACAGGAGAACCATATGGAGCTGGGATGTAAGGTAAGGATTTTATTACACTACAGAGTGAAGGCCAGAGTAGTGGGTTAACTTATAGTTTTGGGGGTGGACATGCCCTTTAACTTCAGAACTGAGTTTAAAAAAATCCTCTGGGACTGATGAGTCTAAAATCCTGTGGGACTAAAAGTTAAAAATGTTTGCCCGTGGTATTAATCAACTTAAACCAATCAGAAGTTATCTAACTGCAGTAACCCAGTAAAAAGCTAACTTTTGATTGGCTGGTGCAGATTTCTAGCACAGGCAATTGTTTGTACCTCATATTGCATCAGCTGCTAAGATAGTTCTGTTGGCACGTGAGGTTTACAATGAATATAAACAAATAGAGCAATGATTAACATGTGTTGATTAATTATAGTGATTGCAAGAGAAGAAATATAATGACAATAATACAATAATATTATAGCTGAAACAATAATATTATAGCTGAATTTCTCCAGGAATATTAATGGAAACAGTTGAAGGAGACTGACTTTTGCACTCCCTATCTATCGACTTATATATATTACACTGTTTTTTTTTCCCGTAGACCCCGTTTGTGTCCATGTTCATAATTAAGAGGCGTATTACTAGAAAATATGGAAAGGACAGGGGGTTTCAGCAGATTTTCCTTGTCAGATCAAATATTCTGCAATTTTTTTTCATCTAAAGAAAATGTCTCATTAAATTCATGTGCATTTTTAGTAATAAAAAAAAAAATTTAAGTTGTTTTGCCGTAAGGAAAATGCAAACAGCTTCGCTTTGTGATGTTTTCTGAAAACTCATTAAAATAGTAGATTTTTTTTATTTTTATTTATTTTTTGCTTCTAAAGAAAGAAGTGTTTCATTGTGATGAATTCATTAGATTCTTTGCATTGCTGGTCTCAATTTGATTATTTGATTATTTCAGGTGATAATAAGCACACCGTTGGTTATTACCAACAATATTTGTATTTTAAAGAACCAAATAATAAAAATGTTAACTTGAAAGCGGCTGAGTTTCTAGAATTTGATTGGTCTCTAGAAATCTCTGGTTCCCTCCCAGATCCATAATAAACCTTCTGTTTTTAACCTTTTAGAAGAAGTTCCACGTAGTGGTGGCCAAATTCACTGAAATCTGTTCCGCTTGCTGATTCGTGAATTTTCTAAAAAAAAATCCAAAAATTTGAATATCCGCAAGCAGAACCATTGAGTGAAAAAGTCAGAAAATTCTGCTAAACTTAAGGTATAAAGAGCAATGGTAACTTACTATAAATGGCTCAGGGACCTGGGAAATGGTCTGGGGAACATGTGTCAATGGACAAAATCTTTAAAAAAAACTCTGTCCAGTAATGGAAACTTGCACTTCCTGTTATGGATTTCTGCGTATTTCAGAGACTTATAGAAATTTTATCAGGGTTATTCAATAAAAGTTTTTATCGTTAAAAATAGTGCTAATTTTGCCCCAACCAATCAAAATATACAGGGAGATTCAATAAAAGTTCTTGTTGTTAAAAATGGTGCTAATTTTACCCCAACCAATCAGATGTTAGCTTTCAAATGTTTAATAAAATCTGATTGGTTGGGGCAAAATTAGCACCATTTTTAACAATAAGAATTTTTATTGAATCTCCCTGTATGATATTATTATAATACCATATATTATTAAATGAACATACATACAGCCCACCCTGTTTATAATTATATATTATATTATCATAATACGATATTATATTAACATATAATTTAGCTTTCAAATGTTAAATAAGATATTGGGGCAAGATTAGCACCATTATTAAAGATAAGCAGGGAGATTCAATAAAAGTTCTTATTTAAAATGGTGCTAATTTTGCCCCAACCAATCAGATCTTATTTAACATTTGTAAGCTTACATCTGATTTGTTGGGGCAAAATTAGCACCATTTTAAACGATAAGAACTTTTATTGAATAACCCTGCTTATCGTTTAAAATGGTGCTAATTTTGCCTCAACCAATCAGATCTTATTTCTCATTTGAAAGTTAACATCTGATTGGTTGGGGCAAAATTAGCACCATTTTAAACGATAAGAACTTTTATTGAGTCTCCCTGTAGATTTTTAAATTTGAAAATTCTGGAACGTTTGATAATAATCGATAAAGAGTTCCACTGTATGGAAAAATCCGAAAAGTGAAAAATTCTCAAATCCGGTGGATCCATGAAATCAGCTTCAGAACTGGGTTCAGGTTCGGGACCATCTCAGAACTATCAATTTTAAAATCAGGAGTTGACAATATCATCTGAAAATTTGCAGGTTGGACCACGGTGTGTTTTTTTTTTCCCTATAGGTGGTCGCTCTAAACTTCCTTTCATATGTTGGATTACCATATTTTTCCATGCTGGTCCTAAATGTCACCATATATTCATGATTCAAGCTCCTGCACTCAGACAATTGCACATTATAGATACTAATTTATATGGCTGCAATTCAAATATTTTTCATTGAACACTGCAAATGACAATGCTTAATTATTTTAATGACACTAATTCTTCCATGTTTCTTTTTATTTTATATCTGTATCATGCTTGAGTCATTCTTCTGGAATTCACTAACGATATTGTCCCAGTTGGTTCTCAGTTAGGGCAGAGAGGAATTCTACTCCCCATCCTTGACACCTTTCCTGTGGTTTAAACAGTAACTGCTGGGACCAGGTAAATTAGTGGAATGTAACATATTATTAATACACATACGATAAGCTCTCATTCAATGTTGTAAATCACTATAAAAGAAATGAAAACAATAAAAAGTTATGGTATAAAAAAAAAAATACACATAAATAGATCCTTAAAAGCTTCCATTAGTTTACAGTAGTCGAAATTTATCCCATGAAGTCAATTTTGAAAACCCATTAAGTCAGGTAGGAAACACTATTTACTTTGATATCCCTCCCCAATACTATTAGAGACTATTACAGGTTTACTTTAGAGTTTTAAATTGCGAATCAATTCACCTTGATTCAAGCCTTGAAAATTAGCTTGTCGAGTGTAAGACACCTGTGAAAAAGAAACTTTCCAATCTAGACAACAAGCTTTTTCTAAGTTCTAAATATAACAGATCTGTTCAAAAATAGGTAGGAAATTGGCTTAGCTAAATTGGGTTTAGAATTCTGATCTTCTAAAAAGTTGAGTTGTTTTGTCATATACTAGATTACTGTATTACTGTATGGTGTTTGAGATGCCTTGGCAGTCTGTGGGTGTACGTAACAATCCACAGTTCATCAGGAAGATCTTTTAAAAATAATAATTATAACTTATACTTATTATATAGTTTGCAATGGTGATGTAGTTACAAGTAGCAGCAAGTGAACATGGAGTGCACTAGTTTACTAATCCTGCCAGCTCAGTTTTCCGTTATTACCGTATATTCTCAAGTATAAGCTGAGGTTTTTATTTTTTTAAAATGACCCAAAAAATCTAACCTCAGCTTATACTTGGGTCACAGGCAGTACTTACCTTACATGCGGAAAAACCGGAGCAGTCAAGAGCACGAGTGGGAACGAAGGTGTGGGAACGTCAGCCTCCTCTCAGCCCCCACCGGACATAACGGAGGAGCAAGTAAGGACTGACTCTCCTGTCAGTGGAGCTGGTAAGACCCAAGCGCCTCTTCATCTAAGGGGTTTAGATGTGGGCAGTTTGTTAAACCTTGCCACTAAAAAGTTTGCTGAACCTTGCCAGATGTGTAGAAACTCCAAAAGTTTGGAAACTACAACTCCCAGCATGCTTTGGTTGCTGGGAGTTTTAGTTTCCAAACTTTTGGAGTGCCAAGGAATTGGGGGTTAGTGGATTTGGCTTATTATATTGGCACCAATAAGATCTTCTACTACTGTATGGGAATTGTGCTGTATATTATACAAGGGTCACTTTAAAGGCAACCAAAGCCTAAAAACTATACTGAATCAGAATCAGAATCATAATTTCAACCCTCGGCTTATACTCGAGTCAATCAGTTTTACTCATTTTTTTCAGGTAAAAATAAGCACCTCGGCTTGTACTCGGGTCATCTTATAGTCGAGTATATAAGTACTTTAATTCATAAAGATGTCGGCCTAGTATATGCTTACATTATAGAAATGTTACTAATTCTGACTTAGGCTAAGGTTCCACTACACTGGATTGAAACATGCAGTGCATCTGCATTGGTGTCCAATTGTCCGTGTTTATCTGCGTGTGTGTTTTCTATTTATTACTGTGGGTAAAACGCATTAGTGTTCACACTTTTCTATGTGTTGCCATAGACTTTTATCAAAGCACAAAGTGGACAGAAATTGTCCTAAATGGACTCAAAGTCATGCACGCATGGGATTGGCAAACAGTTCAGATTGGAAAACGCCAACAGACAGAAAACTGATAAAAACGTGCATAGTAGGACCTAGGTCTCAAAGCCCACAACAGTTAATTAGGGTACAATGTGTTTGCAATAGAAAAGCACTTGGGAACCAAACGTCACCATGATACTGTAAATTATTCCACTGTCTAACTAAAATGTAGCCAATTTCCGACCAGTAAGCGAGTTTTTTTTTCAAAAGTCTACTGGAGACTTTATTTGCTGAAGCAACAGCTCCTTTTCCTATTGTATCAGTAAACACGCACCTCTGGCTACTTTATTGGCAAAGAGAATCCTGGTTATCAGAGCTTGTCCCATGTTTGGATTTTCGTAGAACCAGATGCAGAAAAAGACACGCACCACCTAAAAGAAACCCGTAAGGGGACTTGTGGGGTAATTTGAGTGGTCATTCTACAATAATTTAAGGGTGTATGTCCTTTGTTTAGACTTATTAAGTCCAGATCAATCTTCCCATTTACCCTTTGTGTCTGGAAGGTTTTCTCCCACAATGCATCGGACTAATCGTGCCCTGATCTTCTGTACTTACTTTCGTAGTTTTGATTTTATTTCCACTACTGCAAGACCAGCCTGTAAGGTCGGGCAGCACTTTGCATTCTTCCCCTTCCATGCAGGGATGCATTTGGCACCACCACTTCTGAATGACGATAGAAGCTAGAAAATAAATACAACAGTATCTATCAGGGGTTATCTTTATGGCAAATTTCAAGCTTTTTACAATGTGACAAAAAAAAATCACCGGTTCGGTAGAAAAACCCCCCAAAAAAGCTACAATCATCTCCAATGCAGCAATAGTTGTACCTATGGAGCGAACGTTCAGGCGTTAACATTACACACTAGAAAATTACAAGACACATGATGTTGTTACATAAAATAATAACTGGTTTAAAGAAAGGCTTCTATGTAGGAGAATGATGGCTTACCAACAGTTACTGACATACTGACATTCTGACATACTGACATTCCAAACCATCTAAACAAAACTTAAGAGTTTGACTTGCGCTGAAAATCCTAGTACTAAAGTCGCAACTGATCCCCCCCCCTCTCTTTTTCTTGAATTTGCAGATTTTATACATTAATTAGAACTCGACTGCTCATTTCTCCTTTTTCTCGTTCTCCTGTGAATCATTAATGACTGACTATGAACATAATGTGATACTAATAAGCTTTATTTACAAGATAACAAGTTAATTAATTTTAAGCATATTCATAATGTATAATCTTTATTAGTCAGCGTCAAAAAGTGACAAGCGCGCAATCATCTCTCTCTCACAGCAGTTAGTGAGCTACTTTGCGTGCAGCTTCTAGAAGACTAGATGAAGACAATAGCCATTATATTAACTTAGGGTCCAATACTGGAAATAGCTGTTGGAAGTTGTTTAAAGATGAACGAAACAGGAGAGTTTTGTTTACCCAACAGTTGTGAATGCATTAATTTCTGAAAATCCCATTTAAACCAAATTAAAGCAGAATTTTTCTAATTATTAACCGAATATTACAGATATACCATGACCTGGATGGATGAATATTACAGATATACCATGACCTGGATGAATGAATATTACAAATATACCATGACCTGGATGGATGTATATTACAGATATACCATGACCTGAATGAATGAATATTACAGATCGACCTGACCGGGATTAAGATAAATACTGAGATGAATATTACAGATATATCATGACCTAGTGAATGAATGAAATTACAGATATCATGACCTGGATGAATAGATATTACAGATATACTGTGACCTGTATATGAATATTACAGATATACCATGACCTGGATGAATGAATATTACAGATATACCATGACCTGGATGAATGAATACCGTATATACTCGAGTATAAACCGACCCGAGTATAAACCGATGTACCCAATTTCAGCTAAAAATCCTAATAAAAGTTGTTGACTCGAGTATAAACCGAGGGTAGAAACTTGGCATTCAAGATGTTTGGAAATACAACTCCCAGCTAATAAAGCATGTGGGGTTGTAGTTTCCAAACATCTTGAATGCCACCCTCCCTTGGCATTAAGATGTTTGGAAACTACAACTCCCAGATGTTTATTAGCTGGGAGTTGGAGTTTCCAAACATCTTGAATGCCAAGTGAGGGTGGCATTCAAGATGTTTTGAAACTACAACTACCAGATGCTTTATTAGCTGGGAGTGTAGTTTCCAAACATCTTGAATGCCCCCCTCACCCTCCCACCCAGTTCAGTTTGTACCTGTGGGCTCTTCTCCCTGTGGGCTCTCCTCCATCCAAGGGCTTCCTCCATCCAAGGGCTTCCTGGCAGGTATCCTTAGCAGTATCCTGAGCATTCCGGCAGCAGCGCGCTCATTCCAGTACTGGCGTGCCGGCTGATGTCACTGCCCGACGCCGGGCTTGGAGCCGGGCAGTGACATCAGGCCAGCGCGCCAGTACACAAAGATCGTGCGGCTGCCGGAATGCTCAGGTAAGCTACTGGCTCGAGTATAAACCGAGTCCAAGTTTTCAGGCTGATTTTTCAGCCTGAAAAACTCGGTTTATACTCGAGTATATACGGTATTACAGATATACTGTGACCGGATGAATGAATATTACAGATTACCGTGATGGATGGATGAATATTCAGATATACGTGACCTGGATGGATGAATATTACAGATATACCTGACCTGGATGATGATATACAGAATACGTGACCTGGATGATGATATTACAGATATACATCCTGGGATGATTTACAGATATAACTGTGACCTGGATGAATGATATTAAGAGATATACCTGACCTGGATGATGAATAAATTACAGATATACCATGACCTGGATGAATGAATATACAGATATAACCGTGACCTGGATGAATGAATATTACAGATATACTGTGACCTGGATGAATGATATTACAGACATACCATGACCTGGTAAATGAATATACAGACATATCCGTGACTGGATAAATGAATATTACAGATATACGTGACTGGATGAATGAATATTACAGATTAACCATGACCTGGATGAAGAATATTACAGATATACCGTGACCTGGATGATGAATATTACAGATATACCATGACCTGGATGATGAATATTACAGAATTACCGTGACCTGGATGGATGAATATTAAAGTTACGTGACCTGGATGAATGAATATTACAGATATACCGTGACCTGGATGGATGAATATTACAGATATACCATGACCTGGATGAATGAGAACCTCCACAAGCATGTTCTATTTAAAACCAGGACTCATCTCTACGCCAGACATCCCTAATATACATTCTAAAAATATTTACAGTACCATCTAGTACAATTTCTTAAGTGCTACATGTATGTGTCCGTGGGACCTCTGTAAAACTAGTATAATGGGCAAATATACTTCTGTACATGAGCTCTTGGGTAGGTTTTACGGTCTAGTGATTCCCTTAAAATTCTAGGATTATAATAAGTGCCCATTACTACTGTTTATACAGCTATTCATTCAAGGGTTGACTTATTCCTGAATGTTCTACATTTCAGTCAACATATCAGCTAAAACTATCAATGGTTGATCAAAAAGTCAACTGCAGAACTGTATTAATTCTTCGCAGCATGTTTATAAAGGGTTGGTATCACTATTTTTGCAATTCTACACCGTTTTCAGAATTGTAAAATATTACACAATACAATATTTTACAGGCATGATAACAGCATAAAATACCATCCATCTTTTAAAATGCCGATACCAAATGGTATGTCGCAATTGGTTTTGGAACCGCATTGTGGTATTTAACAATGAGGTCATATTATAAAGCAGCTACGAACTGTTCAATCAAAGTATGGATACCTTTAGTTTATCCTTTATGAAACAGGTAGTTTTGCCCCATATAAGTACATGGTGATGAATAAAGATAAAATCCGGGTCCAAGTCTACATTTGACGGTTCCTGAAAGTAGCCTCGAATATACACAAGCTTGTGTAAAGGAAATTTCGATTTTATTTAAGATTTGGTTATTTATACATTTTCCCTGTTTCCCAGATGCCTGAGCCATCTACAGTAATGCTTTATTTACCCTTACTTTACGTTTTGGGAATTCCAAAAATTTGAAAAGGGAACGAAACTCGCCAGCTTTGACATCGTAACACTGTTATGACATCATAACACTGCATGCAAATCAAACGCATTTTTTTGGGTTATATAGAGTTAAAATCCGATAGCGGCATTCAAGACAGAAGCCTATAAACAATAAAGACGCAACGGTGAATCGTGATAAATTTCCTCAAATCGTATTTGCCGGTGATTTCAATTACGGTGAAAAAATAAAATGCCGGCAAAAAAAGAAAGAGAAAAGATGAATTGCCTTGTTTTATAATGGAACAGATTGAGAAGCAACATGAAGCATCATTAATACAAACATAACACAGTGCAGTGAGGCATAAGTTACAAAATATTAATTTACTGTAGTAGATGATGTTAGTTGGTGGATACTGGGGAATATTATGTACGGAATAAGATTACTTCTGTGTAACTGTTTTATATTCACAAAAGATGATATAAAACGGGTTAAAATAGAAACAGACCTTTATGGAGGAACGCAAGGAAGCAAGCCCCCCCTGCTGGTGAAGTGTTGCAGCAAATATTTCCAATGTACGTAGTGAATTAAATAGAGGAATAACACTATGCAGAGCTCCTAATGATGATAATGATAATATGTATAATTACAATGACAAGGATGAATTACTTCAAAGGCGAATGAGAGTTTAATATTCGAGACGAACATAGGAAACTATTATTTATTTACAAAAGCGCTGACACATTCTGGGAAAAGGTCTTTTTAGTGAAGAAGTTTTATACAATTAACACAATGTCTGTCAGGGTCATGTCAATATTAAAAGGGTCAACGTGTAACATACATTACCCAACAGAATTACCTTAACAGCTGCTGTCCTAAGAAATCAATTGAAAAGGCAATTTAAAGGAGGAACCTGCAACAAAACTAAACTTTAACTGACAATTAAAATCATGTATCACTTGTCCGAAAAAATAGAAGGTTACTTCTGAGGTATAAGTGAAATGTACATTGCTCCTTACTAAAGATGGCTGAACTTCTCGAAGTTCGGTTAGTGTACGAATTTACGAACTTCAGTAAAAGAAACAAACCCTTTAAAGTCGTGAGGGAGAAATAGTTTGAAAAGGTCGGATTAAATACAGATATTTGTAACTTACTGTAAATGGCTGTGGGACCTGGGAAATGGTCTGGGGAACACGCACATGATCCCTGAGGAAGGGTAGATACGTCCCCTCGAAACGTTTGATTGCTTTATGTCTAAATAAACTATAGGGGTCCTCCCCTTTTGTCACCTGATCGTCCGTGTAGAGTTCTGGTTCCTGTTTCTGTTCTGCGAACACGTACATCACCAAAACTTGTTTAAACACTAACAATCCTCACAATTGGGCAATTGTCGGTTTTCCGCATTATACATTCGAGGGTTATGGCCAATTTGAGGGCTACATTCGAGGGTTACCGAAATCGAGGGCTACATTCAAGGGTTACTGAAATCAAAGGCTACATTCGAGGGTTACTGAAATCGAAGGCTACATTCGAGGGTTACTGAAATCGAAGGCTACATTCGAGGGTTACCGAAATTGAAGGCTACATTCGAGGGTTATTGAAATCGAGGGCTACATTCGAGGGTTACTGAAATCGAAGGCTACATTCGAGGGTTATTGAAATCGAAGGCTAAATTCGAGGGTTATTGAAATCGAAGGCTACATTCGAGGGTTATTGAAATCGAAGGCTACATTCGAGGGTTATTGAAATCGAAAGCTACATTCGAGGGTTACCGAAATCGAGGGCTACATTCGAGGGTTACCGAAATCGAAGGATACATTCAAGGGTTATTGAAATCGAGGGCTACATTCGAGGGTTACTCAAATCGAAGGATACATTTGAGGGTTATCGAATTCGAACATAACATTTGAGGGTTACTGATTTGAGAATTCAATAACTATCGAAAATGAGTCTGCAAGTTTGGAAAACCTGAACTAGTTCGAAGTTTGTATAGTTCAAATGAATTGTCAGTCAGAAGGGAGGGGGAGGAAAAGTATCTGCATTCTGTTGTGCAATGTAAGTCATGGCTTCCCCTGCTATTTAAAGTGACAGTACCTCCCAAAAATGTGTGTTTTTTTTCAAACAGAATTTTAGGGGGCCCCTGGCATCTGGGCATCAAAAATGGCTGCCTCGCTACAGGGTGCTGCTCTGTAATGTGATTCACCTTGCCTCATTAGGGAGGCAGCCCTGAGTGCTACACAGCCCACATTTGTTATTTTTTCTGGCTCAGCCCTGAGGTTTGAAACACTTTTAGGAGATCCATTCTGTACCCTCCAGGGGACACGGTATCGGTATCCCCCCATCGGTACCGCCATGGGCAACCAAGGCAGGGGCAACCCCGGAACAGATTTGTAGAGCAGCTACCTAGGCCTTGTACAACAGGTTTATGAGGCATTATAAATAAAACATCTGGAATGGAGAAACAGCTTTTGCAACCATAGTTCTGCAGGCCGCAAACTCTTAAGGTCCCAGTTCCCACCCTGGGAAAAAGCAGAATTTATACTTATGTAAATTCCTTTTCCTCGAATCCCAAAGGCAGCATAAGATCTCTCCCATTGACCCTTTAAGCATCAGTGGTGTGTTTTTTGTTTACTACTTTGGTCAACAACATTGTAGGCTATTAGGGAGGAAGGGTTTTTAAGCTTGGTGCATTGGTCCTACCTACTAAGAGACTAAATCTCATGTTTATTGCTGCCTTTGGGATTCGAGGAAAGGGAATTAAAATACCCTATATACTCAAATATAAGTCGATCCGAGTATAAGTTGAGGTACCTATTTTTACCTAGAAAATGAGTACCCTCGACATAAGACGAGGGTAGAAATTATGAACACTACTACCTTCTGATTCTGTATTGTTTCAAGGCTTTAGTTGCCCTTTAAATGGACAGAATTCCCATCCAGTAGTCCCATTGTAGTTTTTCAAACATCTCGAGTGCCAATTCCGTTGGGTAATGACGGAATTTACCTATTGTCACTCGTGTGTAGGGGATATTCCGACCGAACGGAGTGCCGACGAACTGCCATAGTCTGCACTACGATCGATGAGGGAATGGCAGAAAATTTCCGTCGGTTGGCATTGGCTTCCTTTACTTTAAGTAGAGGAAGCCGATACCAATCGTGCGGTGTATGGCCGCTCAGCCGACCGATCCCCACACTGGTCAGGTCCATTTGTGCTGTTCCCACAGCATGTGTGCCGACAGATACCAATGTGATCAGACACCAATGTGATCAGACACCACTGTGATCTATCGGCACCCATGCTGTGGGATCGCATATGGATGGAAGTAAGAAAGAGGCAGGGATAGTGATCTCATGGCTGCTAGTCACAGGGTCACTGTTATAAAGTCTGCAGCAGCTTTTACCTGGCATTTTAGAACTGTTCTCCTCAGTACTATGAGCTGAGCTCATCCTCCCCCCTCCTTCCTTCACCTTCCGTTCATTTGTAACACTGTATCCAAATAGAGGGAGCGGAGTTTAGTCTCTGTACTAGATACAATGTTACAAATTACAGCAGCAGAACAAGGAGAGCAGTCCTAACACAGCAAGTAAAAGCTGACAGGGAGATGCTAGGGACAACACTGGGCGCCCTGGTTTAACATTCAACATATGCGCCCTAGTTCTTTTTCTAGGTGGCCTATGCCTAAAAACAGCCCTGCATATCCCCAAAACCTGTTTAAACACTTGGATTTTCGAGGGTTTACTAAACGCCACATTTGAGGGTTACAGAAATGCAACATTCAAGGGTTATGCCCGATTTCTAGGGTTTGAAAAATCAAATGCAACCTTCGAGGGTTATGGAATGAGGAAGACAAGGGTTATTGATTCGATTGAATATTCAATAATTATCAAAAATTGGATAATTGCCGAAAAGTTCGAAATATGTGCATTCAAGCCATTAAAGTTCGGGTCGAACTCGGGTTCCAGTTGTAGTCCATCTCTATCTCTAATATACAGATTTATTTTATGAACAATGCTTTTTACCAAAGGCTCCGAATTATTGATAATAAATCCAAAAGGATTTTTCATTCAGAATATTGTCTGCACTGTGGGGTAAAATCCCACCTGTACTTAATTCAGTACTGCACAAATGAAACAATTAACTTCACTGCCAAGTAAACCCACCGTAGCCACCCTGCTGTCTGTTTACTATTCAAAATAAGAGCCAACATGTAATTATCCACCTGGGTAATCACCATCGAACATGCTGATTGAGTTACAACGCAAAGAGATTATTGTATTAAGTTTCTTTTATGATATGACACTGTAAATATTTGTCAGGAGGGCTGATATAGTGTTTCACACATGTTCCGTGCTGAAGGTCTGAGCACACAGATAAAACATACCAAGATACTCTCACACTCAAAAATAGCAACCACCAATCTTAAATATGTTTGTTTTTTTCTTCTCTGACCTTCCTATCCCTTGTTTTTGTTTTGTTTTTAGTTCTGGGAGTTTTACTTTTTAAAGAGGGCGGGGCACAGCTAGTCAGTAAAGAACTGTCAATCACCCAGCCCCTCCGCCTGGCACACTACATGTAGAAAGCTTATTTCTCTGTCACTGCATGCATAATTGATTCAGCATTAAGATCAGGAAAGGTAATAAGCATAATCTGTTACTCTGTCTCTTTCTGTGGAGATAACACCCAATCCTGCAGTTAGCTGCTGTCTGTGTTGCTGAAGTTACAAAGTAGCACTGTACCTAAAGAAATCAATTCACAAAGTCCCCTCACTACACACACACCTTCAAACTCCTACAGCTAAAAGAAAATCTTACTTGATTCAAGCAGTTATTACATCTCCCAGTGCTGCTTACCTTCCCATAGCAAAGCAGTTTCACTTTCACTATAACACAAAATCACTGGGTGAATGTTATTGGCTGTAGGGGGGCACAGATCATCTCCACAGTTTTTTTCCCTTTAATCCTTTAATAATTTCTGCTTTTTATTATTATTCCCAGCACTCATTGTATCCCCAGGGATTACATTTTCATTGTTGACTCTCGGATATGTGTACATGGAAAACATACATCTTAGTTTATAAACCTCCCATAACCGACCATTAGCTAGATCTGATTGCATAATGAACAGAAACATCTAATTAGTGGCTCAGGGCAAATCAATTAACTACTCATTGGGCCATATTTAAAAACCCAAGGGTTTTCATTACTGTACGACCGCCTCCGTGAATATCTACTAGCGAACGTAGTAAACTACTGCAATGGTATTCTATGGGCGTAGATTAACAATGGCGATTGTAAATTACCAACCGTTAAAGGTGCAGTATCGCTAAAAACCAATATCGCACCTTTATAAATATGGCTCATTGCGACATGTTATTATATGTAACATATAAGTTATAATATAACATATAAGTGCCAAATCTCAGGTTTAAATTTAATAACATGTTTAATTTCACAAGTTTGTTTGGTTCGACTTACCCTCCACACATGATGGCATAGCCCTTGTGGTGCCAGCAACCTGCCCTGGGAAACAAGAACACTTTACAGTCTGTGATCTTTCCTCGATTCGGTTCTTATTACAACATCGATGGACTGCAACAACCTCACAGGTTCCTTGTTTCACTTGATAGGTTCCTAAACACAATAAAAGTAAATGCGAGAAGGTCAGATATGATGTCAGGACTTTGTGTCTGGTACTTAGGACAACTCTATGTCTAGTCTAATTTCATGGTCCAATCACAGAGGAGATTTCATTCACATTCGGGGTTATGTACAGTACCAAGGGTGGAGATGAATTTCCGGTTTTGAAACAAACCTGGTTTCATTTCAGAACTTTTGAAAATTCGAAAACCAGAATATTGTAAATTTGAAAATGAGAATATTCTAATTAAAAAGTATAAAATAAAAAATAACATTTATAAAGATCTGAAAATCAAGCTCAAAAAATGTAAACATTTTAGCTTCAATTGGGTTCAAAATGGAGTTTCCTATTTTTGGAATTTTAAAAGACCACATGATCGCTGTGATTGAACTGTATGTTCCGTTCCCCGATCAATCGGATGACAAGCATTGATCTCGTGTGCCCAAAAAAATCACCGCACATATTCCAATCTGACCGAGATTTGGAACTATGGGGCAGTCAGTCTGAAATATCAGCTTGTGTGCACCCAGCTTAAGAGCACGATAATCATAAAGCAATTCCATGGTTTTCTTTGTCCGCAATCATATAATTATGATAGCGGACGTAAAATTCCAAAAGTGGTTATACAATTACGAACGCGAACATACATTTGCGATCGTGTTTGTAATTGTAAATTCACCTATATAGTACCATTGTAGTAGTTTACACAGCCAAACGGTCATAAATGTATGGCAATTAACCGATACTGCCAGTTAATAAACATGCCCCATTAAACCTCAATTGTAAGTAGTTTTGGGGCAATTCAAGGAAAATCTGTTGTATTCAATTAGATCAACTGGACTTGAAATGTAGTTCTTGAAGACGTTTTGCTAGTCATCCGACTGGCTTTCTCAATTCAGAATGACTTGTACAAGAATCTGTGGCAATTATGTACCCTGGAAAATCCCAATTAGCATATCACAGCCAGGTGTTAAGGGTGTGATTAGATAATGGCTAAGAGGTGTTATAGGAACGCCCAGAGTAAGGTGTCAAAACAGCATTGTACATGGCAGAGAGTTGGTGTCGAACCCCCCCAACACTATTTAGGCTTGGTTTCTTTATTTTCACATAAATGGCCTCCTTCACACCTCTCTTGAACCAGTCACGTTCCTTTGCCAATATGTTAACATTACAATCTTCAAAGGTATGTCCTTTATCCTTAAGATGCAGGTACACGGCTGAGTCCTGACCCGAGGAATTGGCTCTTCTGTGCTGGGCCATACGTTGATAGCAGTTGCTGTTTGGTCTCCCCACATACAAATAGAGCATTCTTCACTGCACTGCACTGCGTATATGATGTCGTTTTCTTGTGTTTTGGTATTGGGTCTTTGGATGTACCAATTGCTGCCTCTTTGTGTTGTTCGGTTTAAAGCAGACAGGGATACGATGTTTTTTGAAAATTCTTCTAATTTCTCGAGACCCTGCTCATATGGGATGACCATGTTCTTCTCCTGTCTGCTTTTCCCCTTCACTGTTGGTATTTGTGTTCTTTCTTTCCTTCTACTTCTTTTGACAAAGGGCCAGTCTGGATATCCACAAGTTTTAAGGGCTCCTCTGAGATGTTTCATTTCTTTAGCCTTCGCCTCTGTGCTAGTGGGGATGTTCTCGGCTCTGTGTTGCAGGGTTCTGATGACCCCCAGCTTGTGATCTAAAGGGTGGTGGGAGTCAAACATCAAATACTGATCTGTGTGTGTTGGTTTTCTTTAAACCTCTACTTCCAGTTTACCATTTTCCTTAACTTCTACCAAGCAGTCCAAGAAAGCCAGTTTGTTGTTTTGTATCTTCCCTTGTGAATTTAATGTTTTGGTCTACCGCATTAATGTGTTCTGTGAAAGCTCGTACTTCCTTCTGGTGGATTTTAAACCAGGTGTCATCAACATATCTGAACCAGTGGCTGGGTGCTATGCCCTTAAAGGTATTAAGCGCCTGTGTTTCTACCTCCTCCATGTAAAGGTTGGCCACAATGGGTGAAACTGGAGATCCCATAGCACATCCATGTTTTTGCTCATAGAACTTATCCCTGTATTTGAAATAGGTGGTATTCAGGCACAAAGAAACCAAGCCTAAATAGAGATGGGGGGGTTCGACACCAACTGTCTGCCATGTACAATGCTGTTTTAAGCAACAAAATGATCCTAATCTAAGGTTTACACATACACATATAAAGGAGGTTCAAAGGTTTAGCCTTTGCTATGAATCTACAGTACCATCACCAATCAGCTGTTATGAGATGTTTCCCCTAACTAACATCTGATTGGAATGCTGTGCTATTAATCTACCGTAACCAATCAGCTTGTTATGAGACGGTTTCTAAATAAACATCTGATTGATGCTTATAGTACTACATGGGCAACGTTTGTAGCCCCTCTTGTTAACAAAGCCCCCAAGCTCAGGTATTGTTTAATACATCTGTGAGTTCATTAACTTTTTTTCTTTTATAAAATTTTGTAAGAGTTTTATGTGACTTGAATGGCAGCGCTGGTCATACTTGCAAACCTTTTTTATGTAAGTGCAGTGCATCAATGCAAACTATTATTAGTATTAGCTATAGTAACCCTAACCTTACGATCCAGCAGCCGATTTATTATGCGCACTACTTTAACCTGTGGGCGTCGTGCCGGGTGTGTGACGTGTGCAAGTATAGTTGGGCAACCTTGGATCACTGTCGCTTAAAGGGGGGGAAGATCTCTAAGTTGGAGTAGAAAGTAGTTTTCCATCTATATATATCTTGTTGAATACTTTCTCACCTTGTGTTATGGTAAAACATTTACGACCATCTCACATGAAGTGGCAGCACTGGTCTGGGCCGCGTTACATCAGCAACCCTAGCGCCTCATAAGCTTAGAGTGAATTACAAATTGAATCACTATAAGTAGCTTACAAGAGGGCTGCTTAAAAAAATTGTGTGTTCGTATAGTTCCATTTTGAGAAGTTCCACGTGTGTGGTATGCTAGGAAACTGACCTCCTGTTAGATGTTTTCATATGTCGATATATACATTCTAGACGTGCTTCTAGACAGGTTTTTGTTGATGATGTCTCTCTACATTGTTCTAATCCATGAACTGCTTAGCAGCTGCAGTCAATATAAACCGTTCCCCCCGTAACTTTATCCTGATATGTATATTTAATTGATAACTTGAATCGAGATACTGAAAACATTAAACACTCCACACACAACTAATTAGAGATGAGTTTGTGTTTTTTCGGCTTAAATGGTCCCTTAGCATTGCATTATATCAATTTGTTACCGGCTATAATCTTGGACCCCCTTCTTTCCACTGACTTATGTGATGCGTTCAACCTTGTTAAATCTTAATATTATATGTCCTAATCTTACAATAAAGATTATCTAAGAACGCCTACACTTGCCCCAAGATTCAATGACATTAATGGGCAATAATACACGTTGCGGCTTGTTTCCTAAAACAAACAATCCTATATGTTGTTTTTTAACACCTCATCAGCATAGATATTCGTTTATGAATTTAAACCTCCAGGATAAAAATTATTCCATCTTACAATTATAAATGCTCAGAACGTGCTACGTTGTCTGTACTTCTGATATTGAGGCATGTACAAGAGTATAGAGGATCACATCTCATAAGGTGCGCTCCGATACGACTCTGAAGGTCCCTAAGTTCAAGCACGCAGTAGTGCAAAACTTGACATTTTGCTTATTACTTGGGTGTCTGTGTTGTTAATAAAAATTAGTGCAAGGCCTTCAGTGTAAGCTACGACTATACGAATATCAAGTTATTTAGCAGTTCCCGGCATCGTAATGCACTTCTGTAATTGTCCCCGGCTTTATTTAAAATTTGACAGTTTTTTGTTCGGATATTTGAAAATCAGAACCGTGGCATGATCCCTACAGAACTGCTTCTTGCAATAGTAAGACACGGTGCTAAATCTTAATTCTCTGCTACTTCTGAATCCCGTAAGCTCCATGCCCCTACTATTAAGTGTAAGTGTAAAGAGGTAATGTACGTGTTGTTTAAAATATACTGTTTTTGCTTTTCTACCTCTTTTCTAGTTCTATCTAAAAATGCAACCATACATCATACCCTACCTCGTCCTTTTCCTTCCCATTGAACGTCGCACAGAACTTACCTCGTAGTCCTTTAACCTGTTTTTGCCCTATTTTAGCCATAATGTTGTTGTGGCTTTTCGCTACACTTACTGTAAATTTCAGTCTGTACAACATCTCCCTATGTTATGCTTCTCCAACCTTTCTGTATGCCTTGGTGACTCGAACCCCTTACCACAACCTTCGCTATACAACAACCTCTTTATCGTCCCTTTAATTCTCATTGCTTTTCTCTAGCTTAGAATTGTCCGCATGAACATAAGGCAATAAGCTTGTTGTGCTCAAGATTGTCATATTCTTCTTATTACATATATTTTGTAGTTTTCTTCTAGGCCAATTACTGATCCACACTCTAAAAATAAAATGGACCTGTCCATTCCCCATGGCAAACTTTCTACACCTACCAACTACCTCCCCCCAAAGCCCTATTTTTAAAAAAATATTGTGGTCCAGTTTCCAGAAAGCCGATATTTAACTTACGCACATCACAGCATTCTCTATTCCCTCTCCTTGCACAGCTTTATGAGATCGTCACAGAGGCTGCGCACCCGTCACAAAAGGTGGATTAATTTAGCTGTCGTAAGGTCCATTTGGTTGATCATCAACCATGAAGCGAAGACTGACAGAACATACCTGGAAGAGAGAGGGTCGACTGAAGACACCTCCCGGCATACGTAAAGTGCAGAACTAACTTATTTATTAACAAAAACCCTAATGTAAATCAAAGCTTTTCTCACGAGAACACTATACCACATTGAAAGATCTTCTCTAGTTTTTTTTTTGCATTATAGTCGATAGAAGTAATAGATCCTGTACCAAGGGAGGCGTCACTGTTGTTTTTTAGTTGCTGGTGGCCCCATCTAAATGCCTGTTCTTAGAGTCACGCCAAGAGTCACAAGTTCTATCCCTATTTTTTCGGGTTGGAGGTGGCTAACAGATCTTAGTAGGGGGACATAAATTATGAGTTAGAGTTTCTCATGCATCCAGGTCTGGTAATATCTTTGTATTCCTTAGATCCTGGAACTTGAAGTTTAGTTTCTTGAAGAACATTTCGCTAGTCTTTCGACTGGCTTTTCTCAATTCAAAAATTTCACGAACTAAACTTCCTTGATCTAATTGAATACAACAGATAATCTCATCATAGTCTACTGCCTGAGTATAACAATTTGCTTTTGTGTTTGTTCTTCCATGTATCTTAAAAATTCTTCTACTATTACCATCTTTATATACATGTATAGCAGCTCTGTTATTATTTCCAACCAGCGGAATTGCGGACAGTCCTCCCATGTCGCACTACCCATCATAGTGAAACTGATCTTTACTGACTTTACAACATGTAACCTTCCATCTATTGCCTGTTTACTATGAGCGTGCTTGCTAAAGTGCTCGGTTTAGTATCAAAAATAACCTATTTGGGGACACAGGTTTTGATTCCTGCTCCCTTTGTTTTTAGTTTTTTATTGTGTGTCTACCAAAAGATAAGACTCCACGTACAGAATAATTATCTTATTACCCCATTGTTCCAGAGCGGTAAAAGCTTTGTTTTTAGAAAGACCAGTATGAAGGTTGCTGGTTTCGATTCCCCCTCCTTCGATTTTGTGCTGAAATCTTCAATGTTCTGTTACTTATATCCATGCTAGCACGACTACCCTACACGATTAGTTTTCTTTTTTGTATGAAAAGCAAAGGAATTTATCATTGTTGGACAGGAGCATTTGTAATGTGCTTGACAAAAAACTGCACTGAATCGGATTGCCTGGTAGTCATATGGGAGGTTTTGATCTCTGAGCTGGCACTATGATTGGCTGTCAGCTGCAGGAAGGCCAAGACTGCGTTTACTGCAGTTCTTACACACTTATCTGTTCCCAGATAAGGTGAATTATTGGAGCTGACCCCTTGTATTCACAGGTATTCTAAATTCAACCCCATCCACAGCAAAGGGAGAGATGAGACCGCTTGTTTGTGTTTCTAACTGTGCCTATGCCTAGTGGGACACTATATGTCTGGGACTTTAGTTCTCCTTAAAATAATATCTTCTTTTGGGAAGCGGGAAATAGTTGGGAAGATGGTGGGGGGTTCCATTTGTGGGTTAAACATCTTATCGGGAGATGGAACTGCCTTAAAATGCTCATAAAGGAGTACCACTCAGCTGTAATTAATAAAACTGCACCAGGTTCGTATTGTCTTGCTTATTGGTGTAACTCCATATAACCCCATTCCACGCATCATAATTACATGTTGCATCCCTTAATAAAAAAAACTACATGATCATTTTGTTTTCCATAATGGGCACCAGCCCCAGTAATTTAGCATTAGAAAAAGATGAATTGGCATTGTTCATTGGATTGTTATCTAATGTTGCTTGTTATAATATCTATGGCAGCTCTCAGTTTTGAGCAAGAAAGCAAAGGTAGGTTACATGCTGTCTTTCAAATAGAAAGTGATCATTTGGGGGGTCCTCACCTGCATCGCTGCTGTGTCATATTATTTCTTATCAATGTCTGCATCTCTTTATAGTTTTCACACTATAATTTTCTTTCGAGAATACAACATTTAATAGCACATATACGTACGTAGTAAGTTTGCATTTCTAAATGCGAATTAAACGTAAGCTATACAGTTTTTTTAAGTCACGTGGATTATGTCTTTTTTTTTGCTAAAGGTCATTCAATTTCTGTCAGATCAGGTGATCAGCCAGATAAGAGAGATGGTGCTATAGATTATATTATCCTACGATTTGTTTTGCATTTCTGCCAAATTGGTCTGAACACTGGGGGTGGAGGGGGGATACTTGGCTCAGGTACTGAGCCCAGGATTTACCAAAGAGTATAGACTGCATATGTAACCCAGGTGAGGGACGCACTGGAATATAGAAACTGTAAATGTTTATAATCTTTCCTATGGCGTGGCGAAATGTCTGTTTCAGTCTAATGTATAGCTGCGAGTGTGAACGTGGAGACGGTTTTGTGTGGAATCGAAATCCGCTTTCTGTCTACCTGATCCCTGCTCCCAGCGGATCCCCTACCATACATAAATTTATATATAGTTGCATTGGTCCTGACTTTTCCTAGTGTTTCAGATTCTCCAGTATTGAAAATGTGTCCATAATAAGACTGCAATAAGTCCTGCATTTTAGTGTTATTGGACAACGCAAGGTCCTCAATATAAATGCTGTACTGAGATATACGCCCAGGCCGTTACCAACTCTTGCCTGATGATCAGATCTGAATCCCATGACTATCACGCGTTTACAGTATTCATTAGGATCCAACTCTGCACACAAAAAACAAAAAACCCAAATCAAGTGGACCAAGAGTACAAAAAGGATAGCATGTGGAGTAACATGACATTTAATACCTCATATTCTTTGTAGTATACTGATGTTTTCTTTTTTTTTTTTTTTGTCCCAATCTGACCGAGATTTGGAACTATGGGCAGTCAGTCTGAAATATCAGCTTGTGTGCACCCAGCTTAAGAGCACGATAATCATAAAGCAATTCATGGTTTTCTTTGTCCGCAATCATATAATTATGATAGCGGACGTAAATTCCAAAAGTGGTATACAATTACGAACGCGAACATACATTTGCGATCGTGTTTGTAATTGTAAATTCACCTATATAGTACCATTGTAGTAGTTTACACAGCCAAACGGTCATAAATGTATGGCATTAACCGATACTGCCTTTAATAACATGCCCCATTAAACCCTCAATTGTAAGTAGTTTTGGGGCAATTCAAGGAAATCTGTTGTATTCAATTAGATCAACTGGACTTGAAATTAGTTCTTGAAGACGTTTGCTAGTCATCCGACTGGCTTTCTCAATTCAGAATGACTTGTACAGAATCTGTGGCAATTATGTACCCTGGAAATCCCAATTAGCATATCACAGCCATGTTAAGGGTGTGATTAGATATGGCTAAGAGTGTTATAGGAACGCCCAGAGTAAGGTGTAAAACAATTGTACATGGCAGAAGTTGGTGTCGAACCCCCCCCACTTATTTAGGCTTGGTTTCTTTATTTTCACATAAATGGCCTCCTTAACACCTCTCTTACCAGTCACGTTCCTTGCCAATATGTTAACATTACAATCTTCAAAGGTATGCCTTTATCCTTAAGATGCAGGTACACGGCTGAGTCCTGACCCGAGGAATTGGCTCTCTGTGCTGGGCCATACGTTGATGCAGTTGCTGTTTGGTCTCCCCCACATACAAATCAGAGCATTCTTCACTGCACTGCACTGCTATATGATGTCGCTTTTCTTGTGTTTTGGTATTGGGTCTTTGGATGTACCAATTGCTGCCTCGTGTTGTTCGTTTAAAGCAGACAGGGATACGATGTTTTTTGAAAATTCTTCAATTTCTCGAGACCCCTGCTACATATGGTAGACCATGTTCTCCTCCGTCTTGCTTTTCCCCTTCACTGTTGTATTTGTGTTCTTTTCTTTCCTTCTACTTCTTTTGACAAAGGCCCGACTGGATATCCACAAGTTTTAAGGGCTCCTCTGAGATGTTTCATTTCTTTAGCCTTCGCCTCTGTGCTAGTGGGGAGTTCTCGGCTCTGTGTTGCAGGGTTCTGATGACCCCCAGCTTGTGATCTAAAGGGTGGTGGGAGTCAAACATCAAATACTGATCTGTGTGTGTTGGTTTTCTTTAAACCTCTACTTCCAGTTTACCATTTCCCTAACTTCACCAAGCAGTCCAAGAAAGCCAGTTTGTTGTTTTGTACCTCTTCCCTTGTAATTTAATGTTTTGGTCTACCGCATTAAGTGTTCTGTGAAAGCTGTATTCCTTGGTGGATTTTAAACCAGGTGTCATCAACATATCTGAACCAGTGGCTGGGTGCTATGCCCTTAAAGTATTAAGCGCCTGTGTTTCTACCTCCTCATGTAAAGGTTGGCCACAATGGGTGAAACTGGAGATCCCATAGCACATCCATGTTTTTGCTCATAGAACTTATCCCTGTATTTGAAATAGGTGGTATTCAGGCACAAAGAAACCAAGCCTAAATAGGGGGGGGGGGGTTCGCACCAACTGTCTGCCATGTACAATGCTGTTTTAACACCTTACTCTGGGCGTTCCTATAACTCTTAGCCACTACCAATCACCCTTAACACCTGGCTGTGATATGCTAATTGGGATTTTCCAGGGTACATAATTGCCACAGATTCTTGTACAAGTCATTCTGAATTGAGAAAGCCAGTCGGATGACTAGCGAAACGTCTTCAAGAACTACATTTCAAGTCCAATTGATCTAATTGAATACAACAGATATACCATGACCTGGATGAATGAGGCAACAAAATGATCCTAATCTAAGGTTTACACATACACATATAAAGGAGGTTCAAAGGTTTAGCCTTTGCTATGAATCTACAGTACCATCACCAATCAGCTGTTATGAGATGTTTCCCCTAACTAACATCTGATTGGAATGCTGTGCTATTAATCTACCGTAACCAATCAGCTTGTTATGAGACGGTTTCTAAATAAACATCTGATTGATGCTTATAGTACTACATGGGCAACGTTTGTAGCCCCTCTTGTTAACAAAGCCCCCAAGCTCAGGTATTGTTTAATACATCTGTGAGTTCATTAACTTTTTTTCTTTTATAAAATTTTGTAAGAGTTTTATGTGACTTGAATGGCAGCGCTGGTCATACTTGCAAACCTTTTTTATGTAAGTGCAGTGCATCAATGCAAACTATTATTAGTATTAGCTATAGTAACCCTAACCTTACGATCCAGCAGCCGATTTATTATGCGCACTACTTTAACCTGTGGGCGTCGTGCCGGGTGTGTGACGTGTGCAAGTATAGTTGGGCAACCTTGGATCACTGTCGCTTAAAGGGGGGGAAGATCTCTAAGTTGGAGTAGAAAGTAGTTTTCCATCTATATATATCTTGTTGAATACTTTCTCACCTTGTGTTATGGTAAAACATTTACGACCATCTCACATGAAGTGGCAGCACTGGTCTGGGCCGCGTTACATCAGCAACCCTAGCGCCTCATAAGCTTAGAGTGAATTACAAATTGAATCACTATAAGTAGCTTACAAGAGGGCTGCTTAAAAAAATTGTGTGTTCGTATAGTTCCATTTTGAGAAGTTCCACGTGTGTGGTATGCTAGGAAACTGACCTCCTGTTAGATGTTTTCATATGTCGATATATACATTCTAGACGTGCTTCTAGACAGGTTTTTGTTGATGATGTCTCTCTACATTGTTCTAATCCATGAACTGCTTAGCAGCTGCAGTCAATATAAACCGTTCCCCCCGTAACTTTATCCTGATATGTATATTTAATTGATAACTTGAATCGAGATACTGAAAACATTAAACACTCCACACACAACTAATTAGAGATGAGTTTGTGTTTTTTCGGCTTAAATGGTCCCTTAGCATTGCATTATATCAATTTGTTACCGGCTATAATCTTGGACCCCCTTCTTTCCACTGACTTATGTGATGCGTTCAACCTTGTTAAATCTTAATATTATATGTCCTAATCTTACAATAAAGATTATCTAAGAACGCCTACACTTGCCCCAAGATTCAATGACATTAATGGGCAATAATACACGTTGCGGCTTGTTTCCTAAAACAAACAATCCTATATGTTGTTTTTTAACACCTCATCAGCATAGATATTCGTTTATGAATTTAAACCTCCAGGATAAAAATTATTCCATCTTACAATTATAAATGCTCAGAACGTGCTACGTTGTCTGTACTTCTGATATTGAGGCATGTACAAGAGTATAGAGGATCACATCTCATAAGGTGCGCTCCGATACGACTCTGAAGGTCCCTAAGTTCAAGCACGCAGTAGTGCAAAACTTGACATTTTGCTTATTACTTGGGTGTCTGTGTTGTTAATAAAAATTAGTGCAAGGCCTTCAGTGTAAGCTACGACTATACGAATATCAAGTTATTTAGCAGTTCCCGGCATCGTAATGCACTTCTGTAATTGTCCCCGGCTTTATTTAAAATTTGACAGTTTTTTGTTCGGATATTTGAAAATCAGAACCGTGGCATGATCCCTACAGAACTGCTTCTTGCAATAGTAAGACACGGTGCTAAATCTTAATTCTCTGCTACTTCTGAATCCCGTAAGCTCCATGCCCCTACTATTAAGTGTAAGTGTAAAGAGGTAATGTACGTGTTGTTTAAAATATACTGTTTTTGCTTTTCTACCTCTTTTCTAGTTCTATCTAAAAATGCAACCATACATCATACCCTACCTCGTCCTTTTCCTTCCCATTGAACGTCGCACAGAACTTACCTCGTAGTCCTTTAACCTGTTTTTGCCCTATTTTAGCCATAATGTTGTTGTGGCTTTTCGCTACACTTACTGTAAATTTCAGTCTGTACAACATCTCCCTATGTTATGCTTCTCCAACCTTTCTGTATGCCTTGGTGACTCGAACCCCTTACCACAACCTTCGCTATACAACAACCTCTTTATCGTCCCTTTAATTCTCATTGCTTTTCTCTAGCTTAGAATTGTCCGCATGAACATAAGGCAATAAGCTTGTTGTGCTCAAGATTGTCATATTCTTCTTATTACATATATTTTGTAGTTTTCTTCTAGGCCAATTACTGATCCACACTCTAAAAATAAAATGGACCTGTCCATTCCCCATGGCAAACTTTCTACACCTACCAACTACCTCCCCCCAAAGCCCTATTTTTAAAAAAATATTGTGGTCCAGTTTCCAGAAAGCCGATATTTAACTTACGCACATCACAGCATTCTCTATTCCCTCTCCTTGCACAGCTTTATGAGATCGTCACAGAGGCTGCGCACCCGTCACAAAAGGTGGATTAATTTAGCTGTCGTAAGGTCCATTTGGTTGATCATCAACCATGAAGCGAAGACTGACAGAACATACCTGGAAGAGAGAGGGTCGACTGAAGACACCTCCCGGCATACGTAAAGTGCAGAACTAACTTATTTATTAACAAAAACCCTAATGTAAATCAAAGCTTTTCTCACGAGAACACTATACCACATTGAAAGATCTTCTCTAGTTTTTTTTTTGCATTATAGTCGATAGAAGTAATAGATCCTGTACCAAGGGAGGCGTCACTGTTGTTTTTTAGTTGCTGGTGGCCCCATCTAAATGCCTGTTCTTAGAGTCACGCCAAGAGTCACAAGTTCTATCCCTATTTTTTCGGGTTGGAGGTGGCTAACAGATCTTAGTAGGGGGACATAAATTATGAGTTAGAGTTTCTCATGCATCCAGGTCTGGTAATATCTTTGTATTCCTTAGATCCTGGAACTTGAAGTTTAGTTTCTTGAAGAACATTTCGCTAGTCTTTCGACTGGCTTTTCTCAATTCAAAAATTTCACGAACTAAACTTCCTTGATCTAATTGAATACAACAGATAATCTCATCATAGTCTACTGCCTGAGTATAACAATTTGCTTTTGTGTTTGTTCTTCCATGTATCTTAAAAATTCTTCTACTATTACCATCTTTATATACATGTATAGCAGCTCTGTTATTATTTCCAACCAGCGGAATTGCGGACAGTCCTCCCATGTCGCA
The DNA here is from genome assembly GCA_019447015.1 of Hymenochirus boettgeri. Taxonomy (NCBI): domain Eukaryota; kingdom Metazoa; phylum Chordata; class Amphibia; order Anura; family Pipidae; genus Hymenochirus; species Hymenochirus boettgeri. The sequence goes on from CM033472.1 coordinate 265,244,560, forward strand.
CTACCCATCATAGTGAAACTGATCTTTACTGACTTTACAACATGTAACCTTCCATCTATTGCCTGTTTACTATGAGCGTGCTTGCTAAAGTGCTCGGTTTAGTATCAAAAATAACCTATTTGGGGACACAGGTTTTGATTCCTGCTCCCTTTGTTTTTAGTTTTTTATTGTGTGTCTACCAAAAGATAAGACTCCACGTACAGAATAATTATCTTATTACCCCATTGTTCCAGAGCGGTAAAAGCTTTGTTTTTAGAAAGACCAGTATGAAGGTTGCTGGTTTCGATTCCCCCTCCTTCGATTTTGTGCTGAAATCTTCAATGTTCTGTTACTTATATCCATGCTAGCACGACTACCCTACACGATTAGTTTTCTTTTTTGTATGAAAAGCAAAGGAATTTATCATTGTTGGACAGGAGCATTTGTAATGTGCTTGACAAAAAACTGCACTGAATCGGATTGCCTGGTAGTCATATGGGAGGTTTTGATCTCTGAGCTGGCACTATGATTGGCTGTCAGCTGCAGGAAGGCCAAGACTGCGTTTACTGCAGTTCTTACACACTTATCTGTTCCCAGATAAGGTGAATTATTGGAGCTGACCCCTTGTATTCACAGGTATTCTAAATTCAACCCCATCCACAGCAAAGGGAGAGATGAGACCGCTTGTTTGTGTTTCTAACTGTGCCTATGCCTAGTGGGACACTATATGTCTGGGACTTTAGTTCTCCTTAAAATAATATCTTCTTTTGGGAAGCGGGAAATAGTTGGGAAGATGGTGGGGGGTTCCATTTGTGGGTTAAACATCTTATCGGGAGATGGAACTGCCTTAAAATGCTCATAAAGGAGTACCACTCAGCTGTAATTAATAAAACTGCACCAGGTTCGTATTGTCTTGCTTATTGGTGTAACTCCATATAACCCCATTCCACGCATCATAATTACATGTTGCATCCCTTAATAAAAAAAACTACATGATCATTTTGTTTTCCATAATGGGCACCAGCCCCAGTAATTTAGCATTAGAAAAAGATGAATTGGCATTGTTCATTGGATTGTTATCTAATGTTGCTTGTTATAATATCTATGGCAGCTCTCAGTTTTGAGCAAGAAAGCAAAGGTAGGTTACATGCTGTCTTTCAAATAGAAAGTGATCATTTGGGGGGTCCTCACCTGCATCGCTGCTGTGTCATATTATTTCTTATCAATGTCTGCATCTCTTTATAGTTTTCACACTATAATTTTCTTTCGAGAATACAACATTTAATAGCACATATACGTACGTAGTAAGTTTGCATTTCTAAATGCGAATTAAACGTAAGCTATACAGTTTTTTTAAGTCACGTGGATTATGTCTTTTTTTTTGCTAAAGGTCATTCAATTTCTGTCAGATCAGGTGATCAGCCAGATAAGAGAGATGGTGCTATAGATTATATTATCCTACGATTTGTTTTGCATTTCTGCCAAATTGGTCTGAACACTGGGGGTGGAGGGGGGATACTTGGCTCAGGTACTGAGCCCAGGATTTACCAAAGAGTATAGACTGCATATGTAACCCAGGTGAGGGACGCACTGGAATATAGAAACTGTAAATGTTTATAATCTTTCCTATGGCGTGGCGAAATGTCTGTTTCAGTCTAATGTATAGCTGCGAGTGTGAACGTGGAGACGGTTTTGTGTGGAATCGAAATCCGCTTTCTGTCTACCTGATCCCTGCTCCCAGCGGATCCCCTACCATACATAAATTTATATATAGTTGCATTGGTCCTGACTTTTCCTAGTGTTTCAGATTCTCCAGTATTGAAAATGTGTCCATAATAAGACTGCAATAAGTCCTGCATTTTAGTGTTATTGGACAACGCAAGGTCCTCAATATAAATGCTGTACTGAGATATACGCCCAGGCCGTTACCAACTCTTGCCTGATGATCAGATCTGAATCCCATGACTATCACGCGTTTACAGTATTCATTAGGATCCAACTCTGCACACAAAAAACAAAAAACCCAAATCAAGTGGACCAAGAGTACAAAAAGGATAGCATGTGGAGTAACATGACATTTAATACCTCATATTCTTTGTAGTATACTGATGTTTTCTTTTTTTTTTTTTTTGTCCCAATCTGACCGAGATTTGGAACTATGGGCAGTCAGTCTGAAATATCAGCTTGTGTGCACCCAGCTTAAGAGCACGATAATCATAAAGCAATTCATGGTTTTCTTTGTCCGCAATCATATAATTATGATAGCGGACGTAAATTCCAAAAGTGGTATACAATTACGAACGCGAACATACATTTGCGATCGTGTTTGTAATTGTAAATTCACCTATATAGTACCATTGTAGTAGTTTACACAGCCAAACGGTCATAAATGTATGGCATTAACCGATACTGCCTTTAATAACATGCCCCATTAAACCCTCAATTGTAAGTAGTTTTGGGGCAATTCAAGGAAATCTGTTGTATTCAATTAGATCAACTGGACTTGAAATTAGTTCTTGAAGACGTTTGCTAGTCATCCGACTGGCTTTCTCAATTCAGAATGACTTGTACAGAGATCTGTGGCAATTATGTACCCTGGAAAATCCCAATTAGCATATCACAGCCATGTTAAGGGTGTGATTAGATATGGCTAAGAGTGTTATAGGAACGCCCAGAGTAAGGTGTAAAACAATTGTACATGGCAGAAGTTGGTGTCGAACCCCCCCCACTTATTTAGGCTTGGTTTCTTTATTTTCACATAAATGGCCTCCTTAACACCTCTCTTACCAGTCACGTTCCTTGCCAATATGTTAACATTACAATCTTCAAAGGTATGCCTTTATCCTTAAGATGCAGGTACACGGCTGAGTCCTGACCCGAGGAATTGGCTCTCTGTGCTGGGCCATACGTTGATGCAGTTGCTGTTTGGTCTCCCCCACATACAAATCAGAGCATTCTTCACTGCACTGCACTGCTATATGATGTCGCTTTTCTTGTGTTTTGGTATTGGGTCTTTGGATGTACCAATTGCTGCCTCGTGTTGTTCGTTTAAAGCAGACAGGGATACGATGTTTTTTGAAAATTCTTCAATTTCTCGAGACCCCTGCTACATATGGTAGACCATGTTCTCCTCCGTCTTGCTTTTCCCCTTCACTGTTGTATTTGTGTTCTTTTCTTTCCTTCTACTTCTTTTGACAAAGGCCCGACTGGATATCCACAAGTTTTAAGGGCTCCTCTGAGATGTTTCATTTCTTTAGCCTTCGCCTCTGTGCTAGTGGGGAGTTCTCGGCTCTGTGTTGCAGGGTTCTGATGACCCCCAGCTTGTGATCTAAAGGGTGGTGGGAGTCAAACATCAAATACTGATCTGTGTGTGTTGGTTTTCTTTAAACCTCTACTCCAGTTTACCATTTCCCTAACTCTCACCAAGCAGTCCAAGAAAGCCAGTTTGTTGTTTTGTACCTCTTCCCTTGTAATTTAATGTTTTGGTCTACCGCATTAATGTGTTCTGTGAAAGCTGTATTCCTTGGTGGATTTTAAACCAGGTGTCATCAACATATCTGAACCAGTGGCTGGGTGCTATGCCCTTAAAGTATTAAGCGCCTGTGTTTCTACCTCCTCATGTAAAGGTTGGCCACAATGGGTGAAACTGGAGATCCCATAGCACATCCATGTTTTTGCTCATAGAACTTATCCCTGTATTTGAAATAGGTGGTATTCAGGCACAAAGAAACCAAGCCTAAATAGGGGGGGGGGGGTTCGCACCAACTGTCTGCCATGTACAATGCTGTTTTAACACCTTACTCTGGGCGTTCCTATAACTCTTAGCCACTATCCAATCACCCTTAACACCTGGCTGTGATATGCTAATTGGGATTTTCCAGGGTACATAATTGCCACAGATTCTTGTACAAGTCATTCTGAATTGAGAAAGCCAGTCGGATGCTAGCGAAACGTCTTCAGAACTACATTTCAAGTCCAATTGATCTAATTGAATACAACAGATATACCATGACCTGGATGAATGAGAACCTTCACAAGCAAATTCAAGGAAAAGTAACCTATTTCCTGACTGCGGTCACAGGATGCTGTAAGCTCCTCTGCGAGACTTACTGTATTGTGGGATCCCAGTCAGGTAAAACGGACCCACTAAGCCTCCATAGCAAAATATTTGTGCAAATCTTAACTTAGCCTTTTCTACATAAGCTAAGGGGCACTATTACCAAAAAGTCTTAGAAATGGCGCTGCCACATCAGAATTAGTGTTAAACCCGCGCTAACCCGACAATATATCAAGTAGCGTGGGTTTTACACTAATTCAGCTAGATAATGGCCATTATAATGTTATAACACCCCCTAAGTGTTTTAATTGATGTGTTTTAGGAACAATATGACAAGAGAAGCAAATCTATTTGTCTAAGCATGAAAAATGATTAATCTGGATAGGTTCTTAGTGAGAAGGCTTTATATTTCACTATGTCACTTCCGTACCATTTCACAAGATCTGTCACTGCTCTGAGGAAGTTAAATGAACTAATTAAGTCAATGATTTACACAGCTAATATTAAACTCTCACATCGAACAAGGAGGTAAGCGTATCACAGGGAAATGCCTTGTATAGTTTAACACTTCAGAAAAATTCCGCATCTGTCTAAAAACATGTTATTTCTATTGAATGCTATTTTATATATTTATACTTAATACAGTTGAGCATTAATGGAAATTAATTTGAGCTGTCTGTGCTTTAGCTGAGACATTGCAGGTTATAATGATATATCTCTTGTTTTTTTTTTAATTAATTCCCAACCAAAGTAATATCATTTAGAACAGAAATCTCTGCAGCGATTTCCCTTAGCTCAGTAAGTTCAGGCATGCCCAGTATTAGTGATGGCCCAGTTCGCGGATCCGAACCCGAATCCGCGGCGGATTTACCTTGTTCGCGAACTGCGGTTTTCCGCCTTCCGAACTTTTCCAAACCGCGTTTTCGAAAATTTTCGATATTACGAAGATTTCTCGTATTTTCGAGGATTTTTTCATTTTAATGTGTTTTAATGGGTCCGCTCGCGGATTTTCGAATTTACGAAAATTTGCGGATCCTTGAGCGTACCGGATTTTGCGAAGGTCGGACATCTCTACCCAGTATATTTTAATCAGCAGTTTTTGAACTGTACAACATGTGATTTGTACTGGGCAGTCATCTATGGCATTTTGTACTAGAAACGTGTTTTTAAAACCTTTTTAACAATTACACAGTGAATTAAATAACATTAATTAACCCATTGTAACACTGCTTTATGCTGTAAATAGGCCCAATTATGGATAAACTGACAAGGATACGCAGTTAATATTTCAATAGGGCAATGGAGCAGTGAGGTGACAATGATGTAACAGATGACAGCCATTAGTATCATCAAAGCAAAAACGGTGACACAAAGGTAACTCTGAGAAAAAGAAAAGTGCAGAAACAATGTGGATCTAGAGAACTTTGGGCTCTTACTAAACTGTAGCTGCAGTTTGGACATTAAAGCAAAAAACACATTCTCCAGAGAACTCGTTTTTACTTCCTCTTTGTATTTATTTCAATGGATAGAATAGTGTAGCTGTGTTTGCTTTTAGTTTTCCTTGTTCGAATGAGATTGGTTCCAGGATCTCCATAGCTTTATTATTTTGCGTTGAGTCTTTAAGAGTTATCCAATATAAGTTCTTGTCGTTAAAAATGGCGCTTATTTTGCCCCAACCAATCAGATGTTAGCTTTCAAATGTTAAATAATATCTGATTGGTTGGGACAAAATTAGCACCATTTTGAATAAGAACTTTTATTAGACCTCCTTGTTTGTTTGTTTGTGTTTAAGAAATTTGCCCCTATTGGGTGGAACTACAATAATTTTTCCAACTTTGCAAGGTCTCTCATTGTTGACTTCTCCTAGACAATCGCCATGATTTGGGGATCGGTCTGCAGGATAATGCCTTATATCAGGCCCTATTAATGGTATAATAGAAAAAACATTTTATTGTCACCTCTACACAGATATACCATTAACCGACACAAATTATTTTCTTACATGTGTTTGAGTTGGACATTATACAAGATACCCCTCTTACATTTCTGTATGTGCCTGATGTCACTGTCATTGTTATCGTCTGATTAACGAGAAACGGAATAAAAGGTATGCTTAAATAATAAATATCTCCATTACGGAGCCATAACGTGTAAGCTGGAGAGAATGAACATCTCAGTGTGGCTTTGTATTATTCTCTTGTCTGTATAAAGACTTTTTTTAATGATATCCTAAGCCAGTCATGTAGTGAGCACCCCGCTGAAAAGCAGATGGATTTCCCCCCCTGAGAGTAAAGAGAGGATGTAGAGCTTTAAAAGGAACATTCAGATATAAACATTACTTGGGAAAGGATTTTTAAGAACTCTTGACACACAAACCACCATCTATTTGCCATGAACCAATACAATAGTGTTGCGAGTGGGCCGGTATGGTAAGTGTTGCAGTGTTCCCCTGAGCGTTATATTATTCACAGGAAGGTGGGAATGAGCGTTCTTACCACCCTGTGAATAATAGTTCAGATGCAATGCCCCTTTAAGACAATACCCCAATATTATAGACAGGAAAGAAGGAAAGAGGCTGTAGGTCACACTGCATAGAATCCTGCTTCATATTGTACAGTAAAAATCAAGATGCGAGGGACAAGGTAGAAGCAGATGGATATGGAAATGTCTGAAGGACGAACTTGCCAAATGAAAGCAGTTAGATACAGGATGATAACATTCCGACAGATAGAAAGAAATCGCTCTTCAACAAGTCAAGAGGACAATGACCTGATGGTAATTATAAAGTCAAATTTCCACCTGGTATTTTACCACATGAGAGTATCTAGGACATTAGAGTTGTGGCCATGGGCTACTGTCATGAAAGAATGATAAAGTGGTTCATTTACAAATGTATGTATGTATGCATGTATGTATGTATAGTTTATTTATAAAGCGCTACTTGGGGATGCAGTGCTGTACAGTAACAAAATACAATAAAGTCATACAAGGGGGATAAATACATAGATAGTTCAGTACATAAATATATAAATTATATAAATAGAAGTGCTAAAGCTTTGCCACAAGAGGAAAGGAGGTCCCTGGCCCATACAACTTTTTATCTAGTTAGATGGGTAACATACAAATACAATGGAGTGGGTATAAGTGCTGGAGTGAGACGTATACAGTGCAAATAAAACAATCATAGACTGTGCTGGTTACCAGATAGGTAGGATGTAAGGGTAGATTTATCATATATAGATATATAGATACCATATACTGTGCTGGTTACCAGATAGGTAGGATGTAAGGCTAGATTTATCATATATAGATATATAGATATCATATACTGTGCTGGTTACCAGATAGGTAGGATGTAAGGGTAGATTTATTATATATAGATATCATATACTGTGCTGGTTACCGGATAGGTAGGATGTAAGGCTAGATTTATCATATCTAGATATATAGATACCATATACTGTGCTGGTTACCAGATGGGTAGGATGTAAGGGTAGATTTATCATATATAGATATATATACCATATACTTGCTGGTTACCAGATAGGTAGGATGTAGGGTAGATTTATCATATATAGATATATAGATACCATATACTGTGCTGGTTACCGGATAGGTAGGATGTAAGGGTAGATTTATCATATATAGATATATAGATACCATATACTGTGCTGGTTACCGGATAGGTAGGATGTAAGGGTAGATTTATCATATATAGATATATATACCATATACTGTGCTGGTTACAGGATAGGTAGATGTAAGGGTAGATTTATCATATATAGATATATAGATATCATATACTGTGCTGGTTACCAGATAGGTAGGATGTAAGGGTAGATTTATCATATATGATATATAGATACCATATACTGTGCTGGTTACCAGATAGGTAATGTAGAGTAGATTTATCATATATAGATATTAGATACCATATACTGTCTGGTTACCAATAGGTAGGATGTAAGGGTAGATTTATTATATATAGATATATGATATCATATACTGTGCTGGTTACCAGATAGGTAGGATGTAAGGTAGATTTATCATATATAGTATATAGATATCATATACTGTGCTGGTTACCGATAGGTAGGATGTAAGGATAGATTTATCATATATAGATATATATACCATTACTGTGCTGGTTACCAGATAGGTAGGAGGTAAGGATAGATTTATCTATAAGATACTATCAGGAGATTCAATAAAAGGTCTTATTCATTAAAATGGTGCTAATTTGCCCAGCACAATCGAACTTATGTAACATTGTGAAAGATAAGATCTGATGGTTGGGGCAAAATTAGCACCATTTTAAACGATAGAACTTTTATTAAATACACCCCCTATATACTGTTCTGGTTACCAGATAGTTAGGATGTAAGGGTAGATTTATCATATATAGATATCATATACTGTGCTGTTACCAGATAGGTAGGATGTAAGGGTAGATTTATCATATATAGATATATAGATACAATATACTGTGCTGGTTACCGATAGTAGGATTAAGGGTAGATTTTCATATATAGATATTAGATACCATTACTGTGCTGGTTACCAGATAGGTAGGATGTAAGGGTAGATTATCATATATAGATATCATTATACTATGCTGGTTACCAGATAGGTAGGATGTAAGGGTAGATTTATCATATATAGATATATAGATACATATACGTGCTGTTACCAGATAGGTATATGTAAGGGTAGATTTATCATATATAGTATATAGATATCATAGACTGTGCTGGTTACCAGATAGGTGGGATGTAAGGGTAATGATCATATATAGATATATGAACCATATACTGTGCTGTTACCGGATAGGTAGGATGTAAGGGTAGATTTATCATATTAGATATATAGATACCATATACTGTCTGGTTACCGGATAGGTAGGATGTAGGGTAGATTTATCATATATAGAATATATAGATACCATATACTGTGCTGGTTACAGGATAGGTAGGATGTAAGGGTAGATTTATCATAATAGATATATAGATATCATATCTGTGCTGGTTACCAGATAGGTAGGATGTAAGGGTAGATTTATCTATATAGATTATAGATACCATATACTGTGCTGGTTACCAGATAGGTAGGATGTAAGAGTGATTTATCATTATATATATAGATACCATATACTGGTCTGGTACCAGATAGGTAGTTTAAGGGTAGATTTTTATATATAGATATATAGATATCATATACTGTGCTGGTTACCAGATGGTAGGATGTAAGGGTAGATTATCATATATAGATATATGATATCATATACTGTGCTGGTTACCGATAGGTAGGATGTAGGATAGATTTATCATATATAGATAAATAGATACCATATACTGTGCTGGTTACCAGATAGGTAGGATGTAAGGATAGATTTATCATATATAGATAATAGAACTATCAGGGAGATTCAATAAAGGTCTTATTTAAATGGTGCTAATTTGCCCCGACCAATCAACTTATGTAACATTTGAAAGATAAGATCTGATTGGTTGGGGCAAATTAGCACCATTTTAAACGATAAGAACTTTATTAATAACCCCCTATATACTTGTGCTGGTTCCCAGAATAGGGTAGGTGTAAGGTAGATTTATCATATATAGATATCATTACGTTGCTGGTTACCAGAATAGGTAGGATGTAAGGGTAGATTTATCATATATAGATATATGATACAATACTGTCTGGTTACCGGATAGGTAGGATGTAAGGGTAGATTTATCATATATAGATATATAGATACCATATACTGTCTGGTTACCAGATAGGTAGGATGTAAGGGTAGATTTATCATATATAGATATCATATACTATGCTGGTTACCAGATAGGTAGGATGTAAGGGTAGATTTCATATATGATATATAGATACCATATACTGTGCTGGTTACCGGATAGGTAGGATTTAAGGGTAGATATATCATATATAGATATATAGATACCATATACTGTGTGGTTACCAGATAGGTAGGATGTAAGGGTAGATTATCATATATAGATATATAGATATCATATACTGTGCTGGTTACCAGATAGGTAGGATGTAAGGGTAGATTATCATATATAGATATATAGATACATATACTGTGCTGGTTACCAGATAGGTAGGATGTAAGGTAGATTTATGATTATAGATAATAGATACCATACTGTGCTGGTTACCAGATAGGTAGGGTGTAAGGGTAGATTTATCATATATAGATATATAGATATCCTATACTGTGCTGGTTACCAGATAGGTGGGATGTAAGGGTAGATTTATCATATATAGATATATAGATACCATATACTGTGCTAGTTACCAGATAGGTAGGATGTAAGGGTATATTTATCATATATAGATACCATATACTGTGCTGGTTACCAGATAGATAGGATGTAAGGATAGATTTAAACTTGCTAATAGAGGTTTCTTGTCGTAGAGAGAGGGGAAAAGAATTCCAGAGAAATCCAACCTTTCCGCTGTTAAATCTCAAATGGAAAATATTATATAGGTAAACCCCCCCAAACAACAGAAATAGAAAGCTGACAGATACAGGATGAATCTGTTATGCAGCAAAATTATTTGTGTCCCCCTTCTCTCTACCCCTCAAATCAGTTTACACCTCCTCTTTAAGCTCTCCAAGCTTTTTTACAAGCTCGCACATGCTCAAAGAAGGAAAGTAAGGGAATAGCATTCAGCCATTGGCTGTGATGTCACCTGTTAGATCCATGACTGACAGTTGGTAACCTGAAGAATCAGGAAGTAGAAAAAGAGGTAACAGAACCCCGGGAACAATACAAAAGTCCATATGCACACAAAACAAATATGGGAGCTGACTCCAACTAATACTCTCAATTCCAAAGGAGGTAAACGTAACAATAATCTCAAGTTGGCGAAGTCACACTCCAAAGTGTAATATTATTTATTTTAAGCCAACCACAACATCAAAACACAACATTTCAGGGGGGATGTGCCCCCTCTTCCTCAGGTGATCACCCAAGGAAAGGGGCACAATTACCCAAAAATTCACAATGTTCACCTGATCAAGGGGTAACCCCGAAACATTGTGATTTTTATTGTTTGTGACACAAGCACCTTTGGAGTGCGACTCTCTCATCTGGTGTGGTCTGTATACCCCAGGGGTGGGGTTAGAGACGTCTGCAGTCTACCAGGTGTGAATGCATTTGGGACTTTCCTTCTATAACTGACAAGTCACCAGTTTTCTGTTTGAAGGGTGGACATGACCTTTAAAATATTAAAATGAATGGTTAAATTTCTTTAAGCTTCTGCTGTATTAGACAAATGATTCATCCTAAACTATCCACTGTATAACAAACACAATCTCTACAGAAACAGAAGGTACCCGGCTAAATGGAATGATTAACTTGTCTATATAACTGCATAGACCTACAAAGAAAGGGAAAGTAATATTATAAACTAATCCCTTTTATTAGAGAACATAGAGAGAATTAGTCAATTATGTCTTTTTTTTCTGCATTGTATATGAGGACAGATAATATCAAATGGACCATCAGTAGAAGAGTTTGTGGAAGGAAAACTAATACGTTTTAAAGGAGAATTATACTCCATGCAGTAACTGACAATTTTCAAGCCCCTCCCCATCCCTCATTAACATATGTTCCTCAGTGTCAAGGATGGGAGAATTGTCAGTGACAATGATTGTGGGAGGAGCCATAAAAAAGTCGGTTACTGCATCTATCCAGAGCAGAGAGGAAATCGAGAAATGGGATTTAAAAACCAAACCGGCAGTAAACGAAGATTAAAAAAAAATAGGAGTTCTCTGAGGAAAATGCAGTTCACCTCTGCAAAGTTTTTAAACATAATCACAAGAAAGCTATGAGGTTGGATACGGTGTGTATGTGAGTTATCATTGTTGATGCCTTGATACAAAATAGACTTTTTCATACACACGCAAATCTATTCGGTGTCTTGAGTTTTAAAGCGCGTTTATGTTGGGAGAGCAGTCATTTCGAGAGAAGCAGCGCAGAAGCGACAGAAGTACAGAAGCAGAGGTAATGGCCGCAGTTTGTCATAAACCAATAAAAATAATGTTTTGTGATGGTCAGAATGTGTGTTAGGCAATAAATACCCATAGCAGGTGGATGGCGTGTGTCAGAAGTAAATAATCCATGAAGGCGACAAGCGCACATTCCGTATTTTTAAAACTCCTTCTTAGAACAGTAGTTAGTTACTGGAACATAAATCTGATGGATTCCATGATGTGAGTGTGGTCAATGAGTAGAACCCTAACAAGTGTAAGAGACAAATGAAATAAACTAATGAACTATCAAATGTTAAAGACTACCAAGGCCAAACATTCTTCTGCTCGGATTTTCCACTGAGTGAAACCATTGGAAACGGATCAAAAGAAACTACTCGATATCCAACCTAGTTACTCCGATCTTTGTGGAGAAATGGGTACTGAATGAAAATGGGATCGCGGAAATTTTCTGGCGGTCATGGCTCATTTTTCTATAAACTGCTTGACAATGAGCAGTGGATATGAAAAAAAAAAATCGTCATTTTGAGTGTTCCTGATCTAATTTATCGTCTCAAAACAAATGCCAATCTGCCAATCCGTGTAGGGGTGCTTAAAGGGCAACGTGGTCTCCAAACAAGTTATGTTATGGTAATGAAAGCCTGCAGTATTTCCTTTATAATGAGCAGACAATCACATCTCTGGCTTCACCCGTTAGAAATTATATCAAGGGGAATGTTCAAAGCTTCCTGCTTCCAGTAGGTTGAGTGACATCACCTTACCTCTGCTAGCCCCTCTGCCCCAGGGGAGAAGCATGCTCGGTAAGACTTAATGCTGGGGAAATCAGGAAGTAACTGGGGGGAGGAAAATTACAATTAAGAAAGGGAGACTATTAATGCAGCAGGTGGTCACATGACTACAAGCTGCACATGGCTGAAAATAGGAGAGGCAAGCAGGAAAGTTATTGCTGAACCTTTCCAGCAAAAACTTATCCAAGTTTTTTCCAGAGATGTGATTTTAGGTTTATTTTGAAGGTACAATGGAAGGATTTTTATTGAATCCTTACTAGTTGGAAGAATTGGAGACCACAGTTACCCGTTAACATTTTTCCTTCTAACATTACGGCAATGTTCCCTCTATTTTACCTTCCTGCGCCCTTCATTTGAGATTGGAAGTGGATTGCAAAAATAGACTGTGCAGGTGATAATTCTGACATCATGAATGTGTGAAAGTTACGGTTGTAGGCCAGCATTAGCCTTGTCATCAAAGTCACATGACTTCACTGAAATAGATCTATTGTAGGAAACAATGAATTATAATATTGGGAGGTTTAGAGTTCCATTTACACTTATAACTTTGCCGGTGTCCTCGTGCTTTTTTACAGTCGTGGTGAATAAAAACCTTGGTGACTTTTTAATATCTTATATTTCTAGTGGGTAAACAAATATCCTGGGACAGGATATAAATAGACGTGTCCTATTAGTAGAAGGTCTGTTGTCCAATAAAGTTCCTACATTGGCCTACTGTTAGTGCTAACCTAAAATTCTTTAAAACACAATAAAGCTCGAGAGTTACTTAAAAATCACCCCTTTAATATCCCCAATGTCAGCACCTTTCAAGCCTGATGCTCAAGAGTAAGTCAATGTTATCACCGCAGTTTCTAACTGAATCATTAGAGATCCCTTTCAGCTTTTTACAATCTTGTTCTGGCTATAAAAAAAAAAAATCTGCAACACCTTATATCATAACACTGTGAACATCAGGATTCGAAGTAAAGGAGGGATCCCACCCTCCGGCTTTTTATTTTATTGATGTAGAGGTTGATCTCCAATTCCCTGTTGCTGTTTTTCAAGTAATAAAAAGAAGAGAAACTTATATTTGTGTTTCATAATCTTAAGCTTCTGCTTTTTCTTGCACCTTTTGCTGTCATTGTGTGTGATTTTACGACCGCTAATGTTTAATTCTCAGCTCCTGGTGAAAGTTCTGTAGCGCCGGCCTGATCTTAGGTACCTATACTACTTATTCCAAGGGACTTAATCTCCATATGGAGGTGGCCTCTGACACAAAGCAAAGGAGAGTGGATTACAAGATTTTCTTGTGCCGGAATAGCTTGCTCCTTCTATAAACATGAAGGTCGCAGATTCTTTAGATTTTACACTTTGGAATTCGCATTAAAAGGTTTTTTGTGAGAGTGTGTGAGTCAGGGAAATCATCTTTCTTAATATATGCAAAAGGCCTTTTCACCTTTTTGAAAATGATTGAATTCGTGAGTGTACTTACAGTATCATTGCTAACAGATGTGTGCATGTGGTGCAATGGAACTGAGGTTTGCCATATACAGTAGGTGGCTTTACGGTGTATGTGGTTTATGGAACACTAGGGAGTAGCATAGGAATATAAGAACAATGATTACTTTATATAAAAGGTTATTAGGTACTCTAATGGGGGGGGTACAGAACGCCACTATTGGTATTTCCGCTTAAAGATGCACGAAGGGTTAACAATTTAAGCAATTTAAGGGCGGTTGCGGCACCAAGGTGATAGGGCAGAATCTTTAATGCCAGCAAATATCTGGGCAAAAGAGAGCAATAGCAGCTGTCTATACATCACCGCATTAATGTCTTAAACTAGTCTTTGGTTAAACAATTAAAGGACAACTAAAGCCTCAGAACAACATTGGATTAGAAGGTAGATCTCCTTGTTATAAAAGCAGTAGTAATCAGTGTCTCATCTCTCAATTTTTTGTTGTTGAGAAATTTTACTTTCTAACATGAGGTTTGTGTCTTATTTCCCAGTATCGCACAGTGTGGGTCACTGATCAATATGTTCTCTACACATGCTCAGTCCTAAGACACGCAGGAACTTGTTACAGTTGGTCACACCCACTAGTACCCAATCCTTTTCCAGGACAGAAAGGCAAGGGACCATGTGAATGAGTTAAGGGGTGTGGCCAGTCACTGTACATTCACACAGTTATTTCATCCAGTTCTTCAAGTGGTCACATTACTTTAATGCCATTTACGTATTGATATTTTACAGTTTATGGTGGTTTTTAGAGGGGATATGGTCAGATTCTGCAGTGTAAAAATTTGGATTTAGTTCTCCTTAAACTGGTAAACTACTATAAATTCACCGTGAGAGGAGGCACATCTTGGCAATAAGATGATACGCAGCAACAATCAGATATAACGAACTGCGCAAGTTTCTGTTGATGTCACCTTATACTTCCTGTGAGAAAAGTAAACAGGTTATTGCTTAGCTCTAAAGAAGAGGCAGGTGTAGTCACAGCATCAGCATTGCCCATCAGGATGCATGAAAAAAACCCAAGTGGGCCCACAGAACATTCACTCATGAAAACAGAGATAAAGGTTAAGATTAGATACAGAGACAAAGGACACCGGATTTCTAATTTCTACACTGAATTTTGAATTATCTTCATCTTAGTGTCCAGGCACACTCAGTGGCTATTAGCCAAAATAATAAAAGGCGCTACCCTAGTTGGTCCTCTACCTGGGACCTGCTATAGCACTAGCAAAAAATAGACTAGAGTGCAAACTATAATCAGGAAATTTTTATTTCTGCATCACAAGAAACAACATTTCGGGGAACACTCTGCCCCCTTCATCAGCTGTTACACCTGCAGAGCGTTCCCCAAAACTTTTTTTTATTTTTTGTTGTAAATGAATGAAGATTAAAGCTTCTACCAATGGTTTCTGTCTCCCCTATAAATACACTATTTAAAACCACGTAAAGTCAGCTTCATATGATCAACATAATCTTACGTTGAATATAAAATAGAATGAGATAAAATCCGAGATATTCATTAGATTTGGGACAATCCTGGAATTTTAATATGTGGCGCTCTCGGCAAAAGCTTCCGTAGGAAAATCAGGTTAGTGTGGGGTTACTGGCACCTGATTCAATTCCCTTGGCTTGGTTTTTTGCACAAAAACGAGCACCTTTTAAATAGCAGCATAAACTGGTTGCACCTTAATTTCGGGTTCCTGTGACGCAGTAAATCCCATTTGTAAACACTGTATCACTGGAACACGGAAGGTAAGAGGCAAAAATATTTATTAATATTTGTAAACAAATCGCTATTTCACCATTTAGCAAGACATCCCAATGTGCAGCAGTAGTATCGGCAATGCCTTAAGTCAGGTATTGAAAGGAGAATATGGCTGCAAGCAAAAGATCAGATCTTGGAAAAAAGGAAAGCACACAATCGTATTACAGTAAGGGAAAAGCCCATTAGGGAGCGTGCAGAAATCGTGCGACACAGCAAAATCGTAACTCGCACATCCATGCGCGCTACCCTGCGCGCGCGCTGCGATCTCTTGATGTATCCCTACGCAGAGCGCTTCGTTGCCCACGAAAAATGGTGATCACATTGCGATGCGAAAAGGGTCGGCAGCGCACCGAGGGCAGTGGACGTAATGGGGCCATCCCCATCCAACAGGCTAGTGGGGGGCTAGCCCTTAATGAGGAATATATTCTAACCCCCCCACCTGGACCATATTAGTATAAGGGAAAAACGCCACAATATACTGACACCTTCTAAGGACCCACTGGAAGGCTAGATATGTGGGCACTTGTGCGTTTTTGGCACCTCAGATGTGGCGATTTTAAACGACCCCAACTTAACGTGAGAACACACATTAGGCGTTTATAAATATGATCAAGCGACTACTCGCGTTAAGCCAGAATTTGGCGAAAACGGCAGTGATAACAGATGCAAAAATGTAACAAACCTTTATAAAATGCCCCTTGGTGTCAAGTTTGCAGGAACAACGCGGCACCGTGTAAATTCATCTTTTATACTGTCACATAATGACTTCTTGTTGCCTCTTGACTTCTGGGGACGTTATCTTGTCATTATTTTCATTTGATGGTATAATTAACTATTTTACTGCCCGGGGCCTATGTTCTGTCATACTCTCATTGTCATATCTGCCTCTCGTTTTATAATAAATAAAAATCTTAAGAAAAAAAAAATGTTCTTCGGAGAAGAATAAGGAGTTTTCATGATTTTACCTTCTATGTTTTCATAGGATGAAAGTATTAACATTCCATTAAAACTAGGAATTAGTATACAGGGGAAAACTGTCAAAAGAACGAAAAAGTGTTTTGCAGATTATACGCAGTTCAATGTTTCGGGCTGAAAAATGCAAGGGTTTTTGTCCCGACCGGCCAAATCGAACAGACTGAAAACCACAGCCGTGACTACTTTTGGGTAGGTCATTGTCAGTTGCCTGCCCAAATGAATGCATTAATAGCATTAATAGCCAGATTTAGCATAATTATTGCCCCCATTTCCTCCTCCCATGCAGTAAAACAAGATTGTAACTGCTGACATCACAGCCAATGATTGACTGCTCTCTTCCTACCTCTGCACATGCTCAAGTCCCTAAAAGCTCATTGAGTAAGGGGGGGGAGAGAACAGGGGGCACAACTTGTTTTAAGGGTGGACATTCCCTTTAAAACAACAACAATTATAAACATTAATTTCTACTAGAGTGGTAGACGTTAGAATAAATAGAAACTCATCAAGACAGGTCAATGGAGAAAGAAACAATATGCTGAATATATGAGTATATCAAGATAGAGAGGAAGAGGACTGAGGCAGAAATGTTGGTGACTGACAGCAGATAGACATATTGGGATGGGGGGTGCCATATTGGTGACTGGTGATGCTTGAGAAGGACCATGTTTTATTGTCAAAGATGTGAGCAGGCAATGAAATTTCACCTTAGAATAAAATGCCTTTGCATTTTAATGGCAGAGACTGTCAAATATAAAATGTATGTATAAGATGATGATATAATATTAATGTAGAATGTAGGTCACATTGATGTATTACCGTATAAAAGCACAGACCTACAACCAAGAAACTTTATATAGGTCATGGAAAACTAGCTGGCATCTCCACCTGACTTTATTCATTAGGTTGTATAAGTCCTGGGCACTACAACTTTGGACATACGTAATTTCACCTTGTTCATCGGGAGCAACTGGTTCTTTCATAACTGTCACAGATGGGTAAAATATTGGTTCCCCTATTTTGCCCAGTGCCTCTCTTTTTAGTTGGTGGCCCAAGGCTTGGTACCTTTGTACAGACATTTTAAAACCCCTGTGATAACTAGTTAAATTTCCTGCTGGCTCAATCATTGCAGAATGATTTCTGCAAACCACAGCCCAGGAGTGTAATTTCCCCCTTGTATGACAATGAGGAACTCGTAGATAAACTTTCTGCAGTTTGACTAACGCAACATTATTTTGCCATCTCGTAACTAAAAGTGATTGCTTTACTATTGCGCGCAGACAGGGGATATATTTCTCACTCCAAATTGCAATTTCGGTAAAAGGTGATTTTCTGCGTGTCTAATTCTCATTAAACTTTGTCTTCTAATAAAACTGGGATTAGAAATATAAACAACTAAATAAATGACATCTTTAATTTACTCCCGAATGGGAAGACGGGATATTACCATATTCTATTATGAAAGTCATATTGATTTCATCTACACTTGTGAGATTGGTTTCAGATGTGAGTTAAATGCTTGGAAGGGTCCTAGTATGGGATATGCGTGGGCTTAAATAATCATTCAATGACGGCACTTACCAGTGGCACCCATATTGGACAGCATAGCAGGCACCATTGTGTGCTTATTCTCCTTCCCTGGCCAGTTTATAAGAAGCGTACTGTAACAACTAATTGTGTCTCTCAGTTGGATATGTTCAAGTTTAAAAAGTCTGGGCTATAGAAGATGGGGCATGTCCACTACCAAAATTAATCTTTTATACATGTAGACCACCCCCAATGCCTGAAACCATTATAGGACAAGACTTCAAACAGATACCTGCTGCCCCCCACACACACACACACGCCTCGCACCACACACCCCTATCCTGAGCCAGAGAGCATGTTCAGTTGAGGAATACCCAGGTAGACCCTCTAATGATATTATCTGTCAGGTCATGCCAGCGGATTGCAGCGGTATCGGCCTAATAACCGTTCTAGCAGCTCACATAGCTGTGTGAGTATTACGGTTCAGTCATTTTAGGGGGGGAGTTGTTCTACATGTTAAGAAAATGAATTTTTTGGGGTGGACATGCCCTTTAAGACATTCTAAACAATGCTAAAGTTCTTTTAATTTTACAGCTGGATGTGCTGTTTTCATGGCCAATAAACATATTTCACTTACAGAAACTGTGAAGTATGTAATTAATTTGAAAAACGTAACATTGGTACTAGGGAGGTAACAAATGTTCTTTTGTAATCATATTTGTTATGAGAAGGGTCAGATTTACCAGTGAGTATATTAGAGTGTTGGTGGTTCATTACATTCTTTGATTATTTAAAGGGACATTATTGTAAGGGGACAATTATACTAGTTACTGCATGAGTATAATTGTCCTTACAAATTAATGTCCCTTTAAATAATCAAAGAATGTAAATGAACACCAACACTCTAATATACTCACATGGGTAATATCTTGACCCTTCTCATAACAAATATGATATACAAGAAGAACATTTGTTACCTCCCTAGTACCAATGTTACGTTTTTCAAATTTAATTACAGTACATCACAGTTTCTGTAAGTGAAATATGTTATTGGCCATGAAAACAGCACATCCAGCTGTAAAAATATTAAAAGAACTTTAGCATTGTTTAGAATGTCTTAAAGGGCATGTCCACCCCCAAAAATTCATTTTCTTATACATGTAGAACAACTCCCCCCCTCTAAAATGACTGAAACCGTAATACTCACACAGCTAAGTAGAGCTGCTAGAACGAGTTATTAGGCCTGATACCGCTGCATGACCTTGACAGATAATATCATTAGAGGGTCTACCTGGGTATTCCTCAACTGAACATGCTCTCTGAGCTCAGGATAGGGGTGTGTGTGCGAGGCGTGTGTGTGTGTGGGGGGGGCAGCAGGTATCTGTTTGAATGTCTTGTCCTATAATGGTTTCAGGCATTGGGGGTGGTCTACATGTATAAGATAATTAATTTTGGTAGTGGACATGCCCCATCTTCTATAGCCCAGACTTTTTTATACTTGAACATATCCAACTGAGAGACACAATTAGATATTGTACAGTACGCTTCTTTATAACTGGCCAGGGAAGGAGAATAAGCACAATGGTGCCTGCTATGCTGTCCCAATATGGGTGCCACTGGTAAGTGCCGTCATTGAATGATTATTTAAGCCCAGCATATCCGCATACTAGGACCCTTCCAAGCATTTAAACTCACATCTGAAACCAATCTCACAAGTGTAGATGAAATCAATATGACTTTCATAATAGAATATGGTAATATCCCGTCTTCGCCATTCGGGAGTAAATTAAAGATGTCATTTATATTAGTTGTTTATATTTCTAATCCCAGTTATTAGAAGACAAAGTTTAATGAGAAGTTAGACACGCAGAAAATCACCTTTTACCGAAATTGCAATTTGGAGTGAGAAAATATATCCCCTGTCTGGCGCAATAGTACAGCAATCACTTTTAGTTACGAGATGGCAAAATAATGTTGCGTTAGTCAGAACTGCAGAAAGTTTATCTACGAGTTCCTCATTGTCATAACAAGGGGGAAATTACACTCCTGGGCTGTGGTTTGCAGAAATCATTCTGCAATGGATTGAAGCCAGCAGGAGGAATTTTACTAGTTTATCACAGGGGTTTTAAAATGTCTGTTACAAAGGTACCAGAGCCAATGGGCCACCAACTAAAAAGGAGAGGCACTGGGCAAAAATAGGGGAACCAATTATTTTACCCATCTGTGACAGTTATGAAATGAACCAGTTGCTCCCGATGAACAAGGTGAAATTACAGTATGTCACAAAGTTGTAGTGCCCAGGACTCTATACAACCTAATGAATAAAAAGTCAGGTGGAGATGCCAGCTAGTTTTCCATGACCTATATAAAGTTTCTTGGTTGTAGGTCTTGTGCTTTTATACGGTAATACATCAATGTGACCTACATTCTACATTAATATTATATAACATCTATCTTATACAATATCATTTTATATTTGACAGTCTCTGCCATTAAGAAATGCAAAAGGCATTTTATTCTAAGGTGAAATTTCATTGCCTAGCTCACATCTTTGACAATAAAACAGTGTCCTTCTCAAGCATCAGTGCACCAATATGGCACCCCCCATCCCAATATTGTCTATCTGCTGTCAGTCACCAACATTTCTGCCTCAGTCCCTCTTCCTCTCTATCTTGATATACTCATATATTCAGCATATTGTTTCTTTCTCCAGTTGACCTGTCTTGATGAGTTTCTATTTATTCTAACAGTCTACCACTCTAGTAGAAATTAATGTTTATAATTGTTGTTGTTTTAAAGGGAATGTCCACCCTTAAAACAAGTTGTGCCCCCTGTTCTCTCCCCCCCCTTACTCAATGAGCTTTTAGGGACTTGAGCATGTGCAGAGGTAGGGAAAAGAGCAGTCAATCATTGGCTGTGATGTCAGCAGTTACAATCTTGTTTTACTGCATGGAGGGAGGAAATGGGGGCAATAATTATGCTAAAATATCTGGCTATTAATGCTATTAATGCATTCAGTTGGGGCAGGCAACTGACAATGACCTACCCAAAAGTAGTCACGGCTGTGGTTTTCAGTCTTGTTCGATTTGGCCGGTCGCGGACAAAAACCCTTGCAATTTTTCAGCCCGAAACATTGAACTGCGTATAATCTGCAAAACACTTTTTCGTTCTTTTTGACAGCTTTCCCCTGTATACTAGAATTCCTAGTTTTAAATGGAATGTTAATACTTTCATCCTATGAAAACATAGAAGGTAAAATCATGAAAACTCCTTATTCTTCTCCGAAGAACATTTTTATTTTTTCTTAAGATTTTTATTTATTATAAAACGAGAGGCAGATATGACAATGAGAGTATGACAGAACATAAGGCCCCAAGGGCAGTAAAATAGTTAATTATACCATCAAATGAAAATAAATGACTAAGATAACGTCCCCAGAAGTCAAGAAGGCAACAAGAAGTCATTATGTGACAGTATAAAAGATGAATTTAACGGTGCCGCGTTTCCTGTCATTTTTCAGCGTGTTCCTAAAACTTGACACCAAGGGGCATATTTATAAAGGTTTGTTACATTTTTGCATCTGTTATCACTGCCGTTTTCGCCAAATTCTGGCTTAACGCGAGTAGTCGCTTGATCATATTTATAAAACGCCTAATGTGTGTTCTCACGTTAAGTTTGGTCGTTTAAAATCGCCACATCTGAGGTGACAAAAACGCACAAGTGCCCACATATCTAGCCTTCCAGTGGGTCCTTAGAAGGTGTCAGTATATTGTGGCGTTTTTCCCTTATACTAATATGGGTCCAGGTGGGGGGGTTAGAATATATTCCATCATTAAGGGCTAGGCCCCACTAGCCTGTTTAGGATGGGGATGGCCCCATTACGTCCACTGCCCTGCGGTGCGCTGCCGACCCTTTTCGCATCGCAATGTGATCACCATTTTTCGTGGGCAACGCATGCTCTGCGATAGGGATACATCAAAGAGATCGCAGCGTGCGCGCAGGGTAGCGCGCATGGATTGTGCGATGTTACGATTTTGCTGTGTCGCACGATTTCTGCACGCTCCCTAATGGGGCTTTTCCCTTACTGTAATACGATTGGTGCTTTCCGTTTTTCCAAAGATCGATTACTTTTGCTTGCAGCCATATTCTCCTTTCAATACCTGACTTAAGGCATTGCCGATACTACTGCTGCACATTGGGATGTCTTGCTAAATGGTGAAAATAGCGATTGTTTACAAATATTAATAAAATATTTTTGCCTCTTACCTTCCGTGTTCCAGTGATACAGTGTTTACTAAATGGGATTTACTGCGTCACAGGAACCCAGAAATTAAGGTGCAAACAGTTTATGCTGCTATTTAAAAGGTGCTCGTTTTTGTGCAAAAAACCAAGCCAAGGGAATTGAATCAGGTGCCAGTAAACCCACACTAACCTGATATTTCCTACGGAAGCTTTTGCCGAGAGCGCCACATATTAAAATTCCAGGATTGTCCCAAATCTAATGAATATCTCGGATTTTATTCTCTATTCTATTTTATATTCAACGTAAGATTATGTTGATCATATGAAAGCTGACGTTACGTGGTTTATAATAGTGTATTTATAGGGGAGACAGAAACCATTGGTAAGAAGCTTTAATTCTTCATTCATTTACAAGCAAAAAATAAAAAAAAGTTTTGGGGAACGCTCTGCAGGTGTAACAGCTGATGAAGGGGGCAGAGTGTTCCCCCGAAATGTTGTTTCTTGTGATGCAGAAATAAAAGGAATTTCCTGATTATAGTGTGCACTCTAGTCTATTTTTTGCTAGTGCTATAGCAGGTCCCAGGTAGAGGACCAACTAGGGTAGCGCCTTTTATTATTTTGGCTAATAGCCACTGAGTGTGCCTGGACACTAAGATGAAGATAATTCAAAATTCAGTGTAGAAATTAGAAATCCGGTGTCCTTGTCTCTGTATCTAAATCTTAACCTTTATCTCTGTTTTCATGAGTGAATGTTCTGTGGGCCCACTTGGGTTTTTTTCATGCATCCTGATGGGCAATGCTGATGCTGTTGACTACACCTGCCTCTTCTTTAGGAGCTAAGCAATAACCTGTTTACTTTTCTCACAGGAAGTATAAGGTGACATCAACAGAAACTTGCGCAGTTCGTTATATCTGAATTGTTGCTGCGTATCATCTTATTGCCAAGTAGGTGCCTCCTCTCACGGTGAATTTATAGTAGTTTACCAGTTTAAGGAGAACTAAATCCAAATTTTTACACTGCAGAATCTGACCATATCCCCTCTAAAAACACCAATAAACTGTAAAATATCAATACAGTAAATGGCATTAAAGTAAATGTGACCACTTGAAGAACTGGATGAAATAACTGTGTGAATGTACAGTGACTGGCCACACCCCTTAACTCAGTCACATGGTCCCTTGCCTATTCTGTCCTGGAAAAGGATTGGGTACTAGTGGGTGTGACCAACTGTAACAAGTTCCTGCAGTGTCTTAGGACTGAGCATGTGTAGAGAACATATTGATCAGTGACCACACTGTGCGATACTGGGAAATAAGACACAAACCTCATGTTAGAAAGTAAAATTTCTCAACAAACAAAAAAATTGAGAGATGAGACACTGATTACTGCTTTTATAACAAGGAGATCTACCTTCTAATCCAATGTTGTTCTGAGGCTTTAGTTGTCCTTTAATTGTTTAACCAAAGACTAGTTTAAGACATTAATGCGGTGATGTATAGACAGCTGCTATTGCTCTCTTTTGCCCAGATATTTGCTGGCATTAAAGATTCTGCCCTATCACCTTGGTGCCGCAACCGCCCTTAAATTGCTTAAATTGTTAACCCTTCGTGCATCTATTAACGCGGAAATAGCCAATAGTGGCGTTCTGTACACCCCCATTAGAGTACCTAATAACCTTTTATATAAAAGTAATCATTGTTCTTATATTCCTATGCTACTCCCTAGTGTTCCATAAACCACATACACCGTAAAGCCACCTACTGTATATAGTATAGTATAGTATAGTATAGTATTGGAGGTTGAATAAAGACATACGTCCATCCAGTCCAACCCATCTAGCAATATCCTCATTTCCTGCCTAACTGTTGATCCAGAGGAAGGCAAAAAAACCCCCACCAAATTTATGAAGGGGGAAAAAATTCCTTCCTGACTCCAAGTGGCAATCGGAAATTTCCCTGGATCAACTCTACTTTATGTATCAATACCAGTAACTTGCAACATTCCTTGTTTGCAGAAACTCATCCAGCTTTTTTTTGAAACTGACCAATGAACCTGCCATTACAACGTCCACTGGAAGACAGTTCCACAGCCTTACCGTTCTCACAGTGAAAAACCCTTTCCGAGCTTGAAGCCTAAACCTTTTTTCTTCAAGTCTTAAGGGATGTCCTCGTGTCCTTTGACATGTTCTCTTGGTGAACAATGCCCCAGATAGTTTATTGTATGGCCCGTTAATGTATTTATACACAGTAATCATATCCCCACGCAAGCGCCTTTTCTCCAGCGTACATAATTGTAACTTTTCCAGTCTCTCTTCATATTCAAGCTCCCCCAATCCCCTTATTAATTTAGTTGCCCTTCTCTGAACCCTTTCCATTTCAAAGATGTCCTTTTTGTACACAGGATTCCAAAATTGCACTGCATATTCCAAATGAGGCCTTACCAATGCTTTGTAAAGAGGGAGAATTACATTTTCCTCCCTTGAATCCATACCTCGCTTTATACAAGACAATACCATGCTGGCTCTGGCTGTTGCCGCCTGGCACTGCTTGCTACCTTTAAGTTTGTTATCCACCAAAACTCCAAGATCCCTTTCCAACAGGGATTCACTTAACACAGAGCCATTTATAGTATAAGTAGCACAAGTATTTTTAAGTCCAAAATGCATCACCTTACATTTATCAACATTGAATTTCATCTGCCACTTAGCAGCCCAATGTGATAATCTATCTAGATCCCCTTGCAACGATTGCACATCCTCTGAAGTTTTTAATGGTCGACAAAGTTTTGTGTCGTCAGCAAACACAGAAACCTTGCTGACAATACCCACTTCCAAATCATTAATAAATAGATTAAATAGAAGCGGCCCCAACACAGAACCCTGTGGCACCCCACTTAGCACTTTAGTCCATAATGATGAAGCCCCATTAACAACTACTCTCTGCATCCTATTCTTTAACCAATTTTCTATCCATGTACAAATGTGACTCCCCAGACCAACAGACCTTAGCTTATTCATTAGTCGCCTATGGGGGACTGTATCAAAAGCCTTTGCAAAATCCAAGTAAACTACATCTACTGCTATACCAGAGTCTAAATTTCTACTTACTTCCTCATAAAAGCCAAGCAAGTTAGTTTGACAAGATCTATTCCTCCTAAATCCATGCTGGTTACTACTTATAATGTCAGTCCTTGAAACATACTCTAGAACATGATCCCTTATTAAACTTTCCAGGATCTTCCCCACCACTGAAGTTAAACTTACAGGCCTGTAATTACCCGGCTGTGAACGACTACCCTTTTTGAATATTGGAATAACATCAGCCTTTTTCCAATCCAGAGGCACACCACCGGACATGAGGGAATCAGCAAAAATAAGAAACAATGGCCTAGATAAAACTGAACTTAGCTCCCTAAGTACCCTAGGATGTATTTTATCCGGTCCAGGAGATTTACTAATATTAACCTTATTTAGTTCTTTCTGTACCATATCCTCGGTTAACCAAAGTGAACTTGAATCTTGTATACCTTTATTGCTACTATACTCTATGATATCTGTACTTGGATCTTCTATAGTGTATACAGAGGAAAAAAAATTATTCAAGACATTTGCTTTATCGCCATCCTCCGTAACTAACTTATCCCCATTAATTAATGGTGCCACATTCTCAGTCCTCATCTTCTTACTATTAATATACTTAAAAAAATGTTTAGGCTTAGTGATGCTTTCTTCAGCTATCCTAACTTCATTATTAATTTTAGCTAGTTTGATTGCTTTCTTACACTCCTTGTTACAGTTTTTATACTCCCTAAAGGCCCTTTCCATTCCCTCGGCCTTAAAGGTTTTAAATGCCTTTTTCTTCCTTACCATTTGCCTCTTTACATCAGAATTCAGCCACATGGGCGCGGATTTATTTTTTTTACATTTATTTCCCAAGGGTATAAATTTAGATGTGAACTGGCTTAAAATCCCCTTGAACACAGTCCACTTCTGTTCAGTACCTTTACCTGATAATACATTATCCCAGTTGACATTCTGAAGAGCTGCTTTTAACCTGGGAAAATTTGCTTTCCTGAAATTAAATGTCTTTGTTAACCCAGCACACTTTTCCTTTCGATAACAAAGTCCAAATGCCACTATTTCATGGTCACTATTCCCTAAGCCTCCAGTTACCTTTATATCTATAATGCGCTCCACAATGTTAGATATTACCAGATCCAACAGAGCTCCTTTTCTAGTAGGAACCTCAACCACCTGTGAGAGAAAATTATCCTGCAGCAAATTCAGGAACTCATCGCCTTTTTCTGTGATGGCAGTTCCACCACACCAATCAATGTCAGGGTAGTTGAAGTCCCCCATAATGAGCACACTCCCCAAACTTGCAGCCCTTGCCAACTGCATATGAAGTTGACTCACCTCCTCTCTGCTAGCATTTGGCGGCTTATAGCAGACACCAACAATGACATTACCCCCTTTCCTGTTGCCTAATTCCACCCATATTGCCTCCACTTTATCATCCATATCACCAGTTATCTCTTCTTTTAAATTTGGCTTCAATTCTTTTTTAACATATACACATACTCCTCCCCCTTTCCTTTTTTTTCTGTCCTGCCTAAACAAGGCATATCCTTCTATATTTACAGCCCAGTCGTGAGAACTGTTCAACCACGTTTCTGCTATACCTATTACATCATACTTTTCATTCAATGCCATCATTTCCAATTCACCCATTTTGTCAGCCAGGCTTCTCGCATTTGCAAACATACATTTTAGATTATGATCCTGTAATTTATTCGTACACTTTGATACACATTCCTCCCTATCCCCTATGCTAGCCCCACCCCCCTTTCCACCCACCACTGGCCTATCTACACCCTGCTTTCCTCCTGGACAATCTATCCCAGTGAGTCTGCTAATACCCTCCCCCCCCAAACCTAGTTTAAAATCTCCTCCAACCCTCTAGCCATCTTCTCCCCTAAAACAGCTGCACCACCATCAGTGAGGTGCAACCCATCCCTACTAAAGAGCCTGTAGCCGACAGCAAAGTCTGCCCAGTTCTCAATAAACCCAAACCCTTCTTCCTTACACCACTCTCTTATATATGGCAAACCTCAGTTCCATTGCACCACATGCACACATCTGTTAGCAATGATACTGTAAGTACACGCAGAATTCAATTCATTTTTCAAAAAGGTAGAAAAGGCCTTTGTGCATATATTAAGAAAGATGAGTTCCCTGACATCAACACTTCACAAAAAAACCTTTTAATGAGAATTCCAAAGTGTAAAATCTAAAAGATCTGCGACCTTCAGTGTTTCATAGAAGGAGCAAGCTATTCCGGCACAAGAAAATCTTGTAATACACTCTCTCCTTTGCTTTGTGTCAGAGGCCACATCCATATGGAGATTAAAGTCCCTTGGAATAAGTAGTATAGGTGACCTAAGATCAGGCCGGCGCTACAAGACTTCACCAGGGAGCTGAGAATTAAACATGAGCGGTCGATAAATCACAACACAATGACAGCAAAAGGTGCCAGAGAAAAAGCAGAAGCTTAAGATTATGAAACACAAGATGATAAGTTTCTCTTCTTTTTATTACTGAAACAGCAACAGAGGAATTAGGAGATCAACCTCTACATCAATAAAAATAAAAGCCGGAGGGTGGGATCTCCTTTACTTTCGAATCCTGATGTTCACAGAGGTTAATGATATAAGGTGTTGCAGATTTTTTTTTTTATAGCAAGAACAGAGATTGTAAGAAAGCTGAAAGGGATCTCTAATGATTCAGTTAGAAACTGCGGTGAAATAACATTGACTTACTTGAGCATCAGGCTTGAAAGGTGCTGACAGTGGGGATATTAAAGGGGTGATTTTTAAAGTAACTCTCGGAGCTTTATTGTGTTTTAAAGAATTTTAGGTTAGCACTAACAGTAGGAATCAATGTAGGAAGCTTTATTGGACAACAGACCTTCTACTAAATAGGAACAAGTCTATGTTATATCCTGTACCCAGGATATTTGTTTACCCAACTAGAAATATAAAGATATTAAAAAGTCACCAAGGTTTTTATTCCACGACTGTAAAAAAGCACGAGGACACCGGCAAAGTTATAAGTGTAATGGAACTCTAACCTCCCAATATTATAATTCATTGTTTCCTACAATAGATCTATTTCAGTGAAGTCATGTGACTTTGATGACAAGGCTAATGCTGGCCTACAAACGTAACTTTCAACATTCCATGATGTCAGAATTATCACCTGGCACAGTCTATTTTTGCAATCAACTTCCAATCTCAAATGAATGGGCGCAGGAAAGGTAACATAGAGGGAACATTGCCGTAATGTTAGAAGGAAAAACTGTTAAAGGGTAACTGTGGTCTCCAATTCTTCCAAACTAGTAAGGATTATATAAAAATCCTTCCATGTTACCTTCAAAATAAAACCTAAATCACATCTCTGGAAAAAACTTGTGAGAAGTTATTGCTGGAAAGGTTCAGCAATAATACTTCCTGCTTGAACTCTTCCTATTTTCAGCCATGTGACCAGCTTGTAGTCATGTGACCAGCCTGTCTGCATTAATAGTCTCCCTTTCTTAATGGTAATTTTCCCCCCCAGGTACTTCCTGATTTCCCCAGCATTAAGTCTTTACCGAGCATGCTTCTCCCCTGGGGCCGAGGGGCTAGCAGAGGTAAGGTGATGTCACTCAACCTACTGGAAGCAGGAAGCTTGAACATTCCCCTTGATATAATTTCTAACAGGGTGAAGCCAGAGATGTGATTGTCTGCTCATTATAAAGGAAATACTGCAGGCTTTCATTTAACCATAACTTGTTTGGAGACCACAGTTGCCCTTTAAGCACCCCATACATGGGATTGGCAGATTGGCATTTTGTTTGAGACGATAAATTAGATCAGGACACTCAAAATGACGATTTTTTTTTCATATCAACTGCTCATTGTCAAGCAGTTTATAGAAAAAATGAAGGCCAGGACCGCCAGAAAATTTCCGCCGATCCCATTTTCAGTACCCATTTCTCCACAAAGATCGGAGTAACTAGGTGGGGATATCGAGTAGTTCTTTTGATCCGGTTTCCAATGGTTGCACTCAAGTGGAAATCCGAGCAGAAGAATGTTTGGCCTTGTATGTCTTTAGACATTTGATAGTCTATTAGTTTATTCATTTTGTCTCTTACACTTGTAGGGTTCTACTCATTGGGACCACACTCACATTCATGGAATCCATCAGATTTATAGTTCCAGTAACTAAATACATGTTCTAGAAGGGAGTTAAAAATACGGAATGTGCGCTTGTCTGCCCTTTCAGTGGATTATTTACTTCTGACACGCCATCACGGCTATGGTATTTTATTGCCTAACACACATTCTGAGCCATCACAAAACATTATTTTTATTGGTTTATGACAAACTGCGGCCATTACCTCTGCTTCTGGTACTTCTGCGGCCTTCTCTCGAAATGACTGCTCTCCCAACAATAAACGCGCCATTTAAAACTCTAAGACACCGAAGAGATTTCTGTTTGTATGAAAAAGTCTATTTTGTATCAAGGCATCAACACAATGATAAATCACATACACACACCGTATCCAACCTCATAGCTTTCTTGTGATGTATGTTTAAAGCTTGCAGAGGTGAACTGCATTTTCCTTCAGAGAACTCCTGATTTTTTTGTAATCTACTTTTACTGCCGAGTTGGTTTTTAAATCCCATTTCTGCCTCTGGATAGAATGTACCCAACATTGCCAAGGTCATTGGTTTATACACTTGCTAAGCGGATCCTTTAACACTCCACAGTTAAACTAAACACAGAAGAATCCATATGATTGATTTAGTGTTTATTTTCTTATAGCAAAGACTGGTGGGTTTATTTCCCTCGAAATGGAACCTATAGGGGCACGAGGATTAGCTTTATATATTTTTTTTAAATTAACAATGGTCATTGGTACGTAAAGGTTTCATATTATTAATTAAATAGCACATGTGCAGCATTGTAATACATTTTGAAATACCAATGAAATCTCAATGTGAAACTACTCGGATTTTGACCAACAAGACCAAGTTTCCGTGTCCAAATTTTAAACCGATACAGTCGACTGTTTAACCTGCCTGCAGAGCAAACCCCAGCAGGTTAATGTATCCTTACTAACAAACATTGATGGACAAGCCATTGAAAATTAAATTTGAGTCAATGTGGGAACAGTCCTTCAGGTGAGAGATAAGCAGAGACAACAATCTTCTCACCAATCCAAAGGAAAGATAACCGGGAGGCAGACAGAAGTCTACATTCAGTGGTGAAATATGAAGGATTGTATCTTTCCAATTCTAGATAATAGAATATTGGATAGATGCACAACTCAATACATAAACTTGTGGAACGCCCTGGTATGGGACCATGAACAACTAACCTAGGGGTGTAGCTTCCCAATAAAAAGACCAACCCAAAAAACAAGCACAACCACGTAAATGTACAAAAGTAAAAACCAGCCTTTAATATTCACTCATAAAAAGCAGGAAAGGTTACCTCCTAAATATATGGTAACAAATATCATATAGCAGCAGTACAAACCTACTTCCTCCCCAAACAAACCCAACATGTCCCACACGGGTGTCCCCAGATAAAAAACCTAGGGTAATATTGGTTCCAGAGTCTGGGTATATATTATTCCACCACAAGGACTCTCGGCGTAAGTCGGTAAGAGCAACATGTCAATGACTTGAATGTGAGAAGCCAAGTCACACAGGTAAGGAAAATATACTTATCTCTCCCGTGGACGTACACAGCAGAAGAAAATTTGCAGAAGCGACGCACCCCCTGAGTTTATACTGCTGCTATATGGGGATTTCATTGATAGTTGTCCATCTTTACAATTCTATACCGGTGAGTAGGTGAATTAAGTTAATTAGACCCATTTTGATTTAGTGAGATCTGTTTAAAAATAAATATTTAGCGAGTTCAGTGCTCCTAAGGTTTATGGTGTGGTTGACACACAGGAAATCTTTTATTGGGTGTCTTCACTATTCACAGGAATTCCTCGGTTGACCCTACATTGGAACAGTGTGATGTGTTTCATTCACTTTAAATTCCAACAGAAGGGTTCTCGCTAATCACTGCTATTCAAATCTGGAAAGATGACAAAAAAATAAACACAGGCGAGCGTGCTTTGCTGCCATAAGCAAGTCTGTTTAAGATTAATTTTTTCCCTCTTCATTCTCAGATCAGTAACAGATCAGCAGATGGCCCGAGGTGATCATAAATATGTACGAACTAGAAGTGGTTTCAGCTGAATAGCATCCAAGATACGCCAGAGCTGCACGTGAACACAACGTTATTTGTCATATTAGCTTATTGTTATACGCTCTTTATGGTTATATATTGAGATATTTTTATTCCTTCCGAGGAATCCTGCTCAAGTGCACGGCCATTTTGAAACACAACACAACATGAGGAAGAGCAAGGCCGTGCTAAGAAGCTAATTTACATGTAAGTAGCTTAGTTATGATTCTAATTAGGGCAATCAGCATAATTATGTGTTACCCTAGAAACCTGGCGGACGTGTGTCCACACAGACCACATCTTCAGGAGAATAAATGGCAAGCTTGTCACGAATTTGGAATTAGTCTACAAATTGAAGGCCCTCATGTTGTGAAACAGAGTGTTATGTAGGATATACACAAGCAGTGCGTTACATTCATTTTGTTTATTTTTTTGCAGCATAATCTGCAGTATAAAAGAAAATAGTTTTGTGAATTGCCATCTTATTATATGCATGCAAAAATGAAACCAGTCAAAATGTTCCATCATGCACCTGTGCAGAATATAATGAAATGGGCGCCATTTGATGACTTGGCATATGGTGGATTATATATATCAAATTATCTTTGTATAAAGAAATTTCTTTTTATTTGAAATTTACAGTACTCTGATATAGTATAAAAGGTTATTTCCTATTTTTTATATCCTTTCCAACATGTTTTTTTTTACACATGCCCTTCATTTGTATTGCAGTTGATGTAAAAATAATTGGAAAGCCTTTTAACGGTACTACCCATTAGCAATTTAAAGAAGAAGTAAAGGCTTAAAATGACTTTTTACCTGTTTAAAGTAATTGTTCACTGCAAAGGTAATGTATTGATTGAAGCCCAGGGGGTTAATGAGCTGTGCCTTGCCTCCCGTTCTTCAATCACTATCTCAGGAGCCAGGGACGAAGGTAAGTAAATTTACCTTTCGTGCGATCCACCACTGCAGAGCTTAAAATCTCTGTCCGCCTCCTGGTTCTAAGCAACTATAGCGCGCATCCGCAATAATGCATGCTATAGTGGATTAGAACCACTAATTAGAAGGCGGTCAAGGATTTTCAGCTCTGCAGCGGTGGGACTTACCTTCGGCCCTGGCTTGTGCTCAACTTATTGACGAATGGGAAGTAAGGCATAGCTCCATATCCTCCCTGGCTTCAATAAATACATTAAAGGAATAGTCTACTTTTCAAGTGAACTATTGCTTTAATGACCATGTTTATCTGAATCAAACAATTTATTACTTGTCTTTCCATCTAGTTCTTGAGATACAATCTGTCAAATAAAAAAAATCTCTAGCAGAAGGAAAACCCAAATCACTCAGTTGTTTAAATTAATCTTAAAGACATACAGGGTTATTCAATAAAAGTTCTTATGGGTTTCTATCCTTTCTAGCAGCTGGTCAACTCTAGAATGTGGGTTAGACTGAGCGCTGGAATTACAGTGTCTCTAGCAGCTGGTTAATTCCAGAATGTGGGTTAGACCGAGCATTGGCATTAGGGTGCCTCTAGCAGCTGGTTAACTCCAGAATGTGGGTTAGACTGAGCATTGGCATTAGGGTGCCTCTAGCAGCTGGTTAACTCCAGAATGTGGGTTAGACTGAGCATTGGCATTAGGGTGCCTCTAGCAAGTCTGGTAATCTCCAGAATGTGGGTTAGACCGAGCATTGCTTAGGGTCTCTAGCAGCTGGTAACTTCCAGAATGTGGGTTAGACGAGGCTTGACATTAGGGTGCCTCTAGCAGCTGGTTAATCCAGAATGTGGGTTAGAGAGCTTGGCATTAGGGTGCCTCTAGCGCTGGTTAACTCAGAATGTGGGTTAGACTGAGGCATTGGCATTAGGGTGCCTCTAGCAGCTGGTTAATCCAGAATGTGGGTTAGACTGAACATGGCATTAGGTGCCTCTAGCAGCTGGTTAACTCCAGAATTGGGTTAGACGAGCATGACATTAGGGTGCCTCTAGCAGCTGGTTAACTCCAGAATGTGGGTTAGACTGGCATTGGCATTAGGGTGCCTCTAGCAGCTGGTTAACTCCAGAATGTGGGTTAGATGAGATTGGCATTAGGGTGCCTCTAGCAGCTGGTTAACTCCAGAATGTGGGTTAGACTGAGCATTGGCATTAGGGTGCCTCTAGCAGCTGGTTAACTCCAGAATGTGGGTTAGACCGAGAGTTTAAGCCAGCTGCTAGAGGCACCCTATGCCAATGCTCATCTAACCCACATTCTGGAGTTAACCAGCTGCAGAGGCACCCTAATGTCCAATGCTCAGTCTAACCCACATTCTGGAGTTAACCAGCTGCTAAGGCACCCTAATGCCAATGCTCAGTCTAACCCACTTTCTGGAAGTTAACCAGCTGCTAGAGCACCCTAATGTCCATGCTCTTCTAACCCACATTCTGGAGTTAACCAGCTGCTAGGCACCCTAATGCAGTGCTCGGTCTAACCCCCATTCTGGAGTTAACCAGCTGCTAGAGGCACCCTAATGCCAATGCTCGTCTAACCCACATTCTGGAATTAACCAGCTGCTAGAGAGCACCCTAATGACATGCTCGTCTAACCCACATTCGGAGTTAACCAGCTGCTAGAGGCACCCAATGTCAGCGCTCAGTCTAACCCCCATTCTGGAGTTAACCAGCTGCTAGAGGCACCCTAATGTCAGCTCGTCTAACCCACATTTCTGAAGTACCAGCTGCTAGAGGACACCCTAATGCCAATGCTCGTCTAACCCACATTCTGGAGATACCAAGCTGCTAGAGGCACCCTAATGCCAATGCTCATTCACCCCATTCTGGAGTTAACCAGCTGCTAGAGGCACCCAATGCCAATGCTCAGTCCACCCACATTCTGGAGTTAACCAGCTGCTAGAGGCACCCTAATGCCATGCTCGTCTAACCCACTTCTGGAGTTAACCGCTGATAGAGGCACCCTAATGCCAATGCTCAGTCTAACCCACATTCTGGAGTTAACCAGCTCTAAGGCACCCTAATGCCAATGCTTCGTCTAACCCCATTCTGAGTTAACCAAGCTGCTAGAGCACCCTATTGCCAATGCTCAGTCTAACCCACATTCGGAGTTACCAGCTGCTAGAGGCCCCTAATGCCAATGCTCAGTCTAACCCACATTCTGGAGTTAACCATCTGCTAGAGGCACCCTAATGCCAATGTTCATCTAACCCACATCTGGAGTTAACCAGCTGCTAGAGGCACCCTAATGCAAGTCAGTCTAACCCACATTCTGGAGTTACCAGCTGCTAGAGGCACCCTAATGCCAATGCTCAGTCTAACCCACATTCTGGAGTTAACCAGCTGCTAGGGCACCCTAATGTCAGCGCTCGGTCTAACCCACTCTGGAGTAACCACTGCTAGAGGCACCCTAATGCCAATGCTCAGATCTAACCCACATTCTGGAGTTAACCAGCTGCTAGAGGCACCCAATTCCAATGCTCGGTCTAACCCACATTCTGGAGTAACCAGCTGCTAGAGGCACCCCTAATGCCAATGTTTCAGTCTAACCCACATTCTGGAGTTAACCAGCTGCTAGAGGCACCCTAATGCCATGCTCAGTCTAACCCACATTCTGGAGTTAACCAGCTGCTAGAGGCACCCAATGCCAATGTTCGTCTAACCCAATTCTGGGTTACCAGCTGCTAGAGGCACCCTAATGCCAATGTCAGTCTAACCCACTTCTGGATTAACCGCTGCTAGAGCACCCTAATCCAGTCGTCTATCCCACATTCTGGAGTTAACCAGCTGCTAGAGGCACCCTAATGCCATGCTCATTCTAACCCACATTCTGGAGTTAACCAGCTGCTAGAGCACCCTAATGTCAGCGCTCGGTCTAACCCACATTCTGGAGTTAACCAGCTGCTAGAGGCACCCTAATGCCAATGCGTCTAACCCACATTCTGAGTTCCCACTGCTAGAGCCACCCTAATGCCAATGCTCAGTCTAACCCCATTCTGGAGATAACCAGCTGCTAGAGGCACCCTAATGCCAATTCTCAGTCAATAACCACATTCTGGAGTTAACCAGCTGCTAGAGGCACCCTAATGTCATGCTCGTCTAACCCACTTCTGGAGTTAACCAGCTCTAGAGCACCCTAATGCCAGCTCGGTCTAACCACATTCTGGAGTTAACCAGCTGCTAGAGGCACCCTAATGCAATGTACGTCTCAACCCACATTCTGGAGTTAACCAGCTGCTGAGGCCCCTAATTCAGTGCTCGTCTAACCCACATTCTGGAGTAACCAGTGCTAGAGGCACCCTAATGCCAATGCTCAGTCTAACCCACATTCTGGAGTTAACCAGCTGCTAGAGGCACCCTAATGCCAATGCTCAGTCTAACCCACATTCTGGAGTTAACCAGCTGTCTAGAGGACCCTAATGCCAACATCTACCCACATTCTGGAGTAACCAGCTGCTAGAGGCACCCAATGCCAATGCTCAGTCTAACCCACATTCTGGAGTTAACCAGCTGCGAGAGACACCTAATGCCAATGCCGTCTAACCCACATTCTGGAGTTGACCAGCTGCTAGAGCACCCTAATTCCAGTCTCGGTCTAACCCACAATTCTGGAAATATACCTGAGTTAACCAGCTTCTAGAGACACCTAATGCCATGCTCAGTTCAACCCCACATTCTGGGTAACAACTGCTAGAGGCACCCTAATGCCAATGTCTCAGTCTAACCCACATTCTGGAGTTAACCCTGCTAAGGCACCCTAATGCATGCTCGGTCTAACCCACATTCTGGATTTAACCAGCTGCTAAGAGCACCCCTAATGCAGCGCTCGGTCTAACCCACATGCTGGAGTACCAGCTGCTAGAGGCACCCTAATGCCAATGTTTCTCAATCTAACCCACATTCTGGAGTTAACCAGCTGCTAGAGACACCTAATGCCAATGCTCAGTCTAACCCACATTCTGGAGTATAACCAGCGGCTAGAGGCAACCCTAATGCCAA
This sequence comes from Hymenochirus boettgeri, assembly GCA_019447015.1. NCBI lineage: Eukaryota > Metazoa > Chordata > Amphibia > Anura > Pipidae > Hymenochirus > Hymenochirus boettgeri. The sequence goes on from CM033472.1 coordinate 265,281,670, forward strand.
TTGCTCAGTCTAACCCACATTCTGGAGTTACCAGCTGCTAGAGGCACACCCTAATTCCAATGTTCAGTCTAACCCCATTCTGGAGTAACCAGCTGCTAGAGGACTCAACCCTAATGCTCACTGCGCTCGTCTAAACCCACATTCTGAGTTAACCCCCTCTAGAGGCACCCTAAGGCCAATCTCTTCTACCCACATTCTGGAGTAACCAGCTGCTAGAGGCACCCTACTGCCAATGCTCAGTCTAACCCCATTCTGGATTAACCAGCTGCTAGAGCACCCTAATGCCAATGCTCAGTCTAACCCACATTCTGGAGTTAACAGCTGCTAGAGACACCCTATATCCATGTTCGGTCTAAACCCACATTCTGGAGTTAAACCAGCTTGCTAGAGAGCAACCTTATATGCCTAATGCTCAGTCTAAACCCACATTCTGGAGTAACCAGCTGCTAGAGGCACCCTATTCAGTGCTCGTCTACTAACCCACATTCTGGAGTTAACCAGCGGCTAGGTCATTCTAATGTCAGCGCTCGGTCTAACCCACATTCTGGAGATAACCACTGCTAGAGGCACCCTATGCCAATGCTCAGTTAACCCACATTTCTGGAGTTAACCCAGCTGCTAGAGGCCCCCTAATTCAGTGCTCGGTCCTAACCCACATTCTGAGATAACCAGCTGCTAGAGGCACCCAAGTCAATGTTCTCTAACCCACATTCTGGAGTTACCCAGCTGCTGAGGCACCCTAATTCCATGCTCGCACTAACCCACATTCTGGAGTAACCAGCTGCTAGAGCCACCCAAAATGCCAATGCTTCGGTCTAACCCACATCATTTGGAGTAACCAGCTTGCTAGAGGCACCCTAATGCCAATGCTCAGTCTAACCCACATTCTGGATTTAACCAGCTTGCTAGAGCACACCCTAATGCCAATGCCGGTCATCCCACATTCTGGAGTTAACCACTGCTAGAGGCACCTAATGCAATTTCAGTTAACCCACATTCTGGAGTTAACCAGAGCTGCCTAGAGGCACCCTAATGTCAGTGCTCAGGGTCTAACCCACATTCTGAGTTAACCAGCTGCTAGAGGCACCCTAATGTCCGCTCGGTCTAACCCACATTCTGAGTTACCAGCTGCTGAGGCACCCTAATGCCAATGTTCCGTCTAACCACATTCTGGATTTAACCAGCTGCTAGAGACACCCTAATGCCAATGCTCAAGTCCTAACCCTACATTCTGGAGTTAACCAACTGCTAGAGGCACCTAATGCCAATGCTCGATCTAACCCCCATTCTGGAGTTACCACTGCTAGAGGCAACCCTAATGCCATGTTAGTCTAACCCACATTCTGGAATTAACCAGCTGCTGAGGGGCAACCCTAATGTCAGCTGCTTCGGTCTAAACCCACATTCTGGAGTTAACCACTGCTAGAGCACCCTAATGCCAATGCTCAGTCAACCCACATTCTGGAGATACCACTGCGTAGAGGCACCCAATGCCAATGCTCAGTCTAACCCACATTCTGGAGTTTAACCAGCTGCTAAGGCACCCTAATGCAATGCTCGTTCCTAACCCACTTCTGGAATTAACCCAGCTGCTAGAGGACACGTAATTCCAGCGCTCTCTAACCCACATTCTAGAGTTTGACCCAGCTGCTAGAAAGGATAGAAACCCTAAGAACTTTTATGATACCCTGTATTCTTTAAGATTATTTATAACAACTGAGTGATTTGGGTTTCCTTCTGCTGAATTTTTTTTTATTTGACAGAATTGTATCTCAGAACTAGATGGAAGAGACAATGTAATAAATTGTTTGCATTCATATAAACATGGTCATTAAAGAATAGTTCACTTGAAAGTAGACTATCCTTTAATGTATTTATTGAAGCCAGGGAGGATATGGGAGCTATGCCTTACTTCCCATTTCGTCAATAAGTTGACAACAGCCAGGCAAGGTAAGTCCCACCCCCGCTTGCAGAGCTGAAAATCCTTGACCCCTTCTAATTAGTGGTTCTATCCACTATACATGCATTATTGCGTATGCGCGCTATAGTGCTTAGAACCAGGAGGCGGACAGAGATTTTTAAGTTCTGCGTGGTGATCGCACGAAAGGTAAAATTTACTTACCTTCGTCCCGGCTCCTGAGATAGTGATTGAAGAACGGGAGGCAAGGCACACTCATTAACCCCCTGGGCTTCAATCAATCATTACCTTTGCAGTGACAACAATTACTTTAAACAGTGTAAAAAGTCATTTAAGCCTTACTTTCTTCTTTAAATTGCTAATGGGTAGTACCGTTAAAAGGCTTTCCAATTATTTACATCAACTGCAACAAAGGAAGGGCTGTGTAAAAAAAAACTGTTGGAAAGGAAATAAAAAATAGGAAATAACCTTTATCCTATTCAGAGTACTGTAAATTTCAAATAAAAGAAATTTCTTTATACAAAGATATTTTGATATATATAATCCACCATATGCCAAGTCATCAAATGGCGCCCATTTCATTAATCTGCCAAGCAGGTGCATGATGGAACATTTTGACTGGTTTTCATTTTTGCATGCATATAATAAGATGGCAATTCACACACTATTTCTTTTATACTGCAGATTATGCTGCAAAAAATAAACAAATGAATGTAACGCCCTGCGTGTGTAAATCCACATAACCACTCTGTTTCACAACATGAGGCCTTCAATTTGTAGACTAATTCCAACTTCGTGACAAGCTTGCCATTATTCTCCTGAAGATGTGGTCTGTGTGGACAACCGTCCGCCAGGTTTCTAGGTAACACAAAATTATGCTGATTGCCCTAATTAGAATCATAACTAAGCTACTTACATGTAAATTTATCTTCTTAGCAGCCGTGTGCCCTTGCTTCTTCCTCTGTTGTGTTTTGTTTCAACATGGCCGTGCACTTGAGCAGGATCTCGGAAGGATAAAAATATCTCAATATATAACCATAAGAACGTCATAAAAATAGCTAATATGACAAATAACGTTGTGTTCACGTGCAGCTCTGGCGTATCTTGGATGCTAATTCAGCTGAAACCACTTCTATTCGTAACATATTTATGATCACCTCGGGCCATCTGCTGATCTGTTACTGATCTGAGAATGAAGAGGAAAAATTAATCTTAACAGACTTGCTTATGGCAGCAAAGCACCTCGCCTGTGTTTATTTTTTTGTCATCTTTCCAGATTGAATAGCAGGATTAGCGAGAACCCTTCTGTTGGAATTTAAAGTGAATGAAACACATCACACTGTGTCCAATGTAGGTCAACCGATGAATTCCTGTAATAGTGAAGACACCCAATAAATATTTCCTGTGTGTACACCACAACATAAACCTTAGGAGCAACTGAACTCGCTAAATATTTATTTTTAAACAGATCTCCTAAATCAAATGGGTCTAATTAACTTAATTCACCTACTCAACCGGTATATGATTTGTAAGAATGAACAACTATCAATGAAATCCCCATATCATGACGCAGCAGTATAAACTCAGGGGTGCGTCGCTTCTCGCAATTTTCTTTCTGCTGTGTACGTCCACGGAGAGATAAGTATATTTTCCTTACTGTGTGACTTTGTCTTCTCACATTCAAGTCATTGACAGTTTTGCTCTTTACCGACTTACGCCGAGAGTCCTTGTGGTGGAATAATATATACCCGACTCTGGAACCAATATTACCTTAGGTTTTTTATCTGGGGGCACCCGTGTGGGACATGTTGGGTTTGTTTGGGGAAGGAAGTGGTTTGTACTGCTGCTATATGATATTGGTTACCATATTTTAGGAGGTAACCTTCCTGCTTTTATGAGTGAATATTAAAGGCTGGTTTTTATTTTGTACCTTTACGTGGTTGTGCTTGTTTTTTTGGTTGGTCTTTTTATTGGGAAGCGAACTCCCCTAGGTTATTTTGTTCTGGTCCCATACCAGGGCGTTCACAAGTTATGTATTGATTGTGCATCTATCCAATATTCTATTATATCTAGAATTGGAAAGATACAATCCTTTATATTTCACCACTGAATGTAGACTCTGTCTGCCCTCCGGTTATCTTTCCTTTGGATTGGTGGAGAAGATGTTGTCTCTGTCTTTGCTTATCTCTCACTGAAGGCTGTTCCCACATTGATCAAATTTAATTTTCAATGGCTTGTCCATCAATGTTTTTTAGTAAGGATCATTACCTGCTGGGGTTTGCTCTGCAGGCAGGTTAAACAGTCGACTGTACGGTTTATTTAATTGTGACACGGAAACTTGGTCTTGTTGGTCAAAATCCGAGATTTGATTGAGTTCAACAATGTATTACAATGCTGCACATGTGCTATTTAATTAATAATATGAAACCTTACGTACCAATACCATTGTTTAATTTAAAAAAAATATATAAAGCTACCTCGTGCCCCTATGGTTTCCATTTCGGGAGGAAATAAGACCCTTCTTTGCTATAAAAAATAAACACTAAATCAATCTATGGATTCTTCTGTGTTTAGTTAACTGTGGAGTGTTAAAGGATCCGCTTAGCAAGTGTATAAACCAATGACCTGGTGCAATGTTGGGTACATTCTATCCAGAGGCAGAAATGGGATTAAAAAACAACTCGGCAGTAAAAGTAGATTACAAAAATCAGGAGTTTATCTGAAGGAAATGCAGTTCACCTCTGCAAAGCTTTAAACTAACATCACAAGAAAGCTATGAGGTTTGGATACGTTGTGTGTATGTGATTTATCATTGTGTTGATGGCCTTGATACAAATAGACTTTTTCATACAAACAGAAATCTCTTCGTGTCTTAGAGTTTTAAATGGCGCGTTATATGTTGGGAGAGCGTCATTCGAGAAAGGCCGCAGAAGTACCAGAAGCAGAGGTAATGGCCGCACTTTGTCCATAAACCAATAAAAATAATGTTTTGTTATGGCTCAGAATGTGTGTTAGGCAATAAATACCATAGCCGTGATGGCGTGTCATAAGTAAATAATCCACTGAAAGGGCAGACAAGCGCCACTTCCGTATTTTTAACTCCCTTCTAGAACATGTTTTATTTACTGGAACTATAATCTGATGGATTCCATGAATGTGAGTGTGGTCCCAATGAGTAAAACCCTACAAGTGTAAGAACAAATGAATAAACTAATAACTATCAAATGTCTAAAACATACAAGGCCAAACTTCTTCTGCTCGATTCCACTTGAGTGCAACCATTGGAACCATCAAAGAACTACTCGATCTCCCCACCTAGTTACTCTCGATCTTTGTGGAGAAATGGGTACTGAAAATGGGATCGGCGGAAATTTTCTGGGCGTCCTGCCTTCATTTTTTCTATAACTGCTTGACCTGAGCAGTTGATATGAAAAAAAAATCGTCATTTGAGTGTCCTGATCTAATTATCGCTCCAACAAATGCCAATCTGCCAATCCCGTGTATGGGGGTGCTTAAGGGCAACTGTGGTCTCCAAACAAGTTATGGTTTAAAATGAAAGCCTGCAGTATTCCTTTATATGACAGACAATCACATCTCTGGCTTCACCTGTTAGAAATTATATCAAGGAATGTTTCAGCTCCTGCTCCAGTAGGTTGAGTGAACATCACCTTACCTCTGCTACCCCTCGGCCCAGGGGAGAAGCATGCTCGGTAAAGACTTAATGCTGGGGAAATCAGGAAGTACCTGGGGGGGAAATTACCATTAAGAAAGGGAGACTATTAATGCAGACATGCTGTCACATATACAAGCTGGTCACTTGCTGAAAATAGGAAGAGTTCAAGCAGGAAGTATTATTGCTGAAGCCTTTCCAGCAATAAACTTCTCACAAGTTTTTTCCACGAGTTGATTTAGGTTTTATTTTGAAGGTAACATGGAACGGATTTTTATTAATCCTTACGAGTTTTGGAAGAATTGGAGACCCACATTTTACCCTTTAACAGTTTTTTCCTTCTAACATACGGCATGTTCCTCTATGTTACCTTTCTGCGCCCCATTCTTGAGATTGGAAGTTGATTTGCAAAAATAACTGTGCCCATGGTGATAATTCTGACACTCAATGGAATGTTGAAAGTTACGTTTGTAGGCCCAGCCATTAGCCTTGTCACAATCAAGTCACATGACTTCACTGAATAGATCTATTGTAGGAACAATGACATTATATATTGGGAGTTAGAGTTCCATTACACTTATAACTTTTGCCCGGTGTCCTCGTGCTTTTTTACAGTCGTGGAATAAAAACCGTTGTGACTTTTAATATCTTATATTTCCTAGTTGGGTAAACAAATATCCTGGGTAGGATAAACTATCGACTTGTTCCTATTTAGTAGAAGGTCTGTTGTCCAAAAGTCCTTCCTACATTATTCCTTCCTACTGTTGTGTAACCTAAAATTCTTTAAAACACAATAAAGCTCCTAGAGTTACTTTAAAATCACCCCTTTTAAATATCCCACGTCAGCACCTTTCAGTCCTGATGCTCAAGTATCCGTCATGTTATGTTCACCGCAGTTTCTAACTAAATCATTAGAGATCCCTTTCAGCTTTCTTCCACATCTCTGTTCCTGCTTATAAAAAAAAAATCTGCACACTTATATCATTAACCTCTGTGAACATCAGGATTCGAAAGTAAGAGGATTCCCACCCTCCCGGCTTTTTTTTTATTGATGTAGAGGTTTGATCTCCTATTCTCTGGTGCTGTTTCCAGTAATAAAAGAAGAGAAACTTATCAATCTTTGTTCATAATCTAAGCTTCTGCTTTTTCTTCTTGGCACCTTTTGCTGTCATTGTGTTGTGATTTATCGCGCTCATGTTTAAATTTCTCAGCTCCCTGGTGAAGCTGTGTAGCCGCCGGCCTGAATCTTATGGTCACCTATACTACTTATTCCAAGGGACTTATTAATCTCCATTGGATTGTGGCCTCTGACACAAGGCCAAGGAGAGAGTGTATTACAAGATTTTTTGTGCCGGAATAGCCTTGCCTCCTCTTATGAAACCTGAAGGTCGCAGATCTTTTAGATTTACACCAATTTGGAATTCTCATTAAAAGATGTTTTTTTGTGAAGTGGTTTGATGTCAGGGAACTCATCTCGTTCTTAATATATGCACACAGGCCCTTTTCTACCTTTTTTGAAAAATGAATTGACATTCTGCGTGTAACGACAGTATCATTGCTAACAATTGTGCATGTGGTTGCAATGGAACTGAGGTTTGCCATATACAGTAGGTGTCTTTACGTGTATGTGGTTATGGAACACTAGGGAGTGCATAGGAATATCGAACATGATTGTACTTTTATATAAAAGGTTATTAGGTACTCTAATGGGGGTGTACAGAACGCCACTATTGGCTATTTCCGCGTTAATAGATGCACTAGGGTTTAAACAATTTAGCATTTAAAGGGCGGGTGTTTTGCGGCACCAAGGTGATGGGGCAGAATCGTTAATGCCAGCAATATCTGGGCAAAAGAGAGAATAGCGCTGTTCCTATACATCACCGCATTAATGTCTTAAACTAGTCTTTGGTTAAACACTTAAGACACTAAGCTCAGAACACCATTGGATTAGAAGGTAGAATCGCCTTGTATAAAATCAGTAGCAGTGGTCTCATCTTCAATTTTTTGTTTGTTTGAAAAATTTTCCTTTCTACCATGAGGTTGGTCCTTATTTCCAAGTAATCGCACATTGGTCCTGATCAATATGTTTCTCTACACATGCTCATTCCTAAGAACACTGCAGGAACTTTGTTACAGTTTGGTCACACCCACTATACCCCAATCCATTTTCCAGGACAGAATAGGCCCCCCCCAGGACCCATCTAGCAAACATGCTGTCAAGATTTATGGGTGTGGGCCAGTCCACTGTACATTCACACAGTTTATTCATCCAGTTCCTTCAAGTGGTCACTTTAATTTTTATGCCATTTTACTGTATTGATATTTTACAGTTCTTGGTGTTTTTAGAGGGGATTGGTCAGATTCGCAGTGGTAAAAAATTGGATTAGTTTCTCCTTAACTGTAACTACATAAATTGAGCATTGGCATTAGGGTGCCTCTAGCAGCTGGTTAATTCCAGAATGTGGGTAGACTGAGCATTGGCATTAGGGTGCCTCTAGCAGCTGGTTAACTCCAGAATGGGGTTAGACTGAGCATTGGCATTAGGGTGCCTCTAGCAGTGGTTAACTCCAGAAGTGGGTTAGACTGAATTGGCATTAGGGTGCCTCTAGCAGCTGGTTAACTCCAGAATGTGGGTTAGACGAGCGCTGACATTAGGGTGCCTCTAGCAGCTGGTTACTCCAGAATGGGTTAGACCGAGCACTGCATTAGGGTGCCTCTAGCAGCTGGTTAACTCCAGAATGTGGGTTAGACTAGCATTGGCATTAGGGTGTCTCTAGCAGCTGGTTAACTCCGAATGTGGGTTAGACGAGCATTGCATTAGGGTGTCTCTAGCAGCTGGAACTTCCAGAATGTGGGTTAGACTGAGCTGCGGATTAGGGTGCCTCTAGCGAGGTTAACCCAGAATGTGGGTTAGACCGAGCTTGGACATTAGGTGGCCTCTAGCAGCTGGTAACTCCAGAATGTGGGTAGACTGACATGGCGTGCTCGGTCTAACCCACATTCTGGAGTTAACCAGCTGCTAGAGTCACCCTAATGTCAGCGCTCGGTCTAACCCACATTCTGGAGTTAACCAGCTGCTAGAGGCACCCTAATTGAGCATTGTGGAATTAGGTGCGCTAGCAGCTGGTTACTCCAGAATGTGGTTATGACCGGCGCTTACAGAGTGCTCTAGCAGCTGGTTAATACTCAGAATGGTGGTTAGCCGAGCACTGAACATTAGGGTGCTCTAGCAGCTGGTCATCCATCCAGAATGTGGTTTAGCGACATGATTAGGTCCTCTAGCAGCTGTAACTCAGAATTGGGTTACTGAGGCATGGCTTAGGGTGCCTCTAGCAGCTGGTTCTCCAGAATGTGGGTTAGACTGAGCATTGCATTAGGGTGGTTCTAGCAGCTGGTTAACTCCAGAATGTGGGTTAGACTAGAATTGGCATTATGGTGCCTCTAGCAGCTGGTTAACTCCAGAATGGTGGGTTATAGAACCGAGCGCTGAATTAGGGTGCCTCTAGCAGCTGGTTAACTCCAGAATGTGGGTTAGACCAAGCATGACATTTAGGGTGCCTCTAAAGCTGTTAACTCCAGATGTGGGTAGACGAACATTGGCATTAGGGTGCTCTAGCAGCTGGTTACCTCCAGATGTGGGTTGACTGAGCATTGGCATTAGGTGTCCTCTAGCAGCTGGTTACTCCAGAATGTGGGTTAGACTGAGATTGGCCTTAGGGGTTGCCCTAGACAGCTGGTTATCTCAGAATGTGGGTTAGATCCGAGCATTGACATTAGGTGCCTCTAGCAGCGGGTTAACTCCCGAATGTGGGTTAGACTGAACATCTGACATTAGGTGCCTCTAGCAGCTGGTTACTCCAGAATGTGGGTTGAGACGCGAGCAACAACTGAATTAGGTGCCCTAGCAGCTGGTTAACTACTCCAGAATTGGGTTGACTGAGCATTGGCATTAGGTGCCTCTAGCAGCTGGTTATCTCCAGAATGGGGGTTAACCGAGCGCTGACATTAGAAATGACTCCTAGCAGCTGGTTACTCCAGAATGTGGGTTAGACCGAGCATGACATTAGGGTGCCTTCTAGCAGCTGGTTAACTCCAGAAGTGGGTTAGACTGAACAATTGGCATTAGGTGCCTCTAGTAGCTGGTTAACTCCAGAATGTGTGGTTAGACTGAGCATTGGCATTAGGGTGTCTCTAGCAGCTGTTACTCCAGAATGTGGGTTTAGACCGAGCACTGCCATTAGGGTGCCTCTAAGCAGCTGGTTAACTCCAGAATGTGGTTAGACTGAGCATTGGCATTAGGGTGCTCTCTTAGCATCTGGTTAACTCCAGATGTGGGTAGACGAGCATTTGGCTATTAGGGTGCCTCTAGCAGCTGGTTAACTCCAGAATGTGGGTTTAGCACTGAGCAATTGGCATGGTGCCTCTAGCAAGCTGGTTCATTCCAGAATGTGGGTTAGATGTAGCATGCATTAGGGTCTCTCAGAACTGGTTAACTCCAGATGTGGGTTGACTAGCTGGCATTAGGGTGCCCTCTAGCACTGGTTACTCCAGAATGTGGGTTAGACTGGCATTGGCATTGGGTGCCTTAGCAGCTGGTTATCTCCAGCAATTGGTTTAGAACGAGCATTGGCATTAGGGTGCCCCTCTAGCAGCTGGTTATACTCCAGAATGTGGGTTAGACTGAGCATTGGCATTAGGGTGCCTCTAGCAGCTGGTTACTCCAGAATGTGGGTTAACTAGAACATTGGCATTAGGGTTGCCTCTAGCAGCTGGTTATCTCCAGAAATGTGGTTAGACTGACATTGATTAGGTGCTCTAGCAGCTGGTTAACTTCAGAATGTGGTTTAGACTGAGCATTGGCATTAGGGTGCCCCTCTATCAGCTGGTTACTCCAGAATGTGGTTAGACTGAGCATTGGCATTAGGGTGCTCTAGCACTGTACTCCAGAATTGGTAGACTGACATTGCATTAGGGCCTGAGCAGCTGGTTCTCCAGAATGTGGGTTAGATGTGCATTGGCATTAGGTGTCTCTAGAAGCTGTTAACTCCCAAATGTGGGTTAGACTGAGCATTGGCATTAGGGTGCCTCTACAGCTGGTTAACTCCAGAATGTGGGTTAGACTGAGCATTGGCATTAGGGTGCCTTCAGCAGCTGGTTATCTCCAAATGGGGTTAGACGAGCATTGGCATTAGGGTGTCTCTAGCTCTGGTTAACCCAGAATGTGGGTTAGACGAGCGACTGCATTAGGGTGCCTCTAGCAGCTGGTTAACTCCAGAATGTGGGTTAGACTGAGCATTGGCATTAGGGTGCCTCTAGCAGCTGGTTAATCCAGAAGTGGGTTGACAACTTTGTGCATTAGGGTGCTCTCAGCATGGTTATTCCAGAATGTTGGGTTAGACTGAACATGGACTTAGGGTGCCCTAGCAGCTGGTAACTCCAGAATGTGGGTTAGACCAACATTGGCATTAGGGTGCCTCTAGCAGCTGTTAACTCCAGAAATGTGGGTTAGACTGAGCAATTGGCATTAGGGTCCTCTAAGCAGCTGGTTCACTACTCCAGAATGTGGTTAGAACGAAGCATTGGGCATTAGGGTTGCCTCTAGCAGCTGGTTAACTCCAAATGTGGGTTAGACTAGCATTGGCATTAGGGTGGCTCTACAGCTGTTAAACTCCAGAATGTGGTTTAGACTGAGCACTTACATTAGGGTGCCTCTAGCAGCTGGTTACTCCAGAATGGGGTTAGACGAAGCATTCATTAGGGGTCTCTAGCAGCTGGTACTCCAGAATGTGGGTTAGACTGAGCATTTGGCATTAGGTTTGTCTCTAGCAGCTGGTCATCCTCCAGAATGTGGGTTAGACTGAGCATTGGCATTAGGGTGCCTCTAGCAGCTGGTTAACTCCAGAATGTGGGTTAGACGAGCGTGACATTAGGGTGACTCTACAGCGGGTTAATCCAGATGTGGGTTAGACGAGCATGCCTTAGGGTGCCTCTAGCAGCTGGTTACTCCAGAATGTGGGTTAGACGAGATGCCCATTAGGGTGTCCTCTAGCAGCTGGTTAACTCCAAATGTGGGTTAGACTGAGCATTGGCATTAGGGTGCCTCTAGCAGCTGGTTAACTCCGAATGTGGGTTAGACTGGATTGGCATTAGGGGTGCCCTAGCAGCTGGTTATACTCCGAATGGGTTTAGACTGAGCATTGCATTAGGTGCTCTAGCAGCTGGTCAACCTCCAGAATGTGGGTTAGACCGAGCGCTGACATTAGGGTGCCTCTAGCAGCTGGTTAACTCAGAATGTGGGTTAACCGAGCGCTGACATTAGGGTGCCTCTAGCAGCTGTTTAACTCCAGAATGTGGTTAGACTGAGCTTGGCATTAGGGTGCCTCTAGCAGCTGGTCAACTCCAGAATGTGGGTTAGACGAGCATGTGGCATTAGGTGCCCTCTAGCAGCTGGTTAATTCCAGAATGTGGGTTGAACTGACATTGGCATTGGTGCCTCTACAGCTGGTCACTCCAGAAGTGGGTTAGACCGAAGCTGGCATTAGTGCCTCTAGCACTGGTTAACTCCAGAATGTGGGTTAGACTGAGCATTGGCATTAGGGTGCCTCTAGCAGCTGGTCAACTCCAGAATGTGGTTAGCACTGAACATTGGCATTAGGGTGCCTCTAGCGCTGGTTAACTCCAGAATGTGGTTAGACGAGCATTGACATTAGGGTGCCTCAGCAGCTGGTTAATCCAGAATGTGGTTAGACGAGCATTGGCATTAGGGTGCCCTCTAGCAGTTGGTTACCTCCAGAATGTGGGTTAGACGAGCGATGACATTAGGGTGCCTCTAGCAGCTGGTTAACTCCAGATGTGGGTTAGACTGAGCATGGCATTAGGGTGCCTCTAGCGCTGGTACTCCAGAATGTGGGTTAGACTGAACATTGGCATAGGGTGCCCTCTAGCAGCTGGTTATTCCAATGTGGGTTGACTGAACATTGGCATTAGGGTGCCTCTAGCAGCTGGTCAACTCAGAATTGGGTTGCCGAAGCATTGGCATTAGGGTGCCTCTAGCAGCTGGTTAACTCCAGAATGTGGGTTAGACTGAGCATTGGCATTAGGGTGCCTCTAGCAGCTGTTAACTCCAGAATGTGGGTTAGACTGACATGGCATTAGGGTGCCCTAGCAGCTGGTTACTCCAGAATGTGGTTAGACGAGCTTGGCATTAGGTGCTTCTAGCAGCTGGTTAACTCCAGAATGTGGGTTAGACTGAGCATTGGCATTAGGGTGCCTCTAGCAGCTGGTTAATCCAGAATGTGGGTTAGACTGAGCATTGGCATTAGGGTGCCTCTAGCAGCTGGTTAACTCCAGAATGTGGGTTAGACTGAGCATTGGCATTAGGGTGCCTCTAGCAGCTGGTTAACTCCAGAATGTGGGTTAGACTGAGCATTGGCATTAGGGTGCCTCTAGCAGCTGTTAAACTCCAAATGTGGGTTAGACCGAGCGCTGACATTAGGGTGACTCTAGCAGCTGGTTAACTCCAGAATGTGGGTTAGACCGAGCACTGACATTAGGGTGCCTCTAGCAGCTGGTTAACTCCAGAATGTGGGTTAGACTGAGCATTGGCATTAGGGTGCCTCTAGCAGCTGGTTAACTCCAGAATGTGGGTTAGACTGAGCATTGGCATTAGGGTGCCTCTAGCACTGGTTAATCTCCAGAATGTGGGTTGACGAGCATTGGCATTAGGGTGCTCTAGCAGCTGGTAACTCCAGAATGTGGGTTAGACCGAGCGCTGACATTAGGGTGCCTCTAGCAGCTGGTTAACTCCAGAATGTGGGTTAGACTGAGCATTGGCATTAGGTGTCCTCTAGCAGCTGGTCAACTCCAGAATGTGGGTTTAGACACATTGGCATTAGGGTGCCTCTAGCAGCTGGTTAACTCCAGAATGTGGTTAACTGACATTGGCATAGGGTGCCTCTAGCTGTCCCAGAATGGTTAGACTGAGCATGGCATTAGGGTGCCTCTAGCAGCTGGTTAACTCCAGAATGTGGGTTGACTGAGCATTGGCTAGGGTGTCCTCTAGCAGCTGGTTAACTCCAGAATGTGGGTTAGACTGAGCATTGGCATTAGGGTGTCTCTAGCAGCTGGTTAACTCCAGAATGTGGGTTAGACTGAGCATTGCATTAGGGTGCCTCTAGCAGCTGGTTACCCATGTGGGTTAAGACGACATTGCATTAGGGTGCTCTAGCAGCTGGTACTCCAGAATGTGGGTTAGACAAGCACTGACATTAGGGTGACCTCTAGCAGCTGGTAACTCCAGAATGTGGGTTAGACCGAAGCCTGACATTAGGGTGCCTCTAGCAGCTGGTACTCCAGAATGTGGGTTAGACCAACGCTGACATTAGGGTACTCTAGCAGTCTGGTTAACTCAAATGGGTTAGACCAAGCGTGACATTAGGGTGCCTAGCAGTTTAACTCCAGAATGTGGGTTAGACCACGCGCTGACATTAGGGTGCCTCTAGCAGCTGGTTAACTCCAGAATGTGGGTTAGACCAGCGCTGACATTAGGTGCTCTAGCAGCTGTAACTCCAGAATGTGGGTTAGACGAGCGCATTAGGGTTCCTCTAGCAGCTGGTTAACTCCGAATGTGGGTTAGACTGAGCGACTGACATTAGGGTGCCTCTAGCAGCTGGTAACTCAGAATGTGGTTTAGACCAGCGCTGACATTAGGGTGCCTCTAGCAGCTGGTTAACTCCAGAATGTGGGTTAGACCGAGCGCTGACATTAGGGTGCCTCTAGCAGCTTGTAACTCCAGAATGTGGGTTAGACCGAGCGACTGACATTAGGGTGCTCTAGCAGCTGGTTAACTCCAGAATGTGGGTTAGACGAACATTGCATTAGGTCCTCTAGCAGCTGGTAACTCCAGAATGTGGGTTGACTAGCGCTGGCATTAGGGTGCCTCTAGCAGCTGGTTAACTCCAGAATGTGGGTTAGACCGAGCGCTGACATTAGGGTGCCTCTAGCAGCTGGTTAACTCCAGAATGTGGGTTGACTGACGCTGACATTAGGTGCCTTAGCAGCTGGTGACTATAAAAACCTTGCACTGGCAATTTCTTTATGGTTTTGTGAACAGATTTCTAGCATGATGTTTATAACGTTCTCCTAGAAAAACCAAAATCCTACCAGCAGACTGACTGTTAAATCCTTACCATAATCCCCTGACTCCGAATGCCTGGCTTGGCTTTGCTACACTATTAATAAAGGAATTTTACAAGGAGAGCCTCACTGCCATGAAATAATAATGGTCAGGTGAGCTGATTGTCCCTAAAAACCTCTCTTCAGTGGAAGAACATCATATAGTTCTCCACGTAAACCTTTTTATTTTCATCTACAAAAAGCAAATGGCTCTTAGAATCCAGACGCGGAAATTAATACCTTTTCAAAGCTCCTTGTCACTTCTAATTTGGACTTGGCTGAATTCAGCCAGTTTTATCTCCGCGTAGCAATGTCATGTCTAGAGAGAGAGGTAGCGGGGTTTAACCAAGTTCTGAGCCTTAGGAGAACGTTATTGAGGGGCACAGAACATCCGCATAAGGCCTGACGATAAAATACAATTCAGGATCTCTGACACTGGCAATCTATTTCTAGTCAATTTCACAATGTCTAGAGAGGCCTTCGGGTTAGATAATTAATGATTAATATATTGTTCTTGCATGAGATAATTTTTATTTTAATATAGATTAATGCAGAAACGCTCCATAACTTCTGAATATAATTGAAGCAGGCAGCATATGCTTAGAAATATATACCATCTAAAAAGGGTATTAGACATTGTAACGCAAGAACATTGATTAATCTACATGGTGATCACTAATGTGTGTTTCTATTTAAGGGCATGTTCACCCCTCAAATTAAACCCAATAGTTAATGGTTAGATGTAGGACTAACCTGTTATATATAAATGTTCTCTCCTCACCCTTCCTCTGTCTCTCAAAAGGTTTCCTTCTCCTCTCCAAGCTCTTTTACAAACTCGCACATGCTCATGAAGGAACTAGGGGAATGAGCATTTAATCATTGGCATGTCATCTGTTTTCCCATATGACAGCTGCTAACGGAAGAACCAGAAAGCAGAAAGAGAGGTAACAGAACATCAGAATTTTGGTTAGACTTACATCTCTCAGATTTCTAACTACTGCAGTTTTGGAGTGATTTACCTGTTTATTATTTTAGGGGTAGCCCTTTAGTCAATTTGCTAGGTTGCCATTTAACTCACCATGTTCCAAGATAGATTGTATTTTTCCATCATTATGACGATGCGTTGAGAAACATTCAGTCCAACATGGTTTGTCAATATTAGTAAATGATTATTAGCTGAGAATTTTCAGGCCCATTTAACCACTTAATGCTGCTCGGCACTCAGATCATCGGAGATCTCTAAATGACCCACCAACTAGCTAATGTAGTAATAGATACAGAGTGATAATGGATCCCCAGGCTGAAACATCCAGCAATGCTTTGCCTTAAATTATTATAGGAAAACAGAATAGAAATTACAGGCGTTACAATTCGCCATTGTAAGGGAAATTTTAATGTTTCTGAATGTACAATTGAAACAATGCAGATAGTTGTTAAAGCTACCTATAGCAATGTACATCTTAGGCTACTTATTTGTGTTCAGTATAGTATGTACCAACAATCTGTCATCCCAAATTCTCCTGCCGACTTCAAAGAAAACTATTCTGACCTCCCCCAACTTGCAACTTTATTTGCCACACTTCTAGTCTAGTACTTTAAAAAATAAAGTAAATCTGGAGGTAGGAAACACTTGCTCTAACCCTCCCATAGAGGTTTATAGATTCTAATGGGTAAAGTTTGTTTGTAGGGTTAAACCCCATTTTGGCAACTACTTACTCCACCCTCCCCAACCCCCGTGCTCTTGAATTCTGATATACTGTATCAACTTGCTTTCTTGGGACTGCTCGCTTCTGTCTCCTTATTGCTTTGGAGCTCTAAATGAGCTTGTCAATCCTTAAGTGAGCAAGCGGGGATACTTGAACTTCAAGGTATCTAGTCAGGTAGAAAGGAAAGTATTGTGCAAAATGAGGGTTGGGGTTGATTCATTTACAAACAAAAATGTGTGTGGATTGTGTGAACATACCCTTTAAAAACAACAAAAGAAATCCTGGAATTTCTGTCATAGAAAATCCTAACTGCACTCTCACCTGCAAACTGTCAATGTTCGCTTAATCGAGGAAGTCAAAAGCCACGCACATTTTGCATTAGAAAAAAAAAGTAAATCTCTCCTTTAAATTGGATTCCATCTGTCTGCTCACAGTTAGATGCTGACTGCAACTATCTACCTACGGCATTTCAAAGGGCTCCACGCAGAGTTAAAGCCCATTCGCCGGTTGCTTATGACTTCTGTGCTGTGATTTTCCACTGCATATGCAGATCTGTATCTTCCATTGGGATTTATTTCCCATTAGGGTGCCTCTAGCAGCTGGTTAACTCCAGAATGTGGGTTAGACTGAGCATTGGCATTAGGGTGCCTCTAGCAGCTGGTTATCTCCAGAATGTGGGTTAGACCGAGCATTGGCATTAGGGTGTCTCTAGCAGCTGGTCAACTTCAGAATGTGGGTTAGACCGAGCGCTGACATTAGGGTGCCTCTAGCAGCTGGTTAACACCAGAATGTGGGTTAGACTGAGCATTGGCATTAGGGTGCCTCTAGCAGCTGGTCAACTCCAGAATGTGGGTTAGACTGAACATTGGCATTAGGGTGCCTCTAGCAGCTGGTTAACTCCAGAATGTGGGTTAGACTACTTAATGTTCGCGTCTAACACCATTCTGAGTTAACCAGCTGCTAGAGGCACCCTAATGTCATGCGTCTAACCCACATCTGGAGTTAACCAGCTGCTAGAGACCCTAATGTCAGGCTCTTCTAACCCACATTTGGAGTTAACCAGCTGCAGGACACCCTAATGCCATGCTCAGTCTCACCCATTCTGGAGTTAACCAGCTGCTAGAGGCACCCTAATGCCAATGCTCTTCTAACCCACATTCTGGAGTTAACCAGCTGCTAGAGGCACCCTAATGCCATGCTCAGTCTAACCCACATTCTGGAGTTAACCAGCTGCTAGAGCACCCTAATGTCCATGCTCGTCTAACCCACATTCTGGAGTTACCAGCTGCTAGAGGCACCTAATGTCCATGCTCGGTCTAACCCACATTCTGGAGTTAACCTGCTAGAGGCACCCTAATCGCAGCTCGTCTAACCCCATTCTGGAGTTCCAGCTGCTAGAGACACCCTAATGCAATGCTCGTCTAACCCACATTCGGAGTAACCAGCTGCTAGAGACACCCTAATGCCAATGCTAGTCTAACCCCATTCTGGAGTTAACCAGCTGCTAGAGGGCACCCTAATGTCAGTGCTCGGTCTAAACCCATTCTGGAGTAACCAGCTGCTAGAGGCACCCTAATGTCAGCGCTCGTCTAACCCACATTCTGGAGTTAACCAGCTGCTAGAGGCACCCTAATGCCAATGTTCAGTCTAACCCACTTCTGGAGTTAACCACTGCTAGAGGCACCCTAATGCCATGCTCAGTCTAACCCCATTCTGGAGTTAACCAGCTGCTAGAGCACCCTAATGCCAATGCTCAGTCCTACCCCATTCTGGAATTAACCAGCTGCTAGAGCACCCTAATGCCAATGCTCAATGCCAATGTCGCGTCTAACCCACATTTGGAGATACCCGCTTTAGAGGCACCCTACTGCCAAGTCAGTGTCTAACCCACATTCTGGATAACCAGCTGCTAGAGCACCTAATGCCATGTCGGTCTAACCCACATTGGAGTGACCAGCTGCTAGAGGCACCCTCTGCCAATGTCAGTTTACCCACATTCTGGAGTTAACCGCTGCTAGAGCACCCTAATGTCAGCGCTCGTCTAACCCACATTCTGGAGTTAACCAGCTGCTAGAGGCACCCTAATGCCATGCTCGGTCTAACCCACATTCTGGAGTTAACCAGCTGCTAGAGGCACCCTAATGTCAGCTCGGTCTAACCACATTCTGGAGTTAACCAGCTGCTAGAGGCACCCTAATGTCATCGCTCGTCTAACCCACATTCTGGAGTTACCAGCTGCTAGAGGCACCCTAATGCCAATGCTCGGTCTAACCCACATTTGGAGTAACCAGCTGCTAGAGGCACCTAATGCAATGTTCGGTAACCACATTCTGGAGTTACCAGCTGCTAGAGGCACCCTAATGCCATGTCAGTCTAACCCACATTCTGGAATTAACCAGCTGCTAGAGGCACCACATGCCAATGTTCGTCTAACCCACATCTGGAGTTACCAGCTGCTAGAGGCACACTAATGCAATGCTCGTCTAACCCACATTTGGAGTTAACCAGCTGCTAGAGGCACCCTAATGTCAGCGCTCGGTCTAACCCCCATTCTGGAGTTACCAGCTGCTAGAGGCACCCTAATGTCAGCGCTCGAGTATAACCACACATTCTGGAGTTACCAGCTGCTAGAGACACCCTAATGCCAATGCTCAGTCTAACACCACATTCTGGAGTAACCCGTGCTAGGGCACCATATGCCAATGCTCAGTCTAACCCACATTCTGGAGTTAACCAGCTGCTAGAGCACCCTAATGCCATGCTCGTCTAACCCACATTCTGGAGTTAACCAGCTTGCTAGAGCACCCTAATGACCTGCTCGTCTAACCCACATTCTGGAGTTAACCAGCTGAGGGCACCCTAATGTCAGTGCCGGTCTAACCCAATTCTGGGTAACCAGCTGCTAGAGCACCCTAATGCATGCATCAGGTTAAACCACATTCTGGAGTTAACCAGCTGCTAGAGGCACCCTAATGCAATGCTCGTCTAACCCACATTTGGAGTGACCAGCTGCTAGAGGCACCCTAATGCCAATGCTCAGTTAACCACATTCTGGAGTTACCAGTGCTAGAGGCACCCTAATGTCAATGTCGGTCTAACCCACATTCTGGAGTTAACCAGTGCTAGAGGGCACCCTAATGTCGATGCTCAGTCTAACCCACATTCGGAGTTAACCAGCTGCTAGAGGCACCCTAATGCCAATGCTCAGTCTACCCACATTCTGGAGTTAACCGTGTAGAGCACCTAATCCATGTCAGTCACCCATTCTGGAGTTACCAGCTGCTAGAGCACCCTAATGCATGCTCAGTATAACCACCATTCTGGAGTAACCAGCTGCTAGAGGCACCTAATGCCAATGTTCGTCTAACCCACATTCTGGAGTTACCAGCTGCTAGAGGCACCCTAATGCCAATGCTCAGTCTAACCCACATTCTGGAAAACCAGGGCTAGAGGCACCCTAATGCCATGTTCGTCTAACCCCCATTCTGGATGTACCAGCGGCTAGAGGCACCTAATGCCAATGCTCAGTTAACCCACATTTGGAGTTAACAGCTGCTAGAGGCACCCTAATGCAGCGCTGGTCAACCCACATTCTGGAGTTACCAGCTGTAGAGGCACCCTAATGCAATGCTCAGTCTAACCACATTCTGGATAACCAGCTGCTAGAGGCACCCTAATGCCAATGCTCAGTCTAACCACATTCTGGAGTTAACCAGCTGCTAGAGGCACCTAATGCCAATGCTCAGTCTAACCCAATTCTGGAGTTAACCAGCTGCTAGAGACACCTAATGCCAATGCCATCTAACCCACATTCTGGAGTAACCAGCTGCTGAGGCACCCTAATGCCAGACTCAGTCAACCCCACATTCTGGAGTTAACCAGCTGCTAGAGGCCCTAATGCCAATGCTCAGTCTACAACATTTGGAGTTAACCAGCTGCTAGAGGCACCCTAATGCCAAGCTCTCGTCTAACCCACATTCTGGAGTTAACCAGTGCTAAGGGACCCTAATGCCAATGCTCAGTCTAACCCACATTCGGAGATAACCAGCTGCTAGAGGCACCCTAATGGCAATGCGCGTCTAACCCACATTTGGAGAAACCAGCTGCTAGAGGCACCCTAATGCCAATGCTCAGTCTAACCCACATTCTGGAGTTAACCAGCTGCTAGAGGCACCCTAATGCCAGCTGCTCGGTCTAACCCACATTCTGGAGAAACCAGCTGCTAGAGGCACCCTAATGCCAATGTCTCAGTCTAACCACATTCTGGAGTAACCAGCTGCTAGAGGCACCCTAATGCAATGCTCGTCTAACCCACATTCTGGAGTAACCAGTGCTAGAGCACACTAATGCATGCCCGTCTAACCCACATTTCTGGAGATAACCAGCTGCTAGAGGCACCCTAATGCCAATGTCAGTCTAACCCACATTCTGAGGTAACCAGCTGCTGTAGAGGCACCCTAATGCCAATGCTCAGTCTAACCCACATTCTGGAGTTAACCAGCTGTAGAGCACCCTAATGCCAATGTCAGTATAACCCACATTCTGGAGTTAACCAGCTGCTAGAGGCACCCATATGTGCAGTGCTCGGTCAACCCACATTCTGGAGTTAACCAGCTGCTAGAGACACCTAATGCCATGCTCGTCTAACCCACATTTGGAGTTAACCAGCTGCTAGAGGCACCCTAATGCCAATGTCAGTCTAACCCACATTCTGGAGTTAACCAGCTGTCAGAGGCACCCTAATGCATGCTCACGTCTAACCCACATTCTGGAGTTAACCAGCTGCTAGACCACTAATGCACGCTCGTCTAAACCCACATTCTGAGTTAACGCTGCTAGAGGCACCCTAATGCCAATGCTCAGTCTAACCACATTTGGAGTTACACAGCTGCTAGAGGCACCCTATGTCAGTGCTCGGTCTAACCCACATTCTGGAGGTTAACCAGCTGCAGAGGACCCTAATGTCAATGTCAGTCTACCCACATTCTGGAGTTAACCTGCTAGAGGCACCCTAATGCAATGCTCAGTCTAACCCACATTCTGGAGTAACCAGCTGCTAGAGGCACCTAATGCCAATGCTCGTCTAACCCACATTCTGGAGTTAACAGCATGCTAGAGACACCCTTACATGCCCATTGCTAATTAGGGTGCCTCTAGCAGCTGGTTAACTCCAGAATGTGGGTTAGACCGAGCATTGGCATTAGGGTGCCTCTAGCAGCTGGTTAACTCCAGAATGTGGGTTAGACTGAGCATTGGCATTAGGGTGCCTCTAGCAGCTGGTTATCTCCAGAATGTGGGTTAGACTTCCGCGCTTGGTCCTAAAACCCACATTCTGGAGTTAACCAGCTGCTAGAGGACCCTAATGCCATGCGCTGGTCTAACCCACATTCTGGAGTTACCAGCTGCTAGAGGCACCTAATGTCGCTTGTCTAACCCACATTTGGAGTTAACCAGCTGCTAGAGGACCCTAATGGTCAGCGCTGGTCTAAACCCACATTCTGGAGTTCCAGCTGCTAGAGGCACCCTAATGTCAGCGCTCGGTTCTAACCCACATTCTGGAGTTACCAGCTGCTAGAGGACCCTAATGTCAGTCGCTGGTCTAACCCACATTCTGGAGTTACCAGCTGCTAGAGACCCTAATGCCAATGCTCGGTCTAACCCACATTCTGGAGTTAACCAGCTGCTAGAGGCACCCTAATGTCAATGCTCAGTCTAACCCACATTCTGGAGTTAACCAGCTGCTAGAGGACACCTAATGCCAAGCTCATCTAACCCACATTCTGGAGTTACCAGCTGCTAGAGGACACCCTAATGCCAATGCTCAGTCTAACCCACATTCTGGGTTAACCAGCTGCTAGAGGCACCCTAATGCCAATGCTCAGTCTAACCCACATTCTGGAGTTACCAGCTGCTGAGGCCCCTAATGCAAATGCCAATGTTCGCGCAACCCACATTTGAGTGACCCGCTGTTAGAGGCACCCTACTGCCCAATGTTCAGTTCTAACCACATTCTGGATAACCAGCTGCTAGAGGCACCTATGCCATGTCGGTCTAACCCACATTGGAGTACCAGCTGCTAGAGGCACCCTTGCCCATGTCAGTTTACCCACATTCTGGAGTTAACCGCTGCTAGAGCACCCTAATGTCAGCGCTCGGTCTAACCCACATTCTGGAGTTAACCAAGCTGCTAGAGGCACCCTAATGCCAATGCTCGGTCTAACCCACATTCTGGATTAACCAGCTGCTAGAGGCACCCTAATGTCATGCTCGGTCTAAACCACATTCTGGAGTTAACCAGCTGCTAGAGGCACCCTAATGTCATCGCTCAGGTCTAACCCACATTCTGGAGTACCAGCTGCTAGAGGCACCCTAATGCCAATGCTCGTCTAACCCACATTTGGAGTAACCAGCTGCTAGAGGCACCTAATGCCAGTTCGGTAACCACATTCTGGAGTTACCAGCTGCTAGAGGCACCCTAATGCATGTCAGTCTACCCACATTCTGGAATTAACCAGCTGCTAGAGGCACCACATGCCAATGTTCGGTCTAACCCACATTGGAGTTACCAGCTGCTAGAGGCACACTAATGCCAATGCTCAGTCTAACCCACATTCTGGAGTTAACCAGCTGCTAGAGGCACCCTAATGTCAGCGCTCGTCTAACCCCCATTCTGGAGTTAACCAGCTGCTAGAGGCACCCTAATGTCAGCGCTCGAGTATAACCACACATTCTGGAGTTACCAGCTGCTAGAGACACCCTAATGCCAATGCTCAGTCTAACACCACATTCTGGAGTTAACCCGTGCTAGGGCACCTATGCCAATGCTCAGTCTAACCCACATTCTGGAGTTAACCAGCTGCTAGAGCACCCTAATGCCAATGCTCCGTCTAACCCACATTCTGGAGTTAACCAGCTGCTAGAGACACCCTAATGCCTGCTCAGTCTAACCCACATTCTGGAGTTACCAGCTGTAGGGCACCCTAATGTCAGTGCTCGGTCTAACCCACATTCTGGGATTAACCAGCTGCTAGAGCACCCTAATGCAGCGTCGGTTAAACCACATTCTGGAGTTAACCAGCTGCTAGAGGCACCCTAATGCAATGCTCGTCTAACCCACATTTGGAGTACCAGCTGCTAGAGCACCCTAATGCCAATGCTCGTTAACCCACATTCTGGAGTTACCAGTGCTAGAGGCACCCTAATGTCAATGTCGGTCTAACCCACATTCTGGAGTTAACCAGTGCTAGGGGCACCCTAATGTCGTGCTCAGTCTAACCCACATTCTGGAGTTAACCAGCTGCTAGAGGCACCCTAATGCCAATGCTCAGTCTACCCACATTCTGGAGTTAACCCTGTAGAGGCACCTAATCCAATGTCAGTCAACCCATTCTGGAGTTACAGCTGCTAGAGGCACCCTAATGCCAATGCTCAGTTAACCACCATTCTGGAGTTAACCAGCTGCTAGAGGCACCTAATGCCATGTTCGGTCTAACCCACATTCTGGAGTTGACCAGCTGCTGAGGCACCCTAATGCCAATGTCAGTCTAACCCACATTCTGGAATAACCAGAGGCTAGGGCACCCTAATGTCAAGTTCGGTCTAACCCCCATTCTGGATTACCAGCGCTAGAGGCACCCTAATGCCAGCTCGTTAACCCACATTCTGGAGTTAACAGCTGCTAGAGGCACCCTAATGTCAGCGCTGGTCTAACCCACATTCTGGAGTTACCAGCTGTAGAGCACCCTAATGCAATGCTCAGTCTAACCCACATTCTGGGATAACAGCTGCTAGAGGCACCCTAATGCCAATGCTCAGTCTAACCACATCTGGAGTTAACCAGCTGCTAGAGGCACCTAATGCCAAGCTCAGTCTAACCCAATTCTGGAGTTAACCAGCTTCTAGAGCACCTAATGCCAATGCTACAATCTAACCCACATTCTGGAGATAACCAGTGCTGAGGCACCCTAATGCCAGACTCAGTCAACCCCACATTCTGGAGTTAACCAGCTGCTAGAGGCCCTAATGCCAATGCTCAGTCTAACAACATTCTGGAGTTAACCAGCTGCTAGAGGCACCCTAATGCCAAGCTCTGTCTAACCCACATTCTGGAGTTAACCAGTGCTAGGGACCCTAATGCCAAGCTCAGTCTAACCCACATTTGGAGATAACCAGCTGCTAGAGGCACCCTAATGGCAATGCGGTCTAACCCACATTCTGGAGAAACCAGCTGCTAGAGGCACCCTAATGCCAATGCTCAGTCTAACCCACATTCTGGAGATTAACCAGCTGCTAGAGACACCTAATGCCATGCTCGTCTAACCCACATTCTGGAGATAACCAGCTGCTAGAGGCACCCTAATGCCAATGCTCAGTCTAAACCACATTCTGGAGTAACCAGCTGCTAGAGGCACCCTAATGCCAATGCTCAGTCTAACCACATTCTGGAGTAACCAGTGTCTAGAGACCTAATGCAATGCCATCTAACCCACATTCTGGAGATAACCAGCTGCTAGAGGCACCCTATGCCAATGCTCAGTCTAACCCAACATTCTGAGGTAACCAGCTGCTGTAGAGGCACCCTAATGCCAATGCTCAGTCTAACCACATCTGGAGTTAACCAGCTGCTAGAGCACCCTAATGCCAATGCTCAGTCATAAACCCACATTCTGGAGTTAACCAGCTGCTAGAGGCACCCATAATGGCAGTGCTCGTCAAACCCACATTCTGGAGTTAACCAGCTGCTAGAGACACCTAATGCAATGCTCAGTCTAACCCACATTCTGGAGTTAACCAGCTCTAGAGGCACCCTAATGCCAATGTTCAGTCTAACCCACATTCTGGAGTTACCAGCTGTCAGAGGCACCCTAATGCTCAGTGCTCCGGTCTAACCCACATTCTTGGAGTAACCAGTGCTAGACTCACTAATGTCAGCGCTCGGTCTAACCCACATTCTGGAGTTAACCAGCTGCTAGAGGCACCCTAATGCCAATGCTCAGTCTAACCCACATTTGGAGTTCACAGTGCTAGAGGCACCCTAATGTCAGTGCTCGGTCTAACCCACATTCTGGAGAGTTAACCACTGCTAGAGGCACCTAATGTCAATGTTTCAGTCTACCCATTAGGGTGCCTCTAGCAGCTGGTTAACTCCAGAATGTGGGTTAGACTGAGCATTGGCATTAGGGTGCCTCTAGCAGCTGGTCAACTCCAGAATGTGGGTTAGACTGAACATTGGCATTAGGGTGCCTCTAGCAGCTGGTTAACTCCAGAATGTGGGTTAGACTGAGCATTGGCATTAGGGTGCCTCTAGCAACTGGTTAACTCCAGAATGTGGGTTAGACTGAGCACTGACATTAGGGTGCCTCTAGCAGCTGGTTAACTCCAGAATGTGGGTTAGACCGAACATTGACATTAGGGTGCCTCTAGCAGCTGGTCAACTCCAGAATGTGGGTTAGACCAAGCGCTGACATTAGGTGACCTCTAGCAGCTGGTTAACTCAGAATGTGGGTTAGACGCAGCGCTGACATTAGGGTGCCTCTAGCAGCTGGTCAACTCCAGAATGTGGGTTAGACCAAGCGCTGACATTAAGGTGCCTCTAGCAGCTGGTTAACTCCAGAATGTGGGTTAGACCGAGCGCTGACATTAGGGTGCCTCTAGCAGCTGGTTAACTCCAGAATGTGGGTTAGACTGAGCGCTGACATTAGGGTGCCTCTAGCAGCTGGTGACTATAAAACCTTGCACTGGCAATTTCTTTATGTGTTTTGTGAACAGATTTCTAGCATGATGTTTATAACGTTCTCCTAGAAAAACCAAAATCCTACCCAGCAGACTGACTGTTAAATCCTTACCCATAAATCCCCTGACTCCGAATGCCTGGCTTGGCTTTGCTACACTATTAATAAAGGGAATTTTACAAGGAGAGCTCTACACTGCCATGGAAATAATAATGTGTCAGGTGAGCTGATTGTCCCTAAAAACCTCTCTTCAGTGGAAGAACATCATATTAGTTCTCCACGTAAACCTTTTTATTTTTCATCTACAAAAAGCAAATGGCTTCTTAGAATCCAGACGCGGAAATTAATACCTTTTCAAAGCTCCTTGTCACTTCTAATTTGGACTTGGCTGAATTCAGCCAGTTTTATCTCCGCGTAGCAATGTCATGTCTAGAGAGAGAGGTAAGCGGGGTTTAACCAAGTTCTGAGCCTTAGGAGAACCGTTATTGAAGGGGCACAGAACATCCGCCATAAGGCCTGACGATAAAATACAATTCAGGATCTCTGACACTGGCAATCTATTTCTAGTCAATTTCACAATGTCTAGAGAGGCCTTCGGAGTTAGATAATTAATGATTAATATATTGTTCTTGCATGAGATAATTTATTTTAATATAAGATTAATGCAGAAACGCTCCATAACTTCTGAATATAATTGAAGCAGGAAGCAGTATGCTTAGAAATATATACCATCTAAAAAGGGGCTATTAGACATTGTAACGCAAAGAACATTGATTTAATCTACATGGTGATCACTAATGTGTGTTTCTATTTTAAGGGCATGTTCACCCCTCAAATTAAACCCAATAGTTAATTGGTTAGATGTAGGACTAACCTGTTATGCAATTAAATGTTCTTCTCACCCTTCCCTCTGTCTCTCAAAAGGTTTCCTTCTCCTCTCCAAGCTCTTTTACAAACTCGCACATGCTCAGATGAGGAAACTAGGGGAATAGCATTTAATCATTGGCATGTCATCTGTTTCATCCATGATTGACAGCTGCTAACTGGAAGAACCAGAAAGCAGAAAGAGAGGTAACAGAACATCAGAATTTCTGGTTAGACTTACATCTCTCAGATTTCTAACTACTGCAGTTTTGGAGTGATTTACCCTGTTATTTATTTTAGGGGTAGCCCTTTAAGTCAATTTGCTAGGTTGCCATTTTAACTCACCATGTTCCAAGATAGATTGTATTTTTCCATCATTTATGACGATGCGTTGAGAAACATTCAGTCCAACATGGTTGTCAATATTAGTAAATGATTATTAGCTGAGAATTTTCAGGCCCATTTAACCACTTAATGCTGCTCGGCACTCAGATCATGCGGAGATCTCTAAATGACCCACCAACTAGCTAATGTAGTAATAGATACAGAGTGATAATGGATCCCCAGGCTGAAACATCCAGCAATGCTTTGCCTTAAATTATTATAGGAAAACAGAATAGAAATTACAGGCGTTACAATTCGCCATTTGTAAGGGAAATTTTAATGTTTCTGAATGTACAATTGAAACAATGCAGATAGTGTTAAAGCTACCTATAGCAATGTACATCTTAGGCTACTTATTTTGTTCAGTATAGTATGTACCAACAATCTGTCATCCCAAATTCTCCCTGCCCGACTTCAAAGAAAACTATTCTGACCTCCCCCAACTTGCAACTTTATTTGCCACACTTCTAGTCTAGTACTTTAAAAAATAAAGTAAATCTGGAGGTAGGAACACTTGCTCTAACCTCCCATAGAGTTATAGATTCAGAATGGGAAAGTTGTTTGTAGGGTTAAACCCCATTTTGGCAAATACTTACTCCACCCTCCCCCACCCCCCCGTGCTCTTAAGTCCTGATACTGGTATCACTGCTTTCTTGCTGCTCTCTTCTGTCTCCTTAATTGCTTTGGGAGCTCTAAATGAGCTTGTTCAACCTTAAGTGAGGCAAGCGGTGGATACCTTGAACTTCAAGGTATCTAGTCAGGTAGAAAGGAAAGTATTGTGAAAATGAGGGTTTGGGGGTTGATCATTTACAACATTCCAGGATTTCTTTTGTTGTTTTTAAAGGGTATGTTCACAAATCCACACACTGTCTCCTTAATTGCTTTGGGAGCTCTAAATGAGCTTGTTCAATCCTTAAGTGAGCAAGCGGAGGATACCTTGAACTTCAAGGTATCTAGTCAGGTAGAAAGGAAAGTATTGTCAAAATGAGGGTTTGGGGGTTGATCATTTACAACAAAAATGTGTGTGGATTTGTGAACATACCCTTTAAAAACAACAAAAGAAATCCTGGAATTTCTGTCATAGAAAATCCTTAACTGCACTCTCACCTGCAAACTTGTCAATGTTCGCTTAATCGAGGAAGTCAAAAGCCACGCACATTTTGCATTAGAAAAAAAAGTAAATCTCTCCTTAAATTGGATTCCATCTGTCTGCTCACAGTTAGATGCTGACTGCAACTATCTACCTACGGCATTTCAAAGGGCATCCACGCAGAGTTAAAGCCCATTCGCCGGTTGCTTATGACTCTGTGCTGTGATTTTCCACTGCATATGCAGATCTGTATCTTCCATTGGGATTTATTTTCCAATTATATGAAAGATTCCAAGGCGAGTAAAGACAAGTCGTGATTGATCGGGACGCTATCGTAGACACAAAACCACAAATGCTTCTATGAAAAATGTCAACTCTGATCGTAAGTAATTACGTTTGAACGGGGCTGATTTTTCATTTTATAGAAAATAGAAAAATGTGTGTGAAAAAACACCTAGGGGGCATATTTATAAAGGTTTTCGCCACCGTTACTGCTGCCGTTTTTGAAAAATTTGGACTTTTTGTCGAAAAGTCATGGCCATTTTACTTTCCGCTGCTTATAGCCGCAGTAATCACTTTAATGTATTTATTAGGCGGCGATATTTATCTATGATTCATCATTCCCAAGCAGGCCATAGACCTAAATATACTGCTAGTCCCTCTGCTATTCTTAAAGGGTATCTCCACTCGTTTTTCTAAGTTTTCGTAATCCAGTTCTATTGAAGAACGGGAGGTAAAGGAGCTGTGCCTTACCTTCCGTTCTTCAATAGAACAAACAGGAGCCAGGAGAGAAGGTAAGAAACTTACCCGCTCGCTCGCTCCCCCGGCGCTTGGTCTGACAGGTCCCGACGGACCTTGTCTTCTATGTGCATGCGCGATCTATGCGCATAGAAGACAAGGTCCGTCGGGACCTGTCAGACTAACGCTGGGAAGCGAGCGAGCGGGTAAGTTTCTTACCTTCTCTCTGGCTCCTGTGTGTTCTATTGAAGAATGGAAGGTAAGGCACAGCTCCTTTACCTCCCGTTCTTCAATAGAACTGGATTACGAAAACGTAGAAAAACGAGTGGAGATACCCTTTAATCAGAAATATCCAGAGATATCAATTGACACAACACAATCCTGGAAAATTTCACCATTGAAATGGAAATTTTTGCATCGAAATCTCTTGTCACAACTTCAATAGTAAAAAAAAGAAATTTCAAGCTATTGAAACAGTAAAATGTAGTTGTTGAAACTGTTAATGTTGACACAGAACATTCACTGTATATGGTAAAATGATGGAAAGTTTTGAATTTCGTAAAGATGCCGGCTAATAATTAGTATTGGGAAAATTCTATACCTGAGGAAGGGGCCTAGTGTCCCGAAACGTTGTATGCTGTTGTTTTTGCACTAATAAAGAAGTGTTCACTGAAGTAGTGTGCTCCTCTGCTTTTTATCTTGCTTGGAAAATTCTACAGGCACTTTATCAGAGAACTTGTGAAAACTCTAGGAGACAATAGAGAGATGTTTAATTGCAACAAAATATCACCCAACATTTTTGAACTGACTTCGAATCCGGGTCCGATCTTGGTTATTTTCGAAAATACTCGGGCTACTTTCTAGGGTTAGTAATGATTACTTTCAAGGATTAGGGTTACGAAAGCTATTTTCGAGGGTTATTGAGGCTAATTTCAAGGGTTGATCCCCTGACCAT
This sequence comes from Hymenochirus boettgeri, assembly GCA_019447015.1. Classification (NCBI taxonomy): domain Eukaryota; kingdom Metazoa; phylum Chordata; class Amphibia; order Anura; family Pipidae; genus Hymenochirus; species Hymenochirus boettgeri. The sequence continues at coordinate 265,311,900 of CM033472.1, forward strand.
TTCCCAAGTACCTGAGACATCTCGGACCCTAGGCCCCTTCCTCAGTATAGAATTTTCCCAATACTAATTATTAGCCGGCATCTTTACGAAATTCAAAACTTTCCATCATTTTACCATATCAGTGATGTTCTGTGTCAACATTAACAGTTTCAACAACTACATTTTACTGTTTCAATACTTGAAATTTCTTTTTTTACTATTGAAGTTGTGACAGAGATTTCGATGCAAAAATTTCCATTTCAATGGTGAAATTTTCCACGATTGTGTTGTGTCAATTGATATCTCTGGATATTTCTGATTAAAGGGTATCTCCACTCGTAATCCAGTTCTATTGAAGAACGGAGGGTAAAGGAGCTGTGTCCTTACCTTCCATTCTTCAATAGAACACACAGGAGCCAGGAGAGAAGGTAAGAAACTTACCCGCTCGCTCGCTTCCCAGCGTTAGTCTGACAGGTCCGCGACGGACCTTGTCTTCTATGCGCATAGATCGCGCATGCACATAGAAGACAGGTCCGTCGGACCTGTCAGACCAAGCGCCGGGGGGAGCGAGCGAGCGGGTAAGTTTCTTACCTTCTCTCCTGGCTCCTGTTGTTCTATTGAAGAACGGAAGGTAAGGCACAGCTCCTTTACCTCCCGTTCTTCAATAGAACTGGATTACGAAAACTTAGAAAAACGAGTGGAGATACCCTTAAGATAAGCAGAGGGACTAGCAGTATATTTAGGTCTATGGCCTGCTTGGGAATGATGAATCATAGATAAATATCGCCGCCTAATAATACATTAAGTGATTACTGCGGCTATAAGCACGGAAGTAAAATGGCCATGACTTTTCGACAAAAAGTCCAAATTTTTAAAAACGGCAGCAGTAACGGTGGCGAAAACCTTTATAAATATGCCCCCTAGGTGTTTTTTCACACAACTTTTTCTATTTTCTATAAAATGAAAATCAGCCCCGTTCAAACGTAATTACTTACGATCAGAGTTGACATTTTTCATAGAAGCATTTGTGGTTTTGTGTCTACGATAGCGTCCCGATCAATCACGACTTTTCTTTACTCGCCTTGGAATCTTTCATATAATTGGAAATAAATCCCATGGAAGATACAGATCTGCATATGCAGTGGAAAATCACAGCACGGAGTCATAACACCGGCAATGGGCTTTAACTCTGCGTGGATGCCCTTTGAAAGTGCCGTAGGTAGATAGTTGCAGTCAGCATCTAACTGTGAGCAACAGATGGAATCCAATTTAGGAGAGATTTACTTTTTTTTCTAATGCAAAATGTGTGCGTGGCTTTTGACTTCCTCGATTAAGCGAACATTGACAAGTTTGCAGTGTGAGAGTGCAGTTAGGATTTTCTATGACAGAAATTCCAGGATTCTTTTGTTTGTTTTTAAGGGTATGTTCACAAATCCACACTCAATTTTTGTTGTAAATGATCAACCCCAAACCCTCATTTTACAAATACTTTCCTTTCTACCTGACTAGATACCTTGAAGTTCAAGGTATCCACCGCTTGCTCACTTAAGGATTGAACAAGCTCATTTAGAGCTCCCAAAGCAATTAAGGAGACAGAAGAGAGCGCAAGAAAGCAGTGATACAGTATCAGGACTTAAGAGCACGGGGGGTGGGGGAGGGTGGAGTAAAGTATTTGCCACAAAATGGGGTTAACCCTACAAACAACTTTCCCATCTGAATCTATAACTCTATGGGAGGTTAGAGCAAGTGTTCCTACCTCCAGATTTACTTTATTTTTTAAAGTACTAGACTAGAAGTGTGGCAAATAAAGTTGCAAGTTGGGGGAGGTCAAATAGTTTTCTTTGAAGTCGGGCGGGAGAATTTGGGATGACAGATTGTTGGTACATACTATCTGAACAAAATATAGCCTAAGATGTACATTGCTATAGGTAGCTTTAACACTATCTGCATTGTTTCAATTGTACATTCAGAAACATTAAAATTTCCCTTACAATGGCATTGTAACGCCTGTAATTTCTTTCTGTTTTCCTATAATAATTAAGGCAAAGCATTGCTGGATGTTTCAGCCTGGGGATCCATTATCACTCTGTATCTATTACTAAATTAGCTAGTTGGTGGTCATTTAGAGATCTCCGCATGATCTGAGTGCCGAGCAGCATTAAGTGGTTAAATGGGCCGAAAATTCTCAGCTAAATATCTTACTAATATGACAACCATGTTGGACTGAATGTTTCTCAACGCATCGTCTAAATGATGGAAAAATACAATCTATCTTGGAACATGGTGAGTTAAAATGGCAACCTAGCAAATTGACTTAAAGGTCTACCCTAAAATATAACGGGTAAATCACTCCAAAACTGCAGTGTTAGAAATCTGAGAGATGTAATCTAACCAGAAATTCTGATGTTCTGTTACCTCTCTTTCTGCTTTCTGGTTCTTCCAGTTAGCAGCTGTCAATCATGGATGAAACAGATGACATGCCAATGATTAAATGCTATTCCCCTAGTTTCCTCATCTGAGCATGTGCGAGTTTGTAAAAGAGCTTGGGAGGAGAAGGAAACCTTTTGAGAGACAGAGAAGGGTGAGAAGAACATTTATTGCATAACAGGTTGTCCTTCATCTACAAATTACTATTGGGTTTAATTTGAGGGGTGAACATGCCCTTAAATGAAACACACATTAGTGATCACCATGTAGATTAATCAATGTTCTTTGCGTTACAATGTCTAATACCCCTTTTTAGATGGTATATATTTCTAAGCATCTGCTTCCTGCTTCAATTATATTCAGAAGTTATGGAGCGTTTCTGCATTAATCTTATATTAAAATAAATTATCTCATGCAAGAACAATATAATCATTAATTATCTAACTCCGAAGGCCTCTCTAGACATTGTGAAATTGACTAGAAATAGATTGCCAGTGTCGAGATCCTAATTGTATTTTATCGTCAGCCTTATGGCGGATGTTCTGTGCCCCTTCAATAACGGTTCTCCTAAGGCTCAGAACTTGGTTAAACCCCGCTTACCTCTCTCTCTAGACATGACATTGCTACGCGGAGATAAAACTGGCTGAATTCAGCCAAGTCCAAATTAGAAGTGACAAGGAGCTTTGAAAAGGTATTAATTTCCGCGTCTGGATTCTAAGAAGCCATTTGCTTTTTGTAGATGAAAATAAAAGGTTTACGTGGAGAACTAATATGATGTTCTTCCACTGAAGAGAGGTTTTTAGGGACAATCAGCTCACCTGACACATTATTATTTCCATGGCAGTGTAGAGCTCTCCTTTAAAATTCCCTTTATTAATAGTGTAGCAAGCCAATCCAGCATTCGGAGTCAGGGGATTTATGGTAAGGATTTAACAGTCAGTCTGCTGGGTAGGATTTTGGTTTTTCTAGGAGAACGTTATAAACATCATGCTAGAAATCTGTTCACAAAACCATAAAGAAATTGCCAGTGCAAGGTTTTTATAGTCACCAGCTGCTAGAGGCACCCTAATGTCAGCGCTCAGTCTAACCCACATCGAGTTACCACTGAGAGGCACCTCTTCACGCTCGTCTACCCCACTTCTGAGTTAACCAGCTCTAGAGGCACCCTAATGCCAGCGCTCGTCTAACCCACATTCTGGAGTTACCAGCTGCTAGAGGACCCTAAGTCCATGTTCGGTCTACCCACATTCTGGAGTTAACCAGCTGCTAGAGGCACCCTAATGTCAGCGCTCGGTCTAAACCCACATTCTGGAGTTACCAGCTGCTAGAGGCACCCTAATGTCAGCGCTCGTCTAACCCACATTCTGGAGTTGACCAGCTGCTAGAGGCACCCTAATGTCAGCGCTGGTCTAACCACATTCTGGATTTGAACCAGCTGCTAGAGGCACCCTAATGCAGTGCTCGTCACACCCACATTCGGAGTTAACCAGCTGCTAGAGGCACCTAATGTCAGCGAAACGTTGTATGCTGTTGTTTTTGCACTAATAAAGAAGTGTTCACTGAAGTAGTGTGCTCCTCTGCTTTTTATCTTGCTTGGAAAATTCTACAGGCACTTTATCAGAGAACTTGTGAAAACTCTAGGAGACAAAAGAGAGATGCAACAAAATATCACCCAACATTTTTGAACTGACTTCGAATCCGGGTCCGATCTTGGTTATTTTCGAAAATACTCGGGCTACTTTCTAGGGTTAGTAATGATTACTTTCAAGGATTAGGGTTACCAAAGCTATTTTCGAGGGTTATTGAGGCTAATTTCAAGGGTTGATCCCCTGACCATTTCCCAAGTACCTGAGACATCTTTTTTTTGCAAATGGGCAGTTTTTGGGATTTTAGAATTTCTGATTTTTTCGAAATTCTAAAAATCAGAAAACGGAATGTAACTGATTTTGAACATCTCCAACCAGTATCCCCAAAAATCAAAATGAAAAGACCCAACCTTTAGTTTTACCCTTTTATCTGGGGCTCACTATGTCAATGGCTCCTTTCTATTGGTTTGTATTACAGTAGAAAAGCTCGGACTAGCAAGAAATATCAATGAATCTAATGATAAAAAAAATTCAGACTATCTGACAATAATACTTTTATCTATGTTTCTTCTCCAAGTTTTATTATTTATTATTTATAAAAGTACTGCGGAGCTTCAGGCAATACTAAAATCCTATGTGGCTTTTACCCCCTGTGAGGAGCTATTGATTTTTCTGATAAAATCAAATCGTACTTTTTATCTGCCGTCTCCGCTGAGTGTGTGTGTGTTAAATCTACGTCTGGTGGCGGTGTCTCTGTATGGCATTTGATTTAATAAGTCCAACAGAGAGTGTCCCCACCAAATGCACAACATAAGCAGACAGCAAATACTCGTTTAACTCCCAAAACCAACAGGTTCTTTCCGATCTTAAAGCTTCATTTTATTTATTTTTTTTCCGCACAGCGTAAGGCGCTAGAGACCCAGAAAAAAAGGAATTCATCTAACGCACGGAATCCTTTGAAGTTGTGCTCAACACAGACCAAGTCAACAATACTTCTTGGTAGTAGAGTAAAAACCCAGCTAGATTCATAGGGCACTTATCTTAAAGATACAAAAGGATAGCTGGCCCTTTTTTATTTCATACTGTTTCTTTCCTATGCAATTTAATTAAAAGGATACTGCAATCACAAAATCTGGTGTGACCACCAGAAAAATTAGATCATTGTCAAACTATTGGCCTATTAATGCTGGGTACAATAATTCGTCCCGACCGGCCGTCATTTCAGTGTTGCTTTCAGATGTTTTTAGCGGACAGGCACAACCGACATCGGACCGTAAATTTGTGCGAATCTGACAAACGAATGATCGGAGGCGTCAGAAAACATGAACGATCGTGCTGTCCTCTATGTACCACATGCTCAATCACGGCAAACTGTTGGACGCGGCTACTTTTGCCGGGATGTTAAGGAGCTATGCCTTACCTTCTGTTCTTCAATAAATATCTCAGGAGCCAGAGACGAAGATTGCAGAAACTTAACTTACAGGCGATCACCGCAGCAGCACTGAAAATTCCCCACCGCTTCCTGGTTCTAATCAACTATAGCGCGCATTATTGTGCATGCGCGCTATAGTTGATTAGAACCAGGAAGCGGTCAGGAAATTTCACTGCTGCTGTGGTGGATCGCATGTAAGGTAAGTTTCTGCAATATTCGTCTCTGGCTCCTGGTGAATTGATTGAAGAACAGGTGGTAAGACTAGCTCCTTAACCTCCTGGTCTTCAATCAATACATGAAAGGAATAGTTCACTATTTAAGGTTTGTTCATTTTTCGCTGTGGTTTTCACACAATTACCACCACAATCCCCATTTTGGCATAAGCCGTTTCTTGGGTTTGAAGGTGGCGAAAAAGCCGCTATCGCTCTGGGTAAATGTCCTGATCGCGATTCAATAATCTCGTTTGCAAATGTGGGTAAATCCCGAAAAGGGATTTACTCACTGCAGGACTGTAATGCCAGCTAATAGCTAAACTAGCGCAAATGCGATATTGAATTGCGAGCGTCGGATGCGCGGGTGTCTTTGCATAGTCCACGGATCCGACACTAATATGGAGTTAAAGTCACACTAACCGGTGGCGAACCAGTTAGTACAACTTTAACTCCGTAGATTTGACCAGCGGCTCTGAGTAAATTGGCCCCTAAGTGTCTATATACAGTATGTACCCTGTCAGTGGTTCCTTGGAAGGTGTCAGTATATCGTGGAGTGTTTCTCAATACAAATAAGGGTCCAGGGGGTGTTAGACTACCCATCATTTACTTTAATATGATTAACGATTTCTCTTTCGCCGCAATACAGGACTTAATGCAATGAATACAGCAATGTGCACCAGTGGCTTAGTCATTGCGCTAAGTTCTGTATCGCGCCTAAAAGAGAAGATAATACTGCCACACATTGCGGCTTTGATAATTTATGCACCGAATATGGTCGGCTTTATAATTTTGCCATTACTATGTCCTGCGATAATTAAATGGCGCCAATACAATGTAAAAATGCCCCATAATGCCCCATTTTAACCTTCCCCCATTTTAGGGAAAAAACAAGCATAAAAGATCAAAGAGAATATTCCCACTCAGTATATTGGTTCTTCCAGGTGTTCAGGATCTTTAAAAATGAACTTTTCTCTTGACATAGAAACCGCTGTCTTGAAGGAACAGAGGAACTGTAAATTTTACACATTATAAAATATGAAGGTAGGTCCTTGGCTTCCTGATCTCATTACTGGTCGATGTGTCAGGGACCAGGCCAGTGGTTAAAATGCTTTGACTTGCTTTCCATTGAACGTCTCATAGTGAATTGTAAACTCAAGTTAACAAGACATCACTAATACATTAAATAAAATAGGGAGAGAATAAAGACAGCAACACAAATGTAGGAAGGTGTTAAATGACTATAAATGTCTTTGTTCTTTGATGTTCTTTGATGTTTTGCTGCAAAGCTTTTTAGAGTACAGTACTTGTGCTTTTTGACTGTTTTCATAAATTGCGCTTCTGAGTCTGTGTTCGTGATTTGTAACTATCCGGTCACTGCATCCTGTATTCTATGGTATTCGTAATGGCAGTCATTCTCAAAGTTGGACTTTCCTTACTGGGGTTTCCTTGACTTGGTTGGAGTTGGATTTCTATGTTTATATGTTAATGTATGTAATGTTAATAATGTATACACTGAATACATTACATAATAGAATAATACTACATGGGGCCTTTCAATATTCAGTGACCATTGTTTGTATGAATTGTTTAGACCAGATCAATAGCATTTCCATGATATTTAACTGAAAGTTTACCCAAAGGGGTGCTCCCATGATCACTGTATGTCATTCAAGCTGGCCTCTCCTTATCAGAGTAATATGAGTAGTATGGCAGTAGGCCATCCCCTTACTAAAGGTGTAGAACTAATGTCCTAAAAAAATGTATCCCGATTTGTTGCAAAGAAAATGCTGAAAATGATACATCCCTAATTCCTAAAAAAAATACATTTTGGTAGTTGTATCAAGAAAAATGCAGCTTGAAATGAAACGAAATATTGTACTACAACAGGGGCATCTCTAGGGTCAGAAACGATCAGGGGCACTTCTGGGTACTTTATGTACATTGTTTTTTAGGTCATGCCCCTTCCCCACCCCCCATAATACCAGCGATGGAAAGACAGATAGCCAGAGAGAGACAGAAAGATAGACAGAGATAGATGCATATTTAGAGATATAGATAAGATGTATAGAAAGATAAGATAAGATGTAGTCTGATAGAAAGATAGATAGACATACAGATAGATTCATTTCAAGGTGGGTGGGTGGTTATTGTGGGCACACACACTATCATCCTCAGGTTTCCACAGTGAGGATGAGCGTGCAGTGCACTAGTACTGCTGCTGGTGAACTAAGGGGTTTTATATGGTCTGGGGCACTATAATAGAACGATCACTACAAAAGATTTGGGTCATTATTCCAAAGATGTGCCCCAAATATACTAACATAGCGATGCCAACTTTCCAAATATCACTGTACCATTTTTTTGTTGATCTGTCCCCAATTTGTTTAAATATCCATTCTGAACCATCTTACATTTCAGCTGTCAATCAAGTGCCTTATTATCATAAATTCTTCTGCTGTGCGAAGATTTCTGTGACCTGAATGTGACAGTTGAAGTGTGAAATGCATGGTGGGAAATTCCCTCTTCTAGTACTACCTCAATGTGAATACTGGGCATGCTTGACACAGAGGAGGTGGTTAAGAGTGTGTGTTGGGGGGGAAAGATACTGAGCCGGAGTAAAACAAGTATATGGATTAAGAACATGCAGCAACACACACACTCCTCGTTGTAAGGGCTACTTGCATGTATTTACACATTAAGATGAGGTAAAGTAATTTTTTTTAAATTATAGTTACCCTTTAATAATGTTTTTGCAGGATGTTCTAATTCATTAGGGGAATTAGAGCTACTGATATTGTTTTTGCTATTGTTTCAGTCTAAGCATTAACCATTCCAGACCCTCTCATTCATTAACGGTTTCCTCTTTCCTTTTTAATTTTGTTTAATATTGTCGAGTTGTGTACTTATAACCCATAATCCCTTGAGTGATTAAAGGTCGCCAGTACGTTGCAACACAAAAAAACATTACTGGCACCCAAGGAATGAAAGATAAATAGGCCTTGGAAAATATGCTTGTTTGGCAATGTATATTGCTTCCTGCCACCCTGGTTTCTGTGTGATTGCATTAAACTGCCTGCGCGTAGTGACCAAGATTAATTTCCGGGGTTGACCTTTCTCTTTTGTAGCAAGTCATGTAAGCTCCCTGGGAAAGCAAATCTTGTCACTCAGCCTCAGCGGCAAAATATATCACTGTCAGATACTCTAATGTTGTAACAGTGTAATTAAATAAAACTGCCCTTTTACGGGCCTGTCCATTCTTGTCTTATGACTGTGCATTTTGATGGTCACATTAGAGACTCATGGAAAAGTCACCTTAATGGCGGGATCCATATTTTGCATCTGTTTTTTTAACGGGAAACATTAAATTAACTTTTTAACGAATAAAATTAAATGTAGAAAATTTAAACACTTGGGGACTTTTTTGCCATATTTTTATTGTATCTAAAAAAGATTTTAGTCACCAAAAACAACAACGATGCCATATGGTTTGGATGAGTAAACATCTTGTGTGTTGTATGCAGCCTTCGTCATACTGTATCTTTAAAATGTCTTGTAACCTGGTAGTTATCGTTAACCAAGCTGTAGGGCACAGCTGCCTTAAAATAAAAATGACTAACATCTTACATTGAAGAATTGCATCTAACAAGTGCAGACTTTCCATTTGTATATTTTTGTAGAGGGGGGAGATCATTCCCTCTAAAATGATTATTGTGGTCTTCAAACAAACTAAGATTCAATAAAAGCCTGAGGTCCTAACTTTCAAATGAGCCCTGAATCATATTTATAACATCAGCCTGTCAAAAGTTATGGAGTCACAAATGTTAACACTTCCTGCTTTCAGTAGCTTTGGGTGTGAGCACTAATAACATCACTCATTAGTTGTCAGTACAGGGACTGTCAGCATAAAGTCTTCAGTTAGCATGCTCTGATCTCAGGTGCAGGGGAAGAGCTGAGAGTTGCGGTGATGCCCCTTTAAGCTTCTGAAAGCAGGAACAAGCAGCCACCGAACGGCTATTTTAGGAGACAACTCAACTAACATTAGATACAATAGTTGTCTGTGTTGTTGACAGTGGCTTTGCATCCCATTGGTATAAACATGTATAAAATTGGTTCTCAAACTTTTTCAGATTGTGGCACACTTAACAATACAAAATAAATTGCAGTATGGAAAAAATGTAGAGTGTACATTGTAGCACAATCCACTACACAATCCACTGCACAATCCACTACATTGACATACCTCGCAACACGGAATCAGGTGTCTGTAGGTGAGTCTTCCACCTAGCTCTGCCCCTGACCTGCCCAGTCACTAGAGATGAGGCTTCCACTTAACTCTGCTAAACCCCCCAGGTGTTTACCCGGACAGACCTTTCAGATCAGGACTGTCCTGATACACACATTGTATCCCATACCAAGGTTAATGACAAACAAAAGGGTCAATTTTGTGTTGTTAATAAATATTAGGCCAAGGTTTAGTTTGACCGTGAGGTCCTGCAAGATGGAGTTTCCTTCTCATATCCAACCCAGCTCCCCGTTACACTAACCATTGGACTGAACAGTAATATGGAAGAAAGGAAGATGAAAAGGAGAATTGTATCTGCCATAAAACTTTAATTCCTATACAAATCATTGCAGTCCTTCAAGAACATCACACATCCCTCTTAGTTTAAATTAAATACAACTAGAAAACTCAGCGAATGTGCCAAAGATTTATATACGAGGCTGGTGTGACTGTTATTTCTAGAATGCGATTTTGCGTTAACAATAAAGATAAAACTCTTATATAAAAGATAAAACTTAGTCATGGCTTTAAAAAAAAACACCCAAGCTCATCTTTTTTCTTCTCGTGCACAGTGAAAGCCATCTTGGAAAATGATTATTACGCTTTAAATTTAACCAGGCCAGTTTGTAAATTTATTATTTCAACATGTTAGTTTTTTCCCCCCCTTCCTTCAGCTGTGGAGGAAATGACCTTGCTCGTGCCATTTATTATTTAACAGAACTCTAGTCTAAGAGGTTTCTGTCACGTTGTATGATATAATATAGCAAGCCGGGCCTAATCGACTGTAAATGTAAAGTACTTAGCATTCATGGTGAAAAACTCTAATAATATTTCAGGAATGCTATTTCCTTGCATGGCCTTTTGGCCACGTTAGGTAATGGAGTGGAGTTTCAGGAATAACGGAGATTATTTAGACAAGGAACCAGAGTGTTCATTTGTCAACAGAGAATGCCTAATGCGGACAAGGAAACCAAAAATCCCATAAGATGAATGTTGCGGTAAGTACAAGAATCACTTCTACAGCTTTTGAAATTAATCTACTGCTATCTGATTGCTCTACTAAGAGGACGGTCTAATGTTCCATTGTCTTGATCTATTGCTGGAGGCAAGATAAATTTGTGGAGTGTGGCTGAAACAGAAGATCTAGCAAACAAGGGCCTTATTTCAGCTTCTTAAAATGAACGATATGACATTGAAGCAAATAGCAAGTCCTTGTTAAAACCGCTTTGTACCCTACAAAGAAGGTTTTAGTTTCGTGCGGATATCAAACAATGTCATCTCGCTCCTGGAAGGGGAAAAACAGTTCATCCAAGTTCACAGATCCAAATTATTACATGTCAATATATGTCTGAAGGGGTGGTTGTGACAACACAACAAAAACCATGACACAATTTATGACTTTGTCTTCCAGTAGGTGTGGTAATGGCAAGTTCACTGAATAGCTGAAAAGTGGCCAAGGTAAGTTTCAAAAACTAAAAAATATTGAGAATTACTGGTATTAATACATATACTGTAGTTCTGGTTGGTACTGGGATACTATATAATATTGAGAATTACTGGTATTAATACATATAATGTAGTTCTGGTTGGTACAGGGATACTACATAATATTGAGAATTACTGGTATTAATACATATACTGTAGTTCTGGTTGGTACTGGGATACTATATAATATTGATAATTACTGGTATTAATACATATACTGTAGTTCTGGTTGGTACGGGGATACTATATAATGAGAATTATTGGTATTAATACATATACTGTAGTTCTGGTTGGTACAGGGATACTATATAATGAGAATTACTGGTATTAATACATATACTGTAGTTCTGGTTGGTACGGGGATATAATATAATATTAAGAATTACTGGTATTAATACATATACTGTAGTTCTGGTTGGTAGGGGAATACTTTATAATATTGAGAATTACTGGTATTAATACATATACTGTAGTTCTGGTTGGTACAAGGATATTATATAATATTGAGAATTACTGTTATTAATACATATACTGGCATTCTGGTTGACCCAGGGATACTTTCCAATTGCCAATAGAGTTTTTTTTCATCTGGATCAACTATGCAAGGCCAATACTAACGCATTTTTTGCACATTCACGCACATGCATGGGATTTTGATTAAAATGGAAATTGCGGGAATGCAAAAACTCCCATGGCTTCCGATGCGCATGTGATTGCGTTTAGCGTGAATATTTTACGCAAATGCGCACGTTTTTATAATATTAAATTCAAAAGCACAACAACGCACAGACATTGCACACGAATGCAATAACGTTCACGATTGCGTGTGTGATTTGGTGCGGTTGTGGGGCCTCAACCTAAGGTAGGGTTAAAAAGGAGGGTGAAAAGTCTTTATTCAACCTCAATTACTATGTTACATCCCAACAAGGTACACGTAGTAGGAATTTTCTTGCTCGTGAACAATTCTTTTTACAGTGTTTAATGCACAGATTTGTAAAGTGCTATTTTAAAGCATCAGTCAATAGCTGAAACAAAAAAAGAGTAATTCCATCCTAAAAAAAATTTCTATTAGAAGAAGAGGTTGACTTTTTATTATTTCTATTTTATTATATTTAGTCTTGGTTTGCACGACCAGTAAAATGGTGTTTCAAACTAAACAATCTAAAAAATTAAGTAGACTACATTTCAAACAAAGAAAATGTAATCATAATACCACCACTTTCCCCTGTGTCTCTTAACAAGGTACCATTTAAGCATCTTCTAAAACAATTATAAAACAAGTCCCTATTAGTGATGGACTAGAACTCGAACCCGAGTTGGAGCTGAACTTTATGAGTTCGGACGAACTCAAACTATTCGAACTACTTCGATTTTCCGGATTCCCGGGACCATTTTTGAAAATCGAGAATTCTCGAATGTACGAGGATTTTCGAACGTTTAGCAGGCCTTGAACGACCGCTTCCGAAAAACCCTGAACGGCCAGAGATTCCCGAAATCGGATTTTCCGAAATCTGATTGGTTAATGTAAACCATGTAAACCAAGCATTGGAACGGATTAGGGTTTTCTGCAAACCTATATAAAGAGGTGCAAACCTTCATCGCAGTAGATGGCAGAAGAAAGAAGATGCCGGATCAAGATGCCAGTAACAGCGGCCTCGATGAGGCCACCGGCGCCGGAGGTACCCCTGGTAGCCGCAGGGGTACTTCTCAGGGTCGGTGGCTTTAGCGGAGCTGGTGTCACCGGATGGAAGACAGAAGATGCAGCCCAAGGGCTCTTTTGAGAGCCGACGAGGGTCCCAGTTTGAGCTGGGACCCCCAGCCTGCAGACACACTGACATTGTTATTGTGTGTTGGTGAGGAGGAGAATCTTCACTTGCCAGGGAAAAGGTTAATCACTTGATCGCTTGGCAGCACAAAGGTCATATCTCATCCCCAATTGTTTTGGGCGATCACTCTATTCACCATTTACCAACAGATGGCAGCACAAAGGTCAGATCTCATCTCCAATTAATTTGGGCGATCACTCTATTCATCATTCACCAACAGATGGCAGCACAAAGATTAGATCTCATCCCAATTAATTTGGGCAATCACTCTATTCACCATTTACCAACAGATGGTAGCACAAAGGTCATATCTCATCCCCAATTGTTTTGGGCGATCACTCTATTCACCATTTACCAACAGATGGCAGCACAAAGGTCAGATCTCATCTCCAATTAATTTGGGCAATCACTCTATTCACCATTCACCAACATATGGCAGCACAAAGATTAGATCTCATCCCCAATAAACTTGGCTGATCATTCTATTCATCATTCACTAACAGATGGGAGCACAAAGGTCAGATCTCATCTCCAATTAATTTGGGCAATCACTCTATTCACCATTCACCAACATATGGCAGCACAAAGATTAGATCTCATCCCCAATAAACTTGGCTGATCATTCTATTCATCATTCACTAACAGATGGCAGCACAATGGTCAGATCTCATCTCCAATTAATTTGGGCAATCACTCTATTCACCATTCACCAACATATGGCAGCACAAAGATTAGATCTCATCCCCAATAAACTTGGCTGATCATTCTATTCATCATTCACTAACAGATGGGAGCACAAAGGTCAGAGAGCTCATCTTAATTTAATTCAAGGGGCTCAAAAAAAGGAATAAGGGGTGGTTTGTAAAAGTTGTAAAAGTAGCAATTTTTTTTTCTGGCTCCTGAAACGTATGTAAACCAAGTCTCACCAAAATTTTGCAGCTGTTTAGAAGTTTATCGGAACATACATGCATACATACAAACATACAGTACATACAGAAAATACAGTACATATATAGAGATTTTTTTTCTTAAAGTATCTCTACCTTTAAGAAGAAGAAAAACTGTAGGTATGTTTTAATTTTATAAATAAATAGAGCTGTTTCTATAGAGATTTGGATTTCATAAAATGAATTGCTAAAATGAATCTCTTGTTCGGTACCTTGGAGCAGAAATGAATTAAACCGAGCAGTCAATCTTTATTTGAATGCTGACATTTTATTGATCACACATCGGCAGATGAAAAAGAAGAGACACAGCACTGAGACAGCTAGTGGAATGCAGAGACCCAATGCTTAGAATTCTACTTACCGTTGTTTATCTTTTAGTACCGGACACTTTTCAGTTGGGTGCCCTAATGCATACCCATTTGAACACAACATTTATGACCCTAACCATGTGGCTTTGTCTGTCCCACCCCTGTTTTCTAGTCCCTTCGTATAAACTGTAGCCTCCTGACATAAATTAACGATTGTTAACACGATGGTTAAAGGAGAAGTATCGCTAAGAAGTGATAGAGCGCCTTTATAATTATGGCCCTGTTAGGGATGGCCCAGGACATGGTGACTTTAGACCAGTGCACAATACTAATTATTATTTCTTAGGTCCAAAGGAAAACTGTTTCAAATAATAGTGGACCCCTTTAACTGAAATCTGCATTTGTTACTATTAGGATTTAACTATACACACTTCTATGGCCATACACAATTGTTAGATGCTACAGTCAATGAACAGAAAATCATATGAAACTTCTACTGCCACTTGCTGAAGTGGCAGTACTACAACTACTTACTACTTATACTGTAATTTTGCAGCTACTATCTAGCTACAATGCGCTAAGTACAATATCGCCGTGAGGGACTTAAATCCCTTACCGGTACCTCCGCTTCAGGGCGGGGCATAAGCCCACCCCCCCTCGACCCCCGCCCCCACCCAGCTTCCCAGCAGCCCCTCCTAAACCACCCCCCGCTCACGGCGACATATGGAACAGGAGGCTAGAGGGCGCGCTGGGAAGGGGCCGCAGCCCATCTTCTTTCTTCAGCCATCTACTGCGATGGCATTTGAGGTCACGGCGGAGTGCACCTCTTTATATAGGGTTGCAGAAAACCCTAATCCATTTCTGATGGTCAATTTTTTAATGCTTGGTTTACATGCTTTACATTATTGCAGGTGGTCGCGACCACCTGCTGCGGCCCCTTCCCCAGCAGCCCCTCCTAGCCTCCTGTTTCTACATGTTCCATATGTTCGCCGCAGCGAGGACGGGGTTGGGAGGGGCTGCTGGGAAGGGGCGGCAGTGGGGGGCCGCCACAGGAGGCGAGGCGAGGTGGGCGAATGCCCGCCGCACCCCTTCGCAGCAGCGACCACCTGCGGCGAGTGGGCGTGCCTCCTGTGGCGGGTGCGACCATCCACTGCGATCCAGGGGCGAATCTCGCCCGCTTTCACACACCTTCAAGCTGGCGAAGTAATATGGTCGAGATTAGCGATGCGTAACAGTTAACCGCCGCTTTATAATTAAGAAGTGGCAGTTAAGCGAAAAGTTAACGATTCGTTAACTTTTCGTGGCCTTTTCCGCCGGAAAACACAATTTTTGCGAAAATGGCGGGAATAACGGCCTCGAAATCTTACACAAACCTTTATAAATATGCCCTTTGTTTTGTAAGAAAAGCTGATCTTGGGAGATTAGTCTGTGAATTGTACATTCATTTCCTCTGTATCATCTATATGACAGCAACGTGTCTTATCACTCAAACCTTCTATCATTCATTAAAACCATTCTACTTCTCCTAATACTCCCCTCCTCACACTGTAGTTCCATTCTACTCTCTGTATTACTTCTCTCCCCTCCTCATTAAACAATAAAAAGAATCTACACACTGTATTCCATTCTGCTCTCTGAATTACTCTACTCCCCTCCTCATTAAACATAAATATTATTACACACTGTAGTTCCATTCTACTCTCTGTATTACTCTACTCCCCTCCTCATTAACCAATAAATAGAATCTACACACTGTAGTTTCCATTCTACTCTCTGTATTATCTACTCCCCTCCTCATTAAACATAATATTTTTACACACTGTAGTTCCATTCTACTCTCTGTATTATTCTACTCCCCCCTCATTAACATAAAAGAATCTACACACTGTAGTTCCATTCTGCTCTCTGTATTACTCTACTCCCCTCCTCATTAAACAATAAATATTATTTACACACTGTAGTTCCATTCTGCTCTCTGTATTATTCTACTCCCCTCCTCATTAAACAATAAATAGAATCTACACACTGTAGTTCCATTCTGCTCTCTGAATTACTCCACTCCCCTCCTCATTAAACAATAAATATAATCTACACACTGTAGTTCCATTCTGCTCTCTGTATTACTCTACAACCCTCCTCATTAAACAATAAATATAATCTACACACTGTAGTTCTATTCTGCTCTCTGTATTACTCTACTCCCCTCCTCATTAAACAATAAATAGAATCTACACACTGTAGTTCCATTCTGCTCTCTGTATTATTCTACTCCCCTCCTCATTAAACAATAAATAGAATCTACACACTGTAGTTCCATTCTGCTCTCTGAATTACTCCACTCCCCTCCTCATTAAACAATAAATATAATCTACACACTGTAGTTCCATTCTGCTCTCTGTATTACTCTACAACCCTCCTCATTAAACAATAAATAGAATTTACACACTGTAGTTCCATTCTACTCTCTGTATTACTCTACTCCCCTCCTCATTAAACAATAAATAGAATTTACACCACTGTAGTTCCATTCTGCTCTCTGTATTACTCTACTCCCCTCCTCATTAAACAATAATATAATCTACACACACTGTAGTTCCATTCTACTCTCTGTATTACTCTACTCTCCCCTCTGTATACTCTAACTTCCCCTCCTAATTAAACAATAAATATTTATTTACACACTGTAGTTCCATTCTACTCTCTGTATTATCTTCTACCTCCCCTCCTCATTAAACATAAATAAATCTCCACACTGTAGTTCATCTATTCCTCTGTATTACTCTACCCCCTCCTCATTAAACAATAAATAGATTTACCACACGTGTAGTTCCATTCTGTTCTCTGTATTACTCCTCCCCTCCTCATTAAACAATCAAATATAATTTACACACTGTAGTTCCATTCTGTTCTCTGTATTAACAACTACTCCCCTCCTCATTAAACAATAATATATTCTACACACTGTAGTTCCCTCTGCTCTTTATTACTCTACTACCCTCCTCATTAAACAATAAATATTATTTACACACTTTAGTTCCATTTCTGCTCTCTGATTACTCTACTCCCCTCCTCATTACACATAATATAATCTACACACTGTAGTTCCATTCTGCTCTCTGTATTACTCTACTACCCTCCTCATTAAACAATAAATATTATTTACACACTTTAGTTCCATTCTGCTCTCTGTATTACTCTACTCCCTCCTCATTAAACAATAAATATAATCTACACACTGTAGTTCCATTCTGCTCTCTGTATTACTCTACTCCCCTCCTCATTAAACAATAAATATAATCTACACACTGTAGTTCCATTCTGCTCTCTGTATTACTCTACTCCCCTCCTCATTAAACAATAAATATAATCTACACACTGTAGTTCCATTCTACTCTCGTGTATTATCTACTCCCCTCCTCATTAAACAATAAATATACTTACACACTGTATTCCATTCTACTCTCTGTATTACCTACTCCCCTCCTCATTAAACAATAAATATTATTACACACTGTAGTTCCATTCTGCTCTCTGTATTATTCTACTCCCCTCCTCATTAACAATAAATAGAATCTACACACTGTAGTTCCATTCTGCTCTCTGTATTATTCTACTCCTACTCCCCTCCTCATTAAACAATAAATGAATCTACACACTGTAGTTCCATTCTGCTCTCTGAATTACTCCACTCCCCTCCTCATTAAACATAAATATAATCTACACACGGTAGTTCCATCTGTCTCTCTGTATTACTCTACAACCCTCCTCATTAAACAATAAATATATAATCTACACACTGTAGTTCTATTCTGCTCTCTGTATTACTCTAACTCCCCTCCTCTAAACATAAATAGAATCTACACACTGTAGTTCCATTCTGCTCTCTGTATTATTCTACTCCCTCCTCATAACCAATAAAAGAATCTACACACTGTAGTTCCATTCTCTGCTCTCTGATATCCACTCCCCTCCTCATTAAACAATAATATAATCTACACACTGTAGTTTCCATTCTGCTCTCTGTATTACTCTACAACCCTCCTCATTAAACAATAAATAGAATTTCAAACACTGTAGTTCCATTCTACTCTCTGTATTACTCTACTCCCCTCCTCAATTAAAACAATAATATAATCTACACACTGTAGTTCCATTCTACTCTCTGTTTACTCTACTCCCCCTCCTCCTTTAACAATACAATAATATACTCTACAACTGGTAAGTTCCATTCTTCCTACTCTCTGTTTACTCTACTCTCCCTCCCATTAAACAATAAATATTATTTACACACTGTAGTTCATTCTGCTCTCTGTATTATTCTACTCCCCTCCTCATTAACAATAAATAGAATCTACACACTGTAGTTCCATTCTGCTCTCTGTATTATTCTAACTCTACCCTCCTCTTACTTCCCATAACAATAAATAGAATCTACACACTGTAGTTCCATTCTGCTCTCTGAATTACTCCACTCCCCTCCCATTAAACAATAAATATAAATCTACCACACTGTAGTTCCATTCTGCTCCTGTATTACCGTCTAACAACCCTCCTCATTACACATAAATATAATACTACACCGTAGTTCTATTCTGCTCTCTGTATTACTCTACTCCCCTCCTCATTAAACAATAAATAATCTCACACTGTAGTTCCATTCTGCTCTCTGGTATATTCTAACTCCCCTACCTCATTAACATAAATAGAATCTACACAACACTGTAGTTCCATTCTGCTCTCTGTATTACTCCACTCCCCTCCTCATTAACAATAAATATAATCTTACACACTGTAGTTCCATTCTGCTCTCTGTATTACTCTACACCCTCCTCATTAAACAATAATATAATATGTACACACGTAGTTCCATTCTACTCTCTGTATTACTCACTCCCCTCCTCAGTTAAACAATAAATAGAAATTTACCACACTGTAGGTTTCCATTCTCACTCCTATATGACTCTACTCCCCCTCCTCATTTAAACATAATAGAATTACACACTGTAGTCCATTCTGCTCTCTTATTACTCTACTCTCCTCTCCTCATTAACACATAAATATTAATCTACACACTGTAGTTCCATTCTACTCTCGTATTACTCTACTCCCTCGTATTACTCTACTCCCCTCCTAATTAAACAATAAAATTATTTACACACTGTAGTTCATTCTACTCTCTGTATTATTCTACTCCCCTCCTCATTAAACAATAAATATAAATCACACACGGAGTTCCATTCTATTCTCTTATTACTCTACCCCTCGCTCATTCAAACATAAAGTAGAATTTACACACTGGTAGTTCCATTCGTTCTCTGTATTAACTCTACTCCCCTCCTCATTAAACAATAAATATAATTTACACACTGTAGTTCCATTCTGTTCTCTGTATACACTACTCCCCTCCTCATTAAACAATACAATATATCTACACACTGTAGTTCCATTCTGCTCTCTCGTATTACTCTACTACCCTCCTCATTTAAACAATAAATATATCTTACACACTTAGTTCCATTCTGCTCCTCTGTATATTACTTCACTCCCTCCTCATTAAACAATAAATATAATCTACACACTGTAGTTCCATTCTGCTCTCTGTATTACTCTACTACCCCTCTCATTAAACAATAAATATATTCACACTTAGTTTCCATTCTGCTCTGTATTACTCTACTCTCCCTCCTCATAAACATAAATAAATCTACACACGGTAGTTCTCTCTGCTCTCTGTAGTACTCTACTCCCCACCTCTTAAACAATAAATAAATCTACACACTGTAGTCCATTCTACTCTCGTATTACTCTACTCCCCTCCTCATTAAACAATAAATATATCTACACACTGTAGTTCCATTCTGACTCTGTATTACTCTATCACTCCTCCTCTTAAACAATAAATATACTCTACACTGAGTTCCATTCTGACTCTCTGTATTACTCTACTCCCCTCCTCTTAAACAATAATAGAATCTCCACTGTAGTTCCCTTCACTCTCTGTAGTTCTTACCCCTCCTCATTAAACAATAAATAAATCTACACTGTAGTTCCATTCTACTCTCTGTATTACTCTAACTCCCCTCCTCATAAACCAATAAATATAATCTACACACTGTAGTCCATTCTACTCTCGTATTACTCTACTCCCCTCCTCATTAAACAATAAATATACTACACACTGGTAGTTCCATGTCTACTCTCTGTATTATCTCTATCCCCTCCTCATTAAACAATAAAATAATCTAACACTGTAGTTCCATTCTCCTCTGTATTACTCTACACCCTCCTCATAAACAATAAATCATATTTAGCACCTTAGTCCATCTGCTCTCGTATATAACTCTACTCCCCCTCCTCATTCAATAAATAAATCTACACACTGTAGTTCCTTCTGCTCTCTGTATTACTCTACTACCCTCCTCATAACAATAAATATTATTACACACGTTAGTTTCCATCGTCTCTCTGTATTACTCTACTCTTCGCCCTCCTCATACATAAAAAGAATTACACCTGTAGTTCCATTTCTCTTGTTACTCACTCCCCTCCTATTAAACAATAAAAATCTACACACTGTAGTTCCCTTCTGCTCTCTGTATTACTCTACTCCCTCTCATTAAAACATAATATAATCAACACCTGTAGTTCCAGTCTACTCACGTGTATTACTCTCCCCCTCCTCATTAAACAATAAATTATAATCTACACACTGTAGTTCCATTCTCTCTCTGTATTACTCTACTCCCCTCCTCATTAAACAATATAATATATCTACACACTGTAGTTCCCATTCTGACTCTCTGTATTACTCTACTCCCTCCTCATTAAACAATAATATTATTTACACACTGTAGTTCCATTCTCTACTCTGTATTACTCTACTCCCCTCTCATTAAACAATAAATATAATCTACACACTGTAGTTCCATTCTCTCTCTGTATTACTCTACTCCCCTCCTCATTAAACAATAAATATATTACACACTGTATTTCCATCTCACTCTGTATTCTCTACTCCCCTCCTCATTAAACAATAATAGTAATCTACACACTGTAGTTCCATTCTATCTGTATTTCTTACTCTCACTCCCCTCCTCATTAAACAATAAAATAATCTACACACGGTAGTTCCATTCTACTCTCTGTATTACTCTACTCCCCTCCTCAGTAAACAATAAATATAATCTACACACTGTAGTTCCATTCTACTCTCTGTATTACCTAATTACCACTCCCTCCTCATTAAACAATAAATAAATCTACAACACATGTAGTTCCATCTACTCTCTGTATTACTCTCTACTCCCCTCCTCATTAAACAATAAATATTATTACACACTGTAGTTCCATTCTACTCTCTGTATTACTCTCCCCCTCCTCATTAAACAATAAATAAATCTACACACTGTAGTTCCATTCCTCTCTGTATTACTCTACTCCCCTCCTCATATAAACATAAATATAATCACAACGTAGTTCCATTCTACTCTCTGTATACTCTACTCCCCCTCATTAAATAATAAATAGAATTTACACACTGTAGTTTCCCATTATCTGCGCCTGTGCTCAGATTGAACAATGAACAATATAATCCGCACATCGCAGTCCTACCAATACTTATTTCCCCATCAGTTTTCTTAACAGAAAAACTGTACAAGAATAATAAGATCACATTCTCTTTTTTCTTCTGTTCTTTCTCTTATATATCTTTCTTGGCTGATAGGAATTATTGTCCTGCTGAGCCAAGAGTGGCGTCTTTAATAACGTTTAGTAATTCAAACCCTTTTGGCTTTTTTCTCTTTCCAGGCTTTTACATAGATACGATGTAATGACTAATTGGGGGTGGCAACATTTCTGACAAACCCTTAATGGTATCAAGATTTAGCATCATTTCAATCCTAATAAAGATTTGTTTTAACAAAATGGCAGAAGTAGATCCAGTTGGCTTTCCCTGGATCTATCAACAGAAATAGCGCTAATAGGGCTTATCTGGATCCCTCAGCTTCTCTCCGTCCATTGCCGTCTGAACTAGTTTTACAAATAAAGAAAATTAGTATATGTGAGAAATGTCAAAACTGTTTCCTTTAAATCTTTACTATTAAAGTAATAAATAACTCTTAAACGAACTTTCTTCACTCGTGAAACGCTCTTCCATAGAACATATGTGATCATTTTAGAAATATTTGAATCGAGGGATTGCATAGTTCGCCAATTCTCCCATATTTTAGAATGAGGGTTCGGTTATTTGAAATCAAAGGGTACCGCATATTTCCCTCTAATTGGCCCTGGTCTGTCGATCATTTGAAATTCCAAAAACTCTAATTCTTGAATATTCTATTATTCAAAAATTCTGTAATTATAGAAAATTCTAAAAGACAATCAAACCGGAAAAGTTCTGTGATCTGAAAAAAATCCCAAGAGTAATTCGGAACCATCAGGTTCCAGTCAAACATGTGTTCCACGTGGAACTCCATGTTTCCAAATTCTGCAGAAACTCTCGGAACTTTTCTCAGACTTTCAATACTTGTCGAATTTTTCAAACAATTTTCAAAACAGTTTCCTGGAATTATTTAATATACAGGCGGATTTGAAGGAAAAATGTCGATACGTGATTCTTGATTGGGAATATGTGAGAAATAACACAATTCTGAGCCCTTGAATATTCGAAAATTATCAAAAATTAAAGCAGGCAACTCGAAAGTAGCTTGTACGTGAAGAAGGTTTTTTAATACGTTTAATTATATGTATGTTTTTCCAGGACTATTTCCCAAGGTCCTAGCCAATAATAACTGATACCTTAAATTTAATTTGGCACTTTTGGATTAACTAAGGGTATTTTGTGTGTGTTTTTCTAATTTTTCTAACACTCTTACTGGCTTAGAACTTTACTTTAATAATAACCTTTTGATAAAAGATAAAGGGACGAAATAGAAGACGGGCTAAACATTTTTTCATACTTTGTTTGTTTGTGTATATTGGTGGTTTAATTTTACCGTTTACCGGTATATAAGTCTGCTTGATTTACAACAAAATCTGCATCTGCAGATTTTACTACGGCTCCAAGGAAACAACTGCTCAGGGCAATCGTCCATTCAGAATGACACTTGCTGCCGTTTTCTTTTGTGATTAATCACATAATGTATTTG
The DNA here is from genome assembly GCA_019447015.1 of Hymenochirus boettgeri. Taxonomy (NCBI): domain Eukaryota; kingdom Metazoa; phylum Chordata; class Amphibia; order Anura; family Pipidae; genus Hymenochirus; species Hymenochirus boettgeri. The sequence goes on from CM033472.1 coordinate 265,335,530, forward strand.
CCGAAACCTTCCAACCAGGCAGAGTGTTAATTACTGGTTCTTGGAGTAGAATGGATATTTTAATGAATGTAAAAGTTGTATGAAAAGACTCTTGACTGGACGTGTTTTAAACAACACAATGCAAATGTTGTGGTGATAATTTACATTGTTCCTGGTTGTATGGTATAGTATTCACATTGTGCGTAACCATCAAACACAAGATGGGGAGGGGACATAGGGGCACCAAGGTTCCTTGTCCATTCAGCATACCAAAAACACTTGTGTGTATCTGCCATTTTAGAACAAATCAGTTAAACTCTTTCCGCTGTGAGCGAAGTGAATTGCATTATACGAAAAGTCCCTCTCTCATGCTTGCTCATAGTCATTACTGAGCAAGCTTGACTTCACAAAATTCAGGTAAGATGGAAGGGGGCATTGGTTAAGAGTAGGACGGGGGAAGACTGAGATTAAAAGGCAACAACCACATAGACTAAGTGCTATTTACATGTATTTAATATAGATTAAGATGAGGCAAAGTAATTTTACCAGTAAGATTTGCCTTTACAAGCAAAAAAGTTTTTACAGAAAACACACAATGTTATTTTTAAAAACATAGCTTCCAATTACTCGCTGGGAGCGCAAGAGTGAAATGAAATGAATCATTTCATCGTCTTGTGTTTTCTTCCCAAGATCACAGAAACAGCTGGAAAAGGTGACAGAAAATAAATCTATGTCTCTGGTGTGTTCTATTGCATTTACCAGTCAATGTTAGACTATGTGTTTGCGATTACACACTGAGTGAAGGCTGTGGCCCCAAAGAAGAGATCGAGCAAATCAAAGACAAGTTCAGATAACAAATGAAGGAAATTCAGGCAAGGCAATGTAAGATGTTTGTGCTCTGACTATTAGAGGCCCACCCATAGCTATACGGGATGGTTTTTTGGCAAAACCACGCTGCCTGATGTAAGGTCGGGTTGTGTGCGGGTTTTAGCATTAATTGCTTGGGCCGTGCCAGTTTCAATTTTTTGGAAATAGTGTGGCTTACCTATGTAGTTAAGAGACTGAGTTTAAAGGAACTGTCCACCCTTAAAATTTGTTTTTAATATGATTTCCCCAATGTCTGGAAGCCCACACGAACATATATTTTATTTTCCAAAAGCTCCCCAACTCTTAACTTACCTCCCTCATTCCTCCGTGCACTGACGCCCTCTGCTTGCGTAGAATGCAAGCGAGGGGCGGGACCAGCAGTCGCGTCTGTGATGGGCTGAGCGGCAAGCCATCACGGACGCAGGCTGCCGGGTCATTCCAGAATGACAGCGAAGAGGAAAGAGGATGAGGAAGTAAGAGTTTTTGGGGCAGCTTTGGAAAATAAAAACAATGTGTTGGGGCTCCAACTGGGGGGAACCATCATATTACGCGGGGATTTTATGCTGGGGGAGGGATGATAGAAGGAGGGAGGGAGGAGACTGGGAGGACGGTCGGGGGGAGAAGGCTTGCTATCATTCCTTATGGCAAATATCTACCGAGGCACGGTACATCATAGTCCTGCTAGCCTGCCTTGTGGACAGTTTTTTGGGACGTTAGGGGGGGTGCTACAGGAGAACCCATATGGAGCTGGGTGTGAGGTAGGATACACTACACATAACATGGTGGGCCATATCTACTGTGGGGAGGATTATAGTTTTGGGGGTGGACATGCCCGTTTAAAGGGTAAACTGTGTCTCAAAATGACTTTAAGTTAAAATTTACAGGGATTGCTTTCCTGAGAGTATTGTTTGCATTTGACTTTCATTATTTTTTAACATAGTTTTGAAGATATTTACATTTTTAGTGCTCATATCCTCTTCATCGCTGTAAGTCAGTCTCTTCCGTTACTTTCTGCTTTCTCTCCTGCACTAGCATGTCCAACCCATTACAGAACCATCCCACCCTGAAACTTTTGATCAGGATTTCATTCTATATCTTGGGCTGTGCCCGCACATATAGAGGTGGTGATGGCTCATTTTACGATATGAACCTTTCATTTAAATCAAATTTGCTGAGACCTCATTTTTTGCACAATCCTTATTGCCTTTTACGGTGGCTTATGTCTTACCTGACCGGGATAACATGATGCAGATAGTCCTACGCAGAACTTTAAAAAGCATGTTGGAGATCTGGTCAGGTAAGATGGACTTTTTTAGTTCTGCATACCCTGTTAGTTTGGTGTCAGACACTTGGTGGCAACAATAGCTATCCCCAAGGATCTGGCGAATTACTGGCCTGAAAACAAAGATTCTGACCAAACTACCTCCATGGTTCTAGATGGAAAATGGTGCAATTGTATCTTTAAAAGGGCATTTCCCCATAAATGAAAAGTTTCTTATATAAGTTAATTATCCACCAAACCCCAAATACTGCCTTTTTAAAGGCTGGCAATACAATATAAGACTAAGTCTGTTTTTTCCCCCCCGACCATCTTTGCCTCTCAAAAGTTTCTGCCTACTCTTAAGCTTTCTGAGCTCATACGATCTTGCACATGCTCAGTGCAATCAAAATGAACATGAACAGAAATTGGACCAAAGGCCATTTTCTGAGAAAATAAGAACGATGGAGTTGTGGATTAAGTTGGATGTTAACCAAGAGCATCAACAGATACAGTACAGAGGAAATAAAATCTACTGTATAATGCAGAGCTGAAGTATACAGAAGGAATCACATTGAATCAGAATTGTCCCTCAAAATGATGCTTTATACCTACTGGCAAACAAAATATTTAAAAACTAGGATTAACATATGGAAGTAAAAAACGAATTAAGAGAAGAAACTAACTAAACCCCATTTTTGACACTCCATAACTCTTAAAACAAATCCACCCACCCCAAACAAACACCCACCAGACATGGAAACTGTACAAATAACTCAAAAAAATAAGGGATAAAATAACTGTGTCTGACCACACCCTTCTGAACTCAGTCACAGACCCATGCCTAATGTGCACACGTATAGGATGGCTAGAGAGTACAATGGGCGTGACTGCTGTAACCATTCCAACAGTAGATTAGAACTGGGTATTTGTGAACAAAACAACAGTCGTTGACCAAACTGTGTGGTCACAGGAAAGGCACAAACCCCAGTTTGCTCCTATCCCAACACACCCCATATTTAATGAGTTGTTAAATAGGATATTGATGATGACATGGAGATGGGTAGCAGAATCCTAGTGCCCCAGCCCTATCCAAAGTACTTATCCACTGACCCTCTTATACTGTTATTATTACAATCATAGCAATCATAGATCATACTTCTCATAGATCTATCAGGTGATGCACCTGCCGACATTTTATAACGCTCACATCTCTTTACAGGCATTTTTATCCTTGGTCCAGCCAGATCTGGTTTTATTTTCTTCCTCCGCATCATGTACTGTACATATGTCTGGGTCTATGAACCCTTCTAAATGTCTGTTATTATTATATTATTACAACTTTGGAGATATTTATGTCATTTGTTTCAGCAAAACCTCTATAGCCACAGGCGGAATTGCAGGATTAATAAATTACGTACGTTCATTCCACAGTTCATATCCCCAGGCTTTCGCATTGATCAAGTTGTAAATATTTATTTTCATCAAAGACTTTGATCGCTCTGTGTTGTTAACGAGACATCAAGTTTAAATTCTAACTAGTTTCCTGATTGGCTACAGGTTTGGTGTAACTCGAGAGTGTAACAAGTTCCTACAAATTCTTAGGGACTGAGCATGTGTAAAGAAAACATATGGTCGGGTGACCACTGTGTGATACTGGAACACTGGAAATATAGCGACACTAACTCATGTATAAGTTTCATTCTCAACAACCATATTAAAATGAGAGGTGAGACATATGAACAGTTTATTATATCAAGGGAGATCTGCCCTTCTAATTCAATGTTGTTCAGGCTTTAGTTGTCCTTTAAAGCACGGGTTTATAAAAAGCCCCAGTGCTGTCATTCCTGTCTAAGATAAAAGAGGTAATTCTGGGAAATGCAATTTTTGGAATATAACATTGAAACCTTGTTTTTATTCTGTTGCTATAGCCTAAAGCCTACGTGTCTTCCCAACGCTGTTTTTATTCAGCACGGTTAAAACACAATAAACGACGAATTTGTAGAACACAGAGGACGAGATGGAAGTTTCCTTTTGAAATTTCTAGAATAGGGGGAAAATAAAGTGCTGTTGGGGGGCTGTTGTGTTCGACCAAATCTCAAATCTGAAAAAAAAAAAAAAAAATCAGAGCTTTGTGTGGATTATCTCCAGCTAAAAACGAATATCCTTTCTAGCAAAATTGGCAGGTTATTTTAATATAAAGAACATATGGTTCTGGCAACAAATATACGAGCAGCTCAGTACATAATGAGGAAAAAATGTAAAAAAGGTTAAAAAGGACCTTTAAAAGGACGTTGTTTTAAATATTAAAAAGAACCTTAGCTAAATTGCTTACTTGCAAAATGACGGACTAAGATGGATGGAACCCGTTGAAGTTTGGTTCACGGTGAGTTACCAAAATGTAACTTCAATGTTTGCAATTCACAGGACGAACCACACGCAGGAAGACAGCCATTTCATTTGGGATTTGAAAGTAAAAACATTCCTGTTACAGTTATTGCTCTGGTTCAAAATACGGATGGTAGGAATCCTCTCGTGAATTGCCTCTCCAATGACCTTCGGGTGTTGCACACCCACTGATAATATGGAACTACCAACACCAATGCCAACTCATATCATGGAAGGCACCACAACAAATATGTCCAGCAATTTTTTTTTATTTCAATAAAGGAAAAACTATACTACCTTACCACTGGTCCACCGGTGGTTTACCCAGGGTGAGGGACCTAAACCAAACCTGTCTTCATCGTCTGCAATACAACTTAAAGTTTGCTTTGGGGCCTCATCCTTAATTAAGTTATGACTACCTGGCCAATGAAGAAGACACTCTTTGTAGAAGCGCTGTCTTTCATTGGCAGGGATGAGGATCGCAAAGGTGGAAGTGAAGTCGGAAGCCAAAGCAAACTTTAAGTTAAGTATTACAGAGATAGAAGGCAAATGCAGTGTTGAGGACCTGGCATTTTAGGTCTTACACGGTGATGGAAGTGAGTAGTAAGGGTTGCTTGTGGCTCCATTCTCAACTCTACCTGAACCCCAATTCAGAAGCAGCTATTTGGTCTAGGAAATAATGAGAGCAACTGAAGCTGCATATTCAAAGCTTTTTATAACAACCTAAACCATTGTCTGGTCATGGTTCCTCCATTTTTAATCCATCTCCCTGCAGCAGCCAACACGCATTTTCCTCCCTGTGGCCAAAGTCTAGAAAAAATGAATAAAATACTTGTTAGAAATCAGTAGAATGGGAGGGCGGGCAAGAGGAGAGAGAATGAACCCTTATTGGAATCACGTTGGAAGTACAAAGTTTGGTAAGAGACTTTTTCAAGTCTGCCCAAGCAAACGATTGGTTTTTTTTTTTCTACAAATAAACACAAATTCACAAACAACCCCCCACATTTCTATGTCTCATCAAGATACTCAATTTGGTGTCAAAATACACGTTATAATTAATTATTTTGAAACTATGTTATAAATGAATGTACACAATAAACTAAAATAAAATCAGCTATACCTTATAGTGCTTCATAAAATGACAACAACACAAAGATATTTTAAACGCAAAAGGACGATGTGAGTTCTGTCCCAACCCTCATTAAATAGTTTCAAACTCAATTCGATTTTTGCCCTGTTTGTTTCCCCCTAGTGAATTCAAGTAAATGATCTCTGATTTCAGACAAAAGAAAATCATTGTGGTATTTACGTTCGTATAATGCAGAGCAGGCTTAAAAATAACATTGATATTAGGTTGTTTAGACGTTGAAAATATAATCAGTAATGGAAATCTTCATCAAAAAAGATGTCCGAATAGGATTATATCGCCGCTTTAACGTTTATTTTTTTTATGTATTAGTATTTTCTTATGTAAACACTGAAACAGATTCCACTGTGCATTGCAATAAAAACAATCTGACCCATAAGTGGTAATTTCAGTGCCCTATAACAACAACAACGTCGGATGTTATTCAAATAAATGGTTCTTATAATTAAAATGGTGCTAATTTTTTGCCCGAACGCAATAAGATGTTAGTTTTCAAATGTTTTGTATAAATAGATGCGATGTTTTGGGGCAAAAGTAGCACCATTTACTTTTGAATCTCCCTGCGATTTCTTACACTCACACAACCCTTAAAGGGCAAAATGGTGCACCATCTTGAAAAAAGAGGAAACAAAAGGAGAAAGAAACTAGGGACAAGGCGGGCCCGAGGAGGGGGGTTAGGCGGGTTACGTTTTTTTTTAGTACCATGTATTTGTAACCAGATATTTAACAATAAGTTTCTATTCTGTTCTGGAGGGTATCTGCCTCCTCCTCTGCTCATGACTTTTTAATTAGTTGAGCATGTTGCAGAGGAGAACAGCAGGGAGGGGAAAACCAGCAGTCAATATAGTTGAGGTTGTTGGATTTGTCCAGCATGTTACACCTTGATTGACTTTCATGGTGGTGAGGGGCCCATTTATTACTCTGCCAGAATGGGAAAGAGGAATAATTATCCTTAAATATCTGGAGTATCGAATAATCATAATATACATTGGGGGCAGAGGGGGAACGTGGTGTAGATGTTGGTTGACCCCAGGGGTTTGTTTGGATTGGAAGGCAGGTAACAGACAGGTGACCAGTTTTTTTTTTTGTTTTAAAGGGACACGTTCAGGGAAAAATGAACAATATTGTTAGAATTGTTGGAGTTTGTTTGTTGTTAGTGTTATGCCTTCTTAGTTATATTCTAACATATTCTCCGTATCTCCTTCCCCATTTTGAAAATAGTTGATTTTCAAAACCCTATTGCTGTTCCCTGCTGCCTGTTGACTTATTAGTGAGCTCTGACTCCTGTTTAACGGTTCTAACGGCCTAAAGGTCCTTCTTCTTCCAGAATGCACCACATCCTTGGATGTCCTAATGGTAATCATTTCCTATGATTGGCTGTTGGTGGTATGGGTCAAAGATGCTCAGATCTCTACCTGGCAAACTGAATTCAACCGGCGAGGGCTGATGGTTCAAGGGCACAACCATAAACGGTCTCTATTAGGGGGTCCTGCAAACAGTGGGGGGAAGTAGAAGTCAGTATTTTCAGTTGCATTTATTTAAACAGACACACATGCTGACATGGGCAGATTAAAGGTCATGTGGGGTGAAAAAAAAAAAAAAAAACCAAAAAAAAAAAAAAAAAAAAAAAAAAAAAAAAAAATACTGCTTCTTTTTTCTGAACAGCCCCCATATGTTATTTGCACTGAAACTTCCCCTTAAGGGGGACTTCCCTCTTTTTTAAGTTGTTAACCTGTTCCTCTTGACCTTTGCTTCGTACTCTAAGGCAGGTAACAAGAGCTTACTAGTAGGTTTGCAGATCGTATACAGACACTACCAGACAGTTTAGTATTGAATAATTCAGTTGGTGGGGTTATAATAATTGTGCTAGAAACTATAAAAGGTAATTCGCTGGTAATGTAGTAGAGGAAGGATTGTAAGGAAAAACAAGAATACGTTTTTATTGTTGTTAGTTAGTTTGTTTTGTTTTGTTTTAATGTCTCACTTGGGGAGTGATATATGAAGAGAACGAGAGCTTGTTTGGAAATGTGGAAATGAAAATGAATAATAAAACACAAAATGGACTGATTTGAGTTGGAATGTTGACAATAAATGTGAAAATAACCAAAGAATAGGAGTAGAGCCACAAACAGCTAATGTTAATAGAAGCACAGAAGCTAAATGTTAATAGAGCACACAAGAAGGCAAATGCTTAAATCATCGGATTGGCTGTTCTAAGGAATCCAAACATTGTATCACCCAATTTCATCGGTGTTTCTGTTGCTAAAGACTGGTCCTTGTTTATGATGGCGACTAATCACTGGTGCAGTAATGAATTGGACTTCTCTCTGTCTCCACCCACTCCTTCTTAACATATGTTCTCCATGTCTAGAGATGGAAAGCAGCCAGTGACACTGACGGTGGGGAGAGCCAGAAGAAGTCCATTTACTGGGCACGTAGATAATTTCCTGTAATCAGTACTCAGAGGGAAAGAATAATTTTAAAGACCTCCCTGAATGCCCTCGGGAACGTGAGAACTCGATGCGGTCAGCCAGTTTACCAGCACACCATTAGAACATAGGCACAGGACGAGCCAGTGAGAGGAGAAAGCGTTACTTTGGTGTAGAATCGGCAATTCCCTTGTTGGGGGCACAGACGAACACCAATATTAGCAGGTTCACCAACAGAACTGATACAAGTTTTATGTAATAAAGGGATCCTACCTAGTGTTTCCAGTACTAACAAAAATTTAAGTTAATCAAAGGTCAAAACTGCTAGGAGTCTACTAAGCTTATAGTAGGAACAGATGCCTCTGCAAGCCCTACTTGGTTCCTGTTGAGAGCATCTATACTTTGGATGGAGTGGACCATAATAAGTTATGGTCTAGGAAGTTTTATTGTCCATTACCAGTATCCGATTTCCGCCCCCAACAAGTCCTTGTGGATTTACTGAAATGTTTATAAGGCCCAACTGGCACTCTATGGGGGCTACACCAGTGGCACCCCAGACAGTAACGGATGCTTCTTGGCTTCAACCCCCAAAAGACCCAAGTTCCGCAAGCTCGAAAACACCAAACCCGGGGTTATCAATTGTACAATGTCCACTATTTATTATAGTGTCATAGGTCTCAATGTATCCTATAATCTTTTTTTACGGACATCTTAAAAATAAATCATGCTTGTCCATTTCCGACCCCCAACTTCTACCCAGTTTATTAGTCATTCTTTTCTAACCCGATGTTTTATTTGCCCCTGTTCTCTACTTCTTTCAACCACGTTTGACACTATTCCTTGCCCTGCTTTTAGGAACTTGAGGACTGTGCATAGGCGGACGCTTGGGTAGTCAATCATTGGCTATGACTGTGTATGTCATCAGCATTTAACGCACATAATGATACTTCTCTATGGGGTTTTAAGTACATAAATTTATATGTGCTAAACATGTCAGTTGGGGAAGTTGGAAGCAGGTTACTTACAAATCACCACTTTTTATTTTAAGGTGGTTGAGATCGTCCTTTATCTTCGGATTTCACGAAAACAAAAATAATCATTGAGTACTGTTACCGATACTGCTAGAGGAACTAATGGCTGGATAGACCACATGTTGTCACCAGTTACCATTGGTATGGAAAATTGTGTCTGATATTGTTAGTCTACTTAATATCATTCATTCATATTAAGGTGCAAGAAAGTTTACAGATTTCAGTGTCAGTAAAAGGCCATGTCTCACCCTTAAAACAAAAAAACTGGTGACTGCCCGCAGGCCCAAGATGATACAGTCTTTTACTAGTGATTAACATAAATGCATTTGTAACAGATATATTAATTGAATTTATTGGGAAATTAATTCAATTATTTTTTTCCATTCGGAAAAGGTATTTGCCCTCCTCGCTCGCTCAATGAGCGTTTGCTTTTATAGCTTGAGCATGGGAGGCATGTTGTCATGTTCTTGATTGATGCATGAGAGGAGGAGCCAGTTTTACTCTGCCAGAATGGTTTGACAAGAATTGTCCCTAAGGGGTATCCTACCCAAAAAAAAGTTTATTTCTGTAGTTAGTGCACTCCCTCCCCAGAAACTAGTCTTACTCTCGTTTGTTCCGTTGTGCTCTGACCGAGCTGATCCCACGACATTAGAGACCGATCCTGCCAGAAACCCCGTTTCCCGTTCTCCTTTGCATACTCGACATGCAATCGCAAAATGGCAGTTCCGGCAAGACAGTCTAATGTCCTGTGATTGCTCGGTTGTGGGTACGTAAAACTCTTCCTAATGTATGGCCACCTTAAGAAGGACTTCCCGTGATTTATTCAATGATTAGAGTTTGTAGGATTGAAGATGGAAGAGGTTTCAGGTCACCACATACAATTTCTGCATATAAATTGTACGGTTACTGGTAATTTGTTCTGTTTGTTTTTGTTTGGAATCATAGTGAACGATTCTACTATATTACTATACCAACCTGTGTATGAGGTTATCCAGGAGATTCAAGTAAATTTCCTTATTGTTCAAAAGGGGCTCATTTTGCCCCAAACATCAGATCTTATTTAATATTTGAAAAAGTTAACATCTGATTGTTGGGCAAAATTAGCACATTTTTAACGAATAAGAATTTTTTAAAATCTCCTGATGTGTGCAGATAATTCAGTAGACCCCCAATCTTGTCTAATGGTGCACCATCACAGTCATACAATGCAAGGAAGATATCGAGTCGTCAGGCCATGTATGACGATCACACAAATTTTGTCTATCACCAGTTGACAATATTTTTTTGTCAGCCAATCTATCTACGATCATGCAGAACCACCTGAATCTTCTTAGCTCAAACCACCAGGAAAAATATCTCATGGTGATAAAAGTGTTCAGGATTCTGGTGTTGAAATGTGGATTTGTTTGTATTTCATAGGGGGTGGGAAATCGTTTGTTAAGCTGATACTTATTCATAAAAGGTTTGTTGGAATTTTCCTTATCAGGAGTGAAGGGGAAACATATCAAGCTAAACTATTAAAAGGAGATATTATAGATTGTATTAAATCTATAATATCCATCTGTGTTTACGTGATGCGCTTTCTGCAATTCATACTCATTCTTTCTGCGCCTTATATGGTATACTAAACAGTCATAAACCCCGTCTGTGCAGATATTACTGGACGATCAAGGCCCGGTAAAAGCCTTTAGGTAAAGATGCACACTAGGAGGATCTCAGGAATCTAAAACCAAAGACCACAGGTTAAAAGACATCACAGTGCACTATTATCTCACACATGTTATCTGTGCAACCAATCCCGCTTCAAATAATCTTGATGATAACCAAATTAAAAAAGATATAAACACCTAATTCTTAGGGCTTCACCTGTGAAAGGCTCTTAAATTACCATATATGGTGAATTACAAATGGCCACTAACAGAGAATACCTAACATCCGCCCAGAGGACTCTTTGCCATGTGATAACAGAAATAAGTGTACAATTATTCCCATTAAAAGGGGACAAACTGCAAAGCAAGCAGTGCACTGGGAAAATTTAATGGTGTGACAGATACCTACTAAGCCACTGCAGAAAGAAAAGGTCTATATTAATAGAAATCGTCGCCATCTCTCCAACATTTCTTTTCATTTAAATAATGCTATTTAGAGTCAGGAAATGGTTAGTCATTTTTATCCACGGAAGTCCATCTAAGTAGAAAGCTTTTATCATTCTAGTTCCAATATCTCTATTTTTCTATCTTAAAGGGGAAGAAAGAATATAAGTGCAGTTTTGGATTGAAAATACACAGGTATGAAGGTAAGTTTGTCTCATTTAAACCATCCATGAAGGTTAGACAAGGCCCCTTCTGGAGATGTCACTGCACTGCACTACATGACTGCATAGTTAATTCATCAAAACTATCATCACTATACTGTAAAAATAACTTTTTAAAAAGAAAGTACCTGGAACAGGTAGGTAGGAATGATTATCCCCCTCCCATATTTTTTTTCGTTGAGGAGCTTCATCGCACATATAGTTTCATTGCCAGGTTTTGGCCTGGGCCTTCCTGTATTTAAAGATAGGGCTGAAGCATTCAGGAAGTGGCAGACAGTTTCTTTCTGCTGCCGCTTCTCATACTACAATAATATGGGAGTAGAAGTACCAATCCTCCTTCCTTTGCCCCGAGTATTTTTGATTATTTTATAAACCATTTTTTTAAGGTTATCACGCATAAGTTCTCCTTTAAGCCCCCCGACTTTTGGACCACCTGAAAGCAAGGTTCTTACCTTGGGGAATTGCTGCTAGACTTTTGTTCAGTAAACACACATTACATAGAATCTTCGTGTTTCTCTTCCAAATTCCCATTTGCAATGCCAGTGATCTTTCGCATTTCTGAAAGTATTCCATCCAGCTGGGACCTGTATAAAAGCGAAGAGACATCGATTAGAGAAATAAAACATCTTCAATTTGTTTATGAATTCCCCAACATTTTCATTCCACTTCAAATCATAAATAACTATATAGGGGCCAACGAATCAGCTATTGTGTTGTCACTAATATGATTATTTTTGGGTGGACCATTAATTTGGTGGGGGAATTGTGCCAATTTTATAGTCACTATCAGGGATGTCCAAATCTGACAGCCTTCCGAGACGTAAGCAAATTGACAGAAAAACGTGGTGATCCCCCATATTGAACCAGCCAAGTTAATACCTGAGTGTGTCTTCATTGGAACTAAATAATATGGCACTTGGGTTTGGCTGGCAATACACAAGCCACTTTGCCAATTAAAGTGCTTCATAAGTACCGGGCAAGTGCTTTTCTCTGCTTCGGCAGCCTGATGCCACTGCTCTGATAACAGCGAGGTTAAATTAGTAGATCACTGATCAGAACCTCACACTTTAATGAGAGTGAAGTAATATGTTGAGATTCAAGGCTCTTGTGACAAGTGACACATAAGACCCTTCCTTGTTTATTCATAAGCGATTTACATTCTGTTAGTCAGGGAGTAATAATAAGATCAGAGAGGAAAGCGAAAAGAAGACATAGCAAAGATCTAGGGGGATTCAAAGAGCCTAATACAAGGATTTCAACACCAAAGTTGCAAGTTGTTCCTGCTGAAGATCATGAAAATGGATGACAAGGAAGAAACCATCAACCCATGGCAAATTTATTTGAGCCCCCTAGACTTATCAATAAATCATTTAGTAACCAATGTGCAAACACCAAGCAATAGTGTGATTTGTTCATCTCTAACAATCATAGTAACATAGTAACACAGTAATTGCGCCATCAGTCCAACCTTTTAAATCGTTAGATACCAGAAGACACCCTGGGGCTTGGATTAAATATAAAGTGCAAGAAGTTACAGCAAAAACATCTGATTGGTTTCTGCAAAATAATAGAAGGTATTGCGTACATTTTATTAACAAGTAACAGAGAGTAGAGAGTGCCGAACTTCATAAGTTTTAGTTGTGTTTCGAACTGACCCAAGCCAGTAAAAGTTCGGCATTCCAAGAGTTTCAAAACCGACCCATTGAAAGTCAAGAGAGCTAAAGTTTCAAAAAGTTTGGAGATTTACAGCATAAACTAACAGTGGTTAAACTTCGTGTAAATGGCTGTGGCACCTGGAAAAGTATGGGAACCTGGTTCACACCACCAAAAAACCTTGTTTAAAAACACCTTTTTACTTCACGATCGGAAGCAAGGCCGGTTTCTGCAACGTACATTGAGGGATACAGCGACATCGAGGTTACCGAATGATACTTCGAGGTTACCAAAAATAGAACGATAAATTCGAGGGTTACTCGAAATCCGAACCATACCCGAGGGTATCGAAATCGATACATTCTAGGGTTCAGTCGAACGATACATTCTAGGGTAGGAAAGATACATTCTAGGTAAGCGACGATACAATTCTAAGGGTTACGAATGATACATTCTAGTTAGCGAATGATAACATACGACGATCTCTAGGGTAGCGAACGAATTCTAGGGTTAGCGAACAACAAAAAAACAAAATGATTAAAAACAAAAATCTCTAGGTGATATAGGTAGCGAACGAATACATTATAGGGGGGTCGTGCCGATACATTCTAGGTAGCGAACGATACATTTCTAGGTAGCGAACGATACTTCTGGGTTAGCGAACGTATCATGCTAGGGGTTAGTCGAACGATACATCTAGGGTTGCGAATCGATTACTTCTAGGGTTAGCAAAAATTAACTATACATTGAGGGTTGGTCAGATCTCATCTCCAATTAATTTGGGCAATCACTCTATTCACCATTCACCAACATATGGCAGCACAAAGATTAGATCTCATCCCCAATAAACTTGGCTGATCATTCTATTCATCATTCACTAACAGATGGCAGCACAAAGGTCAGATCTCATCTCCAATTAATTTGGGCAATCACTCTATTCACCATTCACCAACATATGGCAGCACAAAGATTAGATCTCATCCCCAATAAACTTGGTTGATCATTCTATTCATCATTCACTAACAGATGGGAGCACAAAGGTCAGAGCTCATCCTTAATTTAATTCAAGGGGCTCAAAAAAAAGGAATAAGGGGTGGTTTGTAAAAGTTGTAAAAGTAGCAATTTTTTTTTCTGGCTCCTGAAACGTATGTAAACCAAGTCTCACCAAAATTGTTGCAGCTGTTTAGAAGTTTATCGGGAACATACATACATACATACATACATACATACATACATACATACATACAAACATACAGTACATACAGAAAATACAGTACATATATAGAGATTTTTTTTCTTAAAGGGCATCTATAGTGAAAAAAACACATTGCCCCTTTGCAAAGTTAAATTCATGTACTCTGTGCTGCCTTAATCCTATATCTGCCACTGACTCTGTTTAACCACGGTGTCAGATCTATGTGCAGCATTCCCCCTTCTCCCTCCCTTGTTACCTCCTCCATGTCTTCAGCTCCGGCTAACCGACAAGCTTTTTATGTGCAGTAGGAGTTAAAAGTTCAACATCCTGACAAAAAACAACCCACGCACAGTGGCCAATAGAAGTAAGCTGTCCTGGAGACACGGAAAGAAGGAGATCAGTACAGTTTAAGATCTCTCACTTTGTGACCCATCATCATCAGTGAAAGCTATTAAGAAGGGGTTCAAGTGCAGGCTATATCTAACATCCAAAGCTACCTTTCTCCCTCTGCTAATGCTGTTATCTCTATGTTTATTACAGAGCAGGGAGGGGGGGATCAGTCACAGGGATGATTGACCAGTCCAAGTAGGAGTAGAGGATGCAATCACGTATTCTTCAACTGGTGGATCTCAGGACAGAGAGGGAATATCTGAACAAAGTGATGACACTCTGGGGGTTGTGGGGAATTATAGAACACATGGAAAGAAAAAAAAAAAGTTCATTTTCCATATAGAGTGCCCTTTAATTAAAGTATCCTACCTTTAAGAAGAAAGAAAACTGTAGGTATGTTTTAATTTTATAAATAAATAGAGCTGTTTCTATAGAGATTTGGATTTCATAAAATGAATTGCTTAAAATGAATCTCTTGTTCGGTTCCTTGGAGCAAAAATGAATTAAAACCGAGCAGTCAATCTTTATTTGAATGCTGACATTTTATTGATCACACATCGGCAAGAATGAAAAAGAAGAGACACAGCACTGAGACAGCTAGTGGAATGCAGAGACCCAATGCTTAGAATTCTACTTACCGTTGTTTATCTTTTAGTACCGGACACTTTTCAGTTGGGTGACCTAATGCATACTCCATTTGAGCACAACATTTGTGACCCTAACCATGTGGCTTTGTCTGTCCCACCCGTTTCTAGTCCCTTCGTATAAACTGTAGCCTCCTGACATAAATTAACGATTGTTAAACCGATGGTTAAAGGAGAAGTATCGCTAAGAAGTGATAGAGCGCCTTTATAATTATGGCCCTGTTAGGGATGGCCCAGGACATGGTGACTTTAGACCAGTGCACAATACTAATTATTATTTCTTAGGTCCAAAGGAAAACTGTTTCAAATAATAAGTGGACCCCTTTAACTGAAATCTGCATTTGTTACTATTAGGATTTAACTATACACACTTCTATGGCCATACACAATTGTTAGATGCTACAGTCAATGAACAGAAAAACCCCTCCATTCATAGAAACTTCTCCTGCACTTGCTGAAGTGGCATTACTACAACTACTTACACTTATACTGTAATTTTGCAGCACTATCATAGCTACAATGCGCTAAGTACAATATCCGCGTGAAGGGACTTAAAATCCCTTACCGGTACCTCCGCTTCAGGGCGGGGCATAAGCCCACCCCGCCCTCGACCCCCGCCCCACCCGCTTCCCAGCAGCCCCTCCTAAACCACCCCCCGCTCACGGCGAACATATGGAACAGGAGGCGAGAGGGCGGCTGGGAAGGGGCCGCAGCCCATCTTCTTTCTTCAGCCATCTACTGCGATGGCATTTGAGGTCACGGCGGAGTGCACCTCTTTATATAGGGTTGCAGAAAAACCCTAATCCATTTCTGATTGGGCAATTTTTTAATGCTTGGTTTACATGCTTTACATTATTGCAGGTGGTCGCGACCACCTGCTGCGGCCCCTTCCCAGCAGCCCCTCCTAGCCTCCTGTTCTACATCTTCCATATGTTCGCCGCGAGCGGGGATGGGGTTGGGAGGGGCTGCTGGGAAGGGGCGGCAGTGGGGGGCTGCCACAGGAGGCGAGGTGGGCGAATGCCCCGCCGCACCCCTTCGCAGCAGCGACCACCTGCGGCGAGGTGGGCGTGCCTCCTGTGGCGGGTGCGACCATCCACCGCGATCCAGGGGCGAATCTCGCCCGCTTTCACCACCTTCAAGGTGGCGAAGTAATATGGTCGAGATTAGCGATGCGTAACAGTTACCGCCGCTTTATAATTAGAAGTGGCAGTTAAGCGAAAAGTTAACGATTCGTTAACTTTTCGTGGCCTTTTCCGCCGGAAAACACAATTTTTGCGAAAATGGCGGGAATAACGGCCTCGAAAAGTTAACAAACCTTTATAAATATGCCCTTTGTTTTGTAAGAAAAGCTGATCTTGGGAGATTAGTCTGTGAATTGTACATTCATTTCCTCTGTATCATCTATATGACAGCAACGTGTCTTATCACTCAAACCTTCTATCATTCATTAAAACCATTCTACATTCTCCTAATACTCCCCTCCTCACACTGTAGTTCCATTCTACTCTCTGTATTACTCTACTCCCCTCCTCATTAAACAATAAAAAGAATCTACACACTGTAGTTCCATTCTGCTCTCTGTATTACTCTACTCCCCTCCTCATTAAACAATAAATATAATCTACACACTGTAGTTCCATTTACCTCTGTATTACTCTACTCCCCTCTCATAAACAATAAATATAATCTACACACTGTAGTCCATTCTGCTCTCTGTATTACTCTACTCCCCTCCTCATTAAACAATAAATATAATCTACACATTGTAGTTCCATTCTACTCTCTGTATTACTCTACTCCCCTCCTCATTAAATAATAAATAGAATTTACACACTGTAGTTCCATTCTACTCTCTGTATTACTCTACTCCCCTCCTCATTAAACAATAAATATAATCTACACACTGTAGTTCCATTCTACTCTCTGTATTACTCTACTCCCCTCCTCATTAAACAATAAATATTATTAGAATGGAACTACAGTGTGTAATATATTTTATTGTTTAATGATGAGGGGAGTATAGATGTAATACAGAGAGTAGAATGGAACACACGTGTGTAGAATTTTTATTATTTAATGAGGAGGGGAGTAGTAATACAAGAGTAGAAGGAACTACAGGGTGTGTAGATTATATTTATTGTTAATGAGGAGGGGAGTAGAGTAATACAGAGAGTAGAATGAACTACAGTGTGTAAAATATTTATTGTTTAATGAGAGGGGAGTAGAGTAATACGAGAGAGAATGGAACTAAGTGTGTAATAGATTTATTGTTTAATGAGGAGGAGTAGAGTAATACGAGAGAGAATGGAACTACAGTGTGTAGATTATATTTATTGTTTAATGAGGAGGGGAGTAGTAATACAGAGACAGAATGGAACTACATGGTGTAGATTATATTTATTGTTTAATGAGAGGGGAGTAGATTAATACAGAGAAGAATGGAACTACAGTGTGTAGATTTATTTATTGTTTAATGAGGAGGGGAGTAGAGTAATACAGGAGTAGAATGGAACTCAGTGTGTAATTATATTTATTGTTTAATGAGGAGGGGATATATATCAGAGACAGAATGGAACTACAGTGTGTAAATTCTATTTTTGTTTAATGAGGAGGGGAGTAGAGTAATCAGAGAAGTAGAATGGAACTACAGTGTGTAGATTATATTTATTGTTTAATGGAGGGGAGTAGAGTAATACAGAGAGAGAATGAACTACAGTGTGTAAAATAATTATTGTTTAATAGAGGGGAGTAAGTAATACAGAGAGTAGAATGGACACTACATTGTGTAGATTATATTTATTGTTTAATGAGAGGGGAGTAGAGTAATACAGAGAGTAGAATGGAACTACAGTGTGTAAATATATTTATTGTTTAATAGGAGGAGTAGAGTAATCAGAGAAGAATACAGAGAGTAGAATGGAACTCAGTGTTAGATTTTTTTTTTTTAATGAGGAGGGGAGTAGAGTAATACAGAGAGCAGAATGGAACTACAGTGTGTAGATTATTTATGGTTTTAATGAGGAGGGGAGTAGAGTAATCAGAGAGTAGAATGGAACTACAGTGGTGTAATTCTATTTATTGTTTAATGAGGAGGGGAGTAGAGTAATACAGAGAGTAGAATGGAACTACAGTGTGAAATTCATTTATGTTTAATGAGGAGGGGAGTAAAGTAATACAGAGAGAGAATGGAACTACAGTGTGTATTTTATATTGTTTAATAGTGGAGGTAGTAGAGTAATACAGAGAGCAGAATGGAACTACAGTGGGTATTATTATTTATGTGTTTAATGAGGAGGATATAGAGTTAAACAGAGAGCAGAATGGAACTACAGTGTGTAGATTATTTTATTGTTTAATGAGGAGGGAGTAGATGTGAATATAAGAGCAGAATGGAACTACAGTGTGTAGATTCTATTTATTGTTTAATGAGGAGGGGAGTAAGAGTAATACAGAGAGCAGAATGGAACTACAGTGTGTAGATTTATTTATTGTTTAATAGGAGGGGAGTAGAATATACAGAGAGTAGAATGGAATTACAGTGTGTAGAATATATTTATTGTTTAATGAGGAGGGGAGTAGAAGTTACTCGAGACAGAATGGAACTACATGTGGTAGATTTTTTTATTGTTAATGAGGAGGGGAGTAGAGTAATACAGAGAGCAGAATGGAACTAAGTGTGTAATAATATTTTATGTTTAATGAGGAGGGAGTAGAGTAATACAGAGAGCAGAATGGAACTACAGTTTGTAGATTATTTATTTTTTAATGAGGAGGGGAGTAGATATAATACGAGAGCAGAATGGAACTAAGTTTGTAAATAATATTTATTGTTTAATGAGGAGGGTGAGTAGAGTAATAAGCAGAGAGCAGAATGGAACTACAGTTTGTAGATTTATTTATTGTTTAATGAGGAGGGATTAGGTAATACAGAGAACAGAATGGAACTACAGTGTGTAAATATATTATTGTTTAATGAGGAGGGGAGTAGAGTAATACGAGACAGAATGGAACTACATGTGTAATTTATTTATTGTTTAATGAGGAGGGGAGTGAGTAATACAGAGTGCAGAATGGACTACAGTGTGTAGATTATATTTATTGTTTAATGAGGAGGGGAGTAAGAGTAATACAGAAGAAGATGGAACTACAGTGTGTAAATATATTTATTGTTTAATAGGAGGGGGGAGTAAATAATACAGAGAGTAGAATGGAACTACAGTGTGTAGATTATTTATTGTTTAATGAGGAGGGGATAGAATAAACGAGAGTAGAATGGAACTACAGTGTGTAAATAATATTTATTGTTTAATTAGGAGGGGGAGAGAGTAGAGGGTAGAGTAATACAGAGAGTAGAATGGAACTACAGTGTGTAGATTATATTTATTGTTTATGAGGAGGGGATTAGAGTAATACAGAGAGAATGGAACTACAGTGTGTAAATATATTATTGTTTAATGAGGAGGGGAGTAGAGTAATACAGAGAGTAGAATGGAACTACAGTGTGTAGATTATATTATTGTTTAATGAGGAGGGGAGTGAGTAATACGAGAGTAGAATGGAACTACAGTGTGTAGATTTTATTTATTGTTTAATGAGGAGGGTAGTAGAGTAATACAGAGAGCAGAATGGAACTACAGTGTGTAGATTATATTTATTGTTTAATGAGGAGGGGAGTAGAGTAATACAGAGAGCAGAATGGAACTACAGTGTGTAGATTCTATTTATTGTTTAATGAGGAGGGGAGTAGAGATAATACAGAGAGCAAATGAACTACAGTGTGTAGATTATATTTATTGTTTAATGAGGAGGTTAGATAAGTAATACAGAGAGCAGAATGGAACTACAGTGTGTAGATTATATTTTTGTTTATGAGGAGGGGAGTAGAGTAATACAGAGAGCAGAATGGAACTACAG
Organism: Hymenochirus boettgeri; assembly: GCA_019447015.1. Lineage (NCBI taxonomy): Eukaryota > Metazoa > Chordata > Amphibia > Anura > Pipidae > Hymenochirus > Hymenochirus boettgeri. Next base: position 265,355,739 of record CM033472.1, read on the forward strand.
TGTGTAGATTCATATTTATTGTTTAATGAGGAGGGGAGTAGAAGTATACAGAGAGCAGAATGGAACTACAGTGTGTAATTTATTTATTGTTTAATGAGGAGGGGATAGAGTAATACAGAAGAGCAGAATGGAACTACAGTGTGTAGATATATTTTATTGTTAATGAGGAGGGGAGTAAGTAATACAGAGAGTAGAATGGAATGGAACTACAGTGTGTAAATTTATTTATTGTTTAATGAGGAGGGGAGTAGAATAATCAGAGAGAGTAGAATGGAACTACAGTGTGTAATAAATTTATTGTGTTTAATGAGGAGGGGAGTAGAGTAATACAGAGAGTAGAATGGAACTAAGTGTGTAGATTTATTTATTGTTTAATGAGGAGGGAGTAGAGTAATTCAGAGAGTAAAATGGAACTACAGTGTGTAGATTCTTTTTATTGTTTAATAGGAGGGAGTAGAGTAATACAGAGAGTAGAATGAACTACAGTGTGAGGAGGGGAGTATTAGGAGAATGTAGAATGGTTTTAATGAATGATAGAAGGTTTGAGTGATAAGCCACGTTGCTGTCATATAGATGATACAGAGGAAATGAATGTACAATTCCAGACTAATCTCCCAAGATCAGCTTTTCTTACAAACAAAGGGCATATTTAAAAGGTTTGTTAACTTTTCGAGGCCGTATTCCCGCCATTTCGCAAAAATTGTGTTTTCCGGCGGAAAAAGGCCACGAAAAGTTAACGAATCGTTAACTTTTCGCTTAACTGCCACTTCTAAATTATAAAGGCTGGTAACTGTTACGCATCGCTAATCTCGACCATATTACTTCGCCACTTGAAGTGGTGAAAGCGGGCGAGATTCGCCCCTGGATCGCGTGGATGGTCGCACCCGCCACAGAGGCACGCCCACCTCGCCGCAGGTGGTCGCTGCTGCGAAGGGGTGCGCGGGGCATTCGCCCACCTCGCCTCCTGTGGCGAGCCCCCCACTGCCGCCCCTTCCCAGCAGCCCCTCCCAACCCCTCCCGCTCGCGGCGAACATATGGAAATGTAGAACAGGAGGCTAGGAGGGGCTGCTGGGAAGGGGCCGCAGCAGGTGGTCGCGACCACCTGCAATAATGTAAAGCATGTAAACCAAGCATTAAAAATTGACCATCAGAAATGGATTAGGGTTTTTCTGCAACCCTATATAAAGAGGTGCACTCCGCCGCGGACCTCAAATGCCATCGCAGTAGATGGCTGAAGAAAGAAGATGGGGCTGCGGCCCCTTCCCAGCAGCCCCTCCTAGCCTCCTGTTCCATATGTTCGCCGTGAGCGGGGGGTGGGTTTAGGAGGGGCTGCTGGGAGCTGGGTGGGCGGGGTCGAGGCGGGGTGGGCTTATGCCCCGCCCCTGAAGCGGAGGTACCGGTAAGGGATTTTAATTCCCTTCACGGCGATATTGTACTAGCGCATTGTAGCTATGATTAGTAGCTGCAAAATTACAGTATAAGTAGTAAGTAGTTGTAGTACTGCCACTTCAGCAAGTGGCAGTAGATGTTTCATATGATTTTCTGTTCATTGACTGTAGCATCTAACAATTGTGTATGGCCATAGAAGTGTGTATAGTTAAATCCTAATAGTAACAAATGCAGATTTCAGTTAAAGGGGTCCACTTATTATTTGAAACAGTTTTCCTTTGGACCTAAGAAATAATAATTAGTATTGTGCACTGGTCTAAGTCACCATGTCCTGGGCCATCCCTAACAGGGCCATAATTATAAAGGCGCTCTATCACTCTTAGCGATACTTCTCCTTTAACCATCGGTTTAAACATCGTTAATTTATGTCAGGAGGCTACAGTTTATAACGAAGACTAGAAACGGTGTGGACAGACAAAGCCACATGGTTAGGGTCAAATGTTGGTGCTCAAATGGAGTATGCATTAGGTCACCCACTGAAAAGTGTCCGGTACTAAAGATAAACAACGGTAAGTAGAATTCTAAGCATTGGGTCTCTGCATTCCCCTAGCTGTCTCAGTGGCGTGTCTCTCTGTATTACTCTACTCCCCTCCTCATTAAACAATAAATATTATTTACACACTGTAGTTCCATTCTACTCTCTGTATTACTCTACTCCCCTCCTCATTAAACAATAAATATAATCTACACACTGTAGTTCCATTCTACTCTCTGTATTACTCTACTCCCCTCCTCATTAAATAATAAATAGAATTTACACACTGTAGTTCCATTCTTCTTCTCCTGTGCTCAGATTGAACAATAACAAATAAATCCGCACATCGCAGTTCCTACCAATAATTTATTTCCCCCAGTCAGTTTTCTTAAAGAAAACTGTTACAAATGAAAATAAATATCACATTCTTTTTTTCTTCTGTTCTTTCTCTTATATATCATTTCTTGGCTGATAGGAAGATATTGTCCTGCTGAAGCCAAGATGGCGTCTTTAATCGTTTAGAATTCAAAGCCCTTGGCTTTTTTCTCTTTCAGGCTTTTACATAGATACGATGAATGACAATTGGGGGTGGCAACATTTCTAACAAACCCTTATGGATCAAGTTATCATCATTTCAAATCCTAATAAAGATTTGTTTTAACAAATGGCAGTAAGTAGATCCAGTTGCCTTTCCTCTGGATCTATACAACAGAAATGAGCCTAATAGGGGCTTATCTGGGATCCCTCAGCTTCTCTCCGTCCATTGCCTCTGAACTAAGTTTTACAAATAAAGAAAATTAGTTAATGTGAAAATGTCAAACTGTTTCCTTTAAATCTATTACTATAAAGTAATAAATAACTCTAAAATCGAACTTTCTTCACTCGTGAACGTCTTTCCATAGAACATATTTGATCATTTTAGAATATATTTGAAATCGAGGGATTGCATGTTCGCCAATTCTCCCATATTTAGAACTGAGGGTTCGGGTATTTGAAATCAAAGGGTCGCATATTTCCCGCTAATTGGCCCTGTCTGTTCGATCATTTTGAAATTCCAAAAATCTCTAATTCTTGAATATTCTATTATTCAAAAATTCTGTAATTATAGAAAATTCTAAAATGATCAAAAATCCAGGAAAAGTTCTGTGATCTGAAAAAATCCAAGAGTTCATTCGGAACCATCAGTTCCAAGTCAAACATGGTTCCAACTTGGAACTCATGTTTCCAAAGTTCTGCAGAAACTCTCGGAACTTTTCTCAGACTTTCAATAATTGTCGAATTTTTCAAAACAATTTTCAAAACAATTCTGGAATTATTGAATATACAGGGCGATTTGAAGAAATGTCGAATACGTGAATTCTTGATTGGGAATATGTGAGAAATAACAAATTCGTGAGCCCTTGAATATTCGAAAATTATCAAAAATGTAACGCAGCAACTCGAAAGTAGCTTGTACGTGAAGAAGGTGTTTTTTAATACGTTTAATTTATATGTATGTTTTTCCAGGACTATTTCCCAGGTCCCTGAGCCAATAACATACTTGCATACCTTAAATTAATTTGGAACTTTTGGATTTAAACTAAGGGTACTTTTGTTGTTTTTTCTAATTTTTTCTAACATCTTTACTGGCTAGAACTTTACATTTAATAATAACCTTTTGATAAAAGATAAAGGGACGAGAATAGAAGATCTGGCTAAACATTTTTTCATATTTGTGGTATATTGTTGCTTAATTTACCCGGTATAATAAGCTGCTCTTATTTACAACAAAATCTGCATCTGCAGTTTTACGTGACCAGCCAAGAAACAAACTGCTCATGGGCAATCGTCCATTCAGAATGAACTTTGCTGCCGTTTTCTTTGTGATTAATCAATAATGTATTTGCAGAACATTCCAACAAGGCAGAGTGTTAATTACTGGTTCTTGGAGTAGATGGATATTTTAATGAATGTAAAAAGTTGTATAAAAGACTTTGACTGGACGTTAAAACAAAACAATGCAAATGTTGGGTGATAATGTACATTGTTCCTGGTGTAGGTATATTCTACATTGTGCAGTAACCAATCAAAACACAAGATGTGGGAGGGGACATAAGGGGCCCAAGGTTCACTATGGTTCATCAGCATATCAAACACTTGTGTGTTATTCTGCATTTTAGAACAAATCATTAACTCTTCCGCTGTGAGCGGAAGTGAATTGCATTATACGAAAATCCCTCTTCCAATGCTTGCTCATAGTCATTACTGAGCATGCTTGACTTCACAGAAATTCAGGTAAGATGGAAGGGGGAGTGGTTAAGAGAGGAAGGGGGAAGACTGAGATTAAAGGCAACACACATAGACTAAGTGCTATTTACATGTATTTAATTATAGATTAAGATGAGGCAAAGTAATTTTTACCAGTAAATTTGCCTTTTACAGAAGCAAAAAAGTTTTACAGAAACACACAAATGTTATTTTTAAAAACAATAGCTTTCCAATTACTCGCTGGGCGCAAGAGTGAATTGAAATGAATCATTTCATCGTTCTTTGTGTTTCTCCAAGATCACAGAAAACAGCTGGAAAGTGACAGAAAATAAATATGTCTCTGGTTTGTTCTATCTGATATTTACAGTCAATGTTAGACTATGTGTTTGCGATAACACACTGAGTGAAGGATTGTGGCCCCAATACAGAGATCTGATCAATCATAAGACAAGTTCAGATAACAAATTAAGAGAAATTCAGCAAGGCGATGTAAGATGTTTGTGCTCTGACTATTTAGAGGCCCACCCATGCTATACTGGATGTTTTTTGCAAAACCCACGCTACCTGATGTAATGTCGGGTTTGTGCGGGTTTAGCATTAATTTCGCTTGGGCCGTGCCATTTCCAAATTTTTTTGGAAATAGTGTGGCTTAGCCTATGTAGTAAAGACTTAGTTTAAAGGGCATGTCCACCCTTAAAATTTGTTTTTAATATGATGTTCCCCCATGTCTGGCAGCCCCAACCGAAATATATTTTATTTCCAAAAGCTCCCCAAACTCTTAATTACCTCCCCTCATTCCTCCGTCGCACTGCGGCCCTCTGCTTGCGAGAATGCAAGCAGAGGGGCGGGACCAGCAGTCGCGTCTGTGATGGCTGAGCGGCAGCCAATCACGGACGCAGCTGCCGGTCATTCAGTGCGCGAGGAGAGGAAGAGGAGAGGTAAGTAAGAGTTTGGGGAGCTTTTGGAAAATAAAAAATATGTGGTTGGGGCTGCCAGACATGGGGGAACATCATATTAAGGGGATTTATGCTGGGGAGGGATGTAGAAGGGAAGGAGAGGGAGGGAGAGGGAGGGGGGAGAAGGGCTGCAGTACGTATGGCAAATATCTACCGGAGGCAAGGTAGCAGGCAGAGTCCTGCTAGCCTCCTGGTGGACAGTTTTTGGGACTTTAGGGGGGGTCTACAGGAGAACCCTATGGAGCTGGGATGTGAGGTAAGGATTACACTACACTACATGGTGGGGCCATTACTGGGGGGGATTATAGTTTTGGGGGTGGACATGCCCTTTAAAGGGTAACTGTGGTCCAAAAATGACTTAAGTTAAATTTACAGGGATTGCTTTCCTGAGTATTTTTGCAATTTACTTTCATTATTTTTTTTACATAGTTTTGAAGATATTTACATTTTTAGGCTCAGATCCTCCTTCAGTCGCTGTAAGTCAGTCTCTTCCTGGTTACTTCTGCTTTCTCCTGCACTGAGCATGTGCCAACTGCAGTTACAGAACCTCCCACCCCCTGAACTTTTTGATCAGTGATTTCTTCATATCTTGGGCTGTGCAGCACATAGAGAGGTGGTTGATGGCTCATTTTAAAGATATGAACCTTTCATTTAAAATCAATTTGCTTGGAGACCTCAGTTTTTGCACTAATCTTAATGCCTTTACTACTGTGGCGTATGTCTTACCTGACCGGGATAACATGATGCAGTAAGTCTCGCAAGAGACTTTAAAGCATTTTGGGATCCTGGTCAGGTAAGATGGAACTTTTTTAGTTCTGCATCACCCTGTTAGTTGGTGCAGACACTTGGGCAACAATCAGCTATCCCCAACGGATCTGGCAGAATTACTGGCCTGAAAACAAATGATTCTGACAAACTACCTCCATGGTTCTAGATGGAAAATGTGCATTGTATCTTTAAAGGGCATTTCCACCCCTAAAATGAAAAGTTCTATATAAGTTAATTACTCCACCAACCCCCAAATCTGCTTTTAAAGCTGGCAGATACAATATAAGACTAGTCTGTTTTTTCCCCACCCTACCATCTGCCTCTCAAAAGGTTTCTGCCTACTCTTAAGCTTTCTGAGCTCATTACGATCTTGCACATGCTCAGATGCAATAAAATGAACATGGAACAGAAATGGACAAAGGCCATTTTCTGAAGAAAATAAGAACTATGGAGTGTGTGGATTAAGTTGGATGTTAACAAAGCATCAACATATACAGTACAGGAAATAAATCTACTGTATAATGCAGAGGCTGAAAGTCTACAGAAGAGGAATCACAATTGATCAGAATTGTCCTCAAAATGATGCTTTACCTGGCAACAAAATATTTAAAACTAAGGATTAACATATGGAGAGAAAAAAAGAATTAAAGAAGAACTAAACCCACATTTTTACACTCCATAACTTTAAAACAAATCCCACCCAAACAAACACCCCACCAGACATGGATAAACTGTACAAAATAACTCAATTAAAAATAAATGGATAAAATAACTGTGTCTGACCACACCTTCTGAACTCAGTCACAGACTCCAATGCCTAATGTGCACACTTATAGGATTGGCTAGAGAGTACTAATGGGCGTGACCTGCTGTAACCAATTCCAACAGTAGATTAGAACTGGGTATGTGTGAAGAACAAAACAGTCGTTGACCAAACTGTGTGGTCCAGGAAAGCACAACCCCAGTTTGCTCCTATCCCAACACACCCCATATTTAATGAGTTTGAAATAGGATATTGATGATGACAGGAATTGGGTACAGAATCCTAGTGCCCCAGCCCTATCCAAAGTACTTTAATCCACTGACCCTCTTATACTGTATTATTGACACTACAAGCAATAGAGTCATACTTCTCCATAGATCTATCAGGTGACTGCACCTGCCACATTTTATACGCTCACATGCTTATTACAGGCATTTCTTTATCCTTGGTCAAGCCAGATCTGGTTTTATTTTCTTTCCTGCATCATGTACTGTACATATGTCTTGGGCTATGAACCTTCTAAATGTCATGTTATTATATTATGTAATAACTTTGGAGATATTTATGTCATTTGCTTTCCAGCAAAACCTCTATAGCCACAGGCTGGATATTGCAGGATTATAAAGATTACGTTTCACAGTTCAGATCCCCAGGCTTTCTGCATTGATTCAAGTTGTAAATATTTATTTCATTCAAAGACTTTGATGCTCTGTGTTGTAAACGAGACATCAAGTTAAATTCTAAAGTTCTGATTGGCTACAGGTTGGTGTAATCGAGAGTGTAACAAGTTCCTACAATATCTTAGGACTGAGCATGTGTAAAGAACATAATGGTCGGTGACCACACTGTGTGATACTGGAACACTGGGAAATAAGACACTAACCTCATGTTAGAAAGTTTCATTTCTCAACAACCATATTAAAATGAGAGGTGAGACATATTACTGTTATTATATCAAGGAGATCTGCCTTCTAATTCAATGTTGTTCAGAGGCTTTAGTTGTCCTTTAAAGCACGGGTTTATAAATAAGCCCCAGTGCTGTCATTTCCTGTCTAAGATAAAAGAGGTAATTTCTGGGAAATGTCACATTTTCTGGAATTAACATGAAACCTTGTTTTTATTCTGTTTCTATAGCCTAAAGCCTACGTTGTCTTCCCAACGCTGTTTTATTCATCACGGTAAACACAATAAACGGTAGAACACAGAGGAACGAGATGGAAGTTTTCCTTTTGAAATTTATAGATAGAAAATAAAGTGCTGTTGGGGCTGTTGGACCAAAATCTCAAATTAAAAAAAAAAAAAAAAAATCAGAGCTTTGTGTGGGATTATCTCCAAGCTAAAAAGAATATCCTTGCTAGCAAAATTGGCAGGTTATTTTTATAATAAAGAACATATGGTTCGGCAACAAATATACGAGCAGCTCAGTAACATAATGAAGGAAAAATGAAAAAAGGTAAAAGGACCTTTAAAGGACGTTTAAATATTAAAAAGAACTTAAGCTAAATTGCTTACTTGCAAAATGAGGACTAGAGATGGATGAACTCCGTGAAGTTTGGTTCACCGGTGAGTTCCCAAAATGTAATTCAATGTTTGCAAATTCACAGACGAACCAAACTCAGGAGACAGCCATTCATTTGGGGATTGAAAAGTAAAAACATGCTGTTACAGTTCATTGCCTCTGGTGCAAAATACGATTGCTAGGAATCCTACTGACATTGCCTCCAATGACCTTTCAGGGTGTGCACCACTGATAATATGGATACTATCCCACACACATGCACTCATATCATGGGAAGGCACCACAACAATAGATGTCCCAGCAATTTTTTTTATTTCAATTAAAGGACAACTATACTTACCTTACCCACTGTCCACCGGTGGTTAGTACCCAGGGTGAGGACCTAAACCAACTGTCTTCTATCTTCTGCAATACATACTTAAAGTTTGCTTTGTGGCCTCATCCTTAATTCAGTTGACTACTCTGGCCAATGAGAAGACACTCTTTGTAGAAGCGTGTCTTCTCATTGGCAGGGATCGCAAAGGTGGAAGTGAAGTCGGAAGCCACAAAGCAAACTTTAAGTAAGTATTACAGAAGATAGAAGGCAAATGCAGTGTTGAGGACCTGGCAGTTTAGGTCCTTACACAGGGTGGAAGTGAGTATAGTTGTCCTTTAAGGTTGGCTCCATTCTCAATACTCTTACCTGAACCCAATTCAGAAGCATCTTTTGGTCTAGGAATAATGAGGACCTGAGCTGCCATATTCAAAGCTTTTATAAAAACCTAAACCATTGTCTGGTCATGGTTCCTCCATTTTTACCCATCCTCCCCTGCAGCAGGAACACGCCATTTTCCTCCCTGTGGCCAGTCTTAGAAAAATGAATAAAATACGTTGTTAGAAATCAGTAGAATGGGAGGGGCAAGAGGAGAGGAATGAACCCTGATTGGATCACAGTTTGGTAAGTACAAGTTGAAAGAGACTTTTTCAGCTGCCCAGCAAAACGATTGGTTTTTTTTTTTTACAAATAACCAAAATCCACAAAACCCCCCACAATTTCTATTTCTCATCAAGATACTCAATTTGGTGTCAATAATACACGTTATAATAATTATTTTGAAACTACTGTATAAATGAATGTACAATAAACTAAAAATAAATTCAGCTATACCTTATAGTGCTTCATAAAATGACAACAACACAAAGAAGTTAAATAAGCAAAAGGACGATTGTGAGTTCTGTCCTCAACCCTCATTAAATAGTTTCAAACTCAATTCGATTTTTGCCCTGTAGTTCCCCCTAGTGGAATATTCAAGTAAAATGATCTCGATTCAGACAAAAGAAATTCATTGTGTGTATTTACGTTCTGTATAATGCAGAGCAGCTTAAAAAATAACATTGATATTAAGGTTGTTTAGACGTTGAAAATAGATCAGTAATGGAAATCTTACATAAAAAAAGATGTCCGAATAGGATATATCGCCAGAACTTTATCTTTCTATTGTATTATGTATTTTCTTATGTAACACTGAACAGATTCCACTGTGCACTGCAAATAAACATCTGACCCATAGAGCTTGTAATTTCAGCTGCCTATTAAACACTGTCGGAGTTATTCAATAAATGTTCTTATCATTTAAAATGGTGCTAATTTTGCCCCAACCAATCAGATGTTAGTTTTCAAATGTTAAATAAGATCTGATTGGTTGGGGAAAAAGTAGCACCATTTTACTTTTATTGAATCTCCCTGCGTATTTCTTACAACTCACACAACCCTTTAAAGGGCATGTGCACCCTTAAAACAAAAATCTGGCAACCCCTATAGTTACCTTTACCAGTTTATTACATGTATTTGTAACCAGATATTTAACAATAAGTTCTATTCTGTTCTGGAAAGGGTATCTGCCTCCTCCCTCTGCTCAATGAGCTTTTAATTAGCTTGAGCATGTGCAGAGGAGACAGCAGGGGAAACAGCAGTCAATCATTAGTTGTGATGTCAGCAGTTACAGCCTTGATTGACTTCATGGTGGGAGGGGCCATATTACTCTGCCAGAATGGGGAGAATAATTATCCTTAAATATCTGGTTAGTAATACAGGAAATAAACTGCAAAATATATCAGTTGGGGTTGAAGGCAGGTAACAGACATGTGACCAGTTTTTTGTTTTAAAGGGACAGTTCAGTGGAAATGATCAATATTTGTTAAATTGTTAGTTTGTGTAATGCCTTCTTAGTTATTCTACATATTCTCTCCCATTTTGAAAAATCAGTTGATTTCAAACCCTTTGCTGTTCCCTGCTGTTGACATTAGTGAGCTGACATTTTAGGTTCTAACGGTCCTTCTTCTTCCCAGAATGCACCACATCCTTGGAATGTTCCTAATGGTAATTTCTACTGATTGGCTGTTGGATGGGTCAAAGATGCTCAGATCTCTACTGAGCAACTGAATCAACCCAGGCGATGGGTCAAGGGCAAAACCATAACGGTCTCTATTAGGGGTCCTGCAAACAGGAAGTCAGTATTTCAGTTGCATTTATTTATACACAGACACAATGCTGAATGGGCAGATTAAGGTCATTGGGGTGAAAAATACTGCTCTTTTTTCTGAAAAGCATATGTATTTGCACTGAACTTCCCCTTTAAGGGTGGACTTTCCCTTTAAGGTTACGAGCGTGAACCCAGACAGGCACATAACATAGTATCCAGGATCACAACACTACAAGACATTGTATTGAATAATTCAGTTGGTGGGTAAATTGTACATAGAAACTATAAAAGGTTAAATTCGCTGGTAAGTGTAGAGGAAGAATTGTGAAGAAACAATACATGGAATACGGGGTTTAATGTCTCATTGGGGAGATGAAGAGAAAGGAGCTTGTTGGAAATGAAAATAATAAAACAAAATGACTGATGTTGAATGTTGATCAATAATGTGAAATATACCAAAAGAATAGAGTACACAGAAGGCTAAATGTTAATAGAGCACACAGAAGGCTAAATGTTAATAGAGCACACAGAAGGCTAAATGCTAAATCATCGGATTGCTGTTCTAAGAATCCAAACATTGTATCAACCAATTCATCGGTGTCTAAAGACTGGTCTGTGTTATTGGAGGAGAACTCTACTGGTGCAGTAATTGACTGCTCTCTGTCTCCACCCACTCCTTCATTAACATATGTTCTCCAATGTCAGAGATGGAAAGGCAGCCAGTGACACTGACTGTGGGAGGAGCCAGAAAGAAGTCCATTTCTGCACGAGTATAATTCTCCTTTAATCAGTCTCAGAGGGAAAGAATAATTTTAAAGACCTACCTGACTGCCCTCGGGAGTGGAGACTCGATGCGGTCAGCAGTTTACAGCACACCATTAGAACATAGGCCAGGACGAGCCAGTGAGAGGAAAGCGTTACTTTGGTGTAGAATCGCATCCTGTTGGGGCACAGAGAAAACCAATATTAGCAGGTTCACCAAACAGAACTGATACAAGTTTTAATGTATAAAAGGGATCCTACCTAGTGTTTTCCAGTACTAACAAAAATTTAAGTTAATCAAAGTCAAAACTGCTAGGAGTCTACAGCTATAGTAGGAAACAGATGCCTCTGCAAGCCCTACTTGGTTTCCTGTGGAGAGGACATCTATACTTTGTTGGCTGGACCATAATAAGTTATAGGTCTAGGAGTTTGAATTGTCCATTCCAGTATCCAGCATTTCCCCCCCAACAATTCCTTGGTGGATTTACTGAAATGTTTAAGGCCCAACCTGGCACTCTATGGGGGCTACACTAGTGGCACCCCAGACAGTAACTGGACTGCTTCTTGGCTTCACCCCCAAAGCCCCAAGTTCCGCAAGCTCTGAAACACCCAAACCCGGGGTGTAGCAATGTAGCAATGTCCACCTATTTAGTTATGTGTCATATGGTCTCATATTTATCCTTATAATTCTTTTTTTACGGACATCTTAAAAATAAAATCATAGCTTGTCCATTTCCGACCCCCAACTTCTACCAGTTTATTTCATTCATTTCTAACCAGATGTTTTATTGCCCCTGTTCTCTTCCTTTCTACCAACGTTTGACACTTCCTTGCCCTGCTTTTAGGAACTTGAGCCTGTGCATAGGAGGACGCTGGGTAGTCAATCATTGGCTATGACTGTGATGTCATCAGCAGTTAAAGCACATAATTATACTTTACTATATGGTTAGTAATAAATTTAATAATGTGCTAAACATGTCAGTTGGAGTTGGAAGCAGGTTACTTACAAATCACCACTTTTTTATTTTAAGGGTGGAGATCGTCCTTTATTCTTCGGATTTCACCAAAAATAAAATAATTCATTGATACTGTTACCGATACTGCTAGAGGAACTAATGGCTGGATAGACCACATGGTGTCACCATTTACATTGGTATGAAAATGTGTCTGATATTGTTAGTCTACTTAATAATCATTCATGTCAATATAAGGTGCATAGAAAGTTTACAGATTTCAGTGTCAGTAAAGGCCATGTCCACCCTTAAAACAAAAAACTGGTGACTGCCCGCAGCCCAAATGCTACAGTATTTTACTAGTTTATTACATGCATTTGTAACCAGATATTAATTGATTTATTGATTATTCAATTATTTTTTTTCCATTCTGGAAAAGGTATTTGCCTCCTCGCTCTGCTCAATGAGCTTTTTATAAGCTTGAGCATGTGCAGAGGATGTTGTCATGTTCTTGATTGACTGCATGGAGGGAGGAGCCAGTTTACTCTGCCAGAATGGTTGACAATAATTGTCCTTAAAGGGTATCCTTACCCAAAAAAAGGTTTATTTGCTGTAGTGTAGGGCACTCCCATCCCCAGAAATCGTCTTACTATCGTTTGTTCCGTTTGCTCTGACCGAGCGATCCCACGACATTAGACCGATCCTGCCAGAACCACCTTTCCCGTTCTCCTTTGCAACCGACATGCAATCGCAAAATGGCAGTTCCGGCAAGATCAGTCTAATGTCCTGTGATTGCTCGGTTGGGTAAGTAAAATCTTCCTAATGTATGGCCACCTTAAGAAGACTTCCCTGATTTATTCAATGAGTAGGAGTTTGTAGGATTGAAGATGGAAGGTTCAGGTCACCAACATACAATTTCTCATAATAAATTGTACGGTTACTGGGAATTTTTCTGTTGTTTTTGATTTGTGAATCCATAGTGAACAGTTCTACTATTTAATATACCAAGCCTTGTATGAAGGGTTTACAGGGAGATTCAATAAAATTTCTTATTGTTCAAAATGGGGCTCATTTTGCCCCAACCAGTCAGATCTTATTTAATATTTGAAAAGTTAACATCTGATTGGTTGGGGCAAAATTAGCACCATTTTTAACGATAAGAACTTTTATTAAATCTCCCTGTATGTGTGCAGAATTCAGTAGACCCCCATCTTTGTCTAATGGTGCTACCATCACAGTCATACAATGCAAGGATAGTACGATCGTCAGGCCATGTATGGACGATCACACAATATTTTGTCCTATCAGGCCAGTTGAAAATATTTTTTGTCAGCCAATCAGATCTTACGATCAGCAGAACCACCTTAAGTCTTCTTAAGCTCAAACCACCAGGAAAAAATTAATCTCAATGGTGGTAAAAGTGTTTCAGGATTCTGGTGTTGAAATGTGGATTTGTTTGTTATTTCATAGGGGGAAATCGTTGTTAAGCTGATACTTGATTCATAAAAGGTTTGTTTGGAAATGTTCCTTTATAATGGAGTGAATGGAAACATATCAAGCTAAACATAATTAAAAGGAAGATTATATAGATTTATTAAATCTATATCATCCATGTGTTAAGTTGAAGGCTTTCTGCATTCATACATCAATTCTTTCTGCTGCCGTTATATGGATACTAAACAGTCAAAAACCCGTCTGTGCAGATTACTGGACAGATCAGCCGTGCTAAAGCCTTTGTAGGTAGAAGATGTCACACTAGGATGGATCTCATGGAATCTAAACCAAAGCCACAGGTTAAACAGACATCACAGTGCATATTAATCTCACACATGTATCTGTGCACCAATCCCGCCTTCAAATATCTTTGATGATGAACCAAATTTAAAAAGATAAACACCTAAATTCTTAGGGCTTCACCTTGTGAAAGGCTCTTAAATGACCATATATGGTGAATACAAATGGCCACTAACAGAATATCCTACATCCGCCAGAGACGTCTTTGCCATGTGATAACAGAAATAAGTGTACAATATTTCCCATTAAAAGGGGACAACCCTGAAAGCAAGCAGGCACATGGGAAATAATTATGGAGTGAACAGATACCTACTAAGCCACATGCAGAAAGAAAAGGTCTATATTAATAGAAATCTGCCATCTTCCAACATTTTCTTTTCATTTAATAAATGCTATTTCAGTCAGTAATGGTTAGTCATTTTATCCACGGGAAGTCCATCTAATGTAGAAAGCTTTTCCATTCTAGTCCAATATCTCTTATTTTCTATCTTAAAGGGGAAGAAGAATATAAGTTGCAGTTTGATTGAAAATACACAGGTCTGAATGTAAGTTTGTCTCATTTAACCAGTCCATGAAGGTTTACAGAGGCCCCTTCTGGAGATAGTCACATGACTGCATCACATGACTGCATAGTAATTTCATCAAACTATCATCAACTATACTGTAAAAGATAACTTTTTAAAAAGGAAAGTACCTGGAACAGGTAGGTAGGAATGATTATTCCCACCTCCCAATATTTTTTCGTTGAGGAGCTTCAGCACATAGAGTTTTCATTTGCCAGGTTTTGGCCCTGGGCCTTCCTGTATTAAAGATAGGGCTGAAGCATTCAGGAAGTCTGGCAGAAGCAGTTTTCTTTCTGCTGCCGCTTCTCATACAAATAATATTGGGAGGTAGAAAGTACCAATCCTACCTTCCTGCCCCGAGTATTTTTGATTTTAACCATTTTTTTTAAAGGTATACGCACTATAGTTCTCCTTTAAGCCCCCCGACTTTTGACCTGAAAGCAAGTTTCTTACCTTGGGGAATTTGCTAGACTTTTGTTCCAGTCAAACACAATTACATTAGAATCTTCAGTGTTTCTCCAAATTCCCATTTGCAATGCCAAGTTGATCTTTCTGCATTTCCTGAAGTATTCCATCCAGCTGGGACCTGATAAAAGCAGAAGAGACAGCGATTAGAGAATAAAATCATCTCATTTTGTTATAATTCCCCAACATTTCCATTCACCCTTCAAAATCAATAAACTATATAGGGGCCAACGAATCAGCTATTGTGTTGTCACTATATGATATTTTATTGGGTTGGACCATTAATTTGGTGGGGGGATTTGCCAATTTATAGTCAATATCAGGGATGTCCAATCTGCAGCCTTCCAGACGTAAGCAAATTACAGAAAACGTGATATCCCCCATATTGAACCAGCCAAGTTTATAACCTTGAGTGTGTCTTTCATTGGAAAATGATAATAATAATTTGCACTTGGGTTGGCCTGGCAATCCAAAGCCACTTTGCAATTAAAGTGCTTCATAAGTACCGGCAAGTGCTTTCTCCTGCTTTCGGCAGCCTGATCCCTGCCTCTGATAACAGCGAGGTTAAATTAGCTAGATCACTGATCAGACCTCACACTTAATAGAGTGTAATTAATATGGAGATTCAAGGCTCTTGTGCAAGTTGACACATAGACCCTCTGTGTTATTCAATAAGCGATTTAATTCTGTTAGTCAGGGATGAATAATAAAGATTCAGAGAGGAAAGCAAACAGAAGACATAGAAAGCTCTAGGGGGATTCAAAGAGCCTTAATACAAGGATTTCTAACACACAGTTCTGCATTGTTCCTGCTGAAGATCTGAATATGAAAATGGAGAAACCATCAACAAGGGCAAATCTTATTTAGCCCCCTAGCACTTATCATAAATCATTAGTAACCAATGTGCAAAACGCAATAGGTTGATTTTGATTCATCCTCAACAATCATAGTAACATAGTAACACAGTAATTGCGTCCATCAAGTCCAACCTTTTAAATCTTAGATTACCAGAAGACACCTGGGGGCTGATTAAATAAAAGGTGCAAAAGTTACCAGCAAATAACATCTGATTGGTTTCTGCAAAATAATAGCATGTATTGCGTTACATGTTTATTACAATAACAGAGAGTAGAGATGGCCGAACTTCATAAGTTTAGTTTGTTTTCGAACTCCCGAACCGTAAAAGTTCGGCAGTTCAAGAGTTCTAAAACCGACCCATTGAAGTCAATGAGGAGCTAAAAGTTCAAAAAGTTTGGATGATTTACAGATAAACTAACAATGGTAACTTACTGTAAATGGCTGTGGCACCTGGAAAAAGGTCTGGGGAACATGTCACTATCACCAAAACCTGTTTTAACACTTTTTACTTCACGATCGGGCAATTGCCGGGTTTCTGCAAGTTACATTTGAGGGATACGAGCAATTCGAGGGTTACCGAATGATACTTTCGAGGTTTACCAAAAATAGAACCATAAATTCGAGGGTTACCGAAATCGAACCATACATTCGAGGGTTAGCGAACGATACATTCTAGGGTTAGCGAACGATACATTCTAGGGGTAGCGAAAGATACATTCTAGGGTTAGCGAACGATACATTCTAAGGTTAGGAATGATACATTCTAGTGTTATCGAACGATACCTTCTAGGGGTAAGCGAACGATACATTCTAGGGTTAGCGAACGATACATTCTAGGTTAGCGAACAATACATTCTAGGGTAGAACGATACATTCTAGGGTTAGCGAACGATACATTCTAGGGTTAGCGAACATACATTCTAGGTTTAGCGAACGATACTCATCTAGGGTTAGCGAACGATACATTCGAGGGTTAGCGAACGATACATTCTAGGGTTAGCAAAAATTAACTATACATTTGAGGGTTACCGAAAACGAACGATACATTCGAGGGTTAGCGAATAATATAATATAGGGCTAGCAAACGGCCCGTAAATTCGATAATTATCGAGCTGCAAGTCCCAGAAATCTGGGTCCAGGATAGTTTGAGAAGTCTGAGTCTGTTCGGACCCAAACTCGGGTTTGAGTTTGAGTTCTAGTCCATCCCTATTAGAGAGCTAGTTGGGCAAAGTCTGAATGTGAGGACCCGGAATATCAACTCTACCCTGAACCCTTACAACCTTCTTCTATCTTTTCCACTTACTGATTTGGTCCTTGTACAAGCATCAACTGACCTTTCATATTCTTCATCCACCAGCGGCTTCAAGACTTTCTCCCTGACTCCGAGACCTAATAGGTTCTTATCGCAGGAGGCAGTGGACCAGCCGTACATTATTAGACACCATGACTGACCATGTCTCCTCGACTTGTTGCTTTTTATATCTATCAGATAAGCTCAAGATCTACCTTTCCACCAACTCCTATCTGTTTCAACTTCAGTTAGATGGAAAAAGAAAATCAATATTCAACTAGGAAACATACAATTATATTTCATCATCTCAACAGCTCTGTGGCATCATCATCCAAAAAAATGAACACAGAACAAAGTAACTTGGGAACATTCAAGACAAGACACTATTACTCATGATGGCAGAACTCCATAAAGAATAAAGCAACAATGTCTTCTCCACACCTTTTTATTTTGAAAAATAAATTGAATCTGCTGACAGCAAAAAAGCATCTGGACCGTCTTGTATATCAAGATGTAGATCAATGTATATTTCATTTGTATGTGTGCGCTCCTTTTTCATGTTGTCATACTGTCTTTACCTCTTGTCTTTACTGTCTTGGACCCTGGATAAACAATTTCTTTTTTTATGTTCGGAGACAGTTACACAATTCTATCACTCCAAATGGTGACCGGAAATATCCCTGGATCAAGTTTTTTAGTTTTAGAAACGTATCTAGCCCGCTTTTAAAGCTATTCAATGAACTTGCCATTACCACCTCTGCTGGAAGACAGTTTCACCGTTCTCACTGTAAAGAAACCTTTCCTAACTTGAAGATGAAACTTCTTTTCTTCCAACCTTAAAGGATGTCCACGTGTCCTCTGATATGACCTATTAGTGAACAATGCACCAGACAGTTCATTGTATGGGCCATTAATATATTTGTATAAGGTTATCATGTCCCCACGCAAACGTCGCTTCTCCAATGTAAACAGCCCTAACTTGTCTAATCTGCCTGCATATTGAAGCCTCTCCATTCCCCTTATTAATTTAGTTGCCCTTCTCTGAACTGCCTCAATTTCCAAAGATGTCCCTTTTGTATATGGGATTCCAAAACTGCACCGCATATTCCAAATGAGGCCTTACCAGTGCCTTGTAAAGAGGGAGAATAATATCTTTCTCTCTTGAATCTATTCCTCTCTTTATACAAGACAATATCTTGCTAGCTCTGGCCGTGGCTGCCTGGCATTGTTTGCTACAGCTAAGTCTGTTATCAACCAGAACCCCAAATTTTTTTCCATCAGAGATTCACTTTGAGTGAATCTCAGAGTTATTTAGTACAGGCAGAACACAGATTGTTAAACCCCTTTAACTTTCTATAAGATATCCAACTTTGTATCTTATCAGCTTTATTCATGGAGCTGGGGGCAGTGATGCCTGGGACCCCCCCACACACACACACACACACCTCTGCCCCCAGTCCCCACTGAACATGATACGCTACAAATAACTAAAAAGGCTGACATTCTGCTTTTTGATTAGTTTGTTTACTTAATTCAGGCAGATTTTGTGCAAAGTCAGATGGTAACCTTGTCTTTGTTATTTAAACAATAAATTGTAATGGGTCTTAGACTGCAACTCTCTGTGGGGCTAATTAACATTATTAGAACATTTAGTGTTAATTAGGACACTATTTAATTGGACGGTCGCTTTTGGTTTTTTTTAACGGATAAACAAAACAGTAATTATGAGATTTTGTCTGCAATGGAACACCAGGAATATCCCTGGGAACCGGTGATGGCAACTTTATGGAGATTACCGTATAATTCATGGTGTGATTGGCTGATTGTGTTTCTGTGTACCTTACAGGTGTTTATATTGGTTATTTTATGGATATACATCAAACACTGTAACTAAATGTATCAAATTAATAAATCTCTTTAGGAAGCTAAGAATTATAGTTTAGCAACATATGTAGTGCCGATTTGCAAATTAGATAGAAGTAAAAAAGTTTATTGTACTTAAAATTGTTACATGTTAAAAATGAAAGGGAAAATGTGGCTTTCAGAACAAATGAAGGTTAAATAAAAGTGTGCCATCTCCTTTAAAATGAGCCCTGGATCACATCTCTGGCTGCAGCCTGTGAGAAATTATATTGTGGTGAATGTTCAAATGTCCTGCTTCCAGTTGGTTGAGTGACATCACCTGAACCTCTGCTCCTCCCCTCCACCCTAGGGGCAGAGCATACTCAGATAAGTCTTGAAAAAACAGGAAGAAACAGGAACAGACATTAAAAAAACATTGACAGCTAAGAAGAGGAGCCTACTAATGCACACAGAGGCTGGTCACATGGATAATAAAAGAAAGTGCTTAACAGGAAGTAATATTGCTGGACCTTTCCAGCATTAACTTACTCATTTTATTTAGGGAAGTGATTTAGGGTTCATTTTAAAGGTACGACAAAAAGGATTTTTATATGACCCTAACTAGTTTGGAAAAGTTGGAGACCACAATGACTCTTTAACAAAACATGTATACTGTACATTTTACAGGATAATTAAAATGAACCTCCCTCTCGTAAGCTGGTTTCACCCCTTCTCAAGCTGGCATTTCAACCAATGGAAAGACACTTCTGCAAAGAATGCTCCCTCCCATTGGATGAGTCATTGGCGCCTACCAGCTGTACCCCCAAGGTTGAGGATCTAGATTTTTAGACACTGGTTACAGCTTAAAGGAGGGTAGTGTTTATTTGCTTTAGTTCCCCTAAGGTTTACACACTGTTCACTTTACATGAAGGAAGCAATATGGCAGCTCCTTCTCATATGTATAAATAAAACATACAGAGATGAACCGTTATGTTCACACTATATGCGATGCCCTTAGAAACTATACCTTCCTAGGACTAAGGATAATATAGCAGCTTCTACCCATATTTTTAAATACAAAACTACAGAGAAGGAATGTCCTGTGTACGCAAAAAGCAAATGCACTGTCTAATGAAAACAGTATGGCAGCTCCCCTCCATATGCATAAATAAAATTATACAGAGAATTACTGATTAGTGCCTCCCAGTGTACTGTATACTGGAAACAATATGGCATAAACACTTCCATTATAGTCTAGGGAATGGGGTAGGCAGTTTGGCAGCTCCCATAAACTAGCCTGTGTTATAATCACTGCCCTAATGTTTCAGTGTATAGCAGAAAATAGGGCACAGGTGTTTTATAAACCTATAATAAGTGAGGTACAAGTAAATGGCCAAAAGATACAATAGCAAACAATGGAAAAGCTATACTGTAACACTCTACTTATTAGAAAATGTAAAAATCCTTTAATAATATATGCAGGGATATAGCAATTAAAAACATATGCATTCTACCTTCAACAATTATATATTATATAATACATGCAGTCACATAAAGGTAAGTGTCCTATGTGTATCACATACAACTATACCGTATCGTCGTGTAACAAAGGTAAGTACAAGTCATGGTCACAGGGTCCGGTAACTTGCAGGTAAAGTACAGAGTATCTTCAAGTAATGTGAAGGTAGAGGGCTAAAAATGGCGGGCAGTCGAGTAGGACGCATTTCGCTCTTCCTACATCATGGGAGTTTTCTTAACTACAGTTGAGAAAACTCCCACGATGTAGGAGGAGCGAAACGCGATAGGCAGCACTAGCGCGTATCTCACTCTCTTTTAATCGCGTTTTGCTTTCAGTTGCCGAATGCGAAACGCATGTTAGTGCACGACAATGTGGGTTGTGATGCGATCGTTTTTTTAGCGAATAGCATGTGCTAAACATAACGTAATATTGCGCAAATTGCAGCTCAAACACACGTGAAACATGCCTCATTAGGTTTATGCATTTCGCATTGTATACCTTGTGTTTATAATGGATTTTTAACCAAAGATAGACCTGAATGAAGTCGGTAAAATATTTCACGACAGCAGCTCTGCCGTTACTTTCGCCCAACAGCCCTGCTTAGTCGTGGTGAATGATACTGGCGAATTCATAGTTCGAAAACTTTGAAAAATCTGCCGGATCTGCAGTAGCTCAGAATCAAAACCAGGTTCATTTTGAATCACGGATTCATCACTGCTGCCTAGGGCCCCCCTTTTGATTTTAAACGCTCTGATATCTCTTAACATGGTTGAGAATTTGTATGTTACACTGCCACCTATGGGCAGAACTGATATGACACTATAATATAATATAATAAAATGTAAGTTTTATCAAGGGCCCAATCCTCTCTCTCTACACATGGGCTATCTCTTTATAACTTACCCTAACCTGTAGTGGATTTCTATGGGAGGAACTGTCAGGTTATAGCCTTATAATCTTACAGTTCCAGGAGGAGAAGGAAACCAGAAGCCACAAAGGGGTAGGTTATAATAAATAATGCACCCCCAACTGTAAATTAAAGGGATATTAGAAGTTACCTTGGAGTTCTGTGCCCTGTATTGGCCTGCGGCCTCATACTTTTATATGGTCACGGAACTCCTCATTGACTTCTAATATCCTTATAATTTACAGTTGGGGTGCATTATCCACTATATAATTGACTTTATGTGCATTTATGCTATGCAGACCACCCCGGTGCAAATCCTCCATTTGGTTTGTCCCGGGTAATATATTTTCTCTGCTTCGGGACTCGATCTCCGAGAAGAACAAGACCCCATCGGCAGCAAGAGGGGAAAATAATTTATATAAATATTACGTGTCAGAGATAAAATATCTTTTCTCTAAAATAAGCAGCGTATCTACATTATAATTCCTGCCGCCAGAAATAGTATTGGAATTATCCGTAAAAATCCTCGATAAAGTCTTCCTTTTTTTTCTTCTTCTATGAATTTTATCTGAATCTGTTACAAATCGTTTCCCTGGTTGCGCTCTACGTGTACGGACTTCAGTGTCCGTGTAATAGGGAATATAAGCCAATTGGTGTATCAACACTGCCATCATGTGGATACTTGGTGATACTGCAATGGATTTGTATTTTTAATTTATATGTTAACTCATAAATCCCTCCATTTTCTGTTACACCTAACCATCTCTCCCCCTCCTTTTCATCAGCACTTAAAGGGTAAACAATCTTGAATTTCCATTACCATTACTGGGAACTATAATTCTGTACCATTTTTTTAAAACTGTTCTCTATTTCTTTAGATATGAAGCATCTGACATTTCAGCATTCAATCAAGTGCCTTATTATAATAATCTAGTTCTATGTGCAGATAGGGGTGATAGTTGGTATCTTGTGGAAGTGCATGGTGGGAAATTCCATCTTTCAATGCTGCCTCATAGTGATTACTGAGCATGCTTGCCCTCACAGAAAGTCGTGTCAGATAGAAGGAGGTGTCAGTTAAGAGTAAGGGCTACTTGCATGTATTATAGGTATAGGTGAGACAAAGTCATTTTATTTTTTCATTTAACCCTTTAAAAGACTCTTAGCTGCCCTGAACATTCCTTCCTACATAGTGTTATGACTGTTGTCTCCCAGTCATAGTGTGCCCTTTCCTTTAAGTTTTTTGCTGGATAAGAGTTTTCCACCTAAAAAGAACTGCTGATGCCAACTCAAGCGGCGTTTCTGCATGAGCAGTATTGCAATTACGATTGTTTTCAAACAGCTTCATCAGCGTATTTTATTTTCTATTATTTGGAACGTGGCGGTAGTTCCAGTAATTGTATTTAGCGGAGAACAATGGTAAGTCCCCACGCTATAATTTCACCTGTTTGATGTTGACAGGGATGGCCTACAAGAAGGCAAAATTTCGAATTCACCAGAGATGGAGAGTGTTTTAAAAAGGAGCAATATTTAATGTTAATTTAATATATTTTCATCTATGTATCTAGATAGTTAAGGCTGACAGGGACGCCCCGAAGATCTATCTATTATGTCATCTATCTATCTATCCATCTATCTTCTATCTGTCTATCTATCTATCTATCTTCTATCTGTCTATCTTTCTATCTGTCTATCTATCTATCTTTCTATCTATAGATCTATCTAGCAATCTATCATCTATTATGTTATCTATCATCTCTCTCTCTATTATCTATCTCTATTATCTATCTCTCTATCTTTCTGTCTATTTATCTATCTTCTATTCTTCTACCTATCTTTTATCTATCTATATCTAAATCTATCTATCTCTGTCTACATCTATCTATCTCTGTCTACATCTATCTATCATATATCTATCTCTATATCTATCTATCTATCTATCTCTGTCTACATCTATCTATCTATCTATCTATCTCTATATCTATCTATCTCTGTCTACATCTATCTATCTATCTCTATATCTATCTATCTATCTATCTATTAATCTATCTCTATATCTATCTATCTATCATCTATCTATCTGTCTATCTATCTATCTCTATATCTATCTATCATCTATATCTATCTATCTATCTATCTATCAATCTATCTATCTCTATATCTATCTATCATCTATCTATCTCTATATCTATCTATCTCTATATCTATCTATCTCTATATCTATCTATCTATCTATCTATTAATCTCTATATCTATTTGTATAGATAATACATTTTCTATTACCGCGCTGCTTTCATTCTAAAACTTCCATTATGAGGCACCATGGGAAATAATGTGTGTATAATGTGTGTGTGCTTCCCTGACAACAGAAGTTGCACATTATACATTGGTAATATGGAGACAGTTCTGCCGCTCCTGCCGGCCATACGGCGAAGGTTTTTTTAAAAATATTTGCACTTCAGAAGTGATTGTGGGTTTCCACTTGGGACCCGCAGTCTTTGTTCTAGAAATACATTGGAAAGAGTAAACTTTGCATCTCCTTCAGCAAACTATGAATTTCCACTCATCTTCCATCTCGCATTGTATTATTATTTAGCTCATTTTCTCAGGGTGACCTTAGAGTTTTCATTGTGAGCGAAAAATTAAATATAAAAGGAAAATGGCTTCCTCCGGTATTCGCTTAGATATACAAAACTGGCGGTGAGATTTCTCTGGATAAACACAGATCTTAGAAGATAAAATTACAAACCTCTTTCTACTTCCTATCCCTGGGACGCTCTCCCATTCGTGTCATTGATGAGGGAGCATGTTTATTTGTTTGATACCACACGGTTAATGAGCACATACAGGAAGTTTAAAGCCTAGTAGGGACATGCAATGCATTTGTCAGATGAAAATATTAGAAATATTAATCCGTATGTGTCTGTCCTTCAGACAATGCGTGTACGTACATAACCAAAAGCGCGTTCTCCACCAATAGTTCATTCAGTTCTATCGTTTTATGGTTTTGCTGGAAGATTTAGAATAAGACTGCGCTAAACACTGCAGGAGCTCTTTACTTTTAAGCCAGCCATACATGGGCCGATGGTTTTCCAAAATCTGATAAATGATTGTAAACCTTGAGTTGCCGATCTTGTGTAGATTTTAGCTTGGAAGATGGGGTGGACAGAATGCTTTCCACCATAGTGTTTTCAATAGACTGGTCGATATCGCCAATCGGTCTTTCCAAAAAATGTTTGGTATTACGATCAATCTGATCGAATTTGACCAATTTATCCAAATATCGATGCCATGTGTGGAGGCTGGATTTAAGCTTAGATCAGGAGTGATTGTGAGCTGAATAAGCTGACGGCATACATCGTTCATCTGTTCTAGGTTTAAATCCAAGAACGCAACATTTCCATTGGTGGAGAACGCGGAAAACCTCCTTGCGGTTTCTAACATTTTAATTAATCATGTCAATAATTTTCACAAAATCCTGCATCATAAAAAAAGACGAGTGACGTTTTATAAAATCGGGCAGTAGGACAAAATGGAGGACTGAAGATGGGGTCTGTGCAAAATTTTCCACCTGGCCCAATGTTCGTTTTTCCGATAAACGATAAAGTTTAAAATGTCAATCATGTGAATGGGGGGGAAAGTCACAAGCACAAAGCTTGGCAAATGGGGAGATGATGTCAGTCTATAGAGAGATGGTGATTCTATTTACCGTCACTGGGGATTTGTCATTTCCCTGATAGTAAATCTGTATTTTTGGTCGGTATAAGGAAAATGGTTAATTGTGAATATCTTATTAGTTACTGCAAATTAAAAGCAAGGTCAGACTTTGCACCTTTTATTGCTTCTGCCTCTTGGTCGTTTTTTATATCTACATATACACTCCCAGAACACTGTGCTGACCTTTGCCATACTATTCAATGGCGATACTAGCTTGGCTGAAAAATCTGCCGTGTGTAGCCAATGAGATTTCTGAGAGACTTGTAGCTGAATGTAGAGGTTGGATTTAGTGTCCATGATATCCCAGTATGATGCAATTGGCTATAAATAGGGGGGATCCCATTGGTCCTCTCCAGGTGCACACGGCATGGTACGGTGGAAGCCGTATTTACACTCAGACCAGGGCAGTGAACATGTGGTTTAGAAGCCTCCAGGAACAAGATCAGTCTCCTGGGCCTCATTAAAACACTTAATGCGCATATGGAAGTCAAATTACCATGTTGTTTACCGGGCATTAGAAATACAAACAAACTGTTTTCTAAAGGCTTTGGAATCATTTACAGGAAATATGAATCTTTATTAGTCAATGATCTGACCGGTGTGTTTAACTGTGTAGTTCATTTTCATTGACCGTCCAATCTCAGTGCATTTGTGCCTGCTTAGCTTTTCTCAATGATAGTGAGATACCAGTGGTCCAGTGCTTTTCCATTATGGTGAAAATTCTAAAGCGTAAACAATGCTTTCCCCAAACTCAATGGAATGTGAAGTGGTTTACCCTTCTGCCAAAACTATGCCAGCAAATAGAGCGACAGCAATTAACTGCAGGAACTGCCATATGTGTTGCCACTACATGTGGCTTGTCAGTATTAATGTCAGAAGTATGATGCAGGCTGCACCAATTTCAGTGTATCATTTAAAAGCAAAGGAGATCGTACAAGGGCTGTGTCTGTCGCGAACGGAAAAATTAAAGGGAAAGTAAAGAGAAACACTAACTCTGTCACACCCCAATACCAGCCCTGAGTATGAAAACTCATGGCTGTTTCAGCGAAGTCCTCTGGGACGTCATATTTTATATTACGGGATCTGAGCAATAGACGGGAAATTGTCTCCTACGGGATTATGATTTAGGGGAAGCAAGTTAACTACTGAGTTTAGAGACTATTAGTCACTGCCATAAATCATCCTGAAAATCCATGTCACCGCCATAGATAACCTGATTGCTTTCTTGCATTGCTCAGCAGAGCAATAATAGGGGAGGGGACACATAACATCCCTTCTATAGGGTTAATTAAGCTGACCATGCACATTTACGACATCCCAATGGGATTTACCCTCTATCGTTAAGGTGTATTGGGCTAGAATGATCCCCCATGATGCAGACAAACTTAATCTTTGAATAAAATTAATTTGATCTTTGTAAATCATCTGAATGAAGGTTTATTGGATAGAAAGAATGAGTCGCAGAATGTTCGATTTAACAGGTTTCTCTCTTATAGAAGTAGATTTGGTTTTGTATCTGAAAGTCTGAAATCTTCTGTAATCATAGAAATCTCACAGGGTAGACAAACTGTAACATCCTCCTACAAATAAGTTTCTTTCCCCTATTAACAGTGGGCAATCTTGATTGGTGACACGGATAAATCTGCATGGGGTATTTCTATGTCCTACCAGTGTCAGACAGAAGGACACTGCATCTCATTACTTCTAACGTGTTCCTACCTGTTACGTAAGTGTACAAACAATAGGATACGATGAAAACAAATGTTTATTACAGGATTTAAACAAACTTTATACCACTGCCTGATCATAGAACAATACCTTCATTTCTTTATACAAAATATAAACATAGAAAAGATAATCAATGCACATTCCTAGGCCCCATACAATATCATATTATCTGCACACTGGCATACTTTATAAACAAAGGGGTTTTAGTATACATTACTGTGATCACATGAATGAAAAGCCTTCCAACCACATCAAGGTCTATAAATATAGATGGGATAGTATACATTCATTATAAAGGGCAACTAGAGACCAATTTAATATACATACAAAATAGAAGACTAGTGAATTGGGTGTGCCATAGGCTTCCATTTTGTATGTATACTTCATATCTTTATAACCCGTTAGTTAAAATTTCTACTGTCCCTATATAACAGTGTCGATTACATTTACATTCTACAAGTGGTACACTATACTATAATAAATGTTTTTTTGCAAACATATCAACTCTCGCCTTTAGTTCCCTTTAACATGACTTGTATTTTTCACTTGTGACATTGTTACTGTGTATTTACAGTGACCTATGCTAGAATGACCTACAGTGATAGGATTAGCATCCAGCGAGTTAGTCCTTACCATGCAGAAACGTTCGCTTGGAATTATAATCCAAGTCCCCAAGTCCCCAGAGTAGACCAGAGGTTTTGAATCATGTAAAACCTTCTACTGCTTAAACAGATGCAAAACAGCGGACATAACCGAATGGTCATATTTCTTAGAACAGGAGCAAACACAATTAGCTCAATTACGATCGAATGTAAAACCACTTTTAATCTCAAGGCTGGAAAGATTGAAAAAAAAAGAAAGAAAGAAAGATAACAGTGCAAATGATGTGAGAAAATACGGAAATATTTATTTGTGGATAAAGAGATTCTGTCTATTAAACAGAAGGATCACCTAATGTGTGTGAAAGACAAACGAAACATTTGAATAACTTAATGTCTTGATTATCTTGCACTTTCCTCGGTACCGGAGACTTTGTGCGGCGTAATCACAGTAATGAATAAACATCGCACGTTCCGCCTTAACAAAGCTGATCAATTGCTAATTCCAGAATGCAAAGAAGACGTGAATTTACTATCAATGGCTGAATCAGCTCCTAGCGCAGGTTTTCTTCTTTTTCTTTTAAATTTTTTAATTAGTATGATGCTAAATACATTTATTTTAAAAAAAAATTCATCCCATTTACTGCCTTGGAATAGAATTATACCTGGAATTTGGTGTCAGAAGGACCTCAGTCTGCAAAGGAGTTTGGAAAAAATCATTCCAAATATTATTAACCCCTAATCCCTCTGGTCTCTTGATTTACCCAGAGGGAGGATCCTGATTAGAGATGGACTCGAACTGGAACCTGAATTCGAGCCACACAGACTCAGACTTCTCGAACTATCCCGGACCAGGATTTTTGATATTTTCAGGACTTTCGATAATTATCGAATGTTCAAACGTTCATGGCGTGCGAATATGCAAGTAAAATGTCTATTATACCAATACGCGAGTAAATATCGAATATCGAATCCGTGAGTAAAATCTCTATTGTACCAATATGCGAGTAAATATCGAATTATCGAATATGCAAGTAAAATGTCTATTATACCAATACGCAAGTAAATATCGAATTATCGAATCCGTGAGTAAAATGTCTATTATATCAATACGCGAGTAAATATCGAATTATCGAATATGCGAGTAAAATGTCTATTATACCTATAAGCGAGTAAATATCGAATTATCGAATGTGTGAGTAAAATGTCTATTATACCAATTCGCGAGTAAATATCGAATTATCGAATATGTGAGTAAAATGTCTATTATACCAATACGCGAGTGAATATCGAATTATCGAATATGCGAGTAAAATGTCTATTATACCTATACGCGAGTAAATATCGAATTATCGAATATCTGAGTAAAATGTCTATTATACCAATACGCGAGTAAATATCGAATATGTGAGTAAAATGTCTATTATACCAATACGCGAGTAAATATCGAATATCGAATCCACGAGTAAAATGTCTATTATACCAATACGCGAGTAAATATCGAATTATCGAATATCTGAGTAAAATGTCTATTATACCAATACGCGAGTAAATATCGAATTATCGAATATGTGAGTAAAATGTCTATTATACCAATACGCGAGTAAATATCGAATATCGAATCCATGAGTAAAATGTCTATTATACCAATACGCGAGTAAATATCGTATTATCGAATATGCAAGTAAAATGTCTATTGTACCAATACGCGAGTAAATATCGAATTAACTCTATAGGGAGTCTAGCACGGACGACGGAATTTTTGTTCTTTCCAAAAGAGACTTCGGCCGACCCGATCGTTCTGTGGCTGCGTGCTCGTTCGGAAAACGAAGGTACACAGAGTAACGATAAAGCCCCGATACCATCGGATCCGACGGTATCAGGGCTTTATCATTACTGTGTGTACCCAGCTTAAGTTTTCATCCCTGAGGGTATATTAGAATGGCAGTGAGGGGACAGGGGTGGATTGGACCAGCAACATTAATTAAATATCTGTGATCTAAATTACTTCCATTGGTGAGGGCCACGCTCAATGTTTCTAAACCTTTTCATTGTTGCAGAACCCTTGAAACTCAGGGAACCCCTACATAAAATATATCTGTTGTATTCAGTTAGATCAACTGGACATGAAGTTTAGTTCTTGAACTGAATACACCAGATATACCATAACCTGGATGAATGAATATTACAGATATACCATGACCTGGATGAATGAATATTACAGATATACCATAACCTGGATGAATGAATATTACAGATATACCATGACCTGGATGGATGAATATTACAGATATACCATCCAGGTCATGGTATATCTGTAATATTCATCCATCCAGGTCATGGTATATCTATAATATTCATTTATCCAGGTTATGGTATATCTGTAATATTCATCCATCCAGGTCATGGTATATCTGTAATATTACAGATATACCATGACCTGGATGGATGAATATTACAGATATACCATGACCTGGATGGATGAATATTACAGATATACCATGACCTGGATGAATGAATATTACAGATATACCATGACCTGGATGGATGAATATAACAGATATATTGTGACCTGGATGGATGAATATTACAGATATACCATGACCTGGATGGATGAATATTACAGATATACCATGACCTGGATGAATGAATATAACAGATATATTGTGACCTGGATGGATGAATATTACAGATATACCATGACATGGATAAATGAATATTACAGATATACCATGACCTGAATGAATGAATATTACAGATATACCATGACCTGGATGGATGAATATTACAGATATACCATGACCTGGATGGATGAATATTACAGATATACCATGACCTGGAGGATGAATATTACAGTAAACATGGACCTGGATGAATGAATATTAACAGATTATACATGACCTGGATGGAATGAATATTCAAGATATACCTGACCTGGATGGATGAAATATTACAGATATACCATGACCTGGATGATGAATATTACAGATATACCATGACCTGGATGGGAATGAATATTACAGATATACCATGACCTGGATGGATGAATATTACAGATATACCATGACCTGGATGGATGAATATTACAGATATACCATGACCTGGATGAATGAATATTACAGATATACCATGTCCTGGATGAATGAATATTACAGATATACCGTGACCTGGATGGATGAATATCAGATATACCTGACTGGATGAAAATTACAGATATACCTGACCTGGATGAATGAATATTACAGATATACCGTGACCTGGATGGAATGAATATTACAGATTACCGTGACCTGGATGAATGAATATTAAGATTACCAGACTGGATGAATGAATATTACAGATTACCATGACCTGGATGAATGAATATTACAGATATACATGACCTGGATGAATGAATATTACAGATATACATTGACCAGATGAATGAATATTACAGATATACCGTGACCTGGATGAATGAATATTACAGATATACCGTGACCGGATGGATGAATACTACAGAGATACCATGACCTGATGAATGTGAATATTACAGATATACCATGACCGGATGAATGAAATTAAGATATACCGTGACCTGGATGGATGAATATACAGATATACCATGACCTGAGAAGAATATTACAGATATACCGTGACCTGGATGGATGAATATTACAGATATACCGTGGACCTGGATGAATGAATATTACAGATATACCATGACCTGGATGAATGAAATATTACAGATATACCATGACCTGGATGAATATTACAGTATTACCATGACTGGGTGAATGAATATTACAGATAACCATGACCTGGATGATGAATATAAGAAGATATACCATGACCGGGATTGAATGAGTACCTTACAAAATAATTATTATACATTTTTATCTCTCTCAGTCATTAATTCATTAAATACAAACTTCATATGCATATAATAAAGATCAATATTTATCTCTTGAGGAACCTCAATCAACCTCCACCTAGGGATCACCAGACGCCAGCTGAGAAACAACAAATCAAGCATTTTAGTTCCTCAAACTAAAGTAATTGAAAATGGACAGAAAGTCTTTAGTTGTTGGACTAAATGATCTCCTATCTCTTATCTTGAATTGGTGACAATCTATCCAACTATCCTCACTAGGTTGCCATACATTACAGCTTATCTGGCAGAAAATCCACGACATACAATGAATTTCGGAGGAACCGCCTTTCCGAATCTTCTATGCTGCTGAGGATCGAATCGAATGTCGGTCACAAAGAAGATCGGAAAGGCGGTTCTTCCAAAACTGATTGTAGTGGTGGATGCTTTGCCAGGTAAGCTGTAATGTATGGGCACCTTTAAGGTAGCCATACACAGATACACCTCAGATTTAACTTGATTTGCCTAGTATTGACAAGGTGTGATATCGGTTCCCTTTACTTCAGTAGATGGAACCGATATGAAAATCCCCATGTATGGATTCTAAAGGAATCTGATAAGAATTTACGACCAAATTCACATGTTTTGGGCGCCTTTATTTCACGTTGGACAATTATCAATTCAAGTGCCGGACTTCCTACTATCCCCACCGTTTTTTTTTTTTGTTTTTTTTTTTTTGTAAGGTCCCCATAAACTCTCTAAATGTCCTCACACTCATCATGTGGACACATCAGGTCACAATGGATTAATGGTGGACTGTCCTTGGTGTTTCAGCATTAGATGGAATGTACACCCTTTCACCTGGGTTGTGCATACACATCACAAGAAAAACAGATTTTCTTATCCTGAATAATCATGATAGTAAGAACCCCCTCCCACTTATCCTACTAGAAAGTTACCAATACATCATCTCTTAGAACAATCGTATAGTACAACCAGACTTTTGTGCTAAAACAACAGAAATGTGGTCTCTCTGTGAAAGAAATAATGACGGGATTTGTTCTCCTTCAGCCTTTGGAATATTCATTATTTGGTATTATTTCACCGAAGGGAACGGTGTCCTGACATTTAAAAACAAGTACAGTCATTAGCGAGATGACTAGTTTGCCTAGAGCAGAGCAATTAAATACAAGGCAACGCTCAATTTCAAAGCCAATTTTGTTTTACATTTCTGGGTTTTGATTTCACTTTAGCAGGAAAAATTAAAAACATCGCTATTGCAACTCTACCTTAGGAAGGCTTCTGAACTTATAAGATACAAAAAGATAGACATAAGAAGGATTTGCAGTTTTTTGGGTTTGGTGGCCCTTTAAACACACCTTAAATAATTGACAGCATACATACCTCCCCTTTATTGAAAGTTGAGGGGCATGGAGGTTGAATAAAGACATACATTAAGGTCCACCTTTTACCAACCAAATTAAAATTTATTTCACTACCTTTCCACAGTCATATCCAATGTGTTCCAAAAGAGGAACTAATCCTTCCTGATTACAAAGAATAGTTGGGCAATTCTCAGCATGATGAAATCTTTCTAATAAACCTGCCAGTAAATGTACCAGGAATGGCCAAATGTCCTCACAAGAGTCTACTGAAAGGCCCATTAAAATAATTAGGCTAACTGATCTAGATGTGGAATTCGTTCATTTTGCTAGTCATCCAAACGTGTTCAAGAACAAAAATTCATCTAGTTGATGTAACTGATCAAGATATCATTACGTAATGAATATTAAGATACCATGACCTGATGAATGAATATACAGATAACCAGACCTGGAGGATGAATATACAGATATCCATGACCTGGATGAATGAATTACAGATATACATGACCGGATGAAATGAATATTACAGATATACCTGACCTGGATAATGATATTACGAATACCATGACTGGATGGATGAATATTACAGATATACCATGACTGGATAAATGAATTACAGATATACCATGACTGGTGAATTACAGATATACCAGAACCTGGATAATGAATTATAAGATTATACCGACTGGATGGTGAATATTACAGATATACCATGACCTGGATGAATGAATATTACAGATATACCATGACGTGGAATGAATATTACAGATATACCATGACCTGGATGAATTAATTTACAGTATACCGTGACCTGGATGAATGAATATTACAGATATACCATGACCTGATGATGAATATTACAGATACACTGACCTGGATGAATGAATATTACAGATATCCGTGACCTGGATGAATGAATATTACAGATATAACCTCCTGGATAAATGAAATTACAGATATACCATCACCTGGTGGATGAATATTACAGATATACCATACCTGGATGAATGAAATTACAGATATACCATGACCTGGATGATGAATATTACAGATATACCATGACCTGGATGGTGAATATTACAGATATACCTGACCTGGATGAATGAATATTACGATATACCGTGACCTGGATGGATGAATATTACAGATATACAGTGACCTGGATGAATGAATATTACAGATATACCGTGACCTGGATGAATGAATATTACAGATATACCGTGACGGATGAATGAATATTACAGATATACCGTGAACTGGATGAATGAAATTAAAGATATATACCGTGACTGGATGAATGAATATTACAGATATACCGTGACTGGATGATGAATATTACGAGTATATACCATGACCTGGATGAATGAATATTACCGATATACCATGACCTGGATGGATGAATATTCAAGATATACCGTGACCTGGATGAATGAATATTACAGATATACCGTGACTGGATGAATGAATATTACAGATATACCGTGACTGGATGAATGAATATTACAGATATACCGTGACCTGGATGAATGAATATTACAGATATACCTGACCTGGATTGAATGAATATTACAGATATATCATGACCTGGATGAATGAATATTACAGATATACCATGACCTGGATGATGAATATTACAGATATACCATGACGGATGGATGAATGAATATTACAGATATACCATGACCTGGATGGTGAATATTACAGATACCATGACCTGGATGAATGAATATTACGATATACATGACCTGGATGAATGAATATTACAGATATACCATGACCTGGATGAATGAATATACAGATATACCTGACCGGATGAATGAATATTACAGATATTACCATGACCTGATGGATGAATATTACAGATATACCATGACCTGGATGAATATTACAGATATACGATGACCTGGATGGAGAATATACAGATATACCTGACCTGGATGAATGAATATTACAGATATACCCTGACCTGATGGTATGAATATACAGATATAACGTGACCTGGATGGATGAATATTACAGATATACCGTGACCTGGATGAATGATATTACAGATATAACCATGACCTGAGGATGAATATTACAGATATACCATGACCTGGATGAATATTACAGATATACCTGACCTGGATGGATGAATATTACAGATATACCTGACCGGATATGAAGAATATTACAGATATACCATGACCTGGATGGTGAATATTACAGATATACCGGACCTGATGGATGAATATTAAGATATATCCGGAAGATATTACAGATATACCATGACATGATGGATGAATATTACAGATATACATGACCTGGATGAATGAAATTACAGATATACATGACCTGGATGGATGAATATTACAGATTACCATGACCTGGATGAGAATATTACAGATATACTGAACTGGATGGATGAATATACAATATACCTGACCGAGGATGATATTACAGATATACCATGACCTGGATGGATGAATATTACAGATTATACATGACCTGGATGGATGAATATACAGATATACCATGACCTGGATGAAAGAATATTACAGATATACCATGACCTGGATGGATGAATATTACAGATATACCATGACCTGGATGAATGAATATTACAGATATACCATGACCTGGATGATGAATATTACAGAATACATGACTGGATGAATGATTTACAGATATACATGACCTGGATGATGAATTTAAGATATACCTGACTGGATGGAATGATATTACAGATATACCGTGACCTGGATGAATGATATTACAGATATACAGACCTGGGTGAATGAATATTACAGATATACCAGTGACCTGGATGGATGAATATTACAGATATACCATGACCTGGATGGATGAATATTCAGATATACCTGACCTGGATGGAATGATATTACAGAATACCATGACCTGGATGGATGAATTTACAGATATACCATGACCTGGATGAATGAATATTACAGATATACCGTGACCTGGATAATGAATATTACAGATATACCATGACCTGGATGAATGAATATTACAGAATACCATGACCTGGGTGAATGAATGATATTACAGATATACCGGACCTGGGATGAATGAATATTACAGATATACCGTGACCTGGATGGATGAAATATTACAGATATACCGTGACCTGGATGGATGAATATTACAGATATACCATGACTGGATGAAATATTACAGATTTACCATGACTGGATGGATGAATATACAGATATACCATGACCTGGATGGATGAATATTAACAGATATACCATGACCTGGAATGGATGAATATTACAGATATACCATGACCTGGATGATGAATGAATATTACAGATATACCATGACCTGGATGGATGAATATTACAGAATTACCATGACCTGGATGATGAATATTAAAGATATAAGCCATGACCTGGATGGATGAATATTACAGATAGACCATGACCTGGATGAAATGATATACAGATATACCATGACCTGGATGAATGAATATTACAGATATACCATGACCGGATAATGAATATTACAGATATACCTGACCTGGATGAATGAATATTACAGATATACTGACCTGGATGAATGAATATTAAGATATACCATGGACCTGGATGAATGAATATTACAGATAACCATGACCTGGATGAATGAATATTACAGATATACCATGACCTGGATGAATGAATATTACAGATAACCATGACCTGGATGAATGAATATTACAGATATTACCGTGACTGGATGAATGAATATACAGATATACCATGACCTGGATGAAGAATATTACAGATATACCATGACCTGGATGAATGAATAGTACAGATATACAGTGACCTGGATGAATGAAATATTACAGATATACCATGACCTGTGAGAATGAGTATTACAGATATACGCGGACCTGGATGATGAATATTACGATATTACCGGGACCTAGATGAATGATATTACAGATATTACCATAGACGGATGAATGAATATTACAGATATACCGTGACCTGAATGAATGAGTATTACAGATATACCATAGCCTGGATGAATGAATATTACAGATATACCGTGACCTGAATGAATGAGTATTACAGATATACCATAGCCTGGATGAATGAATATTACAGATATACCGTGACCTGAATGAATGAGTATACAGATATACAACTCCTGATGAATGAATATTATAGTATACATCGACCTGGATGAATGAATATTACAGATCTGACCATGACCTGGGATAAATGATATTACAGATATACCATGACCTGGATGAATGAATATTACAGATATACCATGACCTGGATGGATGAATATTACAGATATACCATGAACTGGATGAATGAATATTACAGATATTACCATGACCTGGATGAATGAATATTACAGAGATTTGTGACCTGGATGGATGAAATATTACAGATATACCGACCTGGATGAAGAATATACAGATATATGACCTGGATGAATGAATATTATAATATACCATGACCTGGATGAAGAATATTACAGATATACCATGACCTGGATGAATATTACAGATATACCATGACCTGGTGAATGAATATTACAGATATACAATGGACTGGATGGATGATGATGAAATTACAGATATACCTGACCTGGATGAATGAAGATACAGATTTATACCATGACCTGGATGATGAATATTACAGATATACCGTGACCGGATGGTAATATTACAGATATACCATGACCTGGATGAATGATATTACAGATATACATGACCTGGATGAATGATATTACAGAGTATATACCATGACCTGGTGAATGAATATATACAGATATACCGTTGACCTGGATGGATGAATATTACCGAATACCATGACCGGATAAAGTAATGACTATTACAGTATACCATGTACCTGAATGAATGATATTACAGATGATTACCATGACCTGGATGAATGAATATTTACAGATATACCATGACCTGGGAGTGAATATTACAGATTAGACCATGACCTGGAGTGATGAATATTACAGATATACCATGACCTGGACCGGATGAATATAGTACAGATATACACATTGACCGGGATGACATGAGTACCTTCAACAAAATCATTATTAACATTTTTATCTCTTCTCAGTCATTAATTCATTAAAATACAAACTCAATGCATATAATAATAGATAATATTTATTCTCTGAGGAACCTCAATCAACCTCCAACCCTAGGGATCACCAAGACGCCAGCTGAGAAACACAAATCAAGCATTTTAGTCCTCAACTAAAGTAATTGAAAAGGCACAGAAAGTCTTTAGTTGTGATTGACTAAATGATTCCTATCTCTTATCTTGAATTGGTGACAATCTATCCAACTATCCTCACTAGGTTGCCATACATTACAGCTTATCTGGCAGAACTATCCACGACATACAATGAATTTCGGAGGAACCGCCTTTCCGAATCTTCTTATGCTGCTGAGGATCGAATCGAATGTCGGTCACAAAGGAGATCGGAAAGGCGGTTCTTCCACAAACTGATTGTATGGGTGGATGCTTTGCCAGGTAAGCTGTAATGTATGGGCACCTTTAAGGTAGCCATACACAGATACACCTCAGATTTAACTTGATTTGCCTAGTATGACAAGGTGTGATATCGGTTCCCTTTACTTCAGTAGATGGAACCGATATGAAAATCCCCATGTATGGATTCTAAAGGAATCTGATAAGAATTGACCAAATTCACATGTTTTTGGGCGCCTTTATTCACGTTGGGACAATTATCAATTCAAGTGCCGGACTCTCCTACTATCCCCACCGTTTTTTTTTTTTTTTTTTTTTTTTTGTAAGGTCCCCCATAAACTCTCTAAATGTCCTCACACTCATCATTGGACACATTCAGGTCACAATGGATTAATGGTGGACTGTCCTTGGGTGTATTCAGCATTAGATGGACTGTCCAACCCTTCACCGCGGTTTGTGCATACTACATCACAAGAAAAACAGATTTTCTTATCCTGAAATAATCATGTAGTAAAACCTCCCTCCCACTATCCTACTAGAAAGTTACCAATACATCATCTCTTAGAACAATTCCGTATAGTACAACAAGCTTTTTGTGCTAATAAACAACAGAATGTGCGTCTCTCTGTGAAATGAAATATGACGGATAGTTCTCCTTCAGCCTTGGAATATCATTATATTGGTATTATTTCACCGAAGGGAACGGTGTCCTGACATTTAAAACAACGTACAGTCATTAGCGAGATGACTCGTTTTGCCTAGAGCAGAGCATTAAAATCAAGGCAACGCTCAATTTCAAAGCCAATTTCTGTTTTACATTCTGGGTTTTTGATTTCATTTAGCAGGAAAATTAAAAACAATCCGCATTGCAACTCTACCTTAGGAAGGCTTCTGAACTTATAAGATACAAAAGATAGACATAAAGAAGGATTTGCAGTTTTTAGGGTTTGGTGGCCCTTAAACACACCTTAGAATAATTGACAGCATACATACCCTCCCTTTATTTGAAATGTTGAGGGGCATGAGGTTGAATAAAGACATACATTAAGGTCCACCCTTTTACCAACCAAATTAAAATTTATTTCCACCACCTTTCCACAGTATATCCAATGTGTTCCAAC
This sequence comes from Hymenochirus boettgeri, assembly GCA_019447015.1. Lineage (NCBI taxonomy): Eukaryota > Metazoa > Chordata > Amphibia > Anura > Pipidae > Hymenochirus > Hymenochirus boettgeri. Next base: position 265,395,191 of record CM033472.1, read on the forward strand.
AAGAGGAACTAATCCTTCCTGATTACAAAGAATAGTTGGGCAATTTCAGCATGAACTGAAATCTTTCTAATAAACTGCCAGTAACATGTACCAGGAATGGCCAAATGTTCACAAAGTCTACTGAAAGGCCCATTAAAATAATTAGGCTAACTGATCTAGATGTGGAATTCGTTCATTTTGCTAGTCATCCAAACGTGTTCAAGAACAAAATTCAAGTCTAGTGATGTAACTGAATACAAGAATACATACCTGATGATAAGATATACAGATAACCATGACCTGGAGATGAATAACAGATACATGACGGATGATGAATTAAAGATATCCATGACCTGGATGAATGAATATTACAGATATACCTGACCTGGATAATGAATATTACAGATATACATGACCTGGATGAATGAATATTACAGATACCATGACCTGGATGGATGAATATTACAGATACCATACCTGGATAATGAATTACAGATATACCATGACTTGGATGATATTAAGATATACCAGAACTGGATAAATGAATATTACAGATATACCATCCATGGATGGATGAATATTACAGATATACCATACTGGATGAATGAATATTACAGATATACCATGACCTGGATGGATGAATATTAGATATACATGACCTGGATGAATGAATATTACAGATATACCGTGACCTGATGGATGAATATTACAGATATACCGTGACTGGATGAATGAATATTACAGATATACCATGCACTGGATGAATGAATATTACAGATTACCGTGACCTGGATGAATGAATATTACGATATACCGTGACCTGATGATGAATATTACAGATATACGTGACATGGATGAATGAATATTACAGATATACCGTGACCTGGATGAATGAATATTACAGAATATACCTGACCTGGAGGAAGAAGAATATTACAGTATACCGTGACCTGGAGAATGAATATTACAGATATACCGTGACCTGGATGAATGAATATTACGATATACCTGACTGGATGAGATGAATATTACAGATATACATGACCTGGATGAATGAATATTACAGATATACCATGACCTGGAGGATGAATATTACAGATATACCGTGACTGGAGAATGAATATTACAGAGTATACCGTGACTGGGATGAATATTACAGATATACCATGACCTGGATGGATGAATATTACAGATATACCGTGACCTGGATGGATGAATTATACAGATATACCGTGACCGGATGAATGATATAACAGATATACCATGACCTGGATGAATGAATATTCACAGATATACAGTGACCTGAATGGATGAATATTACAGATATACCGTGACCTGAGGATGAATATAAGATATACCTGACATGGATGAATGAATATTACAGATATCCAGTGACCTGGATGAATGAATATTACAGATATACCGTGACCTGGATGAATGAATATTACAGATATACCATGACTGGATGAATGAATATTACAGATATACCGTGAACCTGGATAAATGAATATTACAGATATACCATGACCTGGATGGATGAATATTACAGATATACCATGACTGGATGGATGAATATTACAGATATTACATGACCTGGATGATGAATATTAACAGATATACCATGACCTGGATGAATGAATATTACAGATATACCATGACCTGGATGAATGAATATACAGATATACCATACTGGATGAATGAATATACAGATATACGTGACCTGGATGGATTTAGGATGAATATACAGATATACCGTGACTGGATGATGAAGTATGAATATTACAGATATACCATGACCTGGATGAGGAATATTACAGAATAAATGACCTGGATGATGAATATTACAGATTACCATGACCTGGATGAATGAAATATTACAGATATACCATGACCTGGATGGATGAATATTACAGATATACCATGACCTGGAGATAAATGAATATTACAGATATACGTGACCTGATGATGAATATTACAGATATATACCGTGACCTGGATGAATATTACAGATATACGTGACCGGGATTAAATTACGATTATACCGTGACCGGATGAATGAATATACAGATATACCATACTGGATGAGATGAATATTACAGATATACCATGACCTGGATGGATGAATATACAGATATACCGATGACCTGGAGATGAATATTACAGATATACCAGACCTGGATGGATGAATATTACAGATATACCATGACCTGGATGAATGAATTTACAGATATACCATGACCTGGATGATGATACAGATACCTGACCGGATGAATATTACAGATATACCATGACCTGGATGAATGAATATTACAGATTACCATGACCTGGATGGATGAAAATATACAGTATACCAGACCTGGATGAATGAATATTACGAGAATACATGACCTGGATGGATGAATATTACAGATATACCATGACCTGGATGGATGAATGAATATTACAGATTATACCGTGACCTGGATGGGATGAATATTACAGATATACCATGACCTGGAATGAATGAATATTACAGATATACCGTGACCTGGAGGATGAATATTACAGATATACCTGACCTGGATGAATGATATTACAGATATACCAGACCTGGATGGATGAATATTACAAGATATACCATGACCTGGATGGATGAATATTACAGATATACCGACCGGGAGATGAAATGATGAATATTACAGATATACCAGACTGGATGATGATATAAAGATATACCGGACCTGGATGGAATATACAGATATACATGACCTGGATGGATGAATATTACAGATATACCATGACCTGGATGGATGAATATACAGAATATACCATGACCTGGTGGATGATGAATATTACAGATATACATGACCTGGATGGATGAATATTACAGACATATACCTGACCTGGATGAATGAATATTACAGATATACCAGACCTGGATGAATGAATATACAGATATACCATGACCTGGAGGGATGATGAATATTACAGATATACCGACCTGGATGGAGAATATTACAGATTATACCGTGACCTGGATGAATGAAATTACAGATATACCATGACCTGGATGGATGAATATTACAGATATACCATGACCTGGATGAATGAAATATACAGATATACCATGACCTGGATGAATGAATTACAGATTACATGACATGGATGAATGATATATTACAGATATACCTGACCTGGATGATGAATATTACAGATATACCATGACTGGATGGAATGATATTCAGATATACCGTGACCTGGATGGATGAATATTACAGATATACCGACCTGGATGAATGAATATTACAGTATACCATGAACTGGATGATGAATATTACAGATATACCGTGACCTGGAGAGATGAATATTACAGATATACCATGACCTGGATGAATGATATTACAGATATACCGTGACCTGGAGTGAATATTACAGATATACCATGACCTGGATGAATGAATATGACAGTATACCATGACCGGATGGATGAATATTACAGATATACCTGACCTGGATGAATGAATATACAGATATACCATGACCTGGAGATGAATATACAGATATACCATGAGCCTGGATGGATGAATTTACAGATATACTGACTGGATAATGATATTACAGATAACCATGACCTGGATGGATGAATATACAGATATACCATGACCTGGATGAATGAATATTACATATACCATGACCTGGATGAATGAGATATTACAGATTACCATGACCTGGATGGATGAAATTACAGATATACCATGACTGGAGGATGAATATACAGATTTACCATGACCTGGATGAATGAATATACAGATATACCGTGACCTGGATGGATGAATATTACAGAGTATACCATGACCTGGATGGATGATATTACAGATATACCATGACCCTGGATGGAGATATTACAGATATACCGACATGGATAACTGATGAATTATACGATAACCGTGACCGGATGATGAATATTACAGATATACCATGACCTGGATGAATGAATATTACAGATATACCATGACCTGGAGTGACATGAGATATTACAGATATACCATGACCTGGATGGAGATGAAATTACAGATATACCGTATGTGACATGGAGGATGAATATTACAGATATACCATGACCGGATGGAAGAATATTACAGATATACCATGACCTGATGGATGAATATACAGATATACCAGACCTGGATTGAGATGAATATTACAGATATACCGTGACCTGGATGAATGAATATTACAGATATACCATGACCTGGATGAATGAATATTACAGATATACCATGACCTGGATAAATGAATCTTAGAGTCAATATTTCTCCAGGGATCATGAACTTGGAGATCGGGGGAAATTTTTTTTTTAACCCAACCCACTCCCATTAAGACTACCCAGGGCAAGAACCTAAAGCACTAGGTTGCTGACCAAAGTTTACCTCCAATTGCTGTCAATGTTTCACTAAAAGTTCCGGTCACTTGTCTGGGATCATGGGAAGACACTGCAAGAAGCATGTCTTCCCATTGGACAGATCCCAGACAGAGCTATAAATGAACTTTCAATTAAAGGGCATCTCCACCCTTAAAACAAAAACCTGGTCACAGGTCAGTTACCTGCCCCCAATCCAAAATAATATATTCAGCACAATATTAGTTGTATTACTTACCAGATGTATAAGGATAAGTGTTGCCCCTATCTCCATGCAGTCAATCAAGGCTGTGACTGCTGATATCACAGCCAATGACTGACTGCCATTCCCCCTGCTGCCTTCTCTGCCCATGGTCAAGCTTATAAAAAGCTCATTGAGCAGAGGGAGGAGACAGATTCCTTTGCCAAAAAGAAATAGAATTTATAATTATATATCTGGTTACAAATACATATAATAAACTGGTATAAATAGCAGTTGCGGTTGTGAGCAGTCACCAGTTTTGTGTTTTAAGGGTAGACATGCCCTTTGATGTTTGATATTGCTTAAAGGACATGTCCACCCTTCTAAAAAAATATATATATGTTGTAGGGCTTCCTCCCCCAGCTCCAACCCCATTATTATTATGGCCAGAAACCCCCCCGATCTTTACTTACCTTCCCTCTATCCTCCACCGCACTGCCTGGCCTTCTGCTTGCATGGAACTGCAAGCAGGGGACCGGACCGGCAGCCGCGTCTGTGAATCACGGACGCGGCTGCCGGCAGTTCAGAATTGCCGAGGATAGAGGGAAGGTAAGTAAAGATCGGGGGAGTTTCTGGCCATAATAATAATGTGGTTGGGGCTGGGGAAGGAAGCTCTACAAAACGGGAGGGAGAGGGAGGGAGGGGGGAAGGGCTCTCCCGGAGGAGAGACAGGAGGCAGAATTCTATATGGACTCTGCTAGGCTCCTGGTGGTCAGTTTTTTGGACTTTGGGGGAACATTGCAGGAGAACCATTTGGAGCTGGGATGTAAGATAAAGATTTTTATGCACTACAGAATGGGGCCAGTAGTAGGGGAAATTATAGTTTTGGGGGTGGACATGCCCATTAAAGGTAAACCCAGGAGTAAGTACTTAGCGGTAGTCCTTACATCTGGTTTTAATAGGAGGGGTTGGGTAGGAAAACTATTTATATGCCCTTTAAAGTTTATCTTTACTTCCCTTTTCTAAATATTAAAAGAAAGACAAGGAGATTTAAAGCTCCCATTATTCTTTTATTTGCTTATGTATTTATTGCAGAGCTGGTGAATATGTCCTTATGCACGGCAGATCTTTGCAAATAATGTAACTACACCAAATGTCACGTACGGCAGTTCTGTCCATGATATTAATAGCTTATTGAGAAAAGATGATTTTTAAACTTAGTTGCCCTTTAAAAGAGTTTAACTTTTTTGAACATAATATTCCCAGTGAGGCGATTGGGTTTGGGAAACAACGTTTAGAACTAAAATTCCCTAATCGTGGAGACCATCACTAGTCCATACCCCTAAAAATAAAACGGAAAGGTAAGTAGCAAATTTATGCAAATATTAATGAATTCTAGTAATGGTAGTAAGGGCTAAGATACTTAACGCATTTGTTTTCAGCTACACTTCCCTTTAAAAGCGAACACACATGAAATAAATTAAGCATAGCAGGCCACAATGTGCTTAATTACATCAACAACCAACACATATTGACATCATCACCCTGCACATAATGACATCACCAACCTGTATATAATGACATCACCCTGCATATAATGATATCATCAGCCACCATCCTATATTTCAAAATATCCATTGGCCCTCGTGGTTCAAAAAAAAATTAAAGGGAAAGTTCAGTTCAAATACATATACTTTTAAGAAAAAAGAGCAACATTTTTCTATCATAAGGACCTTAACCTGCCCATTCAGCATTGTGTCAGTGTATAAATAACTGTTTGCAGGACCCCTAGTAGAGACCGTTATGGTCTTGCCCTTGACCCATCGCCTGGGTTGATTCAGTTGCTCAGTAGAGATCTGAGCATCTTTGACCCATCCAACAGCCAATCAGTATAAATTACTGTTAGGAACATTCCAAGGAAGTGATGCATTCTGGGAAGAAGGACCGTTAGAACCTGAAATGTCAGATCACTAATGTCAACAGTAGGGAACAGCAAAGGGTATGAAATCAACTGATTTTTTCAAAATGGAAGAGAATATGTAGAATAAGAAGGTATGTACTACACAAACTAACAATTTAACAAATATTGATAATTTCTACTGAACTTTCCCTTTAAATCTACATTATAACCAAATACATTATGAAAATGTCTATTTCCTCTGTGATCTACTTTAAGCTGATTAACCCACGTGGTGCAAAATCCAAACGCACAGTAATGATAAAAGGTGTTAAAATGGAAACTTTACCCATAGACTAACTCTGTGACCATGCTACAAAACGAGACGATATTCTCTGCACAACTAAAATCCTCCTTTATTGCAATTGCCAAAATCTAATTGAATCTTCAAAAATAGTGCAACATAATTCTAAGGTGAAAAAAATAATTCTCCGCAGAGCAAACAGATAATTATTTAAAACCTGGCGTTAGGGGGGACATTTCCTTAGTACAAAATGGATAAAGAAGAGTTTTTAAAAAAAGCAATATCAAGAGAAAAAATACATTTTTTTAAAGGGCACGTTGACACCTCTAAAAAAATTACACTTATCTTTCTGGTGGTGTTTACCATGCTCTTAGATATTCCTGAAAGAAGGTCTTCATGCCAGAGTTTACCCCCCCCATCTTGAAAGAGTTACACATATTCTAGAAGTTTGTTATGAGCTTGCACAAGCTCAGAGGAAGTGGCTTAGAAAGCAGTGGTGAGAGAATAGACTTGGGTTACCATTTTAGCTTTAGTTCTCCTTTAACTACCATTCCCAGCATCCACTGCCAATATTAGTTAGCTGCAGGACTTAAATAAAAAAACATATGTTTTCTGAAAATTTCTTTCTCGACCAGCGTTCAACCTGCCTAATGGAGCTGAAAACGACTTTATCTTATTTAATAGCATTGAAATAGCACAAGTCTGTATGTTTTATTGCAGTAGATCCATTAAGTAGTATGAACGGGACCAATATAGATAGGCCTGATAGTAACAGGTACCTCTTCATTAGACAAATTACTACAGCAAGAAACATTCTCTCCCTTAAGAGCTTCTAATGTTTTCCAATTACAGATGTTAGTAGAGGAGCATTAATGGTTTTTAAAGCCTTCTTCGAGAAATGTTCATTTATAGTTGATCAGACAAAGGAGCAGGTTACAAAGAAACTGCGACTATGAAGGTTCCAGTTTTTTATCCTTTAAAATCCTGTAACTCTGTATTGTGTTGTCCACCCATGCTCAGAATTACATATAAATGTAGCGATCTGTGTACAACTAAACCCCTTTAATCCACCCCTGGGTTTTCAATAGATGACTGGAAATTATTACCTAAACCAATGATTACTGGGTCTGCCCCGCCCCCTGCTTGTGTCAGGGGCCTGGCCTATGGGAGTATGTGCACTGCAAGAAGCTCATCTTTCTATTGGCTATAAGTCCTAAACTAGGTAAAAAGGTGGAGTGGGGCAGACCAGACAATTATTTTCAGCAATCTATTGAAAGCCCAGGGATAAGGGCCCTACCCTGAGTATGTTAATGCTGGAGGAGTGGTCGGGGGCATAACAATTGCCCTCGCGTGACCCCCAATGACCACAGGAGAGGTACATAATGTACAGATAAAATTCACAGACGGTGATAGACTTGTACATTTTATTCCTCAAATCTCCATTATTTCATTCAAACCAGGTCAATAGAATCTTATCACAGAGACACGGGAATTAACAGGTAAGAAAACCAATAAAAGCCTTTAATGGATAAGAAGGGAAGGTAGGGGCGACCACAGCGATTGCTCCTTTGTACGGGAGGAATGTGATGGATCCAGGGTGCAGCAAACGCATGTCCTGGTAAAATGTAATTAGCAAATATAATACAGGAAGTAATCAGGGGATGTCATTTAGCGTTAATGTATACAAAGGTCTGCAGGAACCTGGAGGAGCAGTAAATGACCTTGATAGTTTCAATAGGGAAATACCAATGAGTCTAGAAATGCCAGGAAAATAGGAAAAGTCAGACCGGACCCCCTCTAGGGCTGGATTTCTCGGACTTTCAATAATTGTCGAAAAAAAATCGAACGATTTTCGAAACGTTTATGGGATAATTAGTGAAAATCAAACACGGGAACTCGCGCGTGAGAATAAAATTGATTTTTTTGAAAGTCCTGGATATTCGAACGTGTTCCCCAGACCATTTCCCAGGTCCCACAGCCATTTACATTAAGTTACCATTGATATTTTAATTGTATTTCATTAGAACTTTAAAAACTATTTGACTCCCATTGACTTTAATGGGTCCGTTTTCAAACTTTCCATATAGTTCAAAATTTCAAAAACGGACTGAATTTTTGGAGGTTCGGCCATCTCTAGTCTCGACCAGCCTCCTATCTCCTGCTCGTATGTTCCTATAATAAAGATAGGAGGCAGATCGGGACATCAACATGATCAGCTGTTCATATCAGCTGTTTCCTTCGCCTGGGTTTTATTATTCACAGGAAGCAGGGAAAAGCAAACCTACCTCTCTACAAATAATAGATCCATCTGTGAGCTACTTAAAAATGTATATTGTCCCTTTAAAGGGTATTTAAAGGGTATGACATTGTCTCATCTTAATCTATAAATAAATAAATTTTTTTGTTTGTTTGTTTGTTTTACTCAGGCTCATTATCCCCCTTTCTGACTATCTGTAAAGTCAAGCATGCTCAGTAATCACTATGGGACTAAACACTTGGATAGGGAATTTCCCATCATGCAATTCACACATACCAGCAATCAGCATTCCAGTTACAGTAAAACTGCACACAGCAGAGTTTATAATAATAAGGAACGTGGGAGATAAGTTTGTTATGTCCTTTATAAATATGAAATCCTGTGCTCTAGAGATAATTCTAGCGCAGGGACCGGTGGGATATGATAATTCTGCTATTGTCACCCATTATCTCTGTTAGAATAGTAGTGAAAGACCTATGAATACTGATTGATTTCAATAGTATAAATCTTGTTTAGTACCCAGAGGACCATTAAGGTTATTAGATTCTTTTGTTTCACTATAAAGAATGGGATGGGCGTCCAGTGGGAGGTTTTGCAAAGCTACCTGGGAAATGGGGGACATTTACTGTGTAATAAACAGGTATATATTTGCCGTATGATGTGAATAGACAAATCTGATTTGAATGAGTGTGTATATACGATATGCTGGCGTTTGGATGGGGCCCTAGACCCCTAGTAATAAAAGGGACCCCTTGATTAGGAAATAGCTGCAAATAAAATAAACAGATCTCTTTTTTAACCAATCATGCTGTACAAACTGGGATTGCATGCTGGGAGTTGTAGTGCATTACAGCGACGCAGAAACTATAAAGACAAATATCATTGGCCATCGAGCGGTTAATGGCATCTTTTCACCTACACTTGTATGTGAATAGAGCACTTGCCTTGGAAAGCGAATCTCCACGGAGTGTTGGGGAATGATGTAAGTGTGAGGGCAGAGACAGTTTACATGACAGGAACAATCACTGCAGCTGTCACAGTGATGAGACACACACATAGAGACATCCCTGGGAATATGTTAGTGGAGTGCATGATGTCTTTTAACCCCACATGTGCTGTCTGTACTGTCTTTAAACCAGATAGGGATATTATAATGTATTTGTTTTATTATATATAGGCCATATTATACTGTATCAGTTTATTCACATCTAGGCCCATGTCTGAAGAGCTTACAATCTAGATCCCCTATTACACACAACCTATCAGTATGTCTTTAAGTCAGAGATGTTATATTATGTAACAAATAACGAGCATGTGTATTATATAGAAATACACAGCAGTGGATGTGGTATACTTGGATTTTGCTAAAGCTTTTGATACTGTGCCACATAGGCGACTAATGAATAAACTGAGGACTGTTGGCCTTGAAGAAAACATTTGTTCATGGATAGAGAACTGGTTATTGGATCGCAAACAGAGAGTGGTGGTTAATGGACTACATCTATGTGGGCTAAAGTTCTAAGCGGAGTGCCTCAGGGTTCTGTACTGGGACCACTTCTGTTTAATTGTTTATAATGACTTAGAAGGGGGCATTGAGAGCAAGGTCTCTGTGTTTGTGATGACACTAAATTATGCAGAGCTTTGGAAACTTCCAATGATGTGCAAGTGCTGCAAGCAGACCTAGATAGATTATCAAAATGGGCAGCAGAATGGCAGATGAGATTCAATGTTGATAAATGTAAGGTGATTTATAATCCCTGTGCCATCTAACCACAAATAACTCTGTGTAAAGAGCATGTCCACCCGATATTTTTTTTTTTATATGGTATTCCCCATGGGCTCCCAGCCCCAACCGCATAATTTATTTTTTTAAAAAGCCCCCCAAACTCTACTTACCTCCCCTCTTTCCTCCGCCGCGCTCCCGGCCCTCTGCTTGCTAGAAAATGCAAGCAGAGGGGCGGGACCGGCAGCCGCGTCTGTGATTGGCTGAGCGGCAGCCAATCACGGACGCGGCTGCCGCAGTCACTTCGCCGGAGGAAAGACGAGAGGTAAGTAAAGTTTGGGGAGCTTTCAAAGGTACAAATATTGCGGTTGGGGCTGGGAGCCCTTGGGGAATACCATATATAAAGCATTTTACGTAGGGGGAGGGAATCGAGAGAGGGTGGGAGAGGGAGGGAGAGGGAGGGGGGAGAAGAGCTGCAGTACGCATGGCAAAAATCTACCTGAGGCCAGGAAGCAGGCAGTGTCCTATATGGCCTGCTAGCCTCCTGGTGGGCGTTTTTGGGACTTTGGGGGGGCACTACCGGAGAACCCTATGGAGCTGGGATGTGAGGTAAGGATTAAACTACACTACATGGTGGGGCCAGTAGTTGGGGGGATTATAGTTTGGGGTGGACATGCCCTTTAAGTTCATCTCTTGGGAAAAGTTTTAGGGGGTTCTAGTAGATAACAGACTTGCCTGACAGCCATAGCTAGCAAGATACAGTATTGTCTTGATAAAGAGGGGAATAGATTCAAGGGAGAAAGATATTATTCTCCCTCTTTACAAAGCACTGTAAGGCCTCATTTGGATATGCGGTGCAGTTTTGGACTCCCATATACAAAAGGGACATCTTGGAAATTGAAGCAGTTCAGAGAAGGGCAACTAAATTAATAAGGGGAATAGAGGGGCTTGACTATGCAGGCAGATTAGACATGTTAGGGCTGTTTACATTGAGAGAAGCGACGTTTGCGTGGGGATATGATCACTTTATATAAATATATTAATGAGCCATACAATGAACTCTCTGGTGCATTGGTCACTTATAGGTCATAGTATTGTAGAATTGTACTGTGTAGTAAAGACATCTTGGACATAAAATAATACGTTTTATGGCTAACCAAAATGATTGGAATGCAAGCTTTCAAGGCACTTAAGGTGCTACACAGATGCGATCACGACGCACAATGTTTATGTACAGCAGTGCTGAGTAGGGCACTTTGTCGGACAAACGGCTGCTTGGACGGGGCTTGTTGCCAGATCCACTGGGCAACAAAGTGCCCATACAGTTGTATATGTATATGTAGTCTGGTTGGTAAAGGGATACTATATAATATTGAGAATTACGGTATTAATACATATACTGTAGTTCTGGTTGGTACAGGGATACTATATAATATTGAGAATTACTGGTATTAATACATATACTGTAGTTCTGGTTGGTACAGGGATACTATATAATATTGAGATTACTGGTATTAATACATATACTGTAGTTCTGGTTGGTACAGGGATACTAAATAATATTGAGAAATACTGGTATAATACATATACTGTAGTTCTGGTTGGTACGGGATACTATATAATATTGAAAATGACTGGTATTAATACAAATACTGTAGTTCTGGTTGGTACAGGGATACTATATAATATTGAGAATTACTGGTATTAATACATATACTGTAGTTCTGTGGTACAGGGATACTATATATATTGAGAATTACTGGTATTAATACAAATACTGTAGTTCTGGTTGAACGGGGATACTATATATATTGAGAATACTGGTATTATACATATACTGTAGTTCTGGTTGTACGGGATACTATAATATTGAGAATTACTGGTATTAATACAAATACTGTAGTTCTGGTTGGTACAGGGATACTAATAATATTGAGAATTACTGGTATTAATAACATCTAGGCTATATGTTGATATAGTTAGATCAGCATGCAAAATCCACATGGCATCTCCGCTAAACCCATAACTTTATCAACAAAGAATGCAAAGACAGAAAAATATTGATAAATGATAAGTGGGTGAAAAAAAGTTTACCCTTCAGGTCTAACATTACAGTAAGCAGGTCTGATATGCACATGGAATCACAATTAGACAGGTGGAATGTTCCAGCGTTTAAAACGGATCAAGTGATTGGATGCACCTTCTGGATTGGCAGCCATCACTATACAAGGGTGGCAAACTGGCAATATAAAATTGACCTATGCAAAGTTCTATAGAGTGGAGATGAACCATTATACAAACATAAAAGTGGAGCTAAAAAAGGATATTTCCATTACCCGCCAGCAAACTGATTTTATATTGTTTTACTGCATTTAAAATATAAGGACAATTTTTCTAATTACAGCTCAGATTAGAATAACCTGCTCCGGGCTGACATTAATATTTTAATATTGTAAAAGAAAACAACAGAACTTTGTAGGTTTTGTTTTTTGACATTTGTGTCATTGTTTGTGAGTTGAAAAGCTGTTGATTTGCACCTTACATAGTATCAAGCAGCATTATTCTCTTCCCTTTACCTTCTGTAAACATCTGCAGGGGGAACCAATGTTACTGACTGGGTGATTTTCAACTTGGCATCTCCACGGAATAATTCAGGTGTCTGCTGATCTGATCTGGAGACCCCCGTGTGTCTCTTTAATTTCCTGTAACTCGCACATAATAAATAAAACACATCAATGACTCCTTCTTAAAGGGGCCCAACAAACTGCAAATGCCAACATACTACAATGTCAACAAAGACACACAGGGCTTATTTAATAAGAGGTGCAAACTGTCTCCCGTTTTCTTAAAGGGTATGTCCATCCCCCAAACAAACTTTTCGGATTAGGTTAATTGCCCCAAACCTCGCCCTCGTGACTCAGCCATAACAGGTGCCGCTCCCAATCCAGCCCCTTCTGCATCTTCCGTCCATAGAAAAGGCACTAGAGCTAAGCAGAAGACAGCCAATGGAATGAGAACTGGTGTGTAGGCTTAGCAGCCACTTTGAAACATTAAGAGCTCCCGAGGTCGAGGTTTGGTGTGGTGCAATTAGTCTAATCACAAGGTGGGTACACATAGGAGGGGGGGGGGGAGTTTTTGGCCAAACCGAATGATATTTTATACATCGCCAGCGTGTGTGCCAATGTATCAGTTTCCTCGGATGCGATGATAGATGCGGGTAAATAACGGCTAATCGCGTGGTCGCCTATGGATCGCATAATTGGACGTGGTTTTCGCCGCAACTGACAGTGATGTCAACACAAACACACAGTATCAACAAATACAGTATCAACACAAACACACAGTACAACAAATACAGTATCACACAAAACACACAGTATCAAAAACATACAGTATCAACACAAACACACAGTACAACAAATACAGTATCAACACAAAACAACAGTACCAAAAATACAGTATCAACACAAACAACAGTACCAACAAATACAGTATCAACGCAAACACACAGTACCAACAAATACAGTATCAACGCAAACACACAGTATCAACAAATACGTATCAACACAACCACACAGTACCAACAAATACAGTATCAACGCAAACGCACAGTATCAACAAATACAGTATCAACACAAACGCACAGTATCAACAAAACAGTATCAACACAAACGCACAGTATCAACAAATACAGTATCAACACAAACACACAGTATCAACAAATACAGTATCAACACAACCACAGTACCAACAATACAGTATCAACACAAAACACAGTACAAACAAATACAGTCATAAAACAACACCCACAGTATCAACAAATACAGTATCAACACAAACACACAGTATCAACAAATACAGTATCAACACAAACACACAGTACCAACAAATACAGTATCAACACAAACACACAGTACCAACAAATACAGTATCAACACAACCACACAGTATCAACAAATACAGTATCAACACAAACACACAGTACCAACAAATACAGTATCAACACAACCACACAGTACAAACAATACAGTATCAACACAACACACAGTACCAACAAATACAGTATCAACACAAACCACACAGTATCAACAAATACAGTATCAACACAAACACACAGTACCAACAAATACAGTATCAAAAACACAACCACACCAGTATCAACAAAATACAGTATCAACACAAACCAACAGTATCAACAAATACAGTATCAACAAAAACACAAGTACCAACAAATACAGTATCACACAAAACAACAGACATACCAACAAATACAGTATCAAAACAACCACACAGTTATCAACAAATACAGTATCAACACAAACACACAGTACCAACAAATACAGTATCAACACAACCACACAGTACCAACAAATACAGTATCAACAAATACAGTATCAACACAAACACACAGTATCAACAAATACAGTATCAACACAAACACACAGTATCAATAAATACAGTATCAACACAAACACAAAGTATCAACAAATACAGTATCAACACAAACACACAGTATCAACATATACAGTATCAACACAAACACACAGTATCAACAAATACAGTATTAACACAAACACACATTCTCAAAAACACAGTATCAACACAAACACAAAGTATCAACAAATACAGTATTAACACAAACACAGTATTAAAACAAACACAGTCTCAAAAACACAGTATCAACAAAGACAAGATAATATGAACCAGTTTTAGTATAGGGGTTAATTTAAATGAACCAGTGTTATTATTTTGGAAAACTTTACAGGATTAAGTTGCTTGTTAACAACCAATCAAGTTATTTCTTCTACAGAACTCCCCCTGATCCGGGTGCTGCAGATAACACAATGCATGACAGATATGGTCAAGTGTGCATTAGCCTTGATGAAGTTGATGGAAGGGTTTAGCCAAGTGGAGAGTCAGACAGCAGCTGCTTAGAGCTCCAGATAGTATGTAGACTTACAGATCCAAGAATAACTAAGCCATAATAATATATAATAAACATAATAAACCAACCCAATTTCTATCTGACATAGACTATACCACGAGCCAAGGTCTCTGTTTTTTTCCTTACTTGCTTAACCTGGACACGCGCTGATAATTTGGTAATAAAAATAATTCACCCACGTGGTGGGACTCTGAAGGTCATAAGAACTGCTGGAGACCTACGTTTGGATGAGCAGACGTCCAGCAGAGCAGATCTTCCTACAAAACTATCCTGCAGGGTTGGATGGATTCATGGGCTGCATTGTGGTGTTGTTGAAGCATTGCAGTCCTAACCCCCCTGACCTCCCACATACCTTGTAGGTCATTATTACTGTGGCCAGTTCCAATGCGTAAGAATGAACTTGGTCATCTTCTAGCTTAACAGTACCATGCAACAGAGCAAAACACGAAATATTATAAACTAAATAAATGGAGATTCATTTTAGAATGCAAACTCTCCAATAAATGTATGATATGAGATGATAAGATTTAAGGATATGTGACTGCATTGTTCAAGACAATATGGTGATGGTCCCCAGCAGTCTCGGCAGACAATAGTCCAGAAGAATCAGAGGCCATATTTAAGAATGCACAGTATTGCAATTTAGCAATACCGCACATTACGGGAGCGTACAACAGCGGCCGTAAACGTATGTCCAAGGTCATAAATTTACGATCAAATGTTTGGTAATTAACGAACGTTCGGCCACAGAATACCACGGTGGAGATCGTAAATCTACGAACCAATTATCATAGATTTACGATCGTTATCGTTAATTTATAATCTTTATTGTTAAATAGTTTTAACAACTGTTAAACCGATTGTTAAAGGCACAGTGTCGCTAAAAAGCTATATGAATGTGGTCCCAAGTCACCTTTTAAGTAAGTCAGTATAACCAAATACAGCGTCAACACAAACACACAGTATCAACAAATATGTATGGCTGCTACAGTAATGGATAAGTAGATCAGTAGGTGTGTGTACCTGGGTCTGGTTGAGGGGGTATGTCTTTTTTTGTGTGTTTACAACCATAAAACTATCTTTTATTGAGGATGAATCTAAATTAGTTTTTTGACTATAGTTACCCTTTAAGTATGGCTTCCATGGGAATGGAAAGGTAGGTCAGTAGGTGGGTGTCCCTGTGTCTGTGTGGGGGGGGGTGGGGGTATCAACGTTTTTATTTATGACCATGAAACAAACTGTTTTGAAATATCCACATTTGAGGATTGTTACCATTATAGTCTATGGGAAAAAATGTCCCGAAATTCTCCGATAACGCCGAATTTCATGTCTCTAGCTCAAAAACTGTGGGAGGAGATACGGTCCAAAAAAGCGGAAGAATAAAATGGAAGAAGAAGAAAAAGAAGAAGGAGAAATAGAAAGAACAGGAATTTGGCTTTTTCAAGCCAAATTAATTAAACAGGGCCCCATTAACTCCTATTAAAACGATAATTCGGCATTCGCCTATCTCTTGAAGTGAACACCAAACACATATGGAAACTACATTTCCAGTAGCAGCTCTTTAAATGTAATACTGTATGGCTACACTGATACTGATACAGCCTACATCACACTTCTAGTGGGAATACTGACCAGTCTTTCAGCATTAACATTTCCTTTTTTGTGTGTCCATTTAATGGTGAAACTACATCTCCAAACTGCCAAAACTTTGTCCCTGAAACAGACATTCCTGCCAAATTTCACCATCCAAACCATGATTTTGAATAAATGAATAGAATAAGTTCCAACTGCACCAATGGAAGGGCCCCGAGGACAGTGGGAGTGAGTCACATATTATGATATGGAGACCCAGTAGAAGGACAGGACAGAGACAGGACAGAGTACAGACACCACAGAACATGAGACAATAGAACCCTACACAGTGACATTCTAGGACAGACAGGCAAGATCTTTCCTGCCTTCCACAGGGGTCGGCACGGTGGCTCAGTGGTTAGCACTGAAACCTTGCAGCACAGAAGTCCTTAGTACAATTCCACCCTTGGCACATCTGCAAAGAGTTTGTATGTTCTCCCCGTGTTTGCGTGGGTTTCCTCTGGGCACTCTGGTTTCCCCCACAATCATAAAGACATACCTTATATACTCGAGTATAAGTCGATCCGAGTATAAGTCGAGCTACCTATTTTTACCTAAAAAATTAGTAAAAATTGATTGACTCGAGTATAAGTCGAGGGTAGAAAATATGTGCACTACTGCCTTCTGATTCTGTATTGTTTTCAGGCATTAGTTGCCCTTTAAATTAAAAGTAATCCCTAATTCCTTGGCACTCCAGATGTTTGAAAACTCCAGCTCCCAGCATGCTTTAGTTGCTGGGAGTTGTAGTTTACAAACATCTGCAGTGGAACTGCACACATGTAAACATCCTTCCTTATCCATAACATTAGTAAACCCTGTTAAAAATAAAAACACTATAGACATGGCAACAGCTAATATTTTGCCAATTGCTTGAAACGAGTCCTGGTTTGAGAGCACACTGCTCTGCAGAGGAAGGAAGGGATGTGGCTGGATTACCTTTATGCTCCTGATAGGGTTTAGAGATGATTAGTGTTATTCCCCCCAGCGACCAGTGACTGCTGCTTGGACTATAGGCCTCAATACATCCACTGAGCCCAACCAGCCCACTACCTTATGGGTAATCCCGGGAGTTCTCCTTTCAATCCTCACGAGATCTCACTCTCGCACACACAGGAATGGGAAGACTGAGATGCGCGTTTAAAGCAGGGGACACGGTGTCTCTCGGAGGAATGTTGACTGGGACGGGGTTTAATGCTTCTGTCTCTGGTAAGTGACTTTAGCGTCCCCCTTGTCCATGGCACACACACAGCCTACCCTGCTTGTATGTAGCCCCGCCCACATTTGCTGACGGAAGATGAGATGTGCTCATCTATTGGCCACAACAGGCTCTCTCTGGAGTACCAACGCTAGGAAGGAGAGCAGGCTGCAGCTGCCATCACTACGGTAACTTGAAAGGGGGAATCCGGCTGAAGTTAGTGACTGACCCAAGTATAAGTCGAGGTTCAGTTCTCAGGCTGTTTTTACAGCCTGAAAACCTCGACTTATACTCGAGTATATACGGTACTGATAGGTTGTACGTGTCAAATAAATGTGCTTAGATTATAAGCTCTTCTGGGCAGGGCCTGATGTGAATGTATACATGTAATTGTAAAGCGCTACGGAAGATGTTGGCGCTATATAAATCCACAATAATAATAATAACGGGTCCATACTTTTTCTTCTACAAATACAGCCCCTCTCCCACATAAGAAACTTGAAGCAAGAAAGGGAGCCTGTTACATATGTATACAGTATGGTGCTACCAACCTCCAGTATTTCCTCTAATTTTATATCAGCTGTGTGTACAGATTTATATATTATCAGAGTTATTCAATAAATGTTATTATCGTTGTGCTAATTTTGCCCCAACCAATCAGATCTTATTTAACATTTGAAAGCTAACATCTGATTGGTTAGGGCAAAACTAGCACCGTTTTAAACGGTAAGACCTTTTATTGAATCTCCCTAAATATATTGTATATGCTCCTACCAGTTTTTCTGCTGCACTGGCAGTAATAAACATTCCTCCTGGCCCCTACACTTTATACTGGGTAAGATGCCCCGCCCCTAGCGCCATCTATCTCCCCCACATTTTTCCCCCCAGAGTTTATCAATTAGTCAATCTCATCTCCCCCACATTTTTCCCCCCAGAGTTTATCAATTAGTCAATCTCAAACTTCGAATATTCAATATAGAACATGAAATATTCCATTCCGAACACTGAAAATTTTATTCCCAACATCGAATATTGGATACCGAACGCAGAAAACGATTGGAACTTTGGCTCCTATTGACTTCTATTGGGTTAGTTTTCGAATTCGAAAATCCCTGCAGCAGGGGGTGGGTCTTTTAAAGGGACAGTTCAGTGGAAATGATCAATATTTGTTAAATTGTTAGTTTGTGTAATGCCTACTTAGTTATTCTACATATTCTCTCCCATATTGAAAAATCAGTTGATTTCATACCCTTTGCTGTTCCCTGCTGTTGACATTAGTGAGCTGACATTTCAGGTTCTAACGGTCCTTCTTCTTCCCAGGATGCACCACATCCTTGGAATGTTCCTAACAGTTATTTCTACTGATTGGCTGTTGGATGGGTCAAAGATGCTCAGATCTCTACTGAGCAACTGAATCAACCCAGGCGCTGGGTCAAGGGCAAGACCATAACGGTCTCTACTAGGGGGTCCTGCAAACAGGAAGTCAGTATTTCAGAAGTATTTATTTATACACAGACAAAATGCTGAATTGGCAGGTTAAAGGGCATGTCCACCCCCAAAACTAAAATTTAAACCACTACTGGCCTCACTCTGTAGTGTAATAAAATCCTTACCTTACATCCCAGCTTCAAATGGTTCTCCTGTAATCCCCCCCAAAGTTAAAAAAAACTGCCCACCAGGAGCCTGGCCACCTGAGCTGTCCTCTCTGAGTTTTTTGGCTTGCTCAGAGCAGCCCTCCCCCCCTCCCTCTCCCTCCCATTTTGTTCTCCCTCCCCCTAGTGTAAATCCACTTTCCCACATATTAGGGATAGTTCCCCCAGCCCCAACCGCAGTAAAATATTTGTAATAAAAAGTCCCCCAATCTTACCTTCCCTCTCTCCTACGGTGTTCTGAACTGCCAGCAGCCGCATCTGTGATTGGCTGCCTTTCAGCCAATCACAGACGCAGCTGCCAGTCCGGCCCTCTGCTTGCAGTTCCGTGCAAGCAGAAGTCCGGGCATTGCGGCGGAGGAGAGAGGGAAGGTAAGTAACGTTTGGGGGACTTTCTTGAAAATATAACATAGCGGTTGGGGCTGGGGGAACTAGCCCTACAACATATAAAAAATTATCAAAAGGGGTGGACATGCCCTTTAAGGTCATTAAGTTCCCTTTAATATTTTGGTTTGTTACCCTTTAAAGTCCATCAATTAGAATAATCTTCTCAATTGTAAAGAGTAACAAGTTTGTTGGTTCAGGTTGACCAGAGAATCGTTTAAAGGAAATTGAGCGGTTCATTTCCTTTAAATAAACACGCCATGTTAAATGCAGACGTCCGGGCTCGTTATTTATCAGGTTTTTTGTGGCCTTTATATTTTCTCATGACTGGTGCCATAAAGTTATATGCATTCAATAGAATTGATATCAATAAACAAAGGTTACCGGGTTACATTAGGGGGTTGACAAGCAGCGATTTAAAGTGCGTATTCATTTCGGGCCCGTCAATAATCACTATGCTTGATTTAGCCCAATAAGCATTTTATCTTTGTTCAATTAAATCCAGCCTTGAATGTGGCTATTCACTTTATTACCTCTGTCAATAGCCATGTAAAGTGGCAGCGTAAATATAGATAAATTGCTATTGAATGTGGACTTTAATTAACCTACAGAGGGGCTGGAAAGATCCAACATCTTTGGAGATAAGACATAGGCCATATTATATTGCTGTCTGATAATAAGTAAAATATATAATATATACAAAAATGTAAAATATATATGTACCCCGATATTGCGAAATAGGGCATCTGCAGTTATAATACAGTTAGTTACAATGACAAATATTAAGGGTCTTATGTATCAGGAGGTGCAGAAATATTCCTGTGCTATTATTTGTGGCAGCCAATCAAATACTGTCTTACTAAAACAGCCCAGTAAAAAAAGCTCACATCTGGTTGGTTATAGATAAATAGTGCAGGCATACTTCTGTATCTCTTGTTACATAAGGCTCTAGGTTCCTTAAGGGATAAGTTCACCCCCCACAATAAAATGTATACTTACCTTAAGGACCCCCAAAAACCTCAAGTCTGCGAAACCAATTTTAAAAGTAAAGTAAACTTTTCGAAGTTCCCAATTGTGCCAGCCAGAATGTCACGTGACCACACCAGCGGTGGGTGAAATGACATTATTTGCCATGCGCAGAATAGCTAAGGGAGCATGCCAAATAATGCATTCAGCTGTGAGATATGTGACTGTCTCACTGGCAAATTGGGAACTTTGCAGAGTAAGCGCAGGGTAAGTACTTTCTTAAACTGCAGTCACGTGACTGTCTCACTGGCAAATTGGGAACTTTGCAGAGTGAGCGCAGGGTAAGTACTTTCTTAAACTGCAGTCATGTGACTGTCTCATTGGCAATTTGGGAACTTTGCAGAGTAAGCGCAGGGTAAGTACTTTCTTAAACTGCAGTCACGTGACTGTCTCGCTGGCAAATTGGAAACTTTGCAGAGTCAGCGCAGGGTAAAGCAAAAAAAAAACAAAAAAACTTTTAACCTTTGCACATTATTCTGCAATAAATATAAGATAGTTTTGTTTACCTCAGAATCTTCTTATATATAAATTACATAAATTGCTCAATTTAACTGCCTGTATTTAAACAATATGTACATGAAAAATGTAATAACCCCCATAGCCATCATCGTGGTTTATATTTCATTTTAACAAACGTTATTCTGAACCAGAGATTTGTTCAGTTGCAGCCCTCAGGACCCTTCAGGAACTCTACATTTAACCATATCCCCATTACGGCACAGATGGCTCTGTCATTAGCAGAGGGTAGATCTGTCAACATGACAGATCCACTAGCAGATCAACTAGCTCTCAAGTGAGGGTCCCTTTAAATGGTGCCAAGGGGGTCCTGTGGTTTGACTTTGATTTACAGCGTTAGGACTTTTTTTGTGATTTAAGCATGTAAAATGGAAATGTAAAAGTAAAATAGAGACTTGCTGCATGCATTACATTTTCAAAACTGGCGGTTCCACTTCGAAACCAAGTTCATTTGGAAACCAGGACAGAAATGTACAAGGCCACAGTCTGAGTTATACAGGTCATGGAATTCTAAGGTGACTGCTAAACAGAGAGTAAATGTGGCCATACACATTAACAATATTATTTTAATCCTGTTGGTCCACGATGGTGTTTACCTAATATCGCTAACGGCTGTGGTGGGCTTTATGGTCATTCGGGAAAGACAGAAATTTCCGTCTGTTGGTATTGGTTCGAGAGATGGTACCGTTGGCCCATCTATGGCTGCATGGCCATACTGTTTATTGGTAATTGGTTGGTTCCATGTGTGTGGTTCCCTTCGCAATGTGCTAACAGATACCAATGTGATCTGTCGGCGCATTGCTATGGAAATCATATGTTTCTGACCACCTTAAGTCATGATGACATCATTAAGCACCCATTATAACCAATGACATAGCTAAGCACTGTTGACAGAATATTCCCGCTAGTTATACTCCACTGACTATCTAGTTACAGCTCCTGATCTGTTTCGCCTCATGTCTCATACCGATCTCCTCTAGACTGTAAGGTTACAATGTGGACCTGGACACTTCTACCCCTCTTACTGACCCATCACAGACCGACTAGTTATAACCCACTGACAACTTAGTTACAGATACTGATCTGCTTCACCTTATGTCTCATCCCCATCTCCTCTAGACTGTAAGGTTACAATCTGGACCTGGACACTTCTACCCCTCTTACTGACCCATCACAGACCGACTAGTTATAATCCACTGACAACTTAGTTACAGATACTGATCTGTCACCTTATGTCTCATCCCCATCTAGACTGTAGGGTTACAATCTGGACCTGGACACTTCTACCGCTCTTACTGACCCATCACAGACCCGCTAGTTATAATCCACTCACAGCTTAGTTACAGATACTGATCTGCTTCCCCTTGTGTCTCATCCCCATCTCCTCTAGACTGTAAGGTTACAATCTGGGCCTGGACACTTCTACCCCTCTTACTGACCTATCACAGACCCGCTAGTTATAATCCACTGACAACTTAGTTACAGCTACTGATCTGCTTCACCTTATGTCTTATCCCAATCTCCTCTAGACTGTAAGCTCTTGGGCAGGGCCCTCCATCCTATTGTACCAATACGCGAGTAAATATTGAACTATCGAATCTGCGTGTAAAATGTCTATTATACCAATACGCGAGTAAATATCAAATTATCGAATATGCAAGTAAAATGTCTATTATACCAATACACGAGTAAATATCGAATTATCGAATATGCAAGTAAAATGTCTATTATACCAATACGCGAGTAAATATCGAATTATCAAATATGAGAGTAAAATGTCTATTATACCAATACACGAGTAAATATCGAATATGCAAGTAAAATGTCTATTATACCAATACGCGGGTAAATATCGAATTATCGAATATGCAAGTAAAATGCTAGTATACCAATACGCCAGTAAATATCGAATTATCTAATCCGCGAGTAAAATGTCTCTTATACCAATACGCAAGTAAATTTCGAATTATCGAATCCGTGAGTCGTTCATGGGATAATTATTGGATGTTCAAACGTGAGAGATCGTAAGTACCGTGCGTGAGAGTAAAATTGATTTTTCGAAAGTCCTGGATATTTGAACATGTTCCCCAGACCATTTCCCAGGTTCCACAGCCATTTACATTAAGTTACCATTGATATTTTAATTGTATTTCATTCGAACTTTTCAAACTATTTGACTCCCATTGACTTTAATGGGTTTTACCTGGAAATATGTGGAGATCTAGGATTTACTTTAAAGGCGGGAAGGAAGGGCTTTTATTTAACCCCAATTGTCTTGTCCTTAAATCAGAGTAGCAATAATAAGATTAGCCATTTAATTTCTGGCAAAAAGGACCAACAAAATAAAGAAAACTTAAAACCGCAAAATTGCACAAATGCTGCAAAATCCCCCCTGCCCCTGTGTTCAAGCCCCCTAACTGCAGGGGGTGCTGTTATGCAATGAAAAAGCACAACTACTAAAAGATTTTGATAGGAGATACTTTCTTTTGTTGATCTGCCCCCTATTTCATTAGATATACAGTCTGAACCATCTTACATTTCAGCTGTCAATTCAGTGCCCTAGTATCATAAACTGTTCTGTTATGTATAGTTTTGCTGTAGCTGGAATAGTGACAGTTGGTAAGTGAACTTCATGGTGGGAAATTCTCTCTTCCAATGTTGCCTCATAGGGATTACTGAGCATGCTTGCCCTCACAGAGTCAGACAGTCTGGCAGGGGGCTGGGTGACTGAGCTTGAGCAAAACAAGTACTGGATTGAAGTCATGAAGCAACACAAACACATCAAAGTAAGTACAATTCCTTAAATTTAAATCACCTTAAAGACCTTAAATAAAAATCAACCAAGCCGTTGACTTAGCCACAAGCCTCTGGAATGTAATTTTACTGCATGGGAAAATATTTATTAATTACTAAAATAAATAAATTAAGAAAACACTAATTCAAGATGTGTGGAATGTATGTATATGGTATACGAACATCGCTACTTATTGGATAAATCTAGTTTGTTTAATTCCATTAAGCCAACTAATTATTACGTTGATCTCCGGATGAGTGGAAAATAGACTCTCTCTCTTATAGGTTGACCCCTGACCCCTTCTATCCACATCAACGGGTTAAGGGTTTCTGATTGGCCAATCAATTCACACATCCAAACCAATCATAATCCAACAAACCATTGCTTGGGACAAACATGAATATACTTAACTGTTATATAGATCAAAAGAAGAAAGGAATGGTAATTGCTTTATGACCATGTAGGAGTGTTTCTGTATATATTGGGAAAGTTGAGTTGCTTTTTTATCTTTCTATACAGATATTACTTGTACTTTGTACAAGTAATATCTGTACTTGTGGAATTCACATATATAGTTGTATCAGTAAGGCAGCATGGTGATATATGGGGTAGCCCTGTCATTGGTTTAAATCCACTATTGCATCTGGGAGGAGTTTTATAGTCTGTTCTGGTTTCCATTCAAAGTACAAAAATCCTTTTTGGATCTGTGAATGGATAAACTAATTCTAAAAACAATATGTTCAGACAGTGCTATATAGATAAATACAACATGGCCACCAAGATTCGCAATGGACTCTGGGATAAAGATAGCCACTACAAATGATACATGTATATTTTTTTCCTGGTTTCCATTCAAAGCACAAATACTCCTTTCTGGTCTGTGAATGGATAAACTAATTCTAAAAAGAACATGTCCAGTGCTACATAGATAAATACAACATGGCCGCCAAGATTGGCAATTAACTGGGATAAAGTAACTACAATTTAGAAAAGAAATTATGTGGATTTGTCTGTGCCCCTTATAAGCGTATAAATCTGGTTAATCTTGGTTGAAATAAACAAATGTCATATTTTAATAACTAAACCTTACAGGTTTCTACAAAGCCCTGGATTAACAATCTAGTTAAAATTCTATTAGATCGCAACAGTAAGTTAAAATGTATTTGTCAAATTATAAGAGAGAACAGGAAGCTACAAAGGTTAATGTGATTATTTGAAACCATGCAACACATCTGCATAAATAATAGGTCCATGCTATCCAATTATAATGGGCGCCAGAGGTTTTCTATTCAGATTATGTTTGTAGGTTTATTGTTTTAATTTACATTGATCCTGTAAAAAAAAAAATAAACACCAGTAAAAAAAAAACAGATCATATGCAGTTTCCTTTAAGCAATATCCTTAAAGCGATTAACCTCTATTCTGTGAATTGCTATTGGTGAGATCCTTGCCTGAGCTGTTAATTTGACAACAATAGTGTTAAATCCCGGTTTCGAAAGGAAAATGGTTTTGATTCGGAATTGCCAGTTTCAAAAATCTGTGGACCCAACTGATTTTTTTTACATTTTCTAAACTAAACTTTTTTAATCTAAAATTTAAAAATCGAACTTTGAAATAATTACATTAAATTTAAAATGTCTATCAAAAATTCAAAAAGGCTTTTGAAAATTCAAAAAATTCCAATTTAATTAGATTTCCAGCACTTTAATAGGTTATGCAAAACGGCTATTGAAAACGAAACTCGCCAGGTTCATTCATCTATCAACCAATCAAATGATATCTTTTTACTGGGCTACTACAGTTAGAAAACATTTGACAACATTTGATTGGCAGTATGTAAAGCACAAAGTTTAATTTCGCATCAGCACAAGTGATATGTATCTGCGGATACTGATGATAGTACAGTAATTAGAGGGGACGGTCAGGAAGAGACGAGCAGAGAAGACCATAAGAATCAAATACAAGTTATCAAGGCTTATGAAAAAGCAATTGACTAAGCAGATCATCCATCTGCTATCCAATTCTGTCATCAACCAATCAGTCTATTATTATATTTATCAGTCTACAGTTTTATTATTAAATGCGACACATCTCCAGGCTAAGAATGTCAACATCTGAGAGGTCTTGTAACCCAAATACAGTTCCAGCTACCCACTTATCCTCTAGATCATTGGTTGTCCAGATGTCTGTTCCTGGACATGAATATGAAACCAATGAGCAACCAATGAATCAGGCAACCCCACAGGTATTGCTAATAACAAAAGTGTATTTATTGTTTCAGACAGTCTTGAGAAAGGGCCTAGACTGTCCGAAACATGTTGTGTGCAAAATAAATGCACTTTTGTTAATAGGTCTTTTATCCTACAGTTAATCATTTCCTACTGAGAATGTAGAAGGGAAACCATTATTCTGGTAAGGTGACAAAGCGAAGAGGGAATTTTTAGTTTCAGAAAATAAATATTGGTCTCTTCTTTTTCCTGAGAGATACTGTAATTGGTCTGTTTTTAGGGAGGTTGGTCCCCCACAAAAGCTTTCAGTGGTTTTCTCCCCTGTGGATAGGCTGAAGGGCATCACTTGAAGAGAAATATGTTTACCATATTGTCTTTGGCTCTTTTAGCTAAACGATTATGATGGTATGAAAAGCTATTCCAAGAAAACAGTGCATAGAAACCCATTTACCTACGTCTCCCTCCCAAGTTCCAAGATTAAAATCAATCAGTCCCTTTCTGCAGCAGGTACACAAGATGTTTCATTCTGTTTTCTATAATAGATACGGATTTGGAGATTAGAAAACTGATTATTTCAGCTCCTCTCAACCCCACGGTAGAGATTTAAACCTTTTTCTCTGTACAGTTCAGTACATTGAGATCTCATCATCGTGCCAAAAGGAATTTCCATGAAAACTATTTGAGCCGGTTAGTTCTGCTAAATGATTGCAATAAGTCGCCGTGTATCTTAGAGAGGAGATTTATTTTAGGAAAGTTAATATGAAAGAGTATCTGCTTCTTACTTGATCAACTCTTAATACTGTGAATGGCTGATAACTGCACCTATCACCGTCTAGGTTTGGGGGATTGCAGGCTTGTATATATATCTCAATCCAATGCCACTGTAGACAGATTTTTTTTTCTCCATAAATCTGTAGCCCCCAAATGCATTGTAATCTTTAATCCAAGTCTGGTGTAAGAAAAGCCCCACTGTCACGTATCCCTCTGTGATTTGCAGCAAACATATAGAGAAGTTAAATAGGTCAAACACAAGGGATTTTTCTTCTAAAGGATAGGAATAAGGAACAAATAGGGGCTGAAACGAATGGGAGGGAAGCTGGGGGGGTTAAAGAATATTAATGTCCCTTTGAAGCAGATTAAACACATTTGCATTTCAATATTCTAAATATTGTACATATGCACATGGTCTAGTTACTAATTCCTTCATTCTGAACCAGCATAGTATTGGAGGTTGAATAAAAATATACGTCTATCAAGTCCAACCTTTATACCCTACCCATAATGTCTGTATAACAGTTACATAGTAACATAGTATTGGAGGTTGTATAAAGACATACGTCTATCTAGTCCAACCTTTATACCTTACCCATAATGTCTGTCTAACAGTTACATAGTAACATAGTATTGGAGGTTGAATAAAAATATACGTCTATCAAGTCCAACCTTTATACCCTACCCATAATGTCTGTATAACAGTCACATAGTAACATAGTATTGGAGGTTGTATAAAGACATACGTCCATCTAGTCCACCTTTATACCCTACCCATAATGTCTGTATAACAGTTACATAGTAACATAGTATTGGAGGTTGTATAAAGGCATACGACATACGTCCATCTAGTCCAACCTTATATACCCTAACCATAATGTCTGTATACAGTACATAGTAACATAGTATTGGAGGTTGTATAAGAAATACTCCATCTAGTCCACCTTAAAACCTACCCATAATGCCTGTATACAGTTACATAGTACATAGTATTGGAGGTTGTATAAGACATACCTCCATCTAGTACAACCTTTATACCCTACCCATATTGTCTGTATAACAGTTACATATAACATAGTATTGGAGGTTGTATAGGCATACATCCATCTAGTCCAACTGTAATACCCTACCCTATGTCTGTATAACAGTTACCTAGTAACATAGTATTGGAGGTTGTATAAGACATACGTCCATCTAGTCCAACCTTATACCCTACCCTAATGTTGTATAACCGTTACATAGTACCATAGTATTGGGAAGTTGTATAAAGACATACATCCATCTAGTCCGACTTTACCCTACCCATAATGTTTTGTATAACAGTTACACTATTAACATATTATTGAGGTTGAATCAAAGACCATACGGGCCATTCCAGTCCAACTTACTCAGCATACCACATTTTCCTACCTAACAGTTGATCCAGAGGAAGGCAAAGAAAAAAACAGTATGAAGGGGAAAATATTTCATCTGCATAGACTTAGAAACCCAGGGTAAGGGGAGGTTCTCAAGGCATTCAGTAAACAGAGGCTATAACTAGATAAAAGTCTATACTGGCTGCACATTTAAAAGTGAATTCAGATTTTTAGGTTCTGTGCTTGTCAAACATACAATCCAGAATGAATGAAATGGTCCAACTAGAAAGATCAATTCAACCAATCAACTCATTTCCTATATGGTATGGATCCAATCAAAGTGCACATCGAATGTTGAAAAAGATTTAGCGGCAGTCTGATAAACGGTTGTTCATCCTAAACTTCTAAATTTGATCTGGGATGGAGAACTTTCCACAATATTGCCCAACTTGTAATAAAGATTTAACGTTTTTAATGTCTAATTCAGACGAGTTACCTAATCTGTTAGAACTTTGATTGATGTTAAGATTGATACATGAGTGAGTCTATACTCAACTGGGCAATCAATTCACTAGGAACTGATCTGTTTCCACCTCTATTTCTAGAAATGCCTCACCAACCTAAAGATCATTTCTCATTTCCTTACATTACGTTGATAACATAGTTTGAATTAAAAAGAATGTTCCTTTAAATTCCTTAAACCTCCAAATATTGGTACATTAACAACAATATTCACAACATTGACTTTCTCCTTTCTGGACAGCTTCTTTCAAGTGCTTGAACCGCATCAATCAGTAAGGCATTCCCCCCCCCCCCCTCCTCACAGCAAAAACAGAGTAAGATTCTAAATATAAATTGCCCCACATCTGCGAAATAAATGTGTTGCTAAACAGAGCATTGGCATATAGAAAAACAGGTCTGGGATGACCTTTCCAATGCCTTTCCTCCCGTTACACCCCCGCAATCATAAAATGCTCCTTCAATTCCTAAACGCCAAGTATTTAGCACGTTTATAGGTATTTGTGTACGTTTAGCATCACTTCTTAACACTGGATGACATGCAATTGGCTTTAAAATGATACAGTGCTATCGTTTATTCTAGAAGGCGATGTTTTAATAGAAAATTATTGTATATTTCAATATTTGCGTCACATTTACACCAACAACCAAAAGTTCAGACAGTGTTGTCCGTTCCCAGGAAAGAAAAAAAAAAGAAAAAGTGTAACAAATGATGTGTAATCAGGCTGTTAATTGCAGTCATAAATCTATGATTACGCTCATCTGACTCTATTATTAATCCTGGCTAGAATGGAGTGTATGATTAACTAATAATTTGTCAAAACCCATGTTTCTAGTACCTGAGCAGATCAGTGTGTGTGTACACACACACATTGTCTTCTAATGTGCGTTACGAGGCACAGGGAAGACAGGATGGGGTTGCTATGATACTAATTGCTTTTATGTCTAAAAAATTATATTTTAATTGGAAAATGTGCATTCAGTGGCTTTGTATGGGGCCTGGTAGGCTTGGTTTATTAGTGGGGTAGTAATTAAATCATGGGAATTGTTCAATCAGATTTAGTAATCATGTCAATATTGACATTGCTGTGGGAAACACAAAGGACAAACACAGCGGATACAAGTTGGGTAGGTGACAGTGTGAATTCAGGTTCATGTAAGAGAGAGGAAATGCAAAGAGCTGGTTTCAGCACTGGACAGCGACCAAGTTCCAACCTTGGGAATATTCCCATTAGCTTTACAGAGGGGTTTACTGGGAGACTCCAATGTGTCATCCACTATAGTGACAACTTAGGAGACTCAGAGTGCAGTTCTAACACACACACAATACACAAGGGCTCGCAACTGTTGTTAGTTCTCTCTCACTGTGTCTTCACCTTTCAGCCCTGACACAAATAGGAATAATGAGCCAGGAGGTTGGGTGCTAAGGAGAGAAGCTTCCAAGGGGAGGTCACTGGTCCTCTGACCAACTCATCCATTTTCAAAGGCTTTAGTAGATGCAGCAGCTGCTCTCAACCTCTGGAGACCCAATAAGTGCTCCCTTATATCCCAGTACACCCTGCTCCACTGCAGACACAGCTCTGTAGATGTGAACACTAGGATTTCTATAGGAGAAATGTGCTGGTGGGAGACACCATCAGATGTTCACTGAGAAATGCTTAATGTTCTATGGCTGGTTAATTTTACCATTTTATCAAGAACCTGTGAACTTTAAATAGGAAAACCAACGTAACTGAGTAGAGGAAAGGACAGCTAGACAACACATAGGAAAGTAAGACAGATGATAGATAGATAGATAGATAGATAGACAGACAGATAGATGAATATCTAAATTGATAGATATAGAAGACAAAGACAGACAGAGAGATAGAGAGAAGAGAGAGAGAGAGAGAGATAGATAAGAGAGATAGTAATAGATAGATAGATAGATAGATAGATAGATAGATAGATATAGAGAGATAGAAGATGAGATTAGAGAGATAGAGAATAGAGAGATAGAGAGATAGCTAGATGATAGATAGATAGAGATATGAGAGATTACTAAATATGATAGAAGATAGAAGATAGATAGATAAAAGAAAATAGATAGATATAGAGAGATAGAGATATATAGAGGATAATGAGATAGCGAGATAGATAGAGAAGAAGATATAGAGAGATGATAGATAGATAGAGAGATGGATGATAGAGATAGATAGATATATGAGAATAGAGAATAGATAGAGAATAGATAGATAGAGAGAGAGTCAGATAGATAGAGATAGAAGCTGGGTACCAGTAACGGATCCGACGGTATCGGGCTTATATTCGTCTGTGTGTACTTTTCTTCCCGAACGAGAGCGCGCGGCCGCGAACGATCGGTCGGCCCGTACGCTCGTTCGGGAAAGGCCGAAAATTTCCCACGGCCGCGCTATAGGGAGAACGCTCGGACGTGTGTATGCAGATCTTTGAAAAGATGGCGACAGGATCTTCAGATCCTGTGGGTTTTCTGTCACTTTCAAAATCGTTATAACTTTGTGTACCTAGCTATAGAAGTAGATAGAGAATAGATAGAATCTGAGATAGATAGAAGATAGATAGATATCGGACGATGATACGATAGAGCAGATCGATACAGATAGTACTTCGAGCATCTAGTAGATAGATAGTTCGAGATAGAGGATAGATAGAGAGATAGATAGATAGAGAGATAGATAGATAGATGATATGATAAAATGTAACTTCCTGATTGGCTGCAAATCTAACCTACATAATATTATAAATTATTATAATATACATATTTAAAACAGAGCAGCTGTCAACACAGAAACTGAAATCAGAGAGTGGTGGCAAGCATTTACCACCACTGATACCTTGTAACCAGACATCTCTCTACCCGTAACCTATTACACGTACCTTCTACACCACCGATATTTGTAACCACATTAACTACCCTGACTCACTGTAACATATTCCACCGCTGATACATGTAACCAGCTTACTACCCCTGCTACACTGTAAACCATTACCCACCTACGATACATTTTAACCAGCGTACTACCACGATACATTGTACGCATCACTCCTGTAAATGATTGAACCCTGATACATGTACCATCACTCCCGTAAATGATGGCACAGTGATACATTGTAACCATATCCCTGAACTTAATGGCACACTGATACATTGTAACCATCACTCCCTGTAACACGATGGATCCTCGACTACATTTTAACCATCACTCCCTGTAACCGTAATGGACACTAATACATTTATAACCATCATCCTGTAAATTATGGAACACTGATACTTGTATCATCACCCCTGTACTTAATGGCACACTGATCAATTGTAACCATCATCCCTGTAAATGAATGGAACACTGATACCTTGTAACCATCACACTTCCCTGTAATGGCTAGATCCTGATACACTGGTAAAAAAAAAAAAAACAAACATCAAATAAACCATCCACTCTATAACTAATGGAACACTGATACATTGAGTAACTATCCTCCCTATAACTAAATGGAACACTGATACCTGTACTATCGTCCCTGTAATTGAATTGGAATACTGACACACTGTAAACATCACTCTCCCTGTAACTGAATGGAACACTGATACATTGTAACCATCACTTCCTGTCACTTAATGGAACACTGATACATTGTAACTATCACTACCTGTAACTGGAGGGAACACTGATACATTGTAGCCATCACTCCCTGTAACTGAATGGATCACTGATACATTGTAGCCATCACTCCCTGTAACTGAATGGATCACTGATACATTGTAACCATCACTCCCTTTAACTGAATGGATCACTGATACATTGTAACCATCACTCCCTTTAACAGAATGGATCACTGATACATTGTAACCATCACATCCCCTGTAACTGAATGGATCACTGATACATTTGTAACCATCCACTCCCTGTAACTGAATGGATCACTGATACATTGTAACCACACTCCATGCAGGTCAATGAACACTGATACATTGTAACCATCACTCTCTATAACTGAACGGAGCACTGATACATTGTCCATCACCTTCCTTATAAGTGAATGAACACTGATACATGTATCCATCACTCCCTCGTAACTGAAATGGAAACGATGACATTGTAACCTGATAGAACACTGATCAGTAACCAGCAAATTTACAATTGTTCAGTTGATCTGTTTTGCACTGTTCACTGTAAGGAGATACTAGAGGCACAGAGGCAGAGTAATGTGGAAGACAGAGAGATATTCACTGAAACAGGTGAGCTTCAGCACTGACTGACAGGGAGTTACCACCTAGATTGACCTATTGATAATAGAGAACACCATTAGGGGCTTTCTCTGGGTCTTTGTACTTGTTCTGTTATATCCAGTTAAAGTTTCCCAGGCGCATTAACCCCTTCCTTGCTTATAAGATATCTGGGCACTTACCAGTTGGTCGGGTAGGTCATTCTCCTGGAGGCTGTGCCATGACTGGAGGTGGGAATCACATTGTATCTGGGGTTGGAGATCCTCAGTAGCCGACCCAGGGGGGGTTCACTGTATCAGGTAGACAAACAAAGTCCCTGACCCCCCTGATCTCTTCAGGCTTAGCAGAGCTCAGTCCTCCCATAAACCACTGCCCAGGGGGTAAATTCCTCTTCATGTGGTATTGATGTTTTCATCACCTCCTACTCCTGCCGCTCTCCCAGAAAAAAAAAAAAACCATCACCCCTGTAAATTAATGGGAACCTGATACATTGTTACCATCACTCCCTGTAATGATGACACCTGATCCACTGTTAACCATCACTCCCTATAACTAAATGGAACACTGATACATTGTAACTATCACTCCCTATAACTAAATGGAACACTGATACATTGTAACTATCGCTCCCTGTAATTGAATTGAATACTGACACACTGTAACCATCACTCCCTGTAACTGAATGGAACACTGATACATTGTAACCATCACTCCCTGTCACTTAATGGAACACTGATACATTGTACTAACATCACTACCTGTAACTGGGGAAACACTCATTTGTACCATCACTCCCTGTAAATGAATGGAACACTGATACATTGTAACCATCACTCCCTGTAACTGAATGGATCACTGATACATTGTAACCATCACTCCCTGTAACTGAATGGATCACTGATACATTGTAACCATCACTCCCTGTAACTGAATGTAACACTGATACATTGTATCCATCACTCCATGCAGGTCAAAGGAACACTGATACATTGTAACCATCACTCTCTATAACTGAACGGAGCACTGATACATTGTAACCATCACTCCTTATAAGTGAATGGAACACTGATACATTGTATCCATCACTCCCTGTAACTGAATGGAACACTGATACATTGTAACTGAGTAGAACACTGATCAGTAACCAGCAAGTTTACAAATTGTTCAGTTGATCTGTTTTGCACTGTTCACTGTAAGGAGATCTAGAGGCACAGAGGCAGAGTAGTGGGAAGACAGAGAGATATTCACTGAAACAGGGGAGCTTCAGCACTGACTGAGAGGGAGTTACCACCTAGATTGACCTATTGATAAATAGAAGAACACCATTAGGGGCTTCTCTGGGTCTTTGTACTTGTTCTGTTATATCCAATGAAAGTTTCCCAGGCGCATTAACCCCTTCCCTGCTTATAAGATATCTGGGCACTTACCAGTTGGTCAGGGTAGGTCCATTCTCTGGAGGCTGTGCCATGACTGGAGGTGGGAATCACATTGTATCTGGGGTTGGAGATCTCAGTAGCCAGACCAGGGGGGGTGTCACTGTATCAGGTAGACCAACAAAGTCCCAGACCCCCCTGATCTTCAGGGCAGTTAGCAGAGCTCAGTCTCCCATAAACCACTGCCCAGGGGGGTAAATTCCTCTTCATGTGGGTATTGATGTTTCACCTCCTACTCCTGCCCCGGGGCTCAGTCAGTACCAGCAGATCCTCATGCAGGGCACAGCTGCTCTGAGACCTGAGTACAACTAACTGCAGCTGCTGTGCACATGGAACTGATTGGAAGAGACACACAGATGAACCAGCTGCACTACACCCCCCCCTCTCTCTCCCTACCCCACCCCCTGCCAGCCCCTAACACTGACTAGCATGGCCTCTCCCCCTGCTCTCCTGCCTACAGCCCTTCACTGATCACTCTCTACTGCCCATCCAGTCCTACCCAGTAACTAGTCAGGTGCCAGCTACCCAGGTGCATGGCATTGGGATTGGTCCCTGACTGTTACATTGTAGCTGTCAATGGTTTGTCACTGTATCTCACATAGAACACAAAATACTGTGCAAACCTCCCTGAGTCTGTTCAATGGACATATGAACTGACACATTGGAAGGTTATGGGAGAGACACAGAAGTGGGATTGGACTTGGATTATTGTAGATTAAATATAGACAGACAGACAGGCAGGCAGGCAGACAGACAGACAGACAGAGAGATAATAGATAGACAGACAGAGAGACAGACAGACAGACAGACAGACAGAGAGATAATAGATAGACCGACAGACAGACAGACAGACAGAGACAGACAGACAGACAGACAGATAATATATACATAGATAGACACATGATAGATAGATAGATACAGTAGGTAATAGATAGATAGATAATAGATAGATGGATAGATAGATAGATAATAGATATTAAATAGATAGATTCATAGAAGATTAGATAATAGATAGATGATAAATAGATAGATAGATAATAGATAGAAAGATAAATTAATAGATAGATAGATAGATAGATGGATGGATATACAGACAGAGATGGATGATAGCTAAATTGATAGATATATAGACAGACAGACATAGATAGATAGATAGATAGATAGATAGATAGATAAAGGTAACTTCTATGTGGCTGCAAATCATAGCCTAATATAATATGTAAATACAGAGCAGCTTCACACAGAAACTGAGATACAGAGAGTGTGGCAAGCATTACCACCACTGATACATTGTAACCAGCAATACTACCACTGATACACTGTAACCATTATTACCACCACCGATATATTGTAACCAGCATTACTAACACTGCTACACTTTAACCGTTATAGATGTAAGGAAAAATCCATCAGTCTTATAAACTCTGATTGGCCCCATTTGCCAGAAATCATACATGAAGAAAGTAAGAAACACATTCTTATTCATTTACATCCAGTTTGCTGCCCTCTATCTGTTACTAAACAATGGAGACAGATAAAAGGGGAGCAGCAAATTTGACCACGGGTTTATTTTCTATAAGTACAGGTACAGTATGTAGAGAAATAAAGGAGGTTATACATGTAGCAATATCAAATAATCTACTGATCAATAATATTCCTATAACATCTATAATATTCCTATAAAATCCAACATCGATAATATTCCTATAATATTCACTATCAATAATATTCCTATAATATCTATATTACTATATATTCAACATCAATAATATTCCTATAATATCTATAATAATCCTAAAATATTCACCATCAATAGTGTTCATATAATATCTAATATTCCTATATTAAACATTGATAATATTCCTATATCTATAATATTCCTAGAATATCTACCATTGATAATATTCCTATAATATTCACCATTGATAATATTCCTATAATCACCAACGATAATATTCCTATAATATTTACCATCGATAATATTCACCACCAATAATGTTCCTATAATATTCCCCAACGATAATATTCCTATAGTATTCACCATCGATAATGTTCCTATAATATTCACCACCAATAATGTTCCTATAATATTCCCCAATGATATATTCCTATACGCAGTTTCACCATCGATAATGTTCCTATCTATTCACCACCAATAATGTTCCTTAATATTCCCAATGATAATAATTCCTATAGTATTCACCATAGATAATGTTCCTATAATATTCCCCAAAGGTAATATTCCTTTGGTATTCACCATCGATAATGTTCCTATAATATTCACCACCAATAATGTTCCTATAATATTCCCCAATGATAATATTCTTATAGTATTCACCATAGATAATGTTCCTATAATATTCCCCAATGATAATATTCCTATAGTATTCACCATCGATAATGTTCCTATAATATTCACCACCAATAATGTTCCTATAATTTTCACTAAAAATAACATTCCTATAATATTCACCACCAATAATGTTCCTATAATATTCACCAATTAGATCCTATATATATTCACCATCGAAAATATCCTATACTATTCACCACAATAGTTCCATAAATTCACTAAAAATAATATCCTATATATCACCATCGATAATGTTCCTATAATCTCACCATTGATAATATTCCTATAATCACCAACGATAATATCCATTATTCACCATCGATAATGTTCCTATAATATTCACCATCGATAATATTCCTAATTCCTATAATATTCAAAATATACAAAATCTACAGCTGCCTCTTATTATAAGATACCTGAACACCAGAGGGCGCTGGTATCCAAAGTAACCAGCTGAAAAGGGTTCTTGCTTCTACACAGTGGTAACACAATCCCCCCCAAGAAATTTACAGACACGGATATAGCTTATATTTCTATTCAAATAAAGCAATGATTTGCAATACACAAAAAAAATGCATATGGATATAGGTATGAGGCTAATGCAGCTATACATACATTATAATACCCTCAAGCCTATGTATCGAAAGGCTGTTATAACTAGGTCCGTATTCACTCCTGTAGATTATATTATCACTTTGTTTATATAAACATAAGCCAAAACAATCTTAAAGTTATCAATTACCATATATTTTTATGTAACAATAAACCATAGTTCAAACGTGTCCTTGGTTAACCCTTTCTAGTGCACTTCTGTTTGAACAAAAAAAAACGTTGGCCGGTGTTCAAATATTTTTAGTGCAAACTATTTAGAATCCACAAGGTATCTTCCACATAACTGTAAGTCACTATGGCAGCACAATTCCCCTTGTTGGAGAGATAAGTGTTAGGAACTGCTGGGTATTGTAGTGTAACAATATAGGTGGATGTGTACAGATACAATACCTGTGACATGAGTTACATACAAATGGTGGAAATCCAGAGAAACAAACTGCAACTGTATTTTCTCACTGGTGTATTCCCAGTGCAGGGTTACCCAGAAACTCCTCTTTGGAACAAGGTCTGTAATCTTTCTGTATCTCCAGTCTCCATTAAAGGGACTAACACATCATCCCAACACACAGACATCACTTTCCTCCTTGGATCAGCTCCTCACCAGCTCCTTCCCCACAGCCCCTCCCCTTCCTCAAACTTCTCTTCTCTCTCCAGTCTGTATCTAACGGTCACATGACAGCTTCCCTCACAGCCCCTCCCCTTCCCAAACTTCCCTTCTCTCTCCAGTCTGTATATAAAGGTCACATGACAGATTCCTCACGCCCCTCCCCTTCCTCAAACTTCCCTTCTCTCCAGTCTTGTATCTAACAGTCACATGACAGCTTCCCTCACAGCCCCTCCCCTTCCCAAACTTCCTTCTCTCTCCAGTCTGTATCTAACGGTCACATGACAGCTTCCACTCACAGCCCTCCCCTTCCTCAAACTTCCCTTCTCTCTCCAGTCTGTAATACTAACAGGTCACATGACAGATTCCCTCACAGCCCCTCCCCTTCCTCAAACTTCCCTTCTCTCTCCAGTCTGTATCTAACAGTCACATGACAGCTTCCCTCACAGCCCCTCCCCTTCCCAAACTTCCTTCTTCTCTCTCCAGCATGTATATAACAGTCACATGACAGCTTCCCTCACAGCCCCTCCCCTTCCCAAACTTCTCTTCTCTCTCCAGTCTGTATCTAACGGTCACATGACAGCTTCCCTCACAGCCCCTCCCCTTCCCAAACTTCCCTTCTCTCTCCAGTCGTATCAACGTCACATGACAGATTCCCTCACAGCCCCTCCCCTTCCTCAACTTCCCTTCTCTCTCCAGTCTGTATAACGGTCCACATGACAGCTCCCTCCAGCCCCTCCCCTTCGCAAAAACTTCCCTTTCTCTCCTCTCCCAGTCCTGTATATAACAGTCACATGACAGATTCCCTCCACAGCCCCTCCCCTTCCTCAAACTTCCCTTCTCTCTCCAGTCTGTATATAACGGTCACATACAGCTTCCCTACATCCCCTCCCCTGCCTCAACATTCCCTTCTCTCTCCAGTCTGTATATAACGGTCACAGGACAGCTTCCCTCACAGCACCCTCCTCTCCCAAACTTCCATTCTCTCTCCCAGCAGTGTAGAAACCGTACATGACAGATTCCCTCACGCCCTCCCCTTTCCCAACTTCCCTTCTCTCTCCAGTCTGTATATAACAGTCACATGACAGATTCCCTCACAGCCCCTCCCCTTCCTCAAACTTCCCTTCTCTCTCCAGTCTGTATATAACGGTCACATGACAGCTTCCCTCACACACAGCACCTCCTCTTCCCAAACTTCACTTCCATTCTCTCTCCAGCCATGTAGATAACAGTTCACAATGACGATTCCCTCACAGCCCTCCCCTCCTCACTACTCTCCTTCTCTCCCAGTCTTATCCACGTCACATACACTTCCTCTCACAAGCCCTCCCCCTTCCCAACTTCCCTTCTCTCTCCAGTCCTGTATCTACGTCACATGACAGCTTCCCTCCCACCCCTCCCCTCCTCAAACTTCCCTTCTCTCTCCTTGTATATAAACGTCACATGACAGCTTCCCTCACAGCCCCTCCCTTCCTCAAACTCCCTTCTCTCTCTCCATTCGTCTGTATATACTGCACATGACAAGCTTCCCCCACCCCTTCCCCTTCCTCAAACTTCCCTTCTCTCTCCAGTCTGTATATAACGGTCACATGACAGCTTCCCTCACAGCCCTTCCCCTTCCTCAAACTTCCCTTCTCTCTCCAGTCTGCATATAACGGTCACATGACAGCTTCCCTCACAGCCCCTCCCCTTCCTCAAACTTCCCTTCTCTCTCCAGTCTGTATCTAACGGTCACATGACAGATTCCCTCACAAGCCCCTCCCCTTCCTCAAACTTCCCTTCTCTCTCCAGTCTGTATATAACGGTCACATGACAGATTCCCTCACAGCCCCTCCCCTTCCTCAAACTTCCCTTCCTCTCCTTCGTATCTAACGGTCACATGACAGATTCCCTCACAGCCCCTCCCCTTCCTCAATCTTCCCTTTTCTCTCCAGTCTGTATATAACGGTCACATGACAGATTCCCTCACAGCCCCTCCCCTTCCTCAAACTTCCCTCCTCCTCTCCCCAGTCTGTATCTAACAGTCACATGACCTCTTGCAGTGGCCATCTATAAGAAGGGCAAAGGGATTTACTTCAGCCTGCAGCACTTCCATGCCCCACAGGTAATTTACCTTATTGGTAAAGATAAGTCTCAAACCATTTATACAAAATCTTTCTTCCTTCCATCCAACTCTCTAATTAGAACTTAGAGTGGGTGAGGAGTGAACAATTCAATGGAGGAGACATGGAAAGCAGGTACATACTGTATATCATGGCAATGCTGGCAGCTGAAAGAGTTAAAGGTAATAATATGCTGGCACTGAAAGTGTTAATGGTAATACGCTGGGAAAGTGCTGGCACTAAAGGGTTAATTGCAATACTCTGGGAAATTGCTGGCACTGAAGTGTTATGGTATACTTGGGAAAGTGCTGGCACTGAAGGATAATGGGCAATCTATGGGAAGTGCTTGGCAACTGAAGGATGTTCCTGGTAATACTCTGGAAGTTCTGTCCTGAAGGGTTAATGGTAATACTCTGGGAAAGTGCTGGCACTGAAGGGTTAATGGCAATACTCTGGGAAAGTGCTGGCACTGAAGGGTCAATGGCAATACTCTGGGAAAGTTCTGGCACTGAAAGTATTAATCGCAATACTCTGGGAAAATGCTGGCACTGAAGGGTTAATGTCAATACTCTGAGAAAGTGCCAGCACTGAAGGATTAATGGAAATACTCTGGGAAATGCTGGCACTGAAGGATTAATGGCAATACTCTGGGAAATGCTGGCACTGAAGGGTTAATGGCAATACACTGGGAAATGCTGGCACAGAGGTTTTAATGGCAATAGTCTGGGAAATGCTGGCACTGAAGTTATTAGTAGGAAAGTCTGCTGGCACTAAAGGGTTAATGGTAATACTCTGATGACACTGAAGGGTTAATGGTAATACTCTGGGGAAAGTGCTGGCAATACTCTTGGAGGGCTAGGTCACACTACTGCAATTTTAAGCACAATGGGATTACGATCTGATCATGCTAGTGCACCAAGATGGATAGAAACAGCCCTGGAACTTGTGGCTTTGTGTTTTTACAGCTTGTGGCCATGAAACTCCTTGGTGGCTTCTAATGTCCTTATGCTATGAAGTAAGGGTTACGTTTTTTTCATACCTCTCAACACCGGTGTGTGTAGGACAGGGAGGGGTATGCATCCTCCCTTATATAATATTGTTATATATATTATTATAAATCTCAATGTATTCTAGGCAGATACATTACATGAACTATATATATCTGCAATAGATTAGACTAAACAGCCTTTATACAATCATATCTTTTCCATTCAGATCCCACCCCCAACGAACATCATCTTAAAAGGAATAAGCTAAGTTACATTTCATAGGTTTATGGTTCATTAACAGAGACGCCCCATATACATTTATTTTCCATTCATTTCTCCTAGTGCAGCGCTAGTTCGTGTTAATGTGTTTGAGTGAATTGTGCTGCTACGGTGAAATTTACCCCACGGTTCTCTAGGTCATGACATCTACATGTATGAAGGTATCACATAGACTACACAGAACATTCCATCACTGGATATCCCCATCAATACAGAGAACTGCCTTCACCTTAATAGATGGTTCTATTGTATCACTGTCAACTGAGAATTTCCATATTCACCTCGGGGAGGAATAATGGATTGGGTTGGAATTAATGGAGTTAGAGTGGAAAGAGTAGAGTTGGATTCCTTGTGATGGATCTTCTGCCAGTTTTGTGTGTGTGTGTGTCGCACCCATTACCCTCCAACCCCCACTGGTCATAGATTCAGTAATGTGTAGAATTTGTAGTATTACAAGGGATTCATTTATTTTACATTTCATTTGCATTAAAAATAAATGTTACTGATAGTTACAGAGTCGGTAATGTTTAGAATCAAGGAGTAAGTGAAATTGTATTAGACGCCATAGGAATACACTGCCTTCCTATTAGGGGAAGCTCAGCACAAACACATTTTCTCATTTCATATTCTGCCCATTCAGTGATTAACCTGTGTATAAAAATATCCTTCCTACTTACTGACTTCCTGTTTGCAGGACCCCTAATAAAGTTCATTATATTCTCAGTCTATGGGTTTATTTAGTTGCTTAGTAGAGATCTGAGCATGTCTGACCCACTCAAAGCCAGTAGAAATTATTGTTAGGAACATGCCAAGAAAGAGGTGTGTCCTATAAAGGTCCATTACTTAACCCAAAATGGCAGCTCGCTACTAACAACACTGAAGCGTAACATTTGTTATTGATTTTTCAAAAATCACAACTAATATTTAAAATACTTACAACATCAATTATAAATTATAAAAAGATTATAAAATTATTTCAATTAATGTGATTTTTTTCCCCCACTAAAATTACACTTTAAGTGCTTTTCATGTCAATCACAATGATTATGCAACACAATCCCGATCTGTTTACAGAAGCAACTTGGCAAAAGCTTCTTCCCCCAACACCCACACTGAACTGAGCTGTCAAATATCGCACCTAGCATGGAACTGTCTTTCGCTCTCTACCCCCAAGACCAACATATCTATAAATCACCTTGGATCTTTTAATTGTTCATTAAATATTAAGACGCTTCTACCATTTACATTTACCTCATCATTTCCAGATGAATCCTCCTTTGTGAAGATGGAAA
The DNA here is from genome assembly GCA_019447015.1 of Hymenochirus boettgeri. Lineage (NCBI taxonomy): Eukaryota > Metazoa > Chordata > Amphibia > Anura > Pipidae > Hymenochirus > Hymenochirus boettgeri. The sequence continues at coordinate 265,438,852 of CM033472.1, forward strand.
ATAATGAGTTTTGTGATAAACAGGCAGGGTGGATGGATGCAGATCAATGATTGGACGGTTTTCATTTGCAATGAAGGTTAAGGTCTCCTTTTAAACTGAGGTTATTTTGGTAACAGTCGGGCATCGTGTAGAAATTATCGGAGGGCGGCATGGCCGAAGGCTGGAGCCCTTTAAAAGCTGGAGCATTCAGAATGGAATCATTGCTAACATGTGCTAGTTTGTGTTACCCATGGGGCATTGCTTCATGATGAAATAAACTATACTGTGGATTGGATGTGCATTTTTTGACAGAAAGGGTATGTTCACTCCATGGCAACATTTTCACCCCCCAAAACCCAATTTTCACAATAATTAACTTGCTACCAAGCTCCCGTTCCTAAAAGAAGATATGTTTCTTGAAGTCTGCCAGTCCCTCGCTTGCATTCTGGGTGCTAGCCATCAGTCACTGCCATGATGGTGACTCACAGCCAATGGCTTATTACGGCTGCACAGTCTAGGTTTATCAACCCCTCAATGAAAAACCCAACATGTCCAACCCAATAAAAAGTACAGCTTCCTACACCGGTCTATGTTGCCTAGTACACCAAACCAAGGAAGTACACATGCTCCTCTGTGGCTGGTGGTATTGGTCTTATTCAAGTCTATGGGGCTGGTGTCAAATGTAGGGCTGGGAGGTGTTAACAGTACAAGAGGATATAGACATAAAGGTTTTTTTATACGCTTGAGCATATGCAGTCTGGAGTGACTGTCAGAGGTGTGTATTACAATAAGTAAGATGAGTCTATAAAACTAATGTATAAGGGAGCTTGAAGCAATACAAATCTTCCTGTTTACTTGCATAACATCATAATTTGCTCATTAATCACTCACACTGTATCTCCCCTCAAGTAGCAATACAGCAGGCCTCCCTGTTATAGCCTACTTACCCTTTAACCTGGAGCTATCACTTATTTAAAGTCACAGGATGATTAAAATGCATCTTTACAGGGGAACTATAAGTAGACTGTGCAAGTGAATTCTGGGCTTTTAGCAATGTTCATACAATGTTGATCAATTATGATTACAGTATATCTAAATAGAGATAAGAGCGTCATTTGTTTAGAGGGGCTATTGAAAAAAAAATAACTTAGTAGCTTGGCTTGAAAAAATACATTCAACCATCAAGGTCAACCCTGTTCTTAGTTATTTTACATTATCGCTTTTCTCTGCAGAGAAAACGCTTCTCCACTTCAGAGTGGCACCAAACCATTACTGGATATATTTATCCCAGTAACCTTATTTTCCACAGAAAAACATGTCCCCTTATCTGACAATATAATATCTTCCAGAGAAAGATTTCTACTGTTTCACTGGTTTGGCGTTCTTGAAATAAGGAAGGAAACTTTCTTCTAATCATAGGAGATGTCTGGTGTCTGATGTCTGGGATGGTCTACTGGTGTCATAGTATAAGGCTCCTTCATATATCTAAACACAATGTCTCTATTTCACCCCCTCTCTGAACCCTCTCTCTCCCTGTCTGTCATGTATCACTGTACATGGATGTTCAGAACAGTTGTGCTCAGTCTAGATGTGGCGAAATGGAACGCAGAATTTTGCATTTAGGTAAATAAATAAATAATAGAGTACAAATTGCACATGAAGCAGGGGGAATGGTATTGGGAACATGTACCAATGGCCAAATGGTTTTTAAAAAAAGATTACAAGTATTGTCTTTAATACAGCCAGGATGGTTGGTAAACTGGCTGGCTGGAAAACTGGCTGGCTAGAAGACTTTCTTTCCCCCCTCCCTCCCCTTTTTACCTCTCAATATAAGAGTTTTCCTGACCATTTGCCATCTTTTTACTTGCCGTCCTTTTTTACTTGGTCCAATCTCCATTCCTTCTTTGACTAATCTTTTCTCCTTTAATATATGACGTTATATTATAAAACAGAATTTGCGCTGATTTGTGACTTCAGATAACTATTGTTATTAAATACTTACATTTATTTATTGATTAATATTTATCATCTTTATAGGTCTATGCATATATGGACAGGACTGTTTTTGTATATGTTTTTATCGGGTGTAGTGTATATAGATATATCTCTTTAACTATCAACCTTTTTTTCATTATATTTGTGTATATGTGTGTATATTCCTTCCCCTTTAAGGAGGTGGGATTCATCCAATTAAGTGATTCACTTGTACATACCTATTTAAGCTGTATTGCAACCATTGTTCATTTGTCTCTGACGAAGTGCCAGGCTAAGGCACGAAACGCGTTAGACATGTATCCGTCTGTATAGATATATGTGTTAATAAAGAAGTTCTTTTATCCACTACATCTGCGTGAGACCGGTTCATAGGATTGCTGCAGCCCGTTTTTGTTTGTTTTGCCTTTGTCGTTTGGACTTTGCGAGGGGTCCGGGGCAAAGTCAGCACCCGGACTACCGATTGTGACTGGTGAGATCCTTTTTAAGCAACATTGTTCTCATGTTAATATTGTTATTGTTTCCTAAGTATCTGCACACTGGAGCGCTTGGGTCCGGGGGAGTGTCCACCCGGCCCACCCCGTCATAGTGTGTAAGTCTTTACGCTTTCTTGAGACTAGCTATAAAGTTTCTACTTTTGCCATGTTTTAATCCTGCACGTTAGAATAATCTAGCAATCGGGACTTCTCCTGTAATGGGATATTTCATTTATTATACTAACTACTAACACGGGATCCAGTTCACATATTGTCCGGCACGCTCCAATCACTTGTATACCTTATTGACTGGTTGTTGGAATTCAAGCACAAGAAAAAAATACAGCACTGTCTACATCATCCATCCCCAACTTTCCTCACTCCAATACACACTGACAAATGTCCAAGTACCTCTTTTCCTGGTGGTCTCCCCGATGACTGAACACATTGCTGAGGCACAGTTAATCACTAAAATATGGTAGCCATGCCATGTGACAATTAGAGGCCATCATGCTAGTTGAAGGTTTTTTTTTTGAGAAATATGATAAGATATGGAGTCCATGGCTCTAGACAATGATAGTAGCCAGAGGGAACCATAATTGGACCCAAAAAGCCTAAACAACATAACAGATTTCCCCCAAGATACTGGACAAAGGTGTTAAGAAGGTAAATAAAACTATATATAGAAATCGAAAAAATATGGTAGATTATTAGGTGACTGCAAGGCTATTTACATTCTAGCCAATCAAACAATGAACCTCCCTTAGCCAATCAAAAGCATGAACCTGCAGAATTGCAGATACTGTATACACACAAAAAGAGCCAAAGGTAACCTCATCCATCAATAATTATTATTATTAATAATAATAATTTTCAATGAGATGTTTATCCACTATCTCACTAAGTAGCTTCTTCTACGTAATCTTGTATTACTTCAGAGCAATTGCATTTCACTTTCTATAGATCATTGCTAATTTTATTTCAGAAGATAAAGGAGTCTCTTTAAACTCTCCCTTTAAAACAAAGTAACCCCCAGTTCCTGTGAGAATTCCCATGTATAGATTAGCCTTATTATTATTTAATTCTATTACCATAGACTAGAGAAGATATAAGGGGCGATAATCTGCACATGTAGTTTCACATAACTCAATGGAACTCGTCTGTCCTTTTTTTAGCCAATCAGCTGTGGCGTGTTTTTTTTACCTGATTGGACAATCTTTTCAATGTAATCTGCCAACATGATCCAAAGGATAACTCTAACAATTAAAAACAACAAACCATGTATAAAATGTTTTGCTTTCTAGTATAATGCAGATGCTGGGGGGGACTTTAATTTTACGGACTTGCCTTGTTGATTTTAATATCATTCTCCAGCCTAGTAGGGTAGAAATGACTTAGGGCAGCCTGTGTTTTGCTTATTTGACCTGGATCTGCATATGTTGTGACTGTTTGCAAATGCAATAGAATTGATTAGGGGCAGCAGAAAAGTCATGGAGGATTACATTGTGCATTAATAGTATTAAAGGAGAAGGTTATGTCAAGATTCTAATTACCTTAAAAAAAGGGAATTGCCTGAAGCTCTTAAATTCTGCATTTCCCACCCCTGATGAGTTCGGAGAGCTGCTGAGATTTAATTTATGTTCTTGTATAAGGGCCCTTTGTCTTATCTGGAGTGACTGCTTAGGTGACTTTGGTCCCTTTTGTTGACCTTCCTATAGAAATAAACAACACTCACTAGACATACTGTAGGGTTGTGTATAAAATTAGTTTATTTCAGTTGAAAAGAGTTAAATTCAAAGGGAAAAAACTCGACCCTGGGAGATCAGTAGAGAGAGATTGCTAATTGGGATTTTCCAGGGTACATAATTGCCACAGATTCTTGTACAAGTCATTCTGAATTGAGAAAGCCAGTCGGATGACTAGCGAAACGTCTTCAAGAACTAAACTTCAAGTCCAGTTGATCTAACTGAATACAACGGATATTATCATAACTGCATCTCTATATTTATCCTCTTAGTGGGCTGCTCAGTTAGAATATCCAAACTATCCAAACAAACACCAGGCAAGCTGGAACTATTGCTTTTAATTTGTATACCTGGGGGATTTTTAGATCTAATAAACCTGAAATATAAATTCTATTAGATCCCATCTATGCCAGGGTCTCTGTTCTACTCAAAACCATCCCAGGCTATATCTTGTCTAATATTGTCTTGTCCTTAATATCTAGGAAAAGGTTGAGTAACATTTAGCCCTTCAAGAGCTTCTATACAGATTCCCATGTCCCCACCACAGTATGAACATCAGCTGACGGGCCCAAGGTTAACACCAAGGAATAAAAGGTGCAGACTATTATTATGTTACTCAGAGGATGTTGAGATGCGATTCCGGCTCAATATACAGAAGTTCAAAGAACCTTTTACACATGTAGAAATACACAGAAGTGCTCCCTGCTAAATATTTTAAAGAGTGGTCCGATAATGCATAACATTTCCGTAGGGATGGGGGGAAAACAACAATGTAATAAAAATATACTGTATGTAGGAAGTAACCATTATGGAGCACGTATAGAGAAATGAATGAGGATTGAATGTCATACTTAGAAGGATCTAAAACCTTTTAGATTTGACTCCTTGGCCAAGTACTGCCCTGTCCTTGTGAACTGCCTGTTTTTTTACTGTCTACTCTTTAGAGACTTGAAGTTTGGTGTCTTGAAAACATCTAAATGTCTTTAAGAAACAAAAATGTAACTTTAAGTCCCATTAAACTAACTAAACACAGAAATATTAGGACATATGGATCATAGAATATTAACACATGGACCAAATATTGACATATGTACCATAGCGTATTGACATGTGGACCATAGAGTAATAACATATCTACTATTGAGTATTGATATATGTACCATAGAGTACTGACATGTGTACCATAGAGTATTAATATAGGGACCCTAGAGTATTGACATATGTAATTTAGAGTATTGATAAAGTTACCCCAGAGTACTAACATATGGACCCCAGAGTATTGACATATGGAAAATAGAGTACTGGCATGTGGACCATAGAGCAAGGATACTTAAATGGTGTGCCTGCGGCTGTTTGAAAACTACAAATCTCAGCATTCCTCAACAACAGAAGGAAGCCAAGGAATGCTGGGAGTTGTAGTTTTCAAACATCTGGGGGCACACTGTTTGAGATTCCCTTACCATAGAGTATTAAAATATGTACCCCAGAGTATTGAAAACTAGAATGAACAAATTTTAAAAATCCAATTCAATTTCAATTGAATCTTTCATTCTAATTTTCGACTTTCAAACACCATTTTTGAATATTCCATTTTTGATAATAAGTTTCCAAGTTTGGAGATTTTATGTCAGATCTGTGAATTGTTTTAATTATTGTGAACCATTCATGGCTATCGATAGCCATTTTGGGACATATGATCCAGTCTGGCCATCTTGTAAACCCTGCTCTTCTTAAATAGATCACTATGTACAGCCTTGTTATAATAATATCATATTATTCTTTAGGCACATAATAAAACACAGTGTAGGGAAACAACAGAAAGGAGTTTGTATGGTAGAAATGTTTATTATTGGTCAGGAATTTACTGATAACAGGTCACAGACACAGAGATAACCTTTGTATTCTATTTCCCAGGCAGGTATCATTACAAAAAACATACCTTTTTGGATGGGATTGTCCCGACTGCAGGGGAAAAAAACAAGTTCCCACTGTCAGGGCTGAAATCCTGTCCAAGGAATGCCCACTCCCTGCCCAGGAATGCCTAAGCCCCCCCAATCCCAATCTACCCCTTTCCATCTCTGACTCTGGCAGCCTACTCGTTCACCTCTGATATGTCCCCTTCCGCTTCTGTGCAGGGAATATCTGGCAACCTTGCCCACAAACCATGCATTTAACCATTGGTGAGAGATACCTGTCCCCATCTGCTTTTTAACCCCCACAGATCTATTCTCTGACCCTTTTTTCCTCCCTTCCTTATACTAAGGTGGGTAAACACTGTACCAATCTGCAAGGTTCTGTCTATCATCTTTGACAGATGGGAGTACACACAGTCATGATCGTTCTCCCTATATAAATTATATATAAAGTATAGGGAGAACGTTTGTTACTGCCATACTCCCTATATAAAGTATATATAAAGTATAGAGAGTATGTTAGTGATCGCCATACTCCCTATATAAATTATATATAAAGTATAGGGAGAACGTTTGTTACTGCCATACTCCCTACGATTGCTGCCGACTCCCTATACCTTAGTACAGGGGGCCAACCATGAACGAGGGGCATTTTTCATCTGAAACTATCATTCCTGATGCCATCCTCGGAAACATTTGCTTTGATCGTATACACTTTACCGATAAAGGGACAATCCTGTCAGTACCAACGGGATTGGCCCTTTATCCGGAATGTGTGAAGCTTAACTCCCATTTTGATCCCCTGCTTCCTTTTATTCCACTGCAGACATGGTGCGGCTGTGGATGGGACAATCCCTCTTAAGTCCTTGTAGAGTGGCTGGATTCACAGGGGGGAGCCAGAATCCCACCAAAGCAAACAAAGCATCAATATAGGAAAAACTATAGGGAGCCTGCCACCTCATAGGACACGAAGATAGGAGACGATCAACGCTGGAAGTTAAAACGTAACATTTATTGGAATAACACAAATAAAATGTGCACCCAGGATGAAACAGTAAAGGCTAATGGATAGCACCAGGATCCTAAAGCCTGACGTGGTTCATGTCTCTCGGCACTTTATCAGAGGTTTTTATTTGTGTTATTCCAATAAATGTTAAGTTTTAACTTCCAGCGTTGATTGGCTCCTATCCTTGTGTCCAATTAAGAGGCAGTTTCCCTATGTTTATTCCATCCTGCTCCCTTTCATCTTGTGCATTGTTCTGTTCTGTTATTTATCCCCAGATTCCCAATTTCTCTCATTTTCTCTGCCTTCACTTTCACCCCTAAATCTATTTTGCTCCTTTTCTGCTTTTCCCTCCCAATCCTTCCTTCCGGTGAATCTCGTCCATCAATTCTGCTGCTTTTCCTCTTCCATTCTGTTTTCTAGTGGATGTCGTTATAGAACTTTATTCATTAAAGCGATAACTAAATGCGGGGAAAGACATCAGTCCAATAACCAGGATCGCTGTCTATAACTTCCAAAAATTAATATATTATGAGGTACAGTGATGTCATCTGAAATACTGCCCCTGTATGACATCACTTCATTCAGCCCCTTTATGTTACCCTTTTTAATAAATCTATCCCATAAAGCTCCTGCATTTGAGGATCATAGGTAATAGACTACTGCCATTAATGGCCACTAGAGATTAGAGATGGACTAACACGACTAAGACACCGACTTTTAGAACTTCATGAACTACGAACTAGTTTAGGTTATTCAAACTCACAGACAGATTTTTAATTATTGAATTCTCTAATCGATCCCCCTGAAATGTAGCGTTCAATTTCAGTAACCATCGAATGTAGCGTTTAATTTCTGTAACCCTCAAAAGTAGCCTTCAATTTCGGTTACCCTCAAATGTATCCTTTGATTTTGGTGACCCTCAGATGTATCGTGTGGTAGCCCTCGAATTCCTGAAAACCCTGTCAAATTTGCAGATTTTCGAATATCACTGGTTTCAAATCCTAACCAGGATTCATCCCTAATGGTCACTAGTGTTTAGTCTCGGTTTTGAGACGTAACTTTGGATTTTGTGAATTCACGGATTAGGCAGAACTTTAGAAATTTCAAAGAGCGAAACTTAACAGGATTGAAAATTCAATAATTCGATTTTAAAAATTTCTTTATTTGGTGTTGAATTGGGTTGATTCACATTTTCAATCCCAAGGAATTTCAACACTTTTGCGCAATAAAACTCACTGGTTTGGTGGTTTTGATTTTCTTTTATGGCCACTACCAAAGTCTTATCCCCCCCCTGTATATCTCAGATCTCCATTAGCCTATTGAAACTAAACCAGAGATCTAGCAGAGATTCATGAACAGCTTCCAATTTATCAAACAGCCTTCATTAACAAGGCATTTAGTCTAATTAAACTACACTGCATCCATTATTGTCACTAGGAAATATGATGAAACGTAAAGGTCAGTTGTTGACAGAAACGTATAAATTAGGTGTTGGGGAGGGAGAGGATTGTGGGTTGAGCTCTATTGATAAGAAAAATGCAGGTGGGTTCTGAATTGTAAGGCTCAGCGGGGGTCTCAGAAAGAGAAACATTCAAAAGTAGAAGTGATAATTGCAGAAGGATTTTCAAAGTGACCTTTTACCAAGTACAGTAATTAACAACAGCCCCCTACCTATAGCTACTTGTTCTCTCTGTTCAGCTCTATGCTCTATTTCTGCAACATGTACGCCTTAATCAGCCTAAGCTGCATTCTGTGGATCTGTACTAAAGACTGTAGGGATCTCTACTAAACATACAAGGGGTCTTTACAAAACATTCTATGGGTCTATACTTAACATTCTAGGGGTCTTTACTAAACATTCTAGGGGTCTTTACTAAACATTCTAGGGATCTCTACTAAACATATTAGGGATCTTTACTAAACATTCTAGGGATCTTTACTAAACATTCTAGGGGTCTTTACTAAACATTCTAGGGGTCTATACTAAACATACAAGGGGTCTTTACTAAACATTCTAGGGGTCTTTACTAAACATTCAAGGGGTCTATACTAAACATTCTAGGGGTCTGTAGTAAACATTCTAGGGATCTCTACTAAACATACTAGGGATCTTTACTAAACATTCTAGGGGTCTATACTAAACATTCTAGGGGTCTTTACTAAACATTCTAGGGGTCTTTACTAAACATTCTAGGGGTCTATACTAAACATTCTAGGGGTCTATACTAAACATACTAGGGGTCTTTACTAAACATTCTAGGGGTCTATACTAAACATTCTAGGGGTCTATATTAA